>CAMGYJ010000006.1:77043288-78243288 GCA_946122785.1 Linum tenue
CATTTTCGTAATTTTGTGTGCGTCGAAAGGCCATTTTCTTTGGATTTTGAAGGCTACAGGTCAAGGATTCGGCCTGAGACTATTCTTCAACGATGATTAAGTCCATTAAGCACAGATTTGGGCGAATTTATTCCGGGTCAATTTTTGGCAGATTGCAAAGGGGTACCATCACAGATTTTGGGCGATTTTCCCGAAATGCCATTTTCTTTCGATTCTGGAGGCTACAGATCACAAGATCAGGCCGAGGCTATTCTCCACCGATAATGAAGTCTATTGATCCTATTCTCCACGGATGATAAGTCCACTAAGCACCGATTTGGGCCAATTTATTTTCGGATGGCATTTTCGTAATTTTGTGTGCGTCGAAAGGCCATTTTCTTTGGATTTTGAAGGCTACAGGTCAAGGATTCGGCCTGAGACTATTCTTCAACGATGATTAAGTCCATTAAGCACCGATTTGGGCGAATTTATTCCGGGTCAATTTTTGGCAGATTGCAAAGGGGTACCATCACAGATTTTGGGCGATTTTCCCGAAATGCCATTTTCTTTCGATTCTGGAGGCTACAGATCACGGAATCAGGCCGAGGCTATTCTCCACCGATAATGAAGTCTATTGATCCTATTCTCCACGGATGATAAGTCCATTAAGCACCGATTTGGGCTAATTTATTTTCGGATGGCATTTTCGTAATTTTGTGTGCGTCGAAAGGCCATTTTCTTTGGATTTTGAAGGCTACAGGTCAAGGATTCGGCCTGAGACTATTCTTCAACGATGATTAAGTCCATTAAGCACAGATTTGGGAGAATTTATTCCGGGTCACTTTTTGGCAGATTGCAAAGGGGTACAGTCAACGATTTTGGGCGATTTTCCCGAAATGCCATTTTCTTTCGATTCTGGAGGCTACAGATCACGGAATCAGGCCGTGGCTATTCTCCACCGATAATGAAGTCTATTGATCCTATTCTCCATGGATGATAAGTCCATTAAGCACCGATTTGGACCAATTTATTTTCGGATGGCATTTTCGTAATTTTGTGTGCGTCGAAAGGCCATTTTCTTTGGATTTTGAAGGCTACAGGTCAAGGATTCGGCCTGAGACTATTCTTCAACGATGATTAAGTCCATTAAGCACCGATTTGGGCGAATTTATTCCGGGTCAATTTTTGGCAGATTGCAAATAGGGATGGCAATGGGGCGGGTTTGCCTAAACCATCCCCATCTTCAAATACCCAAACCCATACCCGCCCCATACCCATGCGGGGGAATGTTTTGCAAACCCATCCCCATACCCGTGGGTTTCGGGTACCCATGGGTAATACCCATCCCCGTACATCCAACATTATTATACCTAAAACTTACAAGAAAAGTTTTAATTATAACCATAAACAAACCTATTATATCACGAAGTCAACAAAACACGGTCATTTTCTAAATACGATTCAAAGAATATGATCCTAAAACATCCATTAATACATAATATAGACTATAATATTTTTTAAATTATTATGCTCTAACTCTTGATACATTTACTAAGTAATAATTAACTAACATAATTTTGTTGACAAGGGGGAAAGTGAAAGAGTGGAAGGAGAATTGAGGGAAATGAATTAGGTTTTGATTAAGGTGGTTACTCAATTGCATTTCTACTATTTATTTTCTCGAGTTATCATCATCATCATTGATAGATTACAATTTAATCCACGTATTTTTTGATATGTGAAGAAATTCTCTTGGTGGGGCGGGTATGGGTATGGGACGGGGGAGGCTAAAACCATACCCGCCCCATACCCATCAAACCTTTTGCGGGTTTTTACCCATACCCGCCCCATACCCGGTCAAAGCGGGGATTCCCCGCGTTGACTGGGTATGGGGCGGTCAGGTACCCGCGGCCATGAGTTTGATCGTCATCCCTAATTGCAAAGGGGTACCATCACAGATTTTGGGCGATTTTCCCGAAATGCCATTTTCTTTCGATTCTGGAGGCTACAGATCACGGAATCAGGCCGAGGCTATTCTCCACCGATAATGAAGCCTATTGATCCTATTCTCCACGGATGATAAGTCCATTAAGCACCGATTTGGGCCAATTTATTTTCGGATGGCATTTTCGTAATTTTGTGTGCGTCGAAAGGCCATTTTCTTTGGATTTTGAAGGCTACAGGTCAAGGATTCGGCCTGAGACTATTCTTCAACGATGATTAAGTCCATTAAGCACCGATTTGGGCGAATTTATTCCGGGTCAATTTTTGGCAGATTGCAAAGGGGTACCATCACAGATTTTGGGCGATTTTCCCGAAATGTCATTTTCTTTCGATTCTGGAGGCTACAGATCACGGAATCAGGCCGAGGCTATTCTCCACCGATAATGAAGTCTATTGATCCTATTCTCCACGGATGATAAGTCCATTAAGCACCGATTTGGGCCAATTTATTTTCGGATGGCATTTTCGTAATTTTGTGTGCGTCGAAAGGCCATTTTCTTTGGATTTTGAAGGCTACAGGTCAAGGATTCGGGCTGAGACTATTCTTCAACGATGATTAAGTCCATTAAGCACCGATTTGGGCGAATTTATTCCGGGTCAATTTTTGGCAGATTGCAAAGGGGTACCATCACAGATTTTGGGCGATTTTCCCGAAATGCCATTTTCTTTCGATTCTGAAGGCTACAGATCACGGAATCAGGCCGAGGCTATTCTCCACCGATAATGAAGTCTATTGATCCTATTCTCCACGGATGATAAGTCATTAAGCACCGATTTGGGCCAATTTATTTTCGGATGGCATTTTCGTAATTTTGTGTGCGTCGAAAGGCCATTTTCTTTGGATTTTGAAGGCTACAGGTCAAGGATTCGGCCTGAGACTATTCTTCAACGATGATTAAGTCTATTAAGCACAGATTTGGGCGAATTTATTCCGGGTCAATTTTTGGCAGATTGCAAAGGGGTACCATCACAGATTTTGGGCGATTTTCCCGAAATGCCATTTTCTTTCGATTCTGGAGGCTACAGATCACGGAATCAGGCCGAGGCTATTCTCCACCGATAATGAAGTCTATTGATCCTATTCTCCACGGATGATAAGTCCATTAAGCACCGATTTGGGCCAATTTATTTTCGGATGGCATTTTCGTAATTTTGTGTGCGTCTAAAGGCCATTTTCTTTGGATTTTGAAGGCTACAGGTCACGGATTCGGCCTGAGACTATTCTTCAACGATGATTAAGTCCATTAAGCACAGATTTGGGCGAATTTATTCCGGGTCAATTTTTGGCAGATTGCAAAGGGGTACCATCACAGATTTTGGGCGATTTTCCCGAAATGCCATTTTCTTTCGATTCTGGAGGCTACAGATCACGGAATCAGGCCGAGGCTATTCTCCACCGATAATGAAGTCTATTGATCCTATTCTCCACGGATGATAAGTCCATTAAGCACCGATTTGGGCCAATTTATTTTCGGATGGCATTTTCTTAATTTTGTGTGCGTCGAAAGGCCATTTTCTTTGGATTTTGAAGGCTACAGGTCACGGATTCGGCCTGAGACTATTCTTCAACGATGATTAAGTCCATTAAGCACAGATTTGGGCGAATTTATTCCGGGTCAATTTTTGGCAGATTGCAAAGGGGTACCATCACAGATTTTGGGCGATTTTCCCGAAATGCCATTTTCTTTCGATTCTGGAGGCTACAAATCACGGAATCAGGCCGAGGCTATTCTCCACCGATAATGAAGCCTATTGATCCTATTCTCCACGGATGATAAGTCCATTAAGCACCGATTTGGGCCAATTTATTTTCGGATGGCATTTTCGTAATTTTGTGTGCGTCGAAAGGCCATTTTCTTTGGATTTTGAAGGCTACAGGTCAAGGATTCGGTCTGAGACTATTCTTCAACGATGATTAAGTCCATTAAGCACCGATTTGGGCTAATTTATTCTGGGTCAATTTTTGGCAGATTGCAAAGGGGTACCATCAAAGATTTTGGGCGATTTTCCCGAAATGCCATTTTCTTTCGATTCTGGAGGCTACAGATCACGGAATCAGGCCGAGGCTATTCTCCACCGATAAAGAAGTCTATTGATCCTATTCTCCACGGATGATAAGTCCATTAAGCACCGATTTGGGCCAATTTATTTTCGGATGGCATTTTTCGTAATTTTGTGTGCGTCGAAAGGCCATTTTCTTTGGATTTTGAAGGCTACAGATCAAGGATTCGGCCCGAGACTATTCTTCAACGATGATTAAGTCCATTAAGCACCGATTTGGGCGAATTTATTCCGGGTCAATTTTTGGCAGATTGCAAAGGGGTACCATCACTGATTTTGGGCGATTTTCCCGAAATGCCATTTTCTTTCGATTCTGGAGGCTACAGATCACGGAATCAAGCCGAGGCTATTCTCCACCGATAATGAAGTCTATTGATCCTATTCTCCAAGGATGATAAGTCCATTAAGCACCGATTTGGGCCAATTTATTTTCGGATGGCATTTTCGTAATTTTGTGTGCGTCGAAAGGCCATTTTCTTTGGATTTTGAAGGCTACAGGTCACGGATTCGGCCTGAGACTATTCTTCAACGATGATTAAGTCCATTAAGCACAGATTTGGGCGAATTTATTCCGGGTCAATTTTTGGCAGATTGCAAAGGGGTACCATCACAGATTTTGGGCGATTTTCCCGAAATGCCATTTTCTTTCGATTCTGGAGGCTACAGATCACGGAATCAGGCCGAGGCTATTCTCCACCGATAATGAAGTCTATTGATCCTATTCTCCACGGATGATAAGTCCATTAAGCACCGATTTGGGCCAATTTATTTTCGGATGGCATTTTCGTAATTTTGTGTGCGTCGAAAGGCCATTTTCTTTGGATTTTGAAGGCTACAGGTCAAGGATTCGGTCTGAGACTATTCTTCAACGATGATTAAGTCCATTAAGCACCGATTTGGGCTAATTTATTCTGGGTCAATTTTTGGCAGATTGCAAAGGGGTACCATCAAAGATTTTGGGCGATTTTCCCGAAATGCCATTTTCTTTCGATTCTGGAGGCTACAGATCACGGAATCAGGCCGAGGCTATTCTCCACCGATAAAGAAGTTTATTGATCCTATTCTCCACGGATGATAAGTCCATTAAGCACCGATTTGGGCCAATTTATTTTCGGATGGCCTTTTTCGTAATTTTGTGTGCGTCGAAAGGCCATTTTCTTTGGATTTTGAAGGCTACAGATCAAGGATTCGGCCCGAGACTATTCTTCAACGATGATTAAGTCCATTAAGCACCGATTTGGGCGAATTTATTCCGGGTCAATTTTTGGCAGATTGCAAAGGGGTACCATCACTGATTTTGGGCGATTTTCCCGAAATGCCATTTTCTTTCGATTCTGGAGGCTACAGATCACGGAATCAAGCCGAGGCTATTCTCCACCGATAATGAAGTCTATTGATCCTATTCTCCAAGGATGATAAGTCCATTAAGCACCGATTTGGGCCAATTTATTTTCGGATGGCATTTTCGTAATTTTGTGTGCGTCGAAAGGCCATTTTCTTTGGATTTTGAAGGCTACAGGTCAAGGATTCGGCCTGAGACTATTCTTCAACGATGATTAAGTCCAATAAGCACCGATTTGGGCGAATTTATTCCGGGTCAATTTTTGGCAGATTGCAAAGGGGTACCATCACTTATTTTGGGTGATTTTCCCGAAATGCCATTTTCTTTCGATTCTGGAGGCTACAGATCACGGAATCAGGCCGAGGCTATTCTCCACCGATAATGAAGTCTATTGATCCTATTCTCCACGGATGATAAGTCCATTAAGCACCGATTTGGGCCAATTTATTTTCGGATGGCATTTTCGTAATTTTGTGTGCGTCGAAAGGCCATTTTCTTTGGATTTTGAAGGCTACAGGTCAAGGATTCGGCCTAAGACTATTCTTCAACGATGATTAAGTTCATTAAGCACCAATTTGGGCGAATTTATTCCGGTTCAATTTTTGGCAGATTGCAAACAGGTACCATCACAGATTTTGGGCCATTTTCTCGAAATGCCATTTTCTTTCGATTTTGGAGGCTACAGATCACGGAATCAGGCCGAGGCTATTCTCCACCGATAATGAAGTCTATTGATCCTATTCTCCACGGATGATAAGTCATTAAGCACCGATTTGGGCCAATTTATTTTCGGATGACATTTTCGTAATTTTGTGGGCGTCGAAAGGCCATTTTCTTTGGATTTTGAAGGCTACAGGTCACGGATTCGGCCTGAGACTATTCTTCAACGATGATTAAGTCCATTAAGCACAGATTTGGGCGAATTTATTCCGGGTCAATTTTTGGCAGATTGCAAAGGGGTACCATCACAGATTTTGGGCGATTTTCCCGAAATGCCATTTTCTTTCGATTCTGGAGGCTACAGATCACGGAATCAGGCCGAGGCTATTCTCCACCGATAATGAAGCCTATTGATCCTATTCTCCACGGATGATAAGTCCATTAAGCACCGATTTGGGCCAATTTATTTTCGGATGGCATTTTCGTAATTTTGTGTGCGTCGAAAGGCCATTTTCTTTGGATTTTGAAGGCTACAGGTCAAGGATTCGGTCTGAGACTATTCTTCAACGATGATTAAGTCCATTAAGCACCGATTTGGGCTAATTTATTCTGGGTCAATTTTTGGCAGATTGCAAAGGGGTACCATCAAAGATTTTGGGCGATTTTCCCGAAATGCCATTTTCTTTCGATTCTGGAGGCTACAGATCACGGAATCAGGCCGAGGCTATTCTCCACCGATAAAGAAGTCTATTGATCCTATTCTCCACGGATGATAAGTCCATTAAGCACCGATTTGGGCCAATTTATTTTCGGATGGCATTTTTCGTAATTTTGTGTGCGTCGAAAGGCCATTTTCTTTGGATTTTGAAGGCTACAGATCAAGGATTCGGCCCGAGACTATTCTTCAACGATGATTAAGTCCATTAAGCACCGATTTGGGCGAATTTATTCCGGGTCAATTTTTGGCAGATTGCAAAGGGGTACCATCACTGATTTTGGGCGATTTTCCCGAAATGCCATTTTCTTTCGATTCTGGAGGCTACAGATCACGGAATCAAGCCGAGGCTATTCTCCACCGATAATGAAGTCTATTGATCCTATTCTCCAAGGATGATAAGTCCATTAAGCACCGATTTGGGCCAATTTATTTTCGGATGGCATTTTCGTAATTTTGTGTGCGTCGAAAGGCCATTTTCTTTGGATTTTGAAGGCTACAGGTCACGGATTCGGCCTGAGACTATTCTTCAACGATGATTAAGTCCATTAAGCACAGATTTGGGCGAGTTTATTCCGGGTCAATTTTTGGCAGATTGCAAAGGGGTACCATCACAGATTTTGGGCGATTTTCCCGAAATGCCATTTTCTTTCGATTCTGGAGGCTACAGATCACGGAATCAGGCCGAGGCTATTCTCCACCGATAATGAAGTCTATTGATCCTATTCTCCACGGATGATAAGTCCATTAAGCACCGATTTGGGCCAATTTATTTTCGGATGGCATTTTCGTAATTTTGTGTGCGTCGAAAGGCCATTTTCTTTGGATTTTGAAGGCTACAGGTCACGGATTCGGTCTGAGACTATTCTTCAACGATGATTAAGTCCATTAAGCACCGATTTGGGCTAATTTATTCTGGGTCAATTTTTGGCAGATTGCAAAGGGGTACCATCAAAGATTTTGGGCGATTTTCCCGAAATGCCATTTTCTTTCGATTCTGGAGGCTACAGATCACGGAATCAGGCCGAGGCTATTCTCCACCGATAAAGAAGTCTATTGATCCTATTCTCCACGGATGATAAGTCCATTAAGCACCGATTTGGGCCAATTTATTTTCGGATGGCATTTTTCGTAATTTTGTGTGCGTCGAAAGGCCATTTTCTTTGGATTTTGAAGGCTACAGATCAAGGATTCGGCCCGAGACTATTCTTCAACGATGATTAAGTCCATTAAGCACCGATTTGGGCGAATTTATTCCGGGTCAATTTTTGGCAGATTGCAAAGGGGTACCATCACTGATTTTGGGCGATTTTCCCGAAATGCCATTTTCTTTCGATTCTGGAGGCTACAGATCTCGGAATCAAGCCGAGGCTATTCTCCACCGATAATGAAGTCTATTGATCCTATTCTCCAAGGATGATAAGTCCATTAAGCACCGATTTGGGCCAATTTATTTTCGGATGGCATTTTCGTAATTTTGTGTGCGTCGAAAGGCCATTTTCTTTGGATTTTGAAGGCTACAGGTCAAGGATTCGGCCTGAGACTATTCTTCAACGATGATTAAGTCCAATAAGCACCGATTTGGGCGAATTTATTCCGGGTCAATTTTTGGCAGATTGCAAAGGGGTACCATCACTTATTTTGGGTGATTTTCCCGAAATGCCATTTTCTTTCGATTCTGGAGGCTACAGATCACGGAATCAGGCCGAGGCTATTCTCCACCGATAATGAAGTCTATTGATCCTATTCTCCACGGATGATAAGTCCATTAAGCACCGATTTGGGCCAATTTATTTTCGGATGGCATTTTCGTAATTTTGTGTGCGTCGAAAGGCCATTTTCTTTGGATTTTGAAGGCTACAGGTCAAGGATTCGGCCTGAGACTATTCTTTAACGATGATTAAGTCCATTAAGCACCGATTTGGGCGGATTTATTCCGGGTCAATTTTTGGCAGATTGCAAAGGGGTACCATCACAGATTTTGGGCCATTTTCTCGAAATGCCATTTTCTTTCGATTCTGGAGGCTACAGATCACGGAATCAGGCCGAGGCTATTCTCCACCGATAATGAAGTCTATTGATCCTATTCTCCACGGATGATAAGTCATTAAGCACCGATTTGGGCCAATTTATTTTCGGATGACATTTTCGTAATTTTGTGGGCGTCGAAAGGCCATTTTCTTTGGATTTTGAAGGCTACAGGTCACGGATTCGGCCTGAGACTATTCTTCAACGTTGATTAAGTCCATTAAGCACCGATTTGGGTGGATTTATTCCGGGTCAATTTTTGGCAGATTGCAAAGGGGTACCATCACAGATTTTGGGCGATTTTTCCGAAATGCCATTTTCTTTCGATTCTGGAGGCTACTGATCATGGAATCAGGCCGAGGCTATTCTGCACCGATAATGAAGTCTATTGATCCTATTCTCCACGGATGATAAGTCCATTAAGCACCGATTTGGGCCGATTTATTTTCGGATGACATTTTCGTAATTTTGTGGGCGTCGAAAGGCCATTTTCTTTGAATTTTGAAGGCTACAGGTCACGGATTCGGCCTGAGACTATTCTTCAACGATGATTAAGTTCATTAAGCACCGATTTGGGCGGATTTATTCCGAGTCAATTAAGCACCATCACAGATTTTGGGCGATTTTTCTGAAATGCCATTTTCTTTCGATTCTGGAGGCTACAGATCACGGAATCGGGCCTGGGCTATTCTCCACCGATAATGAAGTATATTGATCTTATTCTCCACTGATGATAAGTCTATTAATCACCGATTTGGGCCAATTTATTTTCGGATGACATTTTCGTAATTTTGTGGGCGTCGAAAGGCCATTTTCTTTGGATTTTGAAGGCTACAGATCACGAATTCTGCCTGAGACTATTCTTCAACGATGATTAAGTCCATTAAGCACCGATTTGGGCGGAATTATTCCGGGGTCAATTTTTTGCAGATTGCAAAGGGGTAACATCACAGATTTTGAAACACCCTAACCCGGCAGGGTACTACTTTTACTAAAATCCCCCCAATAAATAAAATACTTAAATCTTAAATTGCAGCTGTAAAACTTTTCATAAATAAAATACTGAAAACACACACTTGTAGTTCAAAACAACCTCCTAAGACACGGGCAAACTCAATACTTAAAATCTCAAAATGATATCTAGTTTATACTCATAATCATAAATGTAAATAACTAATAACTCTAATGTTGTTGCTACTGAAAACCTTGACTAAGCATCCTCCGTGTTGCTTATACTGCTCTCCTCTAGCTGGCTGCCCTCGAACTCGCTGCTCACTAACTGCTCCTCTTGTTCTTCAAACTGGCGAATGAGATGGGGTCAGTGTACGCCCTTACGTTTAACATCTTATTAATACTTGATCACTTAGTGGAAGTTGTTTTGTACTTCCACCATTAAAAATCTTAACTCTTAAAACTGTATCCTTAAAGCTCAAATCTACACTTAAAAATCTTGACTGACACGGGGATCCCTCACTAGCTAGTCTAGTTGCCAACTCATACGTATGAGAAGCCCTCCAGGCTTTCCTTAAACTTAAACTTATCGTGGAAGGCTCTTCTTCCACGATTCTCAAGAGCATAACTGTTGCTCATCTTAAAAATCTCAAGAGCATAACTGCTGCTACTAACTTAAATATCTCAAGAGCATAACTGCTGCTCTATCTGAAAATCTCAAATGACAACGAACTGGCGCTAGCGACTAAAAACTCTTAAAACGGTTTCACCTTCTTGAAGGTGAAGTACTTCTTAAAAGAAAGCGTGTTCTTAAACTTCAACTTACTTATAAATAAAACACGCATTATAATATTTATAACTGGAAGGTAATTTTCTTTGGATTTTAAAGGTCATTTTCTAAACTACTAATATTCTTTATGTTTGTGGAGAAATGTCTAATTTTTTCTTTCTAATTGTGTAGAAGAATGAAGTTGATATTATCAAGTGGAGAGCGAAGAAACTTAATTGACAAGGAGTAAGAAGTTTTCAATTAATCATGTTGTTTATGGATAATTTGTGATTTGCTTCAATTTTCTTAAGTTTTCTAGATTGGTGTTGAACAATTTGTATGGTTAATTTGTGATTTGCTTGAAGTTTCTAGAATGGTGATTTACATTTGAATCATTTGTATTGAGAGATTGATATTTGACTTTTTTTTTTTTTGGTAGAAGACTTTTATTTTTATAGGAACTTGTTATTGTAAATTTTTTACCACAAAAATTCATGTGTACCCAACGAGTTTGGTTGGATTTGAGTTTTTCAAACTCGATGAATTTTATCCCAAACTTTTTTCACGAATACATCCATAAATTTGGGTTTGGATTTGACCTAACCCGACCTATTGCCAAACGTTCCTTTCCCACCGACAGAAGAGAACGAAAGACGGAGAGAGAGACAGAGACGGTGCAACGTCTTCCTCACTCACTCCTCCCCCGGATCCAGTCCCAGAAGTTCTGGTTTAATTAATTAATTTCACATTAATTTTTCTCTCTTAATTTTCTTTTTTACAAAAAAAAAAAAAATTATTTCGATCTCCTTCCTTAGTTTGACCCTCGTGTCTCTCTCTAATCCTCCGTCTTTTATAATTTATAATTTTTTTTTATTGTATGCTATCGACTATCGAGTCACCATAACAACAGAAAAACAAATCCCCCGTACTCCTCCCTCTCGTCCCCCCTCTCTATATCTCACCCGGCCTCTCCAGATCTACGAACCCGCCACCGTCTCTCTTTCTTCTCTGAATCTCGTCGAAGGGAGAGCTCTCCGTCTCTTCTTCAATGGCGCCTGCAGGAGGAAGATGCAGAAGATCGTCTTCTCCATTCGCCGCCCCGATCTCCACTCTCCTCCTTCTCTTGCTTCTCGTCCATGGCGCTCGCTCTTTCTACCTCCCCGGTGTCGCTCCCGAGGATTTCATCAAGGTTCTCCCTCTCTCCATTGATCTGCATTTCATTTCCTCCGATCTGCTTTCCAGTTTATGTTCTTCTGTGTTAGATTCGGTCTTGGTGCAAAGGAGCTTAGTAACGAATCCTACAGTTACTGAATCTCAGCCATTGTCCCTGTGCATGTTTAGTATAGATTTCATCTCGGATTTGCCAGATTTAGGATGTTTTTAAGGCACCGAATGTGGTCCAGGATTGGCTTTACTAGATTACACACTGAGTACTGTAGGTTATTGCCGCTTCTGTTCGTCGATGCTTCAATTCTGAATACTGAATACTGAGTTTTTAGCTGGATCGGGAATTCCTATTGGATCTTTTCGTGGTATGTAATGGAGGTTGTTATGGGAGGAAAACTGGTGCAATGCTTCCACCTTCAAGACTTTTTCATGGTGTTGTGGGATTCTTGTATTCTGATCTCATATTGGTTTGGTCTGAGTGCAGGGAGATGAGTTGAGAGTGAAGGTGAACAAGCTGACCTCTACAAAGACGCAGCTTCCTTACTCTTTCTATTCCCTGCCCTTCTGCCGTCCAGCAAAGATCGTGGACAGTGCTGAGAATCTCGGTGAAGTTCTTCGTGGGGATCGAATTGAGAACTCTCCCTATGTGGTCAGTATTAATTGGAGTCTGGAATTATGTTTCTTAATGTTTCTTTTTGCAGACCAACTTATTTTACTGTGCTTATTCATTGCAGTTTAAAATGAGGGAACCCAAAATGTGCAATGTTCTTTGCCGGGTTAATCTTGATGCCAAGACCGCTAAGGAGTTTAAGGAGAAGATTGATGATGAATACAGGGTCAACATGTAAGAGTTGCATCGTGCGTCCGTCCTACATTGTCACTGTTCCATTGTCGTTTTAAAGTTTCATTCTCAACTGTTCTATCATCTGTGTAACAGGATCCTCGATAATCTGCCTCTTGTGGTTGCAATAAGGAGGCTGGATCAGGAGTCCCCTACTATCTTTCAGCTTGGTTACCATGTTGGATTCAAAGGCCAATATAGCGGGGTAAGTGGCCAGCATTTGAGAACTTTGTTCTTTTATGTCGTCTTGTTATTTCTTCTTTTCCTTATAGTTGTCTGACCGTATGCAGAGCAAAGAGGAAAAATATTTCATTCACAACCACTTGGCATTCACTGTCAAGTTTCACAGGGATCTGCAAACTGACGCTGCAAGAATTGTGGGTTTTGAAGTGAAGCCATACAGGTCAGTTGCTCTGGGTTGGTTCCTTTCTTTGACAAGTCTACTGCATTCTGGGTGTTTGCGATACCCATCTCTTCTACCGTTTTAGTTTGCTGCCCTGACCTGAGTATTTGTACAATTCAGTATCAAGCACGAATATGAGGGGAAATGGGCTGAGGATAAGACACGTTTAACTACCTGTGATCCTCATACTAAGCGTACTGTTATCAATTCAAACACTCCCCAAGAAGTGGATGACAAAAAGGAGATTGTTTTCACTTATGACGTTGATTTCCAGGTGAACTCTTTAGTTCAACGATCCATGTCTGTTATGTTGTCATGGTTTAGGCCTGGTTATTTGTTTCCTATGGCTTCTCATCATAAAACGTGATGATGTCACCTCACGGGGTAGTAGTTTCTTTATCTATAGCAAGTCATATGCTATCCTCTTTCTAATCCCTGTTCATGGTCCATCTTTATAGGAGAGTGATGTGAAGTGGGCGTCAAGATGGGATGCATATCTTCTGATGAGTGATGATCAAATCCACTGGTTTTCAATTGTCAACTCCTTGATGATTGTTCTCTTCCTCTCCGGCATGGTAGCAATGATCATGCTGAGGACACTTTACCGTGACATCTCCAAGTACAATGAACTAGAGACCCAAGAAGAGGCTCAAGAAGAAACTGGATGGAAACTCGTCCATGGTGATGTTTTCAGGCCACCGATGAGCTCGGAACTACTCTGCGTCTATGTGGGAACTGGTGTCCAGTTCTTCTGCATGATCCTTGTCACAATGCTCTTTGCCATTCTTGGTTTCCTCTCCCCATCTAACCGAGGTGGCCTCATGACAGCCATGCTTTTGCTCTGGGTCTTCATGGGCCTGTTTGCCGGGTATGCATCTTCCCGACTATACAAGCTATTCAAAGGTACTGAATGGAAGAAGATTGCACTCCGAACAGCAATCATGTTCCCTGGGATCGTCTCTGCAATCTTCTTCGTCTTGAATGCTCTCATATGGGGCCAGAAGTCATCCGGAGCTGTCCCCTTCGGCACAATGTTTGCCTTGGTGTTCTTGTGGTTCGGCATCTCGGTCCCACTAGTGTTTGTCGGAAGCTACATCGGATTCAAGAAGACAGCTTTGGAGGATCCTGTGAAGACCAACAAGATCCCCAGACAGATTCCAGAGCAAGCTTGGTACATGAACCCCGCTTTCTCGATCCTGATCGGTGGGATACTCCCATTCGGAGCCGTCTTCATTGAGCTGTTCTTCATCCTCACCTCGATATGGCTGAACCAGTTCTACTACATCTTCGGATTCCTCTTCTTGGTGTTCATCATCCTCATCATCACCTGCGCTGAGATCACCGTCGTGCTCTGCTACTTCCAGCTCTGCAGCGAGGACTATCTGTGGTGGTGGAGATCGTACCTGACCTCAGGATCTTCTGCAGTCTACCTGTTCCTCTATGCCACATTCTACTTCTTCACCAAGCTCGAAATCACGAAGCTCGTCTCCGGAGCGTTGTACTTCGGCTACATGCTGATCGCTTCGTATGCGTTCTTCGTCCTGACCGGCACCATCGGTTTCTATGCGTGCTTCTGGTTCACGAGGCTCATCTACTCATCCGTGAAGATTGATTGATTGATTGTATCAATAAATTTTCCTGGGTTTGCAGAGGGATCATTCTGTGCTCCCATTCCTTTCTTTTGAAGCCAAACAGGGTAAGATTCACAATTTAGTAGATAAAAGTTAAGATTGTTATCAGGTGTAAAACTCTTGTTGCTCATTTTTGTATTGAGACAATGTTGTTGAGATTATGATGTAATAGCCCTTTTCATTGTTCACTTCCGTTCTCTGTGGTGCGGCTGCCATTTGATTGTCTACATATGAATTTTGCACCGTTGAACGTGACGATACGAGACTAAATAGACGAATCTAAATACGATATGTGACGATGTTAGCAAACTGCTCATGCCACTCTTTCTGCTTATATGAACTTCCCCGACGACCTAGGATGCGGTTTTCCAACTCCTCCACGATCGTAAGAATCGGTGACAGACAATTGCTATTGAAAACTGTGGTGGCTGTACACCGGTAACCGTGGTTTAATCATCGTTCAACTGTATTATATCGCTAAATACTGTCTACCAGTTTTGCTTCTAGTAGAAGGTTTTTCATATCGAACCGCCGATACGGTATTTTAATCATGGGTTTAATGCATGGTCCATTAAACCGTACCGTACCGACGGTTCAACCACAAAATACCAGTATCGGAGGCTAAACCGATAGGCAGTATTTAACGGTACTAACGGTTGAACTACGGTTAAACCAAGGTTTTGTCATAAAATACCCTATCGCTGACTTTTCCGGCACGGTCTCTGGTACGGTTTCATGGACCATGGTTTAATGAGAAGAGCGGGGGAGGAGTATGGACACGTGTTGTGTGAAACACAGGTGGACGCATGCCACCGTGGCATGCCTTCGTCTTTGACAAATGGAAAGAAAGGGGTAAAACATAAGAAAAGAAAGATGGGGATGAAATGTGAAATCTCAAAAAGAATGAGGACTAGATATTTGTAGGAGCCCTGTCTCTCTCTCCGGGTTTTGCAAAGAAATGGCCGTTGTGATTGTATGCTTTTCATGCACCATAACCAGAATTGGGCCCCTGTTCTCACAACGGCTACTTCTTCTTCTTCTCCCTATAAATGCTTACCCATTTCAAAGTTTGCACTTCACTTCCAACTGGTCTGCAAACAGTAATTCTCTCTGCACACTCTCCCTTCAGAAGCAACAGCCAGGCGATTTAGCCTTCTATCCCCATTTTTCTTACTTGCTACGTTGCTCTTTTCTATTTCACCACCTCCATGGCCGCCTCTCGCACAGCTCTTCTCCTCTCTTCTTCATCTCTGATCATCTGCCTCCTCTGCTTCTGCACAGAAGCCAAAGAGATAACAGTGGGAGGCAAGTCGGACGGCTGGACCATCCCAAGTTCTGAGTCCGATTCCCTCAACAAATGGGCTCAACGCACTCGCTTCCGCATTGGCGATTCTCTCGGTTAGATTCCATTCAAAATCCTCTGTTATTGAACTTTCAATTCCCCTTCCCCAATTAAGCTAACCCTCTGTTTTTCCCCCTTCTTCTGATGGTTGAAGTGTGGAAGTACGACGGGAACAAGGACTCGGTTCTGGAGGTGTCCAAGAAAGCTTACCTCGCCTGCAATGTCACCGACCCCATTGCAGAGTACAAAGACGGGAACACCAAGGTGAAGCTGGAGAGAGCCGGCGCGCACTACTTCATCAGCGGAGCTGATGGACATTGCAAGGAAGGTCAGAAGGTGATCATCGTCGTCTTGTCTCCCAGAACTGCTGCTGCTGCGTCTCCTGCTCCTTCACCTGGTTCTGCAGAAGAAGACCAGCCGCAGCAGGTTATGTCTCCTGCTGTTGCGCCCACGACTGGTGCAGCAGCAGCGTCGTCCAGCTTCGGTCTTGTTGCTTGCTTGGGTTCCCTACTGCTGCTTCTCCAATGCTTCCTGTTTTGATTCCTCTCGGAATGATGGGTGATGGTTTCTTAGTTTCAGCCCCAGAATGTCATGTTTCTTGTGGGAGGGAAGTTAATTATTATTCTTTTGATTCATTTGTACTAAATGAAAAGTCCATATCTTCTTGTTCTCTTCTCCTTTTCAAGCAATGATCTTGAGATTCCCTTGGTTTCATACTGCAACTTCAAAGCTAAGCAATCCTTAAGAAACACTTCAAAGATCATCAAACATCTTATCATGCTGAATACAAGCTTGATAGCTGGCCTGCAAGGCCATTTTAGAAGTCAAGTCAATTACTCTTCAATAAGAATTGTTTGAGTAAACCTAGAGCTAGCTTGAAATCAAATGATCAAGGACTTTTATAGTTCTCCAACTGCTTAAGAACATTCAGGCATAAATGGCCATAGCTGCAATCATGTCTCCTTGCTTGAACAAGGACATACATTCAAAGGTGTCTTAACCCTGGCAAGGGAAGAGTGATGTCTATATGAGAAATGCCCTTCAGGATCTTGGCTATTAGACGTTCTTGTAAACTTTCATTTCTTACACCATCAGAAATTGAAGCATGATATTTCAAGTTAACAAGCAAAACCTTGCAGAAGAAAACATAGACAAGGGCAAGTGGCCGACTGACCTGGTAATACATTTTTCTCTCTCAAGAGACTAATCTAGATTATACGGGAGTAGCCACTGCCCTTCATTATCTTAACAATATGAGTAAGAAAACTTGTTGATAAAATCATTGCATCACCAAAATTGATGGCCTAGAAAAAAGGTTTCTTGCCTTCATGTTTGCCACACGATCAAATTAGTTTCTGCTTTCTCGCATCCAATCCATAATCACTGACAAGTACCCAGGAACTCAACAACACTTTCTTGGTTCGATGAAATAGAAAATGTCCAAGATGAAGTCACTTAACCATCTGCAATTCCTCCCCATTCTAAGAACCATGGACCCTCGCCAACTTTCAAATCCACAACATACCTTTAGAAGTTAGAACCCTCGCATTAAAAGCATTTGCAACAAGGTCTCCAGGTGAGGTAACTGGATGAAATCAAATTACAGACACCTTCAAACAAGTTGCATCTTCAGAGGAATCCACATTGTGACCATTGTAAACCCCTAATAGTTCCTTTGCATGATCTCGATACATGAATACAAACTTTTCCAGAAATTGTTCACTTGTATATAACACAACGGTGTTAAAGTTTGGCTTCTTCTTCAACAGCCCCTTCGATTCCATAATCTCCAGAACTCGATATCGAGGAATAACTCTTTCCTTCATGCTATACATCAAAAGTCCAGGACTACGAACCACCGCCTCCTTTGTCAGATTCATGGTGTTCAAAAAGAAATCAACCCCAGACGTTAACTTCACATCAGAACACCTCACCACGGCCGGAGCTGTTCTGAACATTGCAATGCATTCTTCCCTCGAAAACCCAAATCCCTCAAACACGGCAAACTTCCGGTCGATTGTCGCCTTGCTATAGCAACTAACAGTACACAACCCATGTACAAACATCCTTGATTTCATTGAGAACCCGAAATCCAAAGTCCTCGAAACGATGCCTCTAAGTTGACATTCTTTCCTCAGAAAAACCCTAGGCAGCATCCTCAACAGCATGGAGAGCTGAGACCCTACAATGCCACAGCTTCGCAACAAAGCTACGTTTGACAGCAATCTAGAATCTGGGTGCTTAAATATAAGCAAACTGCATCTTTCTATAGCCTTAAGCACGTCCTTCTGATAAAAATTTCCTAGCAAAAAATGAACTCGAGGACGCAGCCTCTTCTCCAGACTAGATGTTAAAACACCAGCATTCTTAGAGACAAACTTACCAAGACCAGGACCCTCGAAACCCAGTTTCTGAAACAGCTCCATCTTGGGTTTAAGGTTATTGTCAACACCAGCGAACAGAATCTGAGGAGCCCCACAGACAGTAGATCGTATATGGTCCTGAGAGAAACCGAGGCCGCGTAGAAACGTGAACAAAGCTTGCGCCTTTTGGGAAGACTGGCGATGGTGGAATCCAGCCGCAATGGAGAGGGCTTGAGTTTCAGGGAACTGGAAATTTGAAACCAGGTAGTCAACTAAAGGAGAGGTTGTACTGGTTGAACTCCCGGCGAGTTTAGAGAACCGGGCAACGGAAAAGGCTCCCACCGGAATCAAACACCGATTGCCGAGTCGGGAAGTTAAGAGTACCTTGAGCGATAACATTGTGGGTACAAAGTGACGGCGACCGAGCTTCAGCAACCAGGGTCAGCCTCAGAGGCTGAAAATCACAATCCCTAACCTCCTTTTTTCGATGAAATGATTTTAATGTTTTCAATTTGATACCTGAATTTCATTTTTTAGATGACAAATATTATTAGAAAAAACAATTTGATAGTATGGATGATAATCAACTATGCAATACAGAAAATCACACATTGATTGGCTATGACTTATAAGGTATGAGTAAAATTCGTAAAAAATTTGATGAGAATGGACGATTATATGAATTTTATATCCTCGCACAATGCTCATACACACTAAGTGAGTTTTTTATATATGAAAAAAAAATAGAGAGATCACATTGTAATATGACAGTGAAAAGAAGGGTAATAACTAATAACATAAAATAATAAAGAACCGAAATGTAATTGTGTGGTCACTCAAACGGTCAAACCAAACATTCACCTCTTTCATTCCAATTTCCTGTTCACTCATTCAATTCTTCAATTCTTTCTCTCTTTTAAGTTTTAACAAGATTATGTTACTTATTTATGGATTAGAAAATGTGAAGTTTTAGATGAATGATTTGAATAATATTGTACTTTTTTTTATGGATTATGGATGTTTTAAGACTGAGTGCATTGAATTCGTATTAAACTAGAGTTGTATACTTGTATTTTGTTGGCTTCATCATTATAAATATCTATACGTTAAATGATAAATATAGTAACATTGGATATACATAATGGATATTATCCACGGGTAAATGACACATTTGGTCACTGAGATTATTAAATTGTGTCATGTTTAGTCACTAGAAAAAATTAATATCAATTTTGGTCACTCGAATTACCGAAACTGGTCAAATTTAGTCACTCTCCCGTCAGTTTCCGTCCAACTCCATTAATGTAGTTGGACGGAAACTTTTGGGAGAGTGACTAAATGTGACATGTTTCAGTAATCCGAGTGACTAAATGTGACATTTTTCAATAATTCGAGTGACCGGAGTTGGACAGAGGCTACAAAAGAGTGACCAAATGTGACCTGTTTCAGTAATTCGAGTGACCAAAATTGATATTAAATTTTTCTAGTGACTAAATATGACACAATTTAGGGGTCGTTTGGAACTTGTGATTCTTCAAATTGATGTATTAGGTCAATTAGTGTATTATCATTTGATGTATTGATTCAATGCATGTATTAGGAAAATACTTTGTTTGGAAGAGCAATGATGAAACAAAAAGTTGGGTAGACAATCCCTCATTAACAATCTCACCTTTTAGTAGAGATTTATAATCATTCATTTTGAGTGATTGTAGGTGGGCCCAACAAAAAGGTAATGCATGCATTCTAACTCAAAGTGAACAAAAAAAACGACTTAATCTTATCATTACATGTATTTGCTAAATACCTCACTTCAAATCTCAACCTCCAAACGACCCCTTAGTAATCTCAGTGACCAAATGTGTCATTTACCCTATTATCCACCTACAGGTTCCGATCGGCACGGATATCAGAAAAGAAGAACATGGATGGTTTAAACCCGTTTCATTGCCATCCCATTCATTTGCTAACTTGAATTTTTTATAACACATAACGGAAATGAGAAGCGGAGGGCAAAGGCACCACGGCAGATTTAACTTAACAATGTACCAGTGTCACTCCCAATACACGAAAGAACCCTGTACCACTGGTAAGGAAGAACAGTCGCGCGAGTATTTACACAAAAACAGCTGAACAAAAGCAAGCCAAATTGGTCTTTGCACGGCTGGGAAGAGATGGAGCCGTAGGTAGCCTTTCCAACAGAAGAATGCTGCTTCACACTGACCCGGCCGGTCATTCCCACGCAACCAGAATCATAGAGTTGTCCAGCCCCGACTCCCCGAAGGTCAGACCTCCCTCGAAATCCAGACTCTTGGCTCCTGGGATCGCTTGTGTGAGCCGAAATCGTCTTGTCTGAGCTTCCTTCAATTCCGCACAGCAGAATGACCACAATAACTGAAACACACACAGAACAAACAATGAACCAGTTGTCTGGGACGATGAGAGAAGAAAGTTTCCAGTTCAGAAATTACTCTATACTTGCAGTGCAGCATGCAACCGGCATTTTTCAAATGTAGATGTGTCACTAGGATATGAAAACTAAATATAACAACTAGCCAAGATTTCTTTACCTGGACTTTATCAGTTTTCAGGAAACTCCTCTGAACCCTACGCCCATCGGGAAGTCGAAGTCCAACCCGACACATGAGGGTCTTGTCGCCCTTGGGTTCTTCAGGCAAGGGTGGATACTGGGTCTTCGAACACAAACTCACTTCTTCCATCTTCTTGGTGTCACTAACACTGTTATTGTTCAAAACCGCCACAGCTGGGTCTGCCATTCTCTCTGTCGCAGCAGATACAGCTTGTGGCACTTGCTCAACTTCTTCATTAATTTCATCTATAATGCATAAAGACGCCAGGTTCCATGAGCAAAAGCATGACAAAGCACAAACGCATAGATAAAGAGAAACATGCTTTCACCAAAAAAAAAAAAAAGAGAGAGAGAGAAACAAGCCATTAGGACCAAATCAAAAGCGAAATAACAGGTTACCCCTTACCAATTATAAACTCAAAAGAGTTCTACTAACAAATAACAAAGACAAAAGCAAGATAAGTGCTTAGGAGGAAACATAATATTCATTACATTATCAAACTCAAGCATATTCTCCAGATACTAGGCAGGAACAATCAATCAGTAGAATCCGATAATTATGTTACATTTGGCTTTGAGTTATAAATCCCATAGGTAGATGACATATTTGTAAAACTTAAGGAGTCGCCAGCAAAGCCCAAAACATATGCTCACTGTCCCCCAACTTACACCAATGTGTCTAACTTGGCGATCAACAATATGTATAGAAATAGCAAGAGTAATAATTACCTTTGTTCTTAGATGGTGTCAGAGAACCTCCCCTGGGGCGTTTGTTAGACAAACTTTTATGGTGGTCCCTTGGGCCACCATCCAAATATGAAACCAGATCCTGAAGAAACATCTGATTGATTAAGAACACATTTACAGGAATAACTATACCAATGAGAAGTAGTGTCAAGTCAAAAGCATTAAAAATACCTCGAGTAGACTTTCTGGTTGTACCATACCACACCATAAGCGCATTTTTTGTCCGGTGATTGGATCAATGACTAGCACCACTGGAATAGAATCTAGTTTGTAATACGTACAAACTTTCTGACCCTCACTTGTATCATCATATACCTATTTACGTGGACAAGATCAAACAAATCAGACAAGTGGCCTCACATAAAGTGTACTTATTTACATGGTCTTTGAATAATCTCTTTCAAAAGACGAGAACCCCTTAGACTTCAATGGAATCCCAGGGAAAGCACACCTAAATTTGAAAATACAGATCAACACTACAACAAAAAAATATAAGGCGCCATTTCCCGTAATTTGATCTTCAATAACAGCGTAGAATGTCAGAATAAGGCTAAACTAATCATCTTCAATGTTAAACTCTGGGTGGGGGGGGGGGGGGGGGGGGAGTCGAGAAATAGGATGTTCATTAGACAGTTCAAAACAGATGGAAAAGGATTTAAGTGAGCGTTTTTGGTAAGGAGAGAAGAGCAAGTGAAACTGCTACCATACCAACCTGCCAAAATATGAAGTTGGTGCTAATGGTCTGAGAGACGGCTTCATTGGCCCATGTATCCCTGTTCAGCTACAACATTATACAAGTAGATGTAGTGAGAGCACAAAAAATAAAAAAATGTTAGAAACTTGGAATGCTTATGGTTAGATAGATTGAAGGCATTTCAGATGTCAAGTGAACCAAGGGAGCACAGATACCATGTGTGAGCTAAACTCCTTTGTGGACTGTAAGTTGATGAGAAGCCATTTGTCCTGAACAGATGCTGCACCTTTTGCCTGGATTTTGCAAGCCACGTAAAATTTGAAACTTAGGAAGGAATTCAACTCAAGCGCAGAACAGGAAAGGATAATTGATAAGAGAAGTTGTATCCAGATTCACAACAGCAAAATAAATAAAAAAACAGAGCTTTAAGCGAGAGAAGATTTGTCGAGGATGTAGCAAATTGAACTTTGATGTCATCCAGAAACATTAAATGGAAAGAGATTCGGTAATTTAGAATGAAGTATCAACTAATAGAAGAGAAAGAAAAAACTGTGAACTATACCTTTTCAAATGACCCCTGAAACATTAAATGGAAAGGTGGCCGATATAAAGAAGCAAGATCACGCGGGGTATTTGCCGAGGACGTAGCACCTTGTTCTGATTCCCAAACCGCAGGATGCTTTGTTTCCTCATTAAAGTTGCGGAAAGCCATAAGTGAACTGGGTTCCCGGGATGAGTATCCCGTCCTTGATGCTCTAAGTTAAGAGAAGATGCCAATGCCCTTATTTCCAGTGAATGACCAAAAGGCCAGAGAAACAATATAGAAATTGCAATCACATATTCATGAGCAAAGCTACTAACAGGTACCAGAAAAGGATGTAATGTAAGACTTCAATGCTAATCTATTGATCTATCTACCAGTCAACCAGGGCTATCATGCAACAATTACAAACTTTGGAACAAAAGCTGGCACTTAAAGTGTAGAGAGGATAAGTGGGGGGAGACTGACGGCATTTTGAAATGTAGCTAAATAACGCATCTAAGCGGAAACAAGGCTGCATCACAATTGCATTTCACATAGTTTACTGGAGGAGGATGCCACTTACCCATACAAAGCAGCAGCATCATAAAGTGTATCCCTCATTACAGGTAAAGGAGCGCGCACTACATCTTCAACATCTCCTCCAACCCTTTCATTGTCAATATCATTCAGCAAACTGAAAAAAGTAGCAACAACTAGCAACTGTTCAAAACACTATTACCTTGTGATGAGAATGACAAGTGATAATTAAGATAAGACAACAGCTGATACAGCATACCCTGGATTTTCATTAGTCCACTGATCTGCAACAGGTGGTGAACGTGCAGCAGGTGCCACTTGTCCTTCGTTGCCAACATAGAAGAGTTGAATAGCCTCGTCAAGCTTCCAACTTGTGGCCTAGTCCATTACAATATTTCATTACTGGGTTGCATACTACCAGGAAACAACACCTTCAACACTTAAAACACAATCTACAACTTGTTTCTATTTTACGAGCCCTTAAGCTCTATTACATCAATAGCAATGCCAAGAGGAAGCAATAATCTCTTGATTACAACAGACACCGCTTGCATATATAACAGTTCCCATAGAATGAATGACATACCAAAGTCCAACCCAACAGGTCTATTTGAAAAACTTTTAATATTGCCTTCAGCAAAAGCTCCTCATAGTGTTGCCTTAAAAGACAGCAGATTTCTACCCAAAAAAGAAGAAGGCAGCCGACTAATATATTCAACAGAAATTACTAAGGCACTCGTTAGGGTCATAGTGTATTGCGGGAAGTACCTGCAAGAACTGTCGGGCAGTGTCAGCGGTTTGGCCGACGGCGATCTCGAGGAAAGAAGTGACCATGGTGTCCTTATCATTCGCCGATAGCGATTCCTCCATGGCTTGACCTCCGAAAGTTCAAACCCTAGTCCCGATTGCGAAGCAGAAATCGCAAATCAGAGATTTTTTACAAAAAAAAAAAAAAAAAAAAGAGCATTGAACATTGCATCCATCTGTTTCTGTCGAATAAAAAGAAAAGAGGTTAAAAGAGTATGAAATCATACGGTGATACTGAGAGGCGCAGAGCAGAGTCGCCGTGGGTCGACTGTGGCCGACTGTCCGTGCGGCGGGGAAGTGAACTGGAAGAGCCTCAGTGCGCGGGAGTAGAGGAAGAGCACAGAGGACTCGACGGAATTAGGGATTGTGGAATGCAGACTTGGGAGTTGGGACCAGAGAGAGAGAGAGAGAGTTATTTTTGCAATTTTGCTCACTTGTTCATCTCTCTTGCAACAAAACGCCATCGTTTGCAGGCAGGTCTTTCTTCTGCCCTACACTTCTGAGAAACGATGTCGTTTGAAGGGTTCAAGGGGAGCTAAGTTGTCCAATCAAACAGGCCGGTTTTATGTCGAACAGGCATGATCCTGGACAAGACCGGACCAAAATGATTCAATCGGTTGGGCTAAATTCAGGCACGATTGCTTTGTCAGATGACATTATACTAAAATAAATCGTCGTCACTTAACTTCAATTTCACCGATGATCGATCTTGATTTTTAATGAAATAAATTTGGCTAGACTTTTTTCATTATATATATGGAAATTACAATAACTACCAAGAGAAAGACTATTTGTAAGGTATTTTAGTGGACTTAGAGAATAGAGAGACAGAAAGTACTCTTTCAAGAGTTCTTGAACTTGCAGAATGTTCTTGATTTGGTTATTATTAGTCTAATAAGTCTATCTTCATCCAGTAAAACCACGAATATTCCCTCCTGCTACTACATCTACATTGGACCCGTTTGGTTGTGAATCTTGTACTTGCTTCCTGTCTCTTTCAGGAATTTGTTTCAAAGCAGAAGAAGCTTGAGACTGCCAAGCAGAGGAAGCAGACGCTTAAGGATGAAGTACAGTGAGTATATAACTAACAATGTCTCATTATGTGCTGATACAGATTCTTTTCTGCATTCATTTCGAATCCTCTTTATGGTTCATCAAGTTTCTAAGACGGAGGCACACACATCTGCTGAAGATACAATCTGTTGAACAAGAGCAGGAGCAACAGCAGCAAGGGAGACTTTGGTCGCCACCGCCACAAATTCAGCCAGTTGATTATTCAACAAGAAGCAGCAGCAGAAGACGGCACACGTGACACGACTATTTCATGGCAACTCATGAGCTGCTGTCCTTCAAATGAAGGAAACAAATGCTCAAACTTTCTCGTTGAAAACGAGTATTCTTTCCTTGTTTTCTGCCCGTTTTCGTGTAACAGAATTTCACAGTAGCTTTTGCATCTGGATCTGGAATAGCTGCATAGACTTCTTCACTCCAACATGCAAAAAGATCCTCAAACAGACAAACTCAGCAGGAAATAGCTCTTGCTTGACATACATATGGAATAGATATGGATATCCTCATACCGACATGAAAAAAAGATAATCAAACAAACAGATTGAGCAGGTTTTGACCATTTCGACTCGAAATCTAATGAGTTCCTGTTGAAAAGATAATAATAATAATAATAAGAGGAGACATGAAGCAACTCCAAAATATACCAATATATCAACGTTTGTCAGCAGCAAGACCTGTACAGAGTTTCTAAAATGAGATGATGTGGTTGAGGAAAAAGAACACACTCTTCAAGCAGAGTACCATGGATTAAAAAGCAAAGTCCTCTGCTTTTTTACAAAGGGAAGCAAAGGGCAGACCTCAGGAACAGATTGTCGACGAGAGAATTTAATATTACCGAACAAACAGCAGACTATATCTGCTTGATACCCTTCTTCATTCAGCTCCCTCTGGTCTAGTAGGTACAATGGGCTCAGAAGGGTTAACAGCAGCAACTTCGGCTTGAGAGGTTTGTCCATCTGCGTCAGCGGAGCTACTACTTGGCTCGACTGATTTCTTAAACTGAACCAAGATCATTGTCATATTGTCACATCCCTCACCCCCTAATGTGGATGGTGCTAAACACCTGTCAAGTACCCTCTCGCAGACTGTTGAAAGCTTTGTTTCCTGCCGAAAATTTCCAGAGTCCCGTTAGCCAAATATCAGTAAGAAAAAGGGCTAAAACATTGTTTATAGGCAAAATCATGGAGGAACGAGAGGGATAATATCCATTCAAAGAGTGATCCCAAAACTATAGGACCCCAGTACAGGGGCTAGAAGTACTCACCGACTTCAGTTGTTCATGAATGAAGTCCACTAATTGCTGGCTGGACAAGCAGTCCCTGTAAGAAATTAAATACAAATAACAAGCCATCATTTTCAGTTTTTTTGTGCATTCGAAAATGCTTAGCAATAGCTGCTTTCAAATGAATACGACAAACCCTCATACTTTATGAACAGTGGATGCTAAATTCAGTGTGAATCATTGACCTATATAGATTATCGCTAAGGTCGAGGACGGAAAAAAAAAAAATCAGAACTCAGACCACAAGGCGAATTGCTCCTTTTGACTGAGGCACGGCATTTGTACTCTAACCGCAAATTGACTAAACATGGCTAGCTCTGGGAAGTGGTAAAATCTCCAAATCAAATCCAAGAATTAGGACAAGAATAGCAAAAGACCACGGAAGGCAGGCAAGAGAAACATAGTAGAGACTCTTACCATATTCCATCACATGCTAGAACAATAAAATCATCATCCTCGCAAAGCTCAACCTGGTCAAAAGAATGATCGAATGTGAGTACAGAGATGACAAATGGAGGTGCAAACAATCAAAATGTAAACCTTAGTTTATATAAGCTTGAGATGGTATTCCATAGAGTATTTCGTACAGTGTTAATATCCGGATTGGCTGTCACAATTTGCTTTTCTGCAGGTAAGAACTTGTTCTGCTTGAATTCCATGTCACCTGCATAAGCAAAAAGGAGCAATTGAAGAAACTAGAATACTTCAATAACTGTTCTACCCATATCTCCTTGCTAAATGAATCCATAGATGTTTATTTGCATTCAAGAATGCTGTCACAGAAATAGCCAAGAGCCAAAAAAAAAAAAAGGGAAGTTGCAAGTACCAATTGCTCTTGCAAGATTCAAGCTGCCATTGATACGTCCTGCATGTATGAAGCCACCAGCTTTCAAAATCCTCTCTTTCTCAGCCTCAAGATCAGGTTTGTGATCTCTGGACAGATTGTATGCCTGAACAAACAAGTGTGAAGTTCTTATTCCACTGACATCCCGAGGTCAAAAGCATTTGGAGAAAAGACAGGATAATAGCAAAGCAGCACGTGATCAGCCATTTCACATGCTGTTGAAGCTTTAGTGTCAAATATTTATTCAAGTCCATCAACAGCAAGTTAACTAAAAAATACCTGCCCCTTTCGTGATATCACGCATCGAGAATCACCAGCATTTGCAACAACAAGATGTTTGTCTCTTATAACTGCAACACAAGCCGTGCTGCCAGAAGTAGGTCCAGAAAAATCAGAATGAGGCCCCTGTACAAATTCAAATGAAATCATTTTCTGATTAGAACATCTCAAATTTCCAGCAAAATTAAGCAGGGAATCCAAGACCCACGAACAACTCTTTGCAGTTGGTACAGCGAATCCATAAGCAATAATTGATGCTCGCGTAATGAAGCTAGTTAAGTGAACAAAATCATAAAGCTCAATGGCAAACATGTACATTAGGAAATTTCATGGCAAGCATATCAATGGGCTAAAGTTCCAGATTCCAATATCAACAATGGCAGAACAATAATATACCATACGCTACATGATAAGCTGGAATGCGATGACATCAATTCAAAAGGGCAATCCCCTTAATAAATACTACACCTCTTCAAAAGCCCAATCATCATGTTGCTCACTATTCTCACCAGCCCTTGGAGACCATATCAACCCTTCAATCATGCCAGTGAACTTGTTTATCTTATCACCCAAAACAGCTAACTCTCTCCACCCTCTCTGTCCCCGCATCATCTCATCCATTCTGCCGAGAAACAACGTAACTAAGGTGTTTAAGAGCTATCAAGGGTCATGTAGCACACAAAACAGAAATAATGTCACAAGACACAGTTTCAAGCAAAATCAGGAATACCAGGCAATTAACTCTGGTATCCAATTTCAAAAAGCACTAGAAAAATAGAATAAACCTTTTGAACAGAAAGAAAAATAGCAACAACCTAAAAACAAGTTATCCCAGTAGAACTCCTAAGTTCTTACAAATATATAAGTTTTACAACCCCACACAAGTTCCAAACAAAAATGAATAGATAACACCCCCCTCAAAAGGGTAAAAATGGTTTCTTTAGTACAGTTATAACCTCCACTGTCATAAAAATCAAAATGTAAAAATGCATGAATGAGATTAAAGATTTCTGCATCCACAAGCATTGTAAATGGATAAGATTGCAGAATTCAACATCCACATATGGTGCATATGTTTTGACAATATGCCTGAGGGCATTGTGCTTATGATTGACTACACTTAATGGCTGCTCATATGTCATATCTTGATGTAACGATGGGATAGAAGTGTCAAACTGAGAATGCAAGAGTAGCTTCCAAGTTCCAACTAGTCTAACACAGTACTAGATATATGACAATATGTCTATATCAAAGGAAAATATCAATAACCTGAAAAATGATTTCTGGAGAGAACTTCCTATATCACCAGCTATGTATGCCTCGTGCTTTAGAACCTGTTGATGAAGAAATTTGGCACAAAATTTTGCAACCACTTTACCTGCAAGCCACCAAAAGAACCATAGGACTGCTCAACCTCAAGCACTAGATGGAAAGTTTTACAGCATACATTTAAGAGTCAAAGATTCCAAAACTCCACACTTACCTCCATGGCCATCATACACACCAAAGAATGAAGTAGAATCATCCAAATCAGGCAAAGCAGCATGCTGAACATTGTGAAGAGAGAGCAGTACCATTCCGAAAATAATCAGATTATGTAATAAGAAGAATATAATCAAATAAATTGAGCAGAACATACATGGATGTATTTATTATCACTGCCAGATAAGTTTCAAACGGGATCCACAACCAAAACAAGAAGCAAACAAATCTCACATAACAGATTATCAATTTTGAAACTTTTGCTCTGCCCACTCCTATTCTCACTTCAGTATGTTGAACATCGCAATTTCAAGAAGAAATCACTAACCGCATCTTCCATGGTTGCACGCCAGCCTTGCATGGATGATAAGCCATATCTGAGCTTACCATTTTCTCCATCCTCGGAGAATTTCTCTGTTTTGGGAGAGCTGAGGTATATACCCATCTCTGTGATCACCAGCAGAGGACAGAAATAAAAGAGTAGATATTATACAACTTCATTCATGATATTGCTTCAATAAAAGAAGAAAAAACACATAGACTACCCTACATAATTTCAACAAACACATCCGAATTTCCCAGCCAAATCGATCATCCTACAACACTAAGGCTTTTTATTACCAACAAAACAGAGCGAACTGTACTAACTTGAAGCAGCTAATTGGGATAAAAAAAAAACAGGATTAGAGAGCAACAGCAACTGGTTCTCAAACAAACAAAAAACCAACTGAGTGGCACGAGATTCAGATCAGATACCAAAAACACAGATGAAATAGCAGTACCCAGATGCTGAAAACAACGTTATTCAGTCCAACCCTTTCAGAAAAGGGAAACCTACCTAATAAAGGCAACAACTTTCAGCCCTACCAAGTACCAACTGTTCAGAGTCAAAAACTTCCATTCAAGATCACAACTAAGCACAAACACAGCGAAAACCCAGATGCTAAATTCGAAAGTAAATTAATCATAGAACAGAAACGAGGGGCAACAGCAAACACTCACCTGCCCTACTTAGACGAGCGAAGTAGAGAAGAAATCAGAACCCCTACAGCAAGTGGATGCCAATCAATCAGTGGAGACGAAATCTCGTAGCCAGCGGGATCAGATACGTTTAGACAGTGACAAAACCGCCCACGAAATTTCACGAGGGAAAGAGAAAGAACGAAGAAAAGGGAGCGACGGAGGGAAAGGGAAGAGAAAGGAAAGAAGACGACTACAGAGCGACTGGTGGGAATGAATTCTTAAATAAGAAAAAGGGTTCTACACCTGATGGAAGACAAATAGACTTGAGTATTCTTTCTCTTTCTCACTTGATTTAAAAAGTAGAAAAGGATGGAAAGTTAGAAGGAAAAGATAAGGGGGAATGAAATAATGAATGATATGATCTCCAGAATCGACTGTTGTTTCCCGCAGTTGTTTATCCGAGTCGATCGAGAGAGAAAAAGGGTTAAGCAAGTGGATAACTGTTTTGTTGTTGTTGACGATTCTTGGTAATGAAAAAAGAAACTGTGGGCGTTGGTGGATACAACTTGAATACTTGATCGATCTTTGTCTTTGTATTCAGAATGTAAAGTGGGCGTTCAGTTTGGACTTTTTGGAGGCATTTGCTGATGAAATGAAAGAGGGCGAAGACTGAATAGGCCGAGTTTGGGGAATCGGTGTGGCTTCTTCTGCGCGTGTCGACTCGGCCGGCCAGCGCAAGAAAGTGCCAGTTTGGTGGGAGGCTTATGATGTCGACTTATGTACAAAGCATCTCAATTATGAATAATGTCGTCGTCATGTTCGATGGTTGAATGTAAAATGAAAGCACAAAATACGTAAAGATGCCAACTTTAGGGCCATAGGATAATGTTCTTTGTCATATCATATTCAATTTTGTAAACAATGTTAAGTTAGTGTCCAACTTGATAATTGGATTGGTTTGTTTAGGGGGCAGATAACTATAAACGAAAGACAAAATACATAAAGATGTCAAGTTTAGGGCCAAATGATTTCGTAAACAATCTCTTTAAAGAACATACTCCCATAGATTAATTGTCCAGAGCTCTGCCAATATCATATCACTATTAACGATTAAGAGACAAATGACTAATAAAAAGAATCTCCAGATTTACTAAACTCCCAATTCGACCAGCCCCCTTCTTTCTCTCTCAAGGAGACATTTCATAGGTCTTCTACGCAATAATTTTTCCTTCCAAAGAAGTATTCTGCGCAATTGTTTACAAACTCAATTGAGATGAAAGGAGAGGGAAAAAATTACAAAGTTTTGGGAGAAGAAATGGATGCTACAAATATGGATTTTCATGTTCTCACAGTCAGAGATATGATCACTTTGACAGGAATTGTAACTACGAGAGCGAACTTTCGCATGAACACCAACACTTTAACACAACAAGACTTTTTGCTATGTTGGGCTAGCATTTATAGTCTGCATGACATAGTCAAAGATGGGTTGCCCGAAAACCTACATCAAAGCTTCCTTCACGATCTTGAAATCGACACTCCCAAATGCAACCAAGTTCCCAAGGAATGCCTCCGAATAGTTCGCGAGCTATTGGCATCTCGGCGACACCAATGCCATCTGGCATCGTGTCAATTGTGGGTATGTGAGAATCTGCTACACATTTGCTCTTACTCCTTGTAGCAAAGACATGTACATGTGCTATTTATTGGAGAGTGGAGACTATGCAGTAAGTTAAAAGACTTGCAAGTGTTGTGATGTTTAGATTAACGAATTTATTAACCATATGTGTCATTAATTGTAGATTTGGAATGTGGGCACCATCATACATATTATCGGAGTTGTAAGAAGTTGAAGTTCAATTAGATTAACTTGAAAATAAATTACATTTAGTGATTCACATCGATCATCTTGAATTATCAAAAGGTCGAACCTAAAGGATTAAGTACTCTTAATGTTACTCAAATTGGTTCTTCATAGCTGATTTAAATGATTCATTGATTTTCCATATCTTACCTTTTCCACATCCACAATTACTCATTTCACATGTGCAACCTCCAACATAAGTTTACACACCCCCATCAAGAGAACATGGAAATGTTTGCTTTTACTTCTTCTTGCAAATGCACATGGTGACATGGATCATGTTGATTCATTCCAATCCAATCGAAGAAAGAGGCCACTTGTCGTCCCATTCCTCCACTCCCCGTTCTCTCGAGCTACTCCAAACAAAAACAAAACATAAACCGACACACAATTATATAAACAAGGGAAGAAGAATCAAGAACGTATCCACGTTTCCACATTTGACGCAGAACAGAGGAAACAAAAAAGAAGGAAAAAACAGAGTTCCTACCGTGATTCCCCTTCAGACTGCGAGACACTACTGACATGGCTTCTGCTTCGATGCCGTTCGCCGCAACTTTCTCTTCCTCGCCATTGCAGAGTATCGCTGAAAAGGCAAGGTCTTATTCTCCTACCTTGCAGTCGCTGGGCGTTTCCCTCGCATCATTCAGGTTATCCCCCCTCGCCTCTTCCAGATCAGGGTTTCTGCAACATGGGTTCTCTTTGCAATCTCAGAAACTAGTCGGGGTTGCTCCGAAGACTCGTTCTTTTGGCGTTTTCGCCACAGCTGCCACTGAGAAATCTATTCATGACTTCACTGTCAAGGTACGTTTTTCTCTCTTCTTCCTTCCAGGGAAACTGATAAGCTGCAAGCATCCAAATACCTTATCCGTTTTTTTCCTCCAATGAAGTTTGTGAGTTCTGAATTGACCTACTTTGTCCCTTTCCTCTCCCATTTCATGGGTCCGTGGAGCTTAATTTAAGGTTGCCTTAGTTTGAATTAGGGTTTCTGTGAGCAGCATTTGGGGAAATTGAAAAAGGGAGTGTAACCAGTTTCTGCTATTGCTGCTGTTTGAAATGTTTGAAAGGGAGATGCTTTTGTTTGAGCCTAAAGGTTAAAATTTTTAGGTGGTTCTTCTTCCAACACTTGAGGTGGGGAAATGATTGTTGGTAGAACCTAAACTTCAGGGGTTAGATGTAAAAGGAACCGATGATTAGTTCCCTCTTGTTTTCTGCAGGACATTGATGGTAACGATGTGTCTCTAAGCAAATTCAAGGGCAAAGTTCTGCTAATTGTCAATGTTGCTTCGAGATGGTAGGGCTGTCTTGACTGTAACCAATCCATACTTAATCCTGAGAATTGATATCCAAAGATCTTTCTTTACAGGGGTAATGCTTATTTTGCTTTCTTAATTTGCAGCGGTTTGACATCTTCGAACTATTCGGAATTGTCGCACATTTATGAGAAGTACAAGGCACAAGGTAAGCCCTATACCAACAACTTTCTAAAACGAACAAATAAGAAGAAACGAAGAAGAAAAATAAAAAGAAATCTCATCGGCCAAATGCACCTTACTTTGCTGTTATTATCTACTAGTTGTTGTTTGTTCATATTGTGGAAGTAGTCGGTGATTGCCCACTACTGGTTCTTACATTTTAAGAGTCTTATTTTATAGTTGGCGTGGTATCAGTATTAAGTATGGTATTAAGAAAGAAAAACACGGTTTGTGTTTGTATGTAGGACTTGAAATCCTAGCCTTCCCTTGCAACCAGTTTGGAGGCCAAGAACCAGGATCGAATCCTGAGATCAAGCAATTCGCTTGTACTCGTTTCAAAGCTGAATTCCCAATATTCGATAAGGTATTTCCAGGCAGATTCCAATCCTTCCTTTCATCTGGAACCATTTGGGCAGAGCTTGAATTTAAATAGTTTTCGGTGATGGGATGCAGGTTGACGTAAATGGACCGAGCACAGCCCCCGTGTACAAGTTTCTCAAGTCTAGTGCTGGGGGCTTCTTAGGCGATTTGATCAAATGGAACTTTGAGAAGTTCTTGGTGGACAAGGACGGGAAGGTTGTTGAACGTTACCCGCCAACAACATCGCCTTTCCAGATCGAGGTACCTGTCATCTTCCCTTTTTTCCTCCATTTCTGAAAGACGTTCGGTTCCACAGACAACTTGCTTCGTTCTTATCTTGTGTTGATGAGATATATGAGTAAACAGTACGAGCTATTGTAGATGCTATTCGTTTACTGAAAGATTAGTTCTTTGTCCACTAATCTTAGTTCTCAAGTCATGTTCCTCTGTGTTTGCTGCAGAAGGATATCCAGAAGCTGCTCGCCGCGTAAATACCCAGCCTCCCCAAATCACATTGAACGGATCGATCATGTATACTTGGTAACACATTTGTTTGTACATGTCTGCATACAGACATCACGTATATACATGTCTTAAGCCTTTCGGTGTTAGTAATAGTGCTCTGTGTACTCTCAGACCTCTGTACACTTCGATGATTTTTGTAGTTTGAAAGGACGGTACTTTTGTTAATTGCAGAAGGTAACATTCCAAAAAGGGAGAGTTGGGTGTGTTTAAGTAAATCCAGAAGCCATTAACGGGCTGCAACGCCAACAATCCTGGGATGAACCGAACCCTAGCAGCAGCAAGCTCAGGTTGCTCTGTTCTGCGAGTTCTTAACCTGCAATCAAAACACAAGCTCACCAAAGTGGTATCACTATCATTAGTCTTAGAAAACACAAAAGAGCTATTGTTACTATGAAGCAACTGGCATAGATAGATGAGCTTGTGCAAAGAGTGAAGTTTCGAGTCGTGTTTCATCTACCTAGACCAATATCCTGAACGAAATTCTTTTGTCAAGTTTATGTTCAAACGAGTCTTGCCTTACCCGCTTTGAAGATTGCTCTTCGAGGTTTTTAAGAATAGCAATTTTAGGGTGAATTAATTTATTGATGGAGTAGAAGCATTGGTTTCTTGATGAATTGTCGTCGTTCTCCTTCATTCCCATCGTATATGTTGAGCCTATCAGAGTTGTCTATCAGAACACTGATGATGTTTTGTCGAAGGCACGTGTCTTGGTCTGGGGTGATGTTTTGATAAAAGAAGTTCACGGTGGATGAGCACAATGACCAAGTTTGAGGGTTCATTTATATAAATGTTTAAAAGATTTCTTTTGCAATGATATGATCAAAAGTTGGATGAACAGTGGATGATACAACTCATTCTAATCAAAATTGGATGAATAGTTGATGACATAACTCATATTATTCAAGGTTTTTATTAAACCATTATATTCAAAGTTAGATGAGCATATGTTGACACAATTCATGCTGTCAAACACGTAAAGAATTTATGGATATCTCAACCAATTATTGTATTTTCGACATTGATGACGTCATAATTAGCAAATTTTTATATATAAGTTTAAAAAAATTACATCGAAATATTCGTATTAATTAATACTACATATATAAATATAATAAACAAATTATCTAATTAATATAATGAAATCTAGATTATAATAAAAAGTGCAAAAGAGGGATTTGGCATTCTAACACTTTTCACTGGAGCAAAGTTTCTTTTATGGTCTTATTACTTATTAGTACTTCAGTAATAGAGTCAATATACAATGTGGCCCCTTTTGAGCACAGTCGAGGAAGTTCTTTTTACTGTGTCCAAACGAAGCAATGAACGGCGACAATATGCAGGATATAGGAAGGGCGACATTTAGAGGGAATAAAGAACGGTTTAGAATGGTATGGCTTGTCTCCAAGTTCAGAACTGAGAGTGAAAAACAACATTAGTTGGACGACGACGACAAGATGAGAGTAGTCGCTGATGATTTTGACTATGATAAGGTAGTTAAAACGGAGTTGTTTCTTGTGGCCACCGATCGAGTAAATTAAAATTAGGCTATACATTTTCCCAATCTAGTAAGGGTACTTTTGTCTATTTAGATTGCATTTAAGTTTGTTTAACAGCGAGTAACGACACGGGCTCAAGTGAAAAAAATAAGAAACCTAAGGGACTTCAGTAGGAAACAATATAGTTTAAGGGCTTAATAGAAAACAAGTGATAGTTTAGGGGCCATGCTGTGTATCAACTCTCGAATAAAATCACTCCGTTAGAAAAAGTACGTGTTTAGTTTTAAGTTTTAACCGGACCGACCTATAAAGGCTATAATTACCAAGTTGTCTGACTTGTTTGCAAAGAAACCCAAATACTCTTCTTCTTTGCATTCGCTCGAAGGTCTTCGAAGTTCGAACACTCGTCTCTCACCGCTCTCCCGAAGTTCCACACCGGAAGCAGAACCGACGATCCATTACAGCAAAGAATAAGCATGGCTACCGAAAAGTCTGTGGTGGGAGTGATCAGGGCAGCGAGGCCGACGTTTAGGAATAATCAGGACAAGATCGCATTCGTTGTTCACGCTTCCTTCCACGCCGCTGGTTACTTGCTCACCGCGACGGGGATTCCCGCCTTGTCGGAATCCGCTCTCTCTTCTACCTCCTCAGGTACTTATTAGGGTTTTCCCCACCTTGAATTTGCACTGTTGCTATCCCCCTTAGGTTTTGGTCCGTGAATTGCAATTGAATGGTATTGTGTGTGTGTGTGTGTGTGTGTGGGTTGTAGACGAGGTTGGGATTGATAACTGGAACGAGGTTGATGGCGAGTATGGGTTCGTGTATGTGAACCCTGAGAATTTAGGGAAGAGGGTTCTGGTTAAATGTTTGGCGATGAACGACCAGCTGGTGGTTAGTGCTTTGCTTGTTGATGCGGGTTCCAATTCCGGGGCAGACCCTGTTCATATGGAAATTAGGTTTGGTCTTCGTTTGATATGTGTTTGTTTGTTCTCTTCCCTTCGAATTAAGCTAGTTTATTTAGATTGTGTTGGTGATTGTTCTTAGTGTTAACAACTATGTTGGCGAGAATGGGGCCTCGAATTACTCTGAGCAGTTCAAGAAGTTAGATAAGCTGATTTCCAGTATCAACACCGAGGTCTTGTCTAAATTGGGTGGCTCTTCCCATTCTGGCTCGTCAAGTGAATCACGAAGGTACTTTTTATCAATGTTGTAGAGTAGCTGTGTGCATTACGGTTTTGTGAATGGAACTGCTTCTTTAGAGATTGGATTTTGGGAACCGAAAGGGAATGTCAAGATGATTTCTCTTTTCTTTTGCTTGTTTCTGTCTTTGGGTTTATTTAACTGAATGGTGCCTTGGATGCGAGTTTCCTCCATCTACCTGTTGAGCCAGTTTGAACTTGATTCTTACTTTATTTATCAAGGGTCTTTAGAGTTTCTGCTTGATGGTATGCTAAAAAATGTTGGAGTATGTCCTCTAATCTGCTTATTATTCTACTTTGGTTGCTCTTCGTGCTGTGATGGAACATCTTTGCAGTCAAGCAAGTGATACATCAAGGCATGCTGGGAATGAACCACGCAATCCATCGCACAACCCTAGCCCTCATCCTTCTGGGTATATTTCTTTTCTAGACATGCTCTTTAGCTCTCAGTTAAATTAATTTGTGGAATCTGGTGGGTTTTTGTTTTAGCTTTTATGGTGGTGGAGTTGATGAGTTGAACCTTTCCTCTTCAACTTGAATTGGCTTGAGCACCTTGCTACAGAAGGACTGTAATTCAGTTCCTAAGTATGGGAAATAGGCTAACACCTTGCCTTTTTCTCTGCAGAGTTATAGTCCCTCCTGTTCCTCCCTTTGGCATGGATGATCTTGTTCCTGGGGCTGGTGCTGGAATGTACCCTAGAAGGTATAAACATGGTTGATTTTAATGATGTCTATGGGTGCCTATAGGTTTAGATACTTTGGTTGAAGCCTGACCTCTGTTTTTTCTATTGTGAAAAGGGGTGGTTTTGGTGGTGATGGTGGCATGCTTCTAGGGCCTAATGACCCTAGATGGTTTGGCGGGGATAATGGAGGGCTTGGTTTCCCTGGAGCACAACCGTGAGATCTTTCACACACAACCCCTTTCCATTTCACCTCTTTTCCCCCATGATACAACCCTTTTTCACGGAACTGATGATTTACTAATGTATCTGCAGAGGTGTTCCTCCTGGTGCCCGTTTTGATCCTTATGGCCCACCCGGAATTCCAGGTTTCGAACCTAACCGGTTTAGGTGTGTGTCTCTATCTTGCTCTCTCTCTCTCTCTCTCTCTCTCTCTCTGAGCTTTGTAGACTTGTTATGTTCCTTTCCATTGAAATTGTGCTGCTGTTAAGTAGTAGGTCATGGCTTTATCATAATACCGTGAAAATTAGTCTCTGGTTAAGTCCTTCCACTGGGTTGAGGTGTGAAAACCCATGCTGCATGTACTCTTCAAATGTCCGCATCATTAACAAATCTAGAACTCCTGTGTCATGTTATTTTCCAAAAGATGGGAGATGAGTTCTGTGATGATAAAACATACAAGTCTGCCTGCCATTTGCAACTGAGCAGTAACTTCGTTATTTAGCCTCCCACACCCGGCCTACAGTCCAGCAAATATAGAATGCGAGAAATTTGTACGGAAGCTTGTCTCATTGAGACAAAGGGATCTGCATTGGTGCCTGATGATGGTGGGATGTCTGGTGTATTTGCTTGGTAGCTACTAGCTAGTACCCTTGGTCTTGTGTTTCTGCGAGAATGCTACTGTACCGAAGCTTTTCACATTGAGAAAAGGGAATTGACATTGGTGTATAATGATGCAGAGATCCAGCGAGGCCTGGAAGGGGAAGGGGCGTTGATCCAGACATTGAGCAGCCTGGCCACGGCTTTGATTACATCTGATATTGCACCGCGTCCTTCCTGCAGCAGCATCGGACACCTTCTGCATAATGATATAGTTCCTTAGTTCCCTTCTCTTGTTCTTTCAATTTCTCACTCGCGACTGTTACTGTAGTATTGGTGCACTCCTGTTTCTTATCACCAATCAAAACATGAAGTTTGTGTATATACTCTGTATCCATATCGCTAGGTTTTTGTACTCGCATTAGCAACGACGAGACTGTGTTTCAGAAGTTGCTTAATAAGGTTGTATGCGATACTAGGTCTCGTTTCGATTGTACATATCGAATTTTGGAGGTATGCAAAGCATTATCGTCGTTTGTAATGCTAACTTTAGGGCCATATGATTTTAACAATGATCTTCAGCTAATATCATCACACTCATGACTCGACAAACAAATGAAGCGTTAGATAACGAAACCAATGTAGTTTGAACCGGACCAACCCAATTAAACCAATGAACCTGACAAATTAGACCAACCCGAAAACCGGTCGGGATAATGGAAGCGCTGCTTTGGCAAACTCTCGAGAAGCAGCAGTAAACACAACGACCGGAAGCTACGCTACGACGATCCTCCATTGAAGCCCTCCGGCTATTCAAGTTCGACCCCCGCCGCCGCTAACACATTCCGCCGGGAAAAACCTCGACTTCGCGTTCCCCATGGTACCTTATCATTTTGTCATTTCTCCACTCATCTTCTCATTTGCAGTTCCCTGTCAATTCATCAACGTTAGATTCACCCCGTCCTCCTCTGAAATCGCGGGAAAAGGCTAGGGTTTCGCTTCCCCTATGTCATCCCTCGCCGATTTTTGCTCGGTTCATCAACTGGAATCCCGATTTCCTATGTTGGATAAACGTTCGTATGCTTAGTGGCCGGAGTTCCCAAGACCCCATTTTTGGGATAGCTTCATCACTGTTTTTATTTCCCCCTTTTTTTTTTCTGGAAAAGTTTAGCTTTTGGTTTTTCTTAATGAGGATTTAGATTGACGAGTCTCTCTGGTTCGTAGCATGGGGCTCTGATGTTGATTCAATTACCATTTTGCTTTGGATTGATTGCATGGTTCTTCTCTTGACATTTTGCACTTCAAATTTTCTTTAATGCAGGCGAATAGGCACACCATAATACTGATGCAGGCTTCCCCCAATAGAGCAACCAGAACTTTCATGGATTTCGGGTCTATATCTCAGGCCATGGAAGGTATACTGCTTGCTTTCCTTTCTATTTGGTTTCTCCATGTTAGTTGATTTTCTTCTGCACTAAATTGGTCCAATTGTTATTGCTGTTAATGGAAACTGATGAGTTCTGTTCCACAAGTACCTTTACGAGCAGTGCTGTACACACGATACTTCCTAATCCTGACCCTTTTTTCCTAGTGACTTGTACCTAAGCCCTTCTCGGTGGCTCGTATTACCATTTTCATCTGTTATGGTGGAGTCAGATATACGTGTTACTGTTCCGTATCAGTGGAATAGGCATTACTTATCTCATTGTTGGTCCCTTTTTTGGAATTGCAGGCATTTGTGGACTATATGAGAGAAAGCTTAAGGAAATCAATCCAGCATTGAGAAACCTCAGCTATGACATTGCGGATCTCTACAATTTTATTGATGGCCTTGCAGACTTGAGCGCATTAGTGTACTTTCTTCTTCTCTTGTCTCCTTTTGTCTTACCCTGTTAGTGTTTGCGTGTGCACAGTTTCCTGTTCTGATTCGAACGTGGTATACAAGTACATCTCATGTCAATCTTCAGTAGTCAAGGCTAGTTTAAACACATCCAAATGACATCTTTTCTTGTTTCTTTCCCGTTGTTGGTTGATATAAGAAGAAACTTTAAAGGTTTTGTTTCTTTGTGAATCACATGAACCAGAGTATGCGATGCTTCCACCTGAAATCCGTCATCGAGGTTATCATGCTCTTTGCTTGAACACCAGGAAGCTAATAATTATGCTTCCACAGTTTTATGCACATCATATTCCCTGAATTTATAAGCCACTCTGGACTGCTCACTCTGAGATATTTCCCTAAGCTAAACGTGGTGTTTCTGCGTTAAACATCTTAAGTTGTGTGCACCCCTCGTGATTGCCTGATTCTGATTGGAGTGTTTTCGATTTCTTTTGTCGCAGCTATGATCACACAATTCAGGCTTATCTGCCATATGACAGGCAGTGGATCAAACAGAAGACATTTCAACACCTCAAGAAGTTGGCACATTGATTGCTGACAATACTCTGCTGCATCTTGTCTACTGGTGATATTATTTTTATGTAATCTGCTATAGCGGTCCCATTCAGTAACTGAGTTTTCAGAGTGCACATTGAGTGTATACTTTTCTGCACTTTGCCACAAACTCAAAAAGTTGCGTGTTTAGAGTTTGAGAACTCTATTCTACCAATGCTTGCCCGACTGTAATACCCTGGCTGTGACCTCTCATTGTGCATATAGAATTTGATTTAGACGAATTTGGCAGTTCTCCTCTGCAGATTATGCTGTTGTGGTTGTACTTGTGATGATGCTACTGTAGAGGTGCGCTTGTGGGTTAGTTCTGATGTAGTTGTCCGTTCCCTCTTTCGTGATGCTGCGAGGAGCGAGGGGCGAGCACGATGAGAGGCATACCAATAGTGTCATACCCACTTGGTTGCTTGAATTATATCACCTAATAAAATTCGTGGATGCGATCCTCTTTAACGTACGAGGAGCTACGATCGAGCTATATCATTCGCTCTTACATTTAGCCGTTGAAAAGTAAGGTTGTCTGTATGGTGACATGACAAGTCCTGTTTTGATGTTTATGCTTATGCACAACTTGCTGGAAATATATAGTGACAAATTGAGTTCGACAGTGGAAAATACTGAAAATGAAAATCTGCCACGGATTCATTAAAAAAAGAAAAGCCCATTGTTCACCAAAAATAAAAATAGAAAGAGAAAAGCCCCTTCGATTAGAAAAAAGGAAAAGCCCCGACCTGGATTGATTAGCGAGTGTCGACGGCCGCCATACGAGAGATACTAAGCAAAACCCGAAATTCGCCCCACCAGTCCGGGGGCCTGCCTGTATCCTCTTCTCCAACTCCTTCCTATTCCTCTTCACGGTCGCCGGCGGCCACATCCGAGTTCACCGGCCGCGTTAATCGTCTCGCACTACTTCTTCTAATTTCTCGCTGCGGGTGCGGGTGGTTCATTCAAAAATTCCTCGGCAGCTCCTCGTTTCCTCAGCTGCCGCACGGTCTTCACTGGTTTCTACCGCCCCTCGAGTTCTGCTGCTCGTTTGCGTTTGCAGGCAAAGGGGGACGAATTCTTCTGTAATTTCTCCCGTCCAAAGGTCCAATTTTTTTCTTCTTCTGTTCACTCGACTCCTTTCATTACAAACCCTTTGGTTTTGTATCCTAAGTTTAGGTTTGATTCTGTGTGTTGCATTTGATGTTGATTCATTGGTTTTCTTTATGCAATTTAGATCTGCTCTGGTTTGCTTGCCATTCGGGTTCTTTTAACTATTGATCGCATTTTAGTGTCTGCCTTCCCACTTGTTGTTTCTTTGCTTCTGCTTTTTTGTTGCTGTTGGAAAGTCTGCGGTAAGTACCGACTTGGCAGCGTAAGGGTTTATATGAAGCGTCTGTGTAACCTTCTGAAGAGATAGACTTTTGCTTAGCCTCTGACTGAACTCCTGGGGAAGAAAGAGGAGGAGAATTGATTCAGAGACAAGTTGCTTTAAAAATTGTTTCTTTCCAAGAAGGAAGAGCAAGTCTCACGACCCAATTTCTATCCTTTTGATTATATTCTTCTCTAGGTGCAAATGATTCCTTGATCATCTTTTGAAGTGGCCAAGGTCTCTCGTTGAAAGGCTTAAGCCCATGATTGCTACAACTGTCTATGCACAGTATAGGAATAGGATATACCAGTTGGCTAATTAGATTCAGTTGAGTTAGGATTGGTTGATTCTGGCTGTTATTGTCCTGGTAATTTATGTATATGTTTAGTGTGTATCTTTTGCCTGTTTTGAGAGTGTCTGTGGATTTTGGAATATTTGATTTTGATGAGTTCTTTGAAATTGTCTGATTAGAAAGTTGATGAAAGATGAGTTCCTTCTCCATTACTCGCAAGAAGACCCCCTTCCAGAAACATAGAGAGGAAGAGGAGGCAAAGAAAAAGGTAAGTGTTCGTTGTCGCGTTTAAGCTTGGGGAGGCTTGCTTTCTGTTTAGGGAGAAATTCAAGCTATATTCATGAAGAGTTGTCGTATTCTCTATCTCTTGTTACTTTGCACAGAGGGCTGAGGATGAAACTGCTCGATTATATGCCGAGTTTGTGGAGTCTTTCCAAGGGGATACAGCTCCTGGCTCGAAGACTTTTGTCAGGGGTGGACTGATCAATCCCAATGACAAAGTGAAGGATGAATCTGAAGGTTAGTCTGTAATAGATCTCTATCCTTCGTAGAAGTTTATTTCCATTGTTATGTCCTGTCTATGCCCATCTGACAATTTGGATGCATGGAATGTTTTTCTTCTTTGATGGGATCACATTAATAAAAGTATGGGCCTTTTTTATTCATTCCCGGATGGCAGGTGAAAAGTCCAAAGATGGGGTATCTGTTCCAAAGAAGGGAAGTAGGTAAATTGATGCTTTTGATTGATCAACCATGTTGAGGTGCTACTTTAAAGGCATTATGGTAGAGCTCTGTGCAGTGATGGAATCATCCACGTAGCTAGAGTCTTTAGAATTTATAAACCAAGAATTGCCGTCTTCTACATCTTTGCACTCAGTTATTCTGGTCGCCTAGGTTTGGTTGATTTGTATAATGTAATCAATGCGTCGACTAAGAGAAGACAAGTTGTCTTTTTTTGTACGTGATTGTGACAATCCATTTGTCCTTAGTTGTATCAATCCCAGCAGGGCTCACTATGGTAGTTGAGTGAATGCTATGCACACTAGAAAATTTCACCTGTGTATCTTCAAGGATTTATTTGTCTGTCGAAAACCAACACTCAACATAAAGTTCAGCATGATCAAAGCATTTGTAAGATACTGACGTGTACTAAGTCTACCCTGGCAAGTTCGTACTTGTCCTATGGCATGGAAGTTTATCCTTCATATCACCTCTGCAGGTATGTCCCATCCTTTTTACCACCTCCCATGGCATCCAAGGGAAAGGAATCTGATAAGAAGGTCTGTATCTGAAAATGCTAATTTTTATGTTGATTCCTTCTTTGTCTACATGGCTCTAAATGTTTAATATATGTTACAGAGGGAGGAGGAGAGGTCAAAGGACAGGGAAAAAGGGAAGACCAGAAATATTGATCATTTCATGGAAGAGCTGAAGCATGAACATGAATTGAGGGAGAAAAGGAATCAAGAACGCGAGCGTTGGCGTGATGGACGTCCTAGTGATACTTCTCTAGTAAGTATTTCCTTTTTACTTGTTTTTTTCCAGTAGGAGAAAACCATATCCTTGCTCCTTGCATCTTCTATAGCTCTCAGAAATATCTGCAAAGTATAATATAGCTATGTTTCAGTCATCTAGTACGCGGTTCGATGAGCTGCCTGATGACTTTGATCCAAGTGGAAGGCTTCCAGGATCATTTGATGATGGTGATCCACAGACAACCAATCTTTATGTGGGGAATCTTGCGCCTCAGGTGAATCTTTACTGAATTGCTTCTGGTGTTATTATCAGCTTACATGGTTGATTGACAACAGAGTTACTAATATCTGTCGCTTTCATTAATCTAGGTTGATGAGAATTTTCTATTGCGCACTTTTGGAAGATTCGGGCCTATTGCTAGTGTAAAGATAATGTGGCCTAGAACTGATGAGGAGCGTAGGCGACAAAGAAATTGTGGATTTGTAGCATTCATGTACAGAGCTGATGCGCAAGCAGCGAAAGATGAAATGCAAGGTTAAGCTCTGAACTTCAATTCTTCTTCACAAGGTTTTAAGGTCAACGTTTACTGTTGTTGCTGATATATTCCATGGTATCTATGGCATATGCATTCTGGGACCTTGGGCTGAGAGTTAAATATACTCTGGAGGCTTCTCCATATATCTCTCAAGATGGATGGAAATAAAGCATTTCTCAAGTCACCTGTTGTATGTTTTGTATGCCTATTTTGTCTACATATTGCGCTGGTTCATTGCAATAGTATTTCATTGGCTGAAATCATGGATTTTGGGTATGGTATTCATCTAGCAAATGCTTCAAACCTCGAGAGCCTAGTTCTTTCATGTATGTACAGACGTAGGTCTTATCTCAACTGTTGAGCATTTATCTGTCTAGAATAAGTGGTCCTGAGAAATGATCACTCTTCAGTGAGGAAAGATTCTTGATCTGTAGACACTAGTTGATTTGTTTTATATTAAGCCCTATCAGTTGTTTATCAAGTTCCATACTGCTTGTGTCTTACATATGTGGATATAATTGCACCTTGTCACATAACTGGCCCGTCCATTTCATTGTACAAGAGTTAGAATGAAGGTAGTATGCACTCAATATGTTCATCCAGATTCATGATCTGTGATGCGATATTCAAGTACCAGTGATTTATTTTCTAGTGAATCTGGTTTGTTCACTTACTGATATCAAGATCGACTTATGGTGCACTCTATATTATATCAATCTTCTCATGGAATTGTTTCTATGTGCAGGAGTTGTTGTTTACGAGTACGAGTTGAAAATTGGATGGGGTAAATCTGTGGCTCTTCCTTCTCAGGCTCTGCCTGCTCCTCCTCCAGGTCACATGGCCATCAGGAGCAAGGAGGTCTGGTCTTCTTTCTTGTTTAGGAGATATGCTACATCCTATTCTTAATAATCAAATGAGGCATTCTGAATATGTGTGAGAATCATGTACATATTTTTCTGTATGATGTCTGGCAATGTATGTGCGATTGTGGTTTCAAAGCATTTATTACCTCTTGTAAATGGTGGTCTATATATTTTTCATTCCTTCTAAAAGATCTCTCTTGGCTTTTCGTCATTTAGGTAGGGGTAGGTGTCTTCGTTAATTGGTGTACTTTTTTTTCTTAGTATGATTTGATCCTTGATGCGCACTTTCTGTCTTGCAGGGCGCCACTGTTATTCTCTCTGGTCCATCTGGTCCATCTGGTGCACCTGTTTCCTCCGGTCCAAATCAGAACTCTGAACTAGTAAGTTTAATGAAGTTTGCTTTATGCTACTTTGTCGTGCTGGCATTTTAACCAAATCAGAACAAGATATAAATCTGGGGTCGTTTGATCTTCCTATCATGTTGTATGGTTCTTGTTTGGGTACATGGTGCTTTTACATTGGAAGCCACCATCTTGATGATGCTGGTTTGGTTGTTCTATTTAATATGTGACTTTGTGTATTTGGTTGAAATGTCGAATATCTCTTTCATTTGATAAGCCACTTTCAACTTACGAAGATTTTATTTGATAATTTCATTCTTTTGTGCAGGTTCTTACTCCAAATGTTCCTGATATAACAGTTGTTCCACCTGATGATGATCACCTACGCCATGTGATCGATACAATGGCTCTATATGTGCTAGATGGAGGATGTGCTTTTGAACAAGCTATCATGGAGAGGGGCCGTGGGAATTCCCTATTCAACTTCCTCTTCGAGCTTGGCTCTAAGGAGCACACATACTATGTCTGGCGGCTGTATTCCTTTGCACAGGTACTTGGTCTTACGAACTTCTGGAGATGTCACATTACAATGAGATTGACTATTAAAAGCAGGTCTCACTGTGATAATTTGATAGAAGCGTGATGTTGAGAAAGAGATTAAGAATGAGAATTAGGGATTGAAGAGAAGAAGATTTAGGGATTTGGGGAATTGGGGAAGAACAAGAGAGAGATAGGATTAGGGATTTCTGATATTCTATTCCATAATCCCACAATGAGTGTACAGAATCCCTTTTTATAAGTTCAAGGAAAATAATGGAAAATAACAAAATGGTCACTCCCCCACCCGGCCCAGCCGGCCGACCGACCCATCCTCACCCCTCTCACCCTCGGTTTCTATCATCCCCTTCCCCATCAGAAGCGACCTTGTCCTCAAGGTCGAATGTCGGGAACCGCTGCCGAAGGGTAGCAGTCTCCTCCCAAGTGGCGTCCTCCCGCTCCATGTGCTGCCACAGGACCAGGCTTTCCTCGATCACGCGCCCGCCCTTCTTGACCCACCTGGTGTCTATCACCTGCAATGGAACCAGCTCGAGATCACCGTCTGCCGACACCGGAGGTGCAGTTGTCTCCACTCGATCAGCCGCGCCGCGGTACCTCTTCAAGAGGGACACATGAAAGGTAGAGTGAATGCGCGAATCGGCTGGTAGCTGAAGACGATAGGCCACCGGATTAACCTTCTGCAACACCTCATACGGGCCAAAGTACCGTGCCGCCAACTTCTGATATGCCCGTCGGAATACAGAAGCCTGCCTGTAGGGATGCAGACGGAGCAGAACCCAGTCACCCACCTCGAACTCCTCCTCTCGTCGCCCTACATCAGCCAGTTGTTTCATCTTGTTATTGGCAGCCGCCAGATTAGCCTTGAGCTGATCCAAAGCCTCATCCCGCTCTCCTAACCACCGATCCACTGCATCCACTGGGCTGGAACCCGCCTGATAACGTACCAGAGAAGGTGGGGGACGCCCATACAAAGCCTCAAACGGTGTCATCTGGATGGCCCTATGGTACGTGGAGTTATACCATAGCTCGGCCCATGGTAAATATGCTAGCCACCGCCGAGGCTGCTGATGGGTGAAACAACGCAAATACTGCTCCAAATAGCGGTTAACCACCTCCGTCTGGCCATCAGTCTGGGGGTGATATGCCGAACTCATCCGCAACTGGGTCCGAGCCAACGTAAACACCTCCTGCCAAAAACGACTCAAGAAAACGGAGTCTCGGTCGCTGACAATGGACCTCGGAAAGCCGTGATGCCGGACCACCCCTAAGACAAACTGCTCAGCCACTGATCGCGCGGTATACGGGTGTGCCAGGGCCATGAAATGGGCGTACTTCGTCAGTCGATCCACGACGACGAACAGGACGGTCTTTCCTCCAGATGGTGGCAACCCGACAATAAAATCCATACTGATGTCCTCCCACACCCTTTCCGGCACTGGTAACGGCTGCAGGAGACCCGCCGGTCGCAGATGGGATGCCTTTACTCTCTGACAGGTGTCACAAGATGCAACATAGTCCTTCACATCCCGGCCCATCTGGGGCCAATAGAACTGGGCTCGGATCCTCCTCAGTGTCCTCTCCACCCCTGAATGCCCTCCAAACGGAGAGTCATGGAACTCCTGCAACACTGTCGTCACTAGGGACGACCCCCGGGGAATCACCACCCGCCCTCGGAAGAACACCAACCCCTGCCGACAAGAGTAGTGACTGGGATCGGCGCTAACCGCTATCTCACGGCATCCCTGCAGATACTCGTCCGTCTCCATAAGAGCTCGCAGAACGTCCCAAAACTGAGGTACTGGTCCTGTAACTGCCGCCAAAATCTCACTCCCGGGGCACCTCGATAGACCATCCGCCACGACATTAGATGGTCCGGGGCGGTAGTGAATCTCATAATCATACCCCAGGAGCTTGGAGACCCACTTGTGCTGATCTGGAGTGGAAACTCGCTGCTCCAATAAATTCCTCAGACTCTGATGATCGGTGTAAATGTGGAACTTTTGTCCCAGAAGGTAGGGCCTCCACATCTGAACGGCCGTAATGATAGCCTGCATCTCCTTCTGGTAGGTGGACCAAGCCTCCTTGGACGGCGCCAAAGTCTTACTCATGAAGGCCACCGGGTGCTTATCCTGCGATAACACTGCTCCAATGCCCCGGCCCGATGCGTCTGCCTCAATAACAAAGGTGCGAGAGAAGTCAGGCATAACCAGAGTCGTGGTCATGGCCTGCTTCAGCTGGCAGAATGCTGCATCGGCCTCTGCAGTCCAAACGAACCCGCCTTTCTTCAACAGATTAGTCAAGGGCCGAGCAATCATGCTGTAGCTCTGTACAAACTTCCGGTAATAACCTGTCAAGCCCAGGAATCCCCGCAGTTCAGTGACAGTGGTCGGGGTCGGCCACTCCACCATGGCTTGGATCTTCTTCTGGTCCACCTGTACTCCCTGAGGCGTGACAATGTGCCCCAGATACTCCACCTTCTGAACCCCAAAGGCACATTTTGAAGCCTTGAGGTAATACTGGTGCTGCTGCAAAATCTCAAACACAGCCTGCAAATGCTGCAAATGGGCCTCCCATGTCGGGCTGTAAATAAGAATGTCATCAAAAAAGACCAGAACGTACCGACGAAGCAAGGGCCGGAAGATGTCGTTCATAGCTGCCTGGAAGGTCGAAGGGGCATTGCACAACCCGAACGGCATTACCAGGTACTCATAATGGCCGTTATGGGTCCGGAAGGCTGTCTTGTGTGCATCCTCCTCCCTCATTCGGATCTGGTGATAGCCAGCCCTCAGGTCGAGCTTAGTGAAATAAGAGGACCCGTGCAGCTCATCAAGCATGTCATCCACCGTCGGAATCGGGAAACGGTCCTTCACTGTCGCGGCGTTGAGTGCCCGGTAGTCAGTGCAGAACCGCCAGGTCCCGTCCTTTTTCTTGACCAAAAGCACCGGTGAAGAAAAAGGGCTAGTGCTGGGCCTGATCAGCCCGGTAGTCAGCATCTCAGCAACCTGACGCTCAATCTCCTCCTTCTGCGAGTGACCGTACCTGTAGGGTCGGACATTAACAGCTTCCACCCCATCCTTCAGCTGAATTCCGTGATCCACCTGGCGATGTGGCGGGAGAGTAGTCGGTTCCTGGAAGATCACGGCGAACCTGTCAAGGACTAGCTGCAGATCAGGGGCCATCTCTTGGGTCTCCCCAGTCTCCATCGGCCAGCACAGCACGGCGAAGTCCTCCTCTCCCATCTCGGTGCTATCATGGATGGAAATGGGCCCCAAAGCAGTGGTAAGTCCTTGTAAGCTCCACTCCTTATCTCTCCACTTAAACCGCATGGTCAAGCCCTTCCAATCGGTGGTAGTCGGTCCTAAACTCTGCAACCAAGGAATGCCCAGGATAATATCAAATCCCCTGATGGGTAACACAAAGAAATCAGCTGTTACCGGCAAGCCTTGAATCTCCAAAGCAAGCCCCCGATAAACTGTGGTACACTGCATAGGCGCCCCATTCGCAACCCGAACCACCATCTTCTCCACTGTACTCGGCGCCATGGATAGAGTCTTGGCAAGCTCGGCACTAATGAAATTGAGCGAGGCGCCGCTATCCACCAACGTCAGCGCGGTCACCCCTCCCACTCGAGCCTGGAATCGCAGCGTGCCCGGCGTAGGCAGCCCGGTCGCCGAGTGTAGAGAGAGAGAAGCGACGTCGCCGATCCTCTGCCCCTGCTCGCTGCCGCCGTCCCCGCCTGGCGTCGCACCCCCTACCGGCGCTGCCTCGGCGCGCGCGCCTCCTCCCCTGTCGCCCGACTCGCCGCGGCGCTCGCCAGCCGCCACCACTTGCCGCGCGCCGCCCGCCTCCATCGCGCGTCCCCCGCCAACTGACGCCGCGAGCTCGCGCTCCGCCGCGCTCGTGCGCCGCGTCGGCCCCGTCGGTTCTGCGACCGCCGCGACTGGATCGACCACCTCGGCCGCCGCTGCTGCTGTCCACCCATGGTCCTGCGCCTCTCGCCGGAGTTCAGAGAGCGTGAACTCGATCAGCTGTCGTGTACGAGCCCAGGTCGGATCAGTGAGTCTCGAGGAACTCATGTTGGCTCTGATACCAAATGATAGAAGCGTGATGTTGAGAAAGAGATTAAGAATGAGAATTAGGGATTGAAGAGAAGAAGATTTAGGGATTTGGGGAATTGGGGAAGAACAAGAGAGAGAGATAGGATTAGGGATTTCTGATATTCTATTCCATAATCCCACTATGAGTGTACAGAATCCCTTTTTATAAGTTCAAGGAAAATAATGGAAAATAACAAAATGGTCACTCCCCCACCCGGCCCAGCCGGCCGACCGACCCATCCTCACCCCTCTCACCCTCGGTTTCTATCATAATTATACACACTTATTAGTGTAACAGAATATACATTGTCCAAAGAGTTACTAGCCAATCTGTTTGGATATTGATTTTTCTGTCCTGCAGGGTGATACTCTTCAAAGGTGGAGAACAGAGCCCTTTATCATGATAACCGGAAGCGGAAGGTAATTTTTTATGAATTCAGTTATACAGTTATTTCTCAAGATTTGCTTAGGTGCTTCTGTTATACCTATGCTTAATGTTTTCTTTTTAATATCTCACTGTCTAGATGGATGCCACCACCGCTGCCAACTGTTAAAAGTCCAGAGCATGAAAAGGATGCTGGAACTACCTATGCTGCAGGAAAAAGCAGGGTATATATACTTGCATTCTTCCCGGAGCAATGTTCGACTGTCTGTGAATTACTAGCCATTAAGTTTTAACCATTTATCCATTTGTGCAGCGGCTTGATCCAGAACGAACTCTTACTGACCCACAGAGGGATGAATTTGAGGATATGCTACGTGCTTTGACACTAGAAAGAAGTCAGATAAAAGATGCCATGGGTTTTGCCTTGGACAATGCTGATGCTGCTGGAGAGGTCCTGATTTCATCACAGTTTGAAATGCACCTCAAATGTGTTTTAGTGCATAGGTTTCAGGTGTTGGAATTGCCTACTCCACAAATGACTGAGTTTGTTGTCTATATTAGCTATAGTAAAAGGAACTATCTCTGAAGGATTTACAGTTTGCTGATCTGAATACTGTTAGGAAGCCTATGTATCTTACTTGAAAAATTCCTTTCTGCAGATAGTGGAGGTCCTGACGGAATCATTGACCCTCAAGGAAACTCCTATTCCTACAAAAGTTGCAAGACTCATGCTTGTATCTGACATCCTTCACAATAGTAGTGCTCCTGTTAAGAATGCTTCTGCATACCGGACCAAGTTTGAAGCTAGTCTACCTGATATCATGGAGAGCTTTAATGATTTGTACTGCAGCATAACTGGAAGGATCACTGCTGAGGCACTCAAGGTTTGTTTTAAGACATGCTCAACTTCTCATGGTCCACCCCTTGAATATAATATGTTTTTCATCGTGGTTTGTTTCTTTTGTTCAACAGGAGCGAGTCCTTAAAGTCTTACAAGTATGGTCTGATTGGTTCCTGTTCTCAGATGCATATGTTAATGGACTTCGAGCAACATTTCTTCGGTCCAGTAACTCGGGTGTGGTCTCTTTCCATTCATTATGCGGTGATACTCCAGAAATAGAGAAGAAGAAGAGTGCTGGCTCAGATAAAGCTGGCGGTGATGGGTCCAAGGTTGCCAACCAAGATGCTGCGCTGGCAATGGGGAAAGGAGCAGCAACAAGGGAGCTGATGAGTCTTCCACTTCCTGAGCTGGAAAGGCGTTGCAGACATAATGGGTTATCCCTTGTTGGTGGTAGAGAGATGATGGTTGCACGGTTGCTGAGCCTTGAAGAGGCAGAAAAGCAGAGAGGTTATGAGTTGGAAGATGACTTGAAGTTATCTCAGAAAAGTCAGTCTTCAACCTCTGGTAGTAGGGTTACAACAAGTGGCGTTTACAGAGAAACTGGATTTATTGACCCTCCTCAGCCCACCGGGGGATTCTCTGGAAGTGACTCTACACATATGGGTTCGACACTTGTAATTCCTCAACCTGCTGCATCAAAACCCTTCACAAAGAGAGACAAGACAGATCATGTTTTAACTGCATCGAAATGGGCTCGTGATGATGATGATGATGGAAGTGACGATGAACAGAAGAGAAATTCTACTAAGGGGATTGGGTTGAGTTACTCATCTTCTGGAAGTGAAGTTGCTGGTGATGATCCAGGCAAGGGTGATGATGAGGAGTTTGCGATGGATGTAAGTGTTTCAGGACAACCCGACAGTGGAATAAATGATGAACAGAGGTTATTACTTGTCATGGTTCTTCTGACTTCCACTACATTGGTTCGGTTATTTGATCATAGCATTTGTTTAACGGAAAGTATTATCTTTTCCGATGTTGCAGACAGAAGTTGAGGCGTTTGGAGGTTGCTTTGATAGAATATCGTGAATCCCTCGAGGAAAGAGGAATAAAGAGTTCAGAGGAAATCGAGAGAAAGGTAGCGATCCAACGGAAGAGGCTCGAAGCTGAATACGGCCTGTTGAGTAGGAATGAAGATGCAACTGAAAACAGTAAGTTTAATTGTTCATAAGCAGAGTTCATATTGGTTTTAGTTTCTCACTGCTAGTATTCATACTTTTGTCGCTAAGTAGCTGCAAAGTTGGATTTCTTGTGCAATATTTGGACTTGATACAGGAAATAATCTCTAAATGTGGAATTCTGTAGCAGAGAGAGGGTCTTTGGAAAGGAGGGAGAGACGGGAGAGCAGTACCAACAACAATGAATCATCATCGAGAAAACGACAGAGGAGCCTAAGTGGAAGTATGAGTCCTCGTCGGAGACCACCTACAGGGAGGGAGAGAGAGAATGAGGTGGAGAGAGAGCGTGAAAGGCACCGCAGGGTGGACAGAGATAGAGATAATAGAGGTGGTCACAAGGCAGAGAACGAAAGGAGTCAGCGCGAGAAGAGTGGAAGCAGAGAACGCGATGATCATGACAGAGATAATAGAAGCAACAGCAGAGACAGGGACAGAGAGAGGAGACGCTTAAAACAGTAGTGCTCTTTTATTTATGGTTCATCAAAAGTTGCAGAATGGGGGAAATTGAATGTTTGTTCCATCCATGGCAATGGATCAAAAGGGGGATTGAATGTAACCGAGAGACGAAAGTGAGTGTGACTGCTTGTTAATGCCACCATGAAAATGCAATCAGAGATGTAATTTTGTCATTTCCATAAAGTTCCAAATGAATCAAGTGATGCAGATGGTACTCTTATCATTCCATCTTACACATTGGTAGTAGTGGCGGTGGTCTGGTTCTTGTATGAGCATTGGATAAAACAAAGGAATTCAAAGCACCAGGTTCGGTTCAGTCTAAGTTTCAATTCGTCAACTTGTTTTAAGAGTCTGCAAAACCAGGAAGATAGTCCTATTATTCTCGGGTTCTTGTATTTGTCTGTTTCTGCCCGGGAGGGTTTTGGCGCCTAAGGAAGAAGAAGTGAGGTTGGCGTCTTTCCAAGCCAATATCAACGATAAGCCCATTTAGCTCCTTTCTCCTCCATAGATAGGATGGATCGAGTAGAAGTCATCCGTATTCAAGTCTGAAGCATTTAGTTCGTTGGATAGGTTTGACATTGGTCGTCAAGTTAGACGATGATTATTTGATCAATCATACTTACATTTATGAGTCCCTTCGATTGTTTGATCGAAAAATATGAAGGCAGATTTACAGGCGCAAAAGAAAGTGCTAAAACCAATTCACAGCTATAACACTGTTGTTTACCAACTTTCCTTTTACACAGAGGAAAAAGAACACATGCGATGTCCTTTTGAATGGTCCTGTAAGGGGAGGAGCTTGTCATGTTGGGAGGGTTTGCACTCTGATGTGCTTGTACTTTTGTTGTTGGTTGAACCATCTTGCAGTCTCTGTTAAACCTTTTGATAAGATGGACTTCAATGCAGCAACTCCTTCCGGCAAAGCTGCATCGATCTTTGAACAAAAACAGAAGCAAAAGCAACACAAGGTTTTAGGGGGGAAATGAAAAATAATGGTTTTATGCTGTTATTCTTCAAGGACATTCAGGATCCAATCAAACCACAACTGATTGCTCAAACCTTGTACTCCAAGAGTAGTTTCTTGGAAGCCAGGCGAATCTAATAACGAAAAAGAGAAGAGAAGATTCTGCTTCTCACTGGCATACTTACTCGCCCTTGAGCTGTGGCATTGAACCTCTGTAGCAAGAAAGCCTTTGGGTCCATTTGGCCAGGGGGCCTTCCAATTCCTGGGACATAGAGAGACATTCACGCATTACAAATTTAGAGAGCATCACAAGATGTAAGGTATTAAGTGAACATATTCACACTAACCAATTCTGAGCCGAGCAAATTCTCTGTTCCCTCGAAAGTGATAGATCACACTCTTCAAACTATAGCAAAAGCAAATGGATAACAATCAAGCACAACACAACGAGACAGAGAAGGGAGGAAAAGCATAAACAGCCAACAAGCAATATCTCTATAGCTCTCCCATAATTAAGTACAACAGTAGACTACTGTCATCCATACCCGTTGTGGCTAAAATGACCTCCCTTTGGTTGAAGTCGAAGCACTCCACAAGGCAAGTCCATGTCATCATATACCTGCAACTATATTCACATCAAGTTCCCCATGAACTATGGAGTAAAAGAGGTTGGTCAACACGAGTCACGAAGTGGAGATCAACAATACCACGACAACTTTGTTAAGAGGCAGTTTGTAATAAGCTGCAAGAGGTCCAACCTGAAATTGACAAGACATTAATCAAGATCTTCACTTCATCTAATATGGATTAAGATGCAACCCAAGGATAAATCAGCTTGTTCTGGAGTTGATAAACCAGAAATAAAAAAGTTCATCAATAGAGACTGCAGCTTCAGCACATACTACAAGCCACTTACTGATTCACCACTCAGGTTCATATAAGTCTGAGGCTTTGCAAGGAGAACAGGTGCATCCCCAACATAACCTGCAAACAACAGCGCAACTCCATGAGCTTGAACTCAACAAGCACCCCCCAATGTTTCCGGCTTAAAAAGAGAGGGGTCAATCAAACCTTCTCCAAACAAAGCTTTGCATTGCACTGTGTTCATTGGAAGTTCTTGCGACTCAGCGAATGCATCGATCATCTGAAAACCTACCTGCTCCAGTGAAATGAGAGTTACTACCATAATTTTAGAAAACAAAACACTAAGACAAAGACATGAGGTGGAAGCATCCAGAATCCGAGCCCTTGGAGCTACACACATTGTGACGAGTTCCTTTGAATTTCTCGCCCGGATTGCCTAGACCCACAAAGAGCCACGGGCGTGCTGTTGCAGAAGTACAGAAGCAACACTTCGGAAGTCTACTAAGCATCTTCAATTACTAACGTGTTCCAACTCCAGCTAGAAACCTTTAATATCCGAATGATACATAGCTCTTTGGATCAGCTGGCATAATGATTCACTGAGAAAAACAAGCTAAATGGATCAAGATGTGCACTCTCGTTACATAAGAAAGGATGGTAAAAAACCCCAAACCGTCCCATATCAACAGATAAATGCCACCCCAAATACTGCAGACACAACTCCTTCGATTGTTCAGACTTCAGACTGCTAAGAATTTCACACTGCTCCTAAGAAATCAAAGCAGCAGACAAAACTCACTGAATGAAAACCAGTTTCTTTCCTTTCTCAAATGGATCATCACTATGGAACCTGCAGGAAGTAGGACCTGCACTGATGTTAATGACCATCAACTACCATGTTTGCACTGTTGAGGATGTAAACCAAAAAGAAAGCAAATGAAACAAATCCTGCCATTCTCTTGACCAAGCGTTTAAACAAAGAGCCGTACTTCTCATACCAGAAGCAAAAACTACCGAGCTACAACCGTAACAGTTCGAAATTGACGATTTTCATCAATAATATTAAACACCAAACAATTGCAATCAGCAAAGGACTGCGAGAAGCATTCACCTTTGTTCATGAAACTCCTTTTCGAGGAGCTGCGGCCAACAAACAACTGCCGACGGCAGCCAGTGATAAAACCGGCGGTAGTCTCAGCGAAAATGTTTAATCAGACTTTCGATCACAGACTCTCTCTCTATCGCTCTCTATAAAGAGTCGCAACAGTGCAGCTGACAACGGCGCGAGATAGCGGCGGTGACAGTGGAGCGAATGCGGCGGTGAGCTGATGATATCTGACAATCGGGAAATGGCAGACGGCGGAGGCGGAGTTGCTCGCTAGTCGCTAACTCTCTCCGCCGCTTTCTTTTAGACGTTTCTCCGTCTGACCTTTTTGGGCTTTTAAACGGCCCACAGGACAAGTGGGCTAAATACCCACTTTTGTGCCTCAATAGTCAAATGCTCATTCCTGGCAAATTGCCTTCTGAACCATAGAAATTGTTTCTCTTACAATTTTTTACCTGAAGAATCAAACTTGATATTCAATGGCTGCCTCCTTGATATTTCAGCTGTTCAACAGTCTGAGAAGAGGCCTACAGGCCATTGACAGAAACTGAATGGGTTTCAGGATTAGAACAAACTGACTGATTCATTGCAGCAGAATAGGCAATACCCAAAATTGAGAATTTCCCTATACATCTATCTCACCACCTTTGGTATACAACAGGGATTTTTTCAAACAATACATCGTATAGCGAAACTCCCTAGCTTCTAAGTTCTAACAAAGATGATCCTGTCTTCTTCTTCCCTCTAGTTTTGATCTTCCTTTCTCTTCAAAGAATTCAACTATAGAATGAGTAATTTGGGATTCTATTTGCCCACATAGTCGGCGCTACTAACCAGGGACACCAACTCCAAGTCTCCATCTGCTGGAGTCCCAGTTTCTTTTTCTTCAGCCAGTGCCTCACTTGGAAGTATGGAAGCATTTGGATCACCAGCAGGAATCAAGAACAGCAACAAAAGTGGGGTGATTCTCAACACGTTCCGCAACAAGATGACCAGCCATAGACTGTCAAACTTGGTTCGGGTTACGTTCATTATGTGCAAGAGGACGCCTCCTCCCCAGGAAGACGAGAGAGTGCCGAGATTATCAATGGACATGAGGAGAGCAAAGAAAGTGCCTTCAATTCCAGGAGGGCAAAGCTTGGAGCTCAGCACAAGAAGTGGCATCCATTTCAGCCTCCCAATCAACTGAGTCACACTGTTGTCGATCACAGCGAAGAAGTAGTCAGGCATCCCAAATCTCAAGTTCAATCTCAGCACCAGAATCAAATCCAGCATCCCAGCCAGACCAGACAACAGTTGGGTCCAGAAAAGCAAGTTTCGGAAAGGATGGTCTTTCAGTACATTTTGGTATAGTAGTGCCCCCAATAAGGATCCAATTGACCCAATTGAGAATATGAAACCAACAGTTTCCTGCATAAGATGAGAGCCATTTATCCCTGTCAAGAACCAAAATCTTTCTTGGATCATAAGAAACTAAGCGTTTGTTGGGAAGAATACCTGGGAAAAAGAGGGACCACCCTTCGAGTCGGTATACCAATAGAACAAGCCTTCATCAATGTTGACACTCAAAGTGAGAGATAAGTACATGTAGAGGCATGGTCTCCACACTTCTGGATAGTTCAATGTTATCCACATGGCCTTCCCAGCTTCGACGAACCTATGGCTTACCTGGGCAAAGGAGACCCGAAAATTATTAGATACTTGTAAACAAGGTCAGGAACTTCCACAGGCCAACAGAATGAATCTAAGTACCTGTTTGTAACTGAAATTAGGCATCAAAGGCTCTTCCAGCAAAACTCCTACTGACAATACAAGTGCAGCTGGGATTGCAAGCAAACCAAACACCCCCTAAAACGAATAACCAAGTTCGAACATAATCAATCACCTTTGTTTTAAAACTGGGAAAGAACTGCAGAAAATGAGGCAGGGAACAGCAAACCTTAGGGCCAAGGAGATCAACGAATATCCCACTGAAACCAAATCCAATCAAAGCCCCGATGGACGAGCTTAAAGCACACAAACTTTGCATATCAGCAGCAAGGGAATGATGGACATTGCTGTTCTGTGCCACACAGGCATCTACTGTTACATCTGCTATTGCCACACCAGCACTTCCACTAATCAAAAGCAGAACAGCTAAAAACAGGTGCATCTTCCCACCCAATGACAATAGAAGCATTGAAGCCACACCAAGCAATCCTGGAAAAGTACAAATACCAGGATTCTGAAAAATCAGGCCAATCCCAAATGTAGATATGAACAGGATGAAAGAGGAACTATACAAGTAGCTTCACTGTTTTCTTGGTTACCTGCTAGAATGAAGTAAGGGCGTCTACGAAAGCCTAAGATGGGGATGACGTCAGTGAGGAGGCCCCAAATAGGCTTTACAAGCCAAGGGATCGAGATGAGTCCTTGGTAGATCTGGGACTCAGATGGCTGCACCTTTTGAACATCCTTCATGTAGTACTCAGTGCCCACCTTAGAGAAAGCACCTCCGAAACCCTGGCTGATTCCATAAACGACCAGGACACCATAGACGAAGCTCCAGTGGGTCTCCTTAGCGAGCATTTTGAACCAGTACAGCGGAGTCAACAAGCAGTCACGAGAACAAGATCTACCTCCTCCATCCCTTCCTACCTCCATCACCTCACCACCAGATGCTGCTTCCACATTCTCATCATCCTCCACCATACTCAAAAACCCACTCTGCGTCTCAGCCCTCCTCCTCACAACTCGGTTGAGGCAATACAACGAACACCTAGTCCGCAAAAATCAATCTTGCCCAGAAAATGGGAACACCTTGAAACTGACGGAAATTTCTCACTCCCCAAAAGACAATTTACTAATCTTCCTAATGGGTTTAAGGAAAGAAATGAACTTCCCTTAAAACGATAAACGTACGACCAATCCAATGTGGAAGATGATATCAACAAAGCATTTGCCCTTTTCTGAAGCTCAACACTTTCCAAATGTGTGGGAGCAACCTGTGTCTCCCACCAAGGATTGCAAACGACAAAAGTTCACAACTTTTACCAGTTTAGGCAAAGATCAGAACTTGTGAGCTACCACTTCCAACGAACAAACTGGGGACTTTTTCTGAATGTAGATCGGGAGAGGTTCATTGGTGGAGAAGAAGAATTGTCAAACGTTTACAGTAGTTGACCAACTGTAAGGCAACACACCTTGTATTCGAAGCTATAGCTCTCTCTTCTTTATTTCTGCCTCACGGGCTGGGATCCCCTGCGGCAAGTTGCATACATCTCTTTGCTGCTGATCAATAGCAAACTGCGATTCTACGCTACAGCTGGGTGCCAAAGTTTAGGAGCTTGGAGTCGGCAATCTGGGTTTCTCCAACCACTGATATGATGAGCCTGAGACGTGGCAGAAATCTGTTGGTCCCAGGCAAGTGGGGCATGGTATGTGCAAATGGATCTGGCTGGGGTAGTGGGTTCCCACTTCTGTCTTGCCTTGGGTTCTTTTCTTGGATTTCTGCGACTCTGGACAAAAACAAGGTTGAAGTTTGGACAAGGAGAGGTGCTAGTTAGAACTTGGCTGTCATATTTCTGCATACGACAGGCACAAACAATGGATATAAAGGTGTCGACACAGAAGAAATATGGATCAACTCATAATTAGGGTTTATGTTTGGAGCCTTTAGGTGAAAAAATCAGTTACTTTACGTCTCAATATTTCCATATCATTCTTATGATTAAGAACGATATGAAAATTACATTTTTTGTCAAAGTATCAAATATAGAACGTTATAGTTGTCATCATCAAGCATCTCCAATAACAACCAAATAAATATGGAGAGGTGCACTATGTTGAATTTGATAGAATAAAAATTTAGAGGTGTGTGATACAATATTGATCTTTAATTCCATATGCTTGAACATCTAGGATAAACGATTTTGCCATTAACCAATCCAAGAAAAAAAAGTCATTTTCCTCTTCTTTTCGTTGCATATGAGAAATGTGGAGATAGAGGGGGTTAACTTACAAAGGTGGAAAGGAGGGATGAACAACGAGGACAACCAGAATCCAGGAATAAGAATTTAGAGGGACGGTAATCTAGCCAAATTGATATAGAGAAATTTGATGCTAAAATTCGATGCTAATGAACCCGAAAATAAGAACACAAGGGAGGAAAATGTGGTAGAGAGATTTGACTTGAGGAGACATATAATTTTTGGAGGGTTGAAAATTTTCACCACAGATTAGACTGATTTGGTCTCTAAGCCAATTTTAGACTTTCTATGGGGGGAAAAAATGCCGACTTTGAGAGTGCCATCGTGAATAAGGAGATACTTTCTTCTGTAAACAAACCACTCTCCCTCTTTATCTATTCAATTTCAACATTGGTTCCCCATATATAGAGATTGGAGATCTCCCTTTTATCTCTTCCACATTGGTTCTCTTCCAGAGAGATTGGAGATCAGTGAAGGAAAAATCTACTAACGACTGTGATGCATACAGATCTCGCGTTCATGAATCTGATTCATCACCCGATCAAACCGTCCTGGTTTTGACAGTCCCTACTGCTCCATTACAGCCAATTTCAATCAACAAAGCTATGGTGCAGATGAAAGAGTTGTTACCAAGAATTCAACATGTCCATACTGGGTACTGCAACAGAAGAACTCGATCAAAGCCTACAACATTTTGGGGAGGGAAACTCTGCAGCAAGTCACCATCAAGATCACAAAAAACGAACAGAGCAAAAAATGGAGCTAAGTTCCAGCAAAGCCAGAGAGCTATTATTACATTACATCAATCAGTTGCAACTCCAAAGGCAATCAAAGGCTAAGAGGAATTCAATTCCTCCCCATTGTAGAAAATCCAGAGCAACACAAAGCCCACATGGCTTTATTCAATCACACAGAGATTCAGAGAGAGTCAGATAGAGAGTTAATATAGTACAGCACAAATACATATTTCAATTAAAAATCCAATCTTGGACTCTTTTGAGCTAGGGTTTTGAAAGGCAGAGTTTTTAAGAGACGACGCGGCCGACAACAGGGTACTTGGCCTCGAACTTCTTCTCCCAATCGGCGAGCACGCCGATCTCCTTGTCGGAGAGGCCGTCGAGCGAAGGGATGACGTCTTCGTCGTTCTTGCTCATCTTCGCCAGAGCTCTGCTTGCGTCCTTCCCCGCGAACATGGCGTAGGATCCCCCCGGACCGTAGAAGGAATTGCCGGAGCTGACGTCGAACACCCGGCCCTTGATCGCCACGTAGATGGGCTTCGATGGGTCGCTGCCGTCGAACTGACTCAGCTGCGCCGCCGTGAACTCCATCGGAAAGATTGGTTTGGTGGTTGATGTGGTTGCTGAAACAGAGTCACTGGATCAGTAAAGTGGCGTTTGCTTCGGCTTCTGCACACGGATTCGTTTTATCCCTTGTTTTGGAATAGAAAAAAGAAAAAGAGAAGAAATGTGCTGACTCGGATTCGATTGATAGTAAAATACAATATTGCCCTTGTCATCTCTCTTTATTCCCTTTCTCCCCCTTACCAAGTGACACTGTTGTTCTGCAGCGACAATGTGTTTCGTGGTAAGGAGGAAGAGGATATGGCAGGGAACTCTAAGAGGGACAAGAAGAAACCCAAATTAGGAGGCATGATGTGGAAGAACAAATCAACAGGTTGAGCGATCTTCCATACAACATTATCGATCACGTTCTCTAGTTCCTTGACGCGAAATCTGCAGTTCAGCCCAGCCTTCTATGAAAAGAGGTGGAGAAATTTGTGGAAAGCAACTCCTAACCTCAATTTCAATCGAAACCGTTCGCGAAAATTCAAGTTTCATAGAGCATGTGAAGAAGTATTTTATCTATCAGATTTGATTTTGTGGCTGTGAGGAGCATCACCTTTGATTTTGGAAAATATTTCTGTACAAGACCTGGTATAGAGCTGTTTCATAGTGTCATGCAATGCTCTGCTGCCGCCAATGGTGGCCAGCTTCACCATTTGTCCATTACCCTACATCGTGGGAAATTTAGCAACGTAGCTGCTTCCATCATTGCTTGTGATCATCACGAGTCACTCAAGATTCTGAAGCTAAGAAGATTGTACCTATGCCAGTCCTGTACTTTCTTCTTCGGGTTTTAAGTTGCTGACAACTCTGGAACAGGCTTCCTGTCAGCTGCCCGAGCCTTATTATAATCCCCAATCTAACTCTGGAACTGGCTTCCTTGATGTTTTCCACTTATTTGTGTTTCCTTGTTAGTTGGAGAGTGGAAACCCTTGGAAAGATTACCTCTTCCCCTTCAGCAGAATGAAGCCGTTAATTGAGTCATCAGAAGCGTCTCCTTTTACTAGATTGGACAAACTGAGGCTGCAGTATCCACAAGATTCACCAAGCCTATCGTATGAAGTGATCCGTTATTTCTTTCAGAGCTCCTCTATTACAGGAGAAAAGTCTGTTGAATTTGAGAAGATCGAATAACTAAGCAATCATAGTTCTATGTATCGTGAAGTGGTATCAAACCATTAGTGTGCAGCAACAGATCATCAAGATGGGAGGATGGATGTATTGTGGTAATGACGCCACTAATTTTGTCAAACAATACCCCACATGCATCTACTGCATCCTGCTTCAGCATGTGTTTTGGGATGAATGATTTCCGCTTGTTCTATCAATAGGATGTGTTTCTTCTTGACAAGAGCAGCCGGCAGTATGCTACCTAGAGCGATGGTCCATAAAAACTCATGACGGCCAGCGCCAGACAACTAGTTTCCCCCAGAGTTCATTCAGGTACAATTGCTGCCAAAATTGAGCAACTTTCGGCCGCAGATGACAGTCCATTCAGGTACAATTGCTGCTGCTTTTGTCAAGTTTGATGCTGCCACCAATCGCTGAACGCCCAGCTGAATCATCACAATGTACAAAGGGAGTTCGCAAATCAGATAGTGAATTTGGTAGATAAACCTTTCTCTGAGGAAGAGATTGTAACTTGGTAGCTTCGCTCATAAAGGACTACGCAATGAATGATCATGCACAAAGATAAACACATAAACTGCACTTACCAATCACATGTCGAGCCATCAAGGGCAGTTCTCCAAAGCCCGAATGTTCGGTGAACTCTGGAAATCTCTGTACTAAATCGAAACTGAACTTGAAACTCCCATCCTAGTTCTTTATTCCGAAACCAAATTGTTTTCCGGCCTTTGTAATTCCTCAGCTGTTTGCAGTTCCCTTGTGTTCCGGCGACCAACCAATATAAGGTCCAACATCTTCTTCCGAACAACATGAATTGGGTTTGGCTCAATCAGGCACCCCTTTGCATATGCTTCCCTAAGGAAAACAACTTGAGTCTTCCCCCTGGTTGATATATAGAAAATTCCAGGGTGGCTCAACAGCAACTCACGCACATTCACTTCCATACCAAAATCCTTCTTGAAATGTGATAATCTCTGAACATCGACCATCTTCTCCACCGTCAGACTCAACAATTCGTGTATCATCGCAACAGCACGTTTTTCATATCGCTCCACCACATTACTACTTCTGCTGAAGCCACCTGCATTGTCTTGTTCGTAAGCCTTTAAGTAAGGAAGCCTCTGCCAATTCCTCATCTTCTCTCTAACCCCTCCCTTTATCTTGAACCCTGTGGGATACTGAATAGGAAATGCATACTTCGTCTCGAGCTCACTCAGCCATTTATCTTTGTACTCTTTCTCCCTCCATTTCTCGATCTCTGCCACACCCAATCTCTCATCATCTTTGCTACTAACCAATTTCACTGTTTCCAGATCAACCAGCTCAAAATCACTTTTATACTCATTCAATATCGAGTCCCGGAAATCTTCTGGCAAACCCAGTTCCTTCCTAATCATTCTCAAAGCATGAACATGGAGAGTTCCATTCTTGGACATCATCAACAGCTTCTTCAATCTCCAGAGGGCTTCCTTCGATTCACTCTCTCTGATAGCCCCGGCCTCTTCAGCCATCAAGTCCTCCCATTTCGACGTAACTCTACAACACATATTCCTCCGAATAGGGTGTATGAAAACCTCGAATATGTGAGGATACTTCTGAATGAACTCACCTACACCTACATTCAACCCCACAATGTTTCTCCACCTTGACATCAGTTGAACAGAAACAAAAGGCCCACGCTTTCGATTCGATATCAGCTCATGGAGATTGAGGATGATTCTGAGTCTCCTAAGGTTAGCAGATATCCTATCAAGCTTAGAGTCCCTCGTTCTATCCTCCAGGCGGGTCTGTGCAGTATTTGCAGGTTTCCCCCATCTTCTCTGAACAAATTGGTTGAATGGACCAAAATGGAATTCGGTCGAGTCCAATCTAATACATTTAGCAAAATTTCTACTGGTTCGCCACATAATTTCTCAGATTGCTACTCCTGGGAAAGAAGTATATACATATTTCTTCAACTGATTCAGCACGAACAGCTGTAAATTTGAACAATCGGGGAAAAGTAGACGACTTTAGAAATTTGTTACCCAACAGCAGCAATTTCGTCCTCCGATTAGCGACGGCGGTAGACGGAGGAGGAGGGGCGGCAGCGGCTTGTGGTTTGCCAGTCGGAGCTAATACGATTCATACTTTACAGTCGCGAACCACCGCAACTCTTCCAATTTCTCTGCGTCCCTAAATGGACTAACGGCGATTGAAGTGTAATCACCGGTTACAGCAGACCCAACTCGGTTGTGGTTGGACCATACAAACCAACCGGACCGGTTCTCATGGGCACTTGGCATCCTTCTCTTCCAACGTGTCACATCGTTTTGAGCGTGAAAACAATTGACACTTCAGAATCAGAAGCATTTCCGTTCTTCCAAGTTCCAACCTTTCTCTCTTTTCCGTAATGCATCAGCTTCAGAAAATGACAATAAGAGTGGTGATCGCATTTTCATGATCAAGATTCAAGAAGAAACCCCCCACTTCTCCCAACACCTAAATATGGGAAAGAGCATTAATGCTGTGTAACGTCAGAGGTAATCCACAAGAATGCTTTTTTTATGCATACGATCTGTGCTGGCAAGCCATGCGGGTGGTTGTTTTTTGGTTTCGTTGCACACAAACTGTTCGTCTGATTGCCTGACTGAGAATTTTGGTTTACTGCATTGTAAGCTTGTTCAGAAAATGGAGCCGAACGTCTTGTTATAGCGATTTGATTGGTTATTGTTAATTTCAATTACCCACCATAAACCCAGTTCAAGTTTCCGAAAAAAGATCGAAGCTTTCCTGAATGGGTTGGAGATACAGAGCTGGGTTGGGACTGATTGGCACGGTTGTTTTCATTTGGGTTGCCTCTGCAGAGATCACTCAGGTTCGTTTCTTGAGTCTCTTTTTCTGTTTGTTTCTCGAGAAAAGGAAAGAAAGTTGCCCATCAAAAAAAAAAAAAAAAAAAGGAAAGAAAGTCTTGTACTTGAAACTGGCTTTGAGATATTCTCTCCTTTATTTTTTTTTGCAGAGCATCTTCGAAAAGTATGAACAGCCTTTTGCTCTGACTTACCTCGGGGTGTCACTGATGTTGCTCCATCTACCAATAGCATTCTTGAAAGATTGGCTGTGTAGCTTGTTTGGAGGGACTAAGGAGGAGATTCAGAATCCCAACATCACTTCTTCTTCAGTAGTTGAGGTGGTAGATCGGCATGATGAATCACACCAGTATTCTTCTGAAACTAACAGAACAACAAGAAGCTGCCACTTGACTAACAAGGATCTCAGTGAGAGGGAAGAAGGAAGGCCTTTGATTTACAACAAGGAAGTTGTTAACAAACATGGTGATCATCATCACTTGCACTATAAACTGAATCCCCAACTTGGTTCGCGCGAAATTGCTAAATCTAGCTTGTATCTTGCTCCAATTTGGTTCCTATCAGAGGTGTTATAATCTATTTGACTTTACGTTCATGCCTTCTTTGATCAGTCTGTGCTCTCAAGTTTGAATGGATGCTTTGTTTGGTACTATTTGTTGCAGTACTTGTCCAACTCAGCCCTTGCATACACCAGTGTTGCCAGTACGACTGTCATCAGTTCTACCTCAGGGCTCTTCACGCTTGCATTCGGGGCACTTCTTGGTCAGGACTCGATAAATGCGGCTAAGGTGGTTGCTGTACTGATTAGCATGGCTGGTGTAGCCATGACCACAGTTGGAAAGACTTGGGCAAGAGATGAAGGGTTGACCCCACATGAGTAAGTTATTGCCTTGTTTCCTTTTTTGTTAAATTCGCTCTCTTGTTACTTACTTATCTTCCTAAGTTGGTGCTGCTCATTTGACAAGAACATTCTGGCTGTTCTCCCTTTGATTTTCAAGAACAAGAAAACACTCAATTGAGGGGGACATACTAGGTTTATTCTCAGCCATATCATATGCCTTGTTCACCGGTAAGTTCCAAGAACAAGACCAGTATGTTTGTGCAATACCAAAGACTAGTTTCGCTCTATAAGATTACTGATAAGTTATCTGCAGTGCTGCTCAAGAGATCTGCAGGATCCCAAGATGAAAAGGTTGACATGCAAAAATTTCTAGGATTCATTGGCATTTTCACTCTTGTTGGCCTTTGGTGGCTATGTAAGTAAACTCAAAACCAGTTGAAAGTCTTCTGTTCTTACGAGAAACACATATACTATTACATTGAACATTGCGACAATTAAAGAACAGAAAAAGGAGCTGTTATGAAGCAGTCAATTAACACTTTGCACATTGTTCACTTTCCCTAGTGTGATTTGAAGAGGGTCTCTTTTGTTTCTTGCTTGCAGTATGGCCTCTCAGTGCATTAGGAATAGAACCCGGATTCAGCTTCCCCGACTCGGTATCAATTGATGAAATTGTGGTGCTAAATGGCCTCGTGGGAAACGTTTTAGCAGACTACTTTTGGTATGTTGAGTTGTTGCTGTGAATTCATATAAATGTACTTAATTTTCGTTTAATTGGATGATATACACAATATGCAAAAGAAAGAACTGTGATGGGTGTGTCCTTCCTTCAAGCAGGGCTGTTTCTGTGATTTGGACTACGCCATTGGTGGCCACACTGGGGATGTCCTTGACCATTCCTCTCGCCATGATGGCTGACATGGTGATTCATGGCCGTCACTACTCTGCCATCTACATCATCGGCTGCCTGCAGGCACGTCATTCTATGCTTTCACATATCTTCTTTCTCCAATTGTAGAGTGAATATAGCAAGGAAACTAAGAGGGAAAATATGCTCAAAACCCTTTCTACTCTGGATGGTTTTGAGTTTTAAGAATGAAAGGTTGAGTCTTTGTACAAATTTTTGCCAGGTATTTGCAGGTTTTATCTTAGCCAATCTTTCAGACAAGTTCTCAGGGGATGCAGAGTTGTAGCTGCAGGCAGATATCCTAGTAGAAGAGAATGAACTAGATCCTTGTTCCCGCGGAAATGTAACGACAAATGTTCAAATGTAGTCCATCCGAGACCTGCTAACTAACATGTTCCTGTTTCGAGCATTTGGTCTACCCGTCTCTTTTGTTCTACATGTATAGAACTTCCTTAACCCTATAATATCTTTGTCAGCCTGTCTATCGCCTTGCTCTTGTTGCTAGAGCATGAATGATGGAACTCTTTTAGCGGCCATTTACTCATAGAGCTTCACACATATGGATCCACAAGACTTGATGTAGACCATGATCAAGTAAGCGTTGGGGTAATTAACCATTGTATCAATGGAAACACAATTAACTTGGTAGGAATTGACCTTCTATCAACACCTTCATAACAACAAGACTAAAGAGTAGAAAAATATGAACATGTCCTTTGCCTTTTGTTGGTAGCTTTCATTCATGTTGTGGTTCAGTTTGCTTCGTATGTGGTATTGATTCCATTACTCGCACCCTTGGCTGGCTACAAGTTCTTGGCTTATGGTAGCAAGAGGGCTAGTGATGATGATGGGATCATGGGATGGAAGAAGATAGTGGTGCTCTTGCAGCTACACTAGAAAAAGGATAACATGTAACAAAGGTGGTATCTGCCATGCTCATGTTGGAATGCCCGAACAATCATGTACCGAACAACCAAACTAAACTTTGAATTTAGCATCATACCAATTATCAAGCACATGTATAGATTGTGAAATTTATTTGGCTCATAAACCTTGCTATGCACACATAGATTGTGATTTCTTTTTATACATATATGATTTTTTTTTTCATATGAAATATATGATTTATTTACATATACAATAGTGCTTAGTAGAGAAATCCATTGTGATCGTTTAAATGTATGTTTTCATAAATCATAATATAGTATTGGTGAAAATTAAACTTTTCATGACAAACATGACAAAAAAATAGTCATATATCGGCCAAAGATTCGTCGGCAAAGGTATACTTTTTGAGACGAAATAGCAATGTATGTCCTTGATAGCCGCTATTTGGGAAATGGAGGAGCTAATGGATTTTCCGATGAACGTTCAAAGTTCAACGGCGTATACATTCATCGCAGATTTTGAGGGTGCTATTGTGACTAATATGTTTAGTTGCAGAAATAGAATACTTGTGGTTATTGGCGACAAGTTTATTCGGCCCCATTACCACATATGGTATAGCAACAACAAAGCCGTCGCGAAAAGTGGAACTCGAAAAACGACGTTTTGGGTGTTGCCAAAGGAGCGGTTTCTTCCCAACAAAAGCAACCCGAGTTATATTGTTGGACTCATTTTTTCTTTTTGAAATATTTCATGAACCCACTTTCCCAGTTTGCAATCGGAGTTATTGGATGAGGGCCGCGCCGCCGTCAATTACATAACCAATGTGCATTGCTATTCGTCGTTACAAATTTCCTTATTCGTCGCCCTAACTAATTTAAATTTACTTTAATACCCTTAGTTCATTTATTTGTCTTTCATTGCTTAGCATGGAATAAGTATTGGTCCTGGTAACCAAGAAGAGGTTGTACTGGTATTGAACCGGATTGTTAAGTACCTTTCTCATCGCTGATTCGCAATCATGAGAGAAATGGCAAACTTTATCCTTCGGCTTCCAGATGAATTCTCTCTTCTCATTCAGACATCATCGGGACGTTTGTTGGATCTCATGCGTTTTTGGAGAGCTTGTTTGATTGATGATAGATTAGATATTGGTGTTGTTGATAATACTAGGTGAGTGTCGTAGAGAAATGCAGGATTTTAAAAATATTCGACTAAAGTGATTGACTTTCATGCATCAGACTTAAGATGCTGTTGGATTGATCTTTCTTAGTTGACATTAATTTCAATTTATTGCTTAGGGTTTATTTGGTTCGGGATTGATCTTTTCCATCCGACGGATGTGGGTTGGGGGTGAGAGAAGGAATATTTGGTTAGGGTTTAGTTTAGAATTAAAACATGTCACATTTAGTCACTCGAATTACTGAAACATGTTACATTTAGTCACTTTCCCGTTAGTTTCCGTCCAACTCCATTAACTGGAGAGTGACTAATGTGACCAGTTTCAGTAATTCGAGTGACCAAAATTGATATTAAATTTTTCTAGTGACTGAACATGACACAATTTAGTAATCTCAGTGACCAAATGTGGCATTTACCCAATTATAATACATACATTGATTAAATACATCAATTTAAGGAACCATAACTTCCAAACATGCCCAAGATTCACAAAATAGAATCAGGCATTTACCTTTCCTTTTCATTGTTAAAATCACTGACAAATCTCAGAACAGTCATACAAAGTCTCAAACCAACCTCATTTGTGTCAAAATTTCAAGGATGGTGAGGGAAAGAAAATGTCAGGAATCAAGTTGCACAGTTAAACTGAGGAACATAACTCCGCTGCCTAACGAGTTCATGCATATCGTTCACAATCTTGAAAACTGCATCAGGTCTGGCCAGCTTCAGAGCATTCTGGGACATGGCCGTCAGTTCTTCCTTCTTTGGACCAAACCATTGACCAACGATACTAGCTATCTCTTTCGGCGATTTCGAGAACTTCCCACATCCATTCTCCACCACGTAGGGCACATTACCTACTTCCTGCATGTGTTTTCAGATTTCCCATTGTTACGTTAAGCCTTCGCTTGCACAAACAAAGAACCATGGCGAAATGGACGCAAACAAGCTGACTACTTACTTGCCCTGCAATGTAATCATTCAAAATTATAGGAAGGCCACGAATCATGGCTTCTGCAATAGTCCCCGGACCAGCCTATCAAAACCATAACTCATGAGTAGCTTATAGCAGGATCAGACCAACTGTGATTTCGGTTTGAGGCAAACACACACCTTGGTTATGATGCAGTCACATGCCCCCATGCAATCTTCTATTTTAGTGACAAATCCCTTCACCTACATGTGAAAGATTGCGTGAAGTATGGAACTTTGATGGTTTAGTATCTTGGTTCATGTTTGGAATACGATCTTCTGTAGGCACGATGCAGAAAAGAAGGAAGAGTTACCTGGACAGGAATCTTCCAATCGATCGACGCCAATCTATTGACAAGCTTTTCGTTGCGGCCACATATAACAAGGACTTGACCAATTGGCTCCCTGAGATTCTCATCATATAAGGAATCACCAAGAGCCTTTGCAGTTGCCTCAATGGGCCCCATCCCTTCTCCTCCCCCCATCAATAGAACAGCAGGAAGGTCTTCATCCATCCCCAGTTCCCTCCTTAGATCTTCCTAGGACATATAAGGAACAAACAAACACCCAACCAAGAAAACAGATTAAATGAGTTTCCACAGCTTCTCACAGTACTAACACAACTTTTCCTGAGCGAGACACCTCAGTAGTTATCAGACCAATTCAATCAATTCTTGCTTGATGAAACTTTTCATGTACATGTGTTCCAAATTCCAATCACATAAAGAGTTCATCAACCAAAACTGGGATAACCTACCTTTGGTCGAACAGGTTTAACGAATGATGGTCGAACAGGAAGGCCAAAAACCTTGATTTGGGGTAGCTGCAGCCCAGCTTTCAAGGCTCTCTTAGCTACATCCATTGACGGGCAATAACATCGTGTAACAAGCTTATGAAACCTAGAAGACAAATGGCCACAAAATATTGAAAAAGGTTGAAAAAACATTAATAGAGAAATATCTGAGATTGAATGACAAGTAGCAAAACATACAAGTGTAGAGTTCTAACCAGGTTGGATGGCAAGTGCTAAGATCTGTAATTACTGTAGTGAATACTATCTTCTGCAGAAGACCCTTCGCCCTCAATATACGAAGAGGAACATGCTGCATCAGTGGATGCACACTGACAATAATGTCAGGCTGGTACTTCATCAATCCTTTGGCAACTTCACTGCAAAACGAAGATAACACCAAGATCTTCAAATGTATCCTTTGGCAACTTACTGTGCTATAGAAAAATAGCCTCAAGAATTCAGTTTGGCACTAAAGAAAAACGACATCAAGGTCCTACCGAGCTATAAACATTGAAGTAGCAGCAAAATTCGATTGATGGATTAGCCTTGGTGCAGATGCATAGTATGTCATTTTCCATAATGTACCGTGTTTGACCAAGAAATTATAGCTCCTAGGCAATTGATTGAACGGCCAAGGTGTGTGCTCTGACCATAGATCAGTAATGAACACCTGAAATACATATTCTTTAACACAGCACAAAGATGACCAAGAGGACAAGGCAGGCGGGAATTCTCACAAGGCAATCTACAAAACCAAATGGTAACCATAAATCATAGCATCATCGATCATAACTTAGACCTTCGTTTCCTCGTACTTTCAGAATTAAAACGTTCCTTCGCCCAATAGACCAAAGTCGATGAAAGTTGAGAGATTTACCTGATAATCATCACCAAACTGTTCATAGAAAGCTGCCCTGATAGCCTCTGCAGAAGCTCTATGACCACCACCGGTATCACTCATCAAAATGAGAACCTTTTTAGGGCGATCACTCTCAACTCCATTCAAAGGCAAACCATCATCCACCAGAACATCACATCCATCGTTCAACTTACTACCATTACTACTCCTACTGCTACTACAATCCCCAGGCCCGACTCCAGCAGAAGGGAAACCAATAGGGACTCTATCACAGTGAGACCTAACAAACCTATTAAACTCATTCCAAATCCTCCTCAAACTCGAACCGCCTCCTTCTCCCAGTCTCAAGGAAGCAGCCACCCTGCCTCCCCTGCTACTCTTTCGACCCGTGGTATCAAAATACAAGTAATTCGAACGAAAGGAAGAGTACCCATTTGAATTCGCGGCGGCGTTGAATGCAAAACGACCGAATTGAGCCACCCAATCGACAAGAGGCCCCGGTTCCTGAGCTACCCCCGAAGATTGCTGCATTTTAGAGAAGTCCCGTGCTGTTGATTTAGCTACAACTCAGCCAAGGCCATGGTGGGTCATTGTTGTTGAGAGAGCCGAGAGGGGAAACGGAACCAGGAGTGGAGAAGTATATATATGCGTATAGCGTGAACAGGCGACGGCAGCCGTAGAGGAGGAGACGGCGGAGAGCGGACAATTGGGCGGAATTGTTGTCTGTTGCTGGCGCACTACTCCATGGCCACTCACCCTTGGATTCCAAGGCATATATCGGGCGAGCATCCCAAAAATTCCCAAATTCCCAACGTTTTGTGACGGAACATTTTGGGAATGGATGTTACACCGGTGACGTTTCAACTCCATGGCTACCCATCATAAATTCTATTTAGGAGTGTTAGATTCGGTAAAAACGAATTACTATAAAATAGTAAGACGTGTTTTCATATTCTGTAAAATATATATAGTGTCTGGAGTAGGGATGTCAATCCAACCCGTAACCATGGGTACCCTACCCGACCGTAACCGGTCAACGAGGGTAATTATCCGCTTTGACGGTTTAAGGGGCGGGTACGGGTAATACCCGGTTTCAAAATAAATGGTAGAGTACGGGTATGGTAATCGATAATACCCGCCCCGTTATATCCGCCCCGCTAACCAAAGGGTCAATTTCCCTTGAGAAATTAAGTTTAGCTTGAGAAATTGAGTTTAGCTACCATTATTGATGATGAAGATGTAGACGATTATTATGTTTGTGTGGATTGTAGAAGCAAGAACAATTATTATGTGTTTGCTGTTTTTATTTGTGTGGATTGTTGAAGCTAGAACAGTTACAAGTATTGAGAATTTTTATTGGACAACAGTATGTATGTGCATATATGTGTATAAGTTCATAGTTTAGGATTCGTACCCATGGTTACCCGAATATCCGTGGTTACCCGGTGGGTAGGGTATGGTTATATAATTTTCATACCCGGTGGTTATTTGATCGGGTATATTAGAAGGCTCTACCCGATGGGTTAGAAGTTGGTATAGGGTAAACCCGCACCCGACCCTACCCATCGCCATCCCTAGTCTGGAGTGCTCAAAAATTGTAAAATACATTCAGTGTATGGAGTGCTCAACAAATTTCTTTTAATATATTATAATTTACACTCATAAACTAATCACATATTCAATTTCGAAGTTTTATCTTAATATAACTAGGGATGACAATCAAACCCGTTACTACCGGTATCCGATCGCCCCCTCACAGTTACACACAAAGAATTTCATGCACTGACTAGGTAAGGAACGAGTGCAAATAAGATCCGCAAAAATGATGCGATGAGACGTGTATGGTTTAGGTTCATCGCCCCATACGTATACTCATATCCTCCCCGTGAGTATCATATTGTAATCTCTCAATGACGTGAATGGCAATTCAAAATAAATAAAGAACTAAATGTGATTGATTGGTCACTCAAACCAAATATTAGTTTCCTTTTTTCAATTTACCCATCAGTCTTTCGCTTATTCCCCCTTTTAACATTACAATGTTATTATTTGTTGCTTAGTAAATGTGTTAGAGCCGAAGATGAATGATTTAGGTAGTATTATATTTTTTCTTATAGGTCCGTGAATATGCTTTGACTTCATATTAAGAATGATAGTATTTTTGTTGATTTCATGATTTCTTAGATACATGTAGTTTTATAACGGAAGATATACATGTTGAATTTTATGTATAGTAAAATTGAATATATGAGACTGGTATTATCCACGGATGCCTGAAAATCATGGGTATAGGATTGGGGTGGCAAATCCTCCTTTGTACGAGTATGTGACGGGTATGAGTTTGAGTATTTGAAAACAAACATATTAAGGATAAATACAAAATAGAGGGACAAATATTAATCTCTATAACCCAATAAAAAAATATTCTTAAAAAAAATATTCATAATAGGGGAGTATTTTTTTATAGAAAATCTCGAAACAGAGGAAATTGTTTCATTTGGCAATTACCTCCACAATCAACCAATATACTTCTTTTAAATTAAATTCAATATTAAATTGACAAACGTATTAACATATTTAAATAAATATTAAATATGAAAGTACAATTTATAAGGCGTTAAAGTAATTAATTCAACTTAAAATCTATACTACCCACCAAATTTATCCACCCGCCGGATTCGAAGCCCACCGCAACTTTCCTCTCCGTGCCAACCGGCCGGCCGGCCAGACAAATATTCCGCCGGCCTTAAGAATCAGCGACCCTCCCGGTCGCCGGATCAATTATACCACACATTGAATCAATCTCTGCAAACCCAATTTGATTAATTCTCTCCTACACCTCTCCGATTTCAATACAATTCAAATCCTCAGCGCGGTCGGAGAACTCAGAGGAAACAGGGGAAGCAGCTCCGGCGGCTCGCTCCCTCCCCGCGGCGTGCTCAACGGAGACAACGGATGGAGATAAAACCTCTTCTCCGCGATGGCCCTCTCCTCCTCCGAGCTAGGCGACGTCTCGGTGCTGGAAAAGAACGGCGATCCCATCAGCGGCGTGACGGGGCTGCCGATCGGAGACTCCACAAAGCAGGGGGAGGAACAGGGGCTCGTAGTACCATTGTTCCGTAGAGAAGCTCGGCCCAGCTTGATCTCTAGCTTCCTGATCGTGTGGCGACGATCCTGGAGCTTGTACGGTGACCGGCGGGGCGAATTGAGCGGTGAATGATTTACGCTGTTGTTGTTGTTGTTGTTACCCTGTTTTGGAGCGTGGATTCTGGAAGGCAGAGTTACCGGAAGCCGCATCTCGGAGTCGGGAGATAGTCCGGTGAGCTTCTGGACGAGGTCCCGGAACGTGGCCGCGTCGGCTTGGACGAACGTGGTGGATGAAACCGGCGACGTCGGGGGTAATGCGGCGGCGTTGTTCACACTGGTCATCACATGGCGCCGGCGCTCTGTTTCCATGGATGTGTACCGTGAACTTTTACACTCTTAGCTTGTAAGAGTGTTTGAAGAATGAAAGAATGAATGAATGAGAGGAAGGAGAAGGTCAAGGTGGATTGATTGTTTCTTCTTCAGGTGGAGAGAGGTTTAGAGAGTTATATAATAAGAGGAAAAGCCGAATAGGGTGAGAAGAAGGGGTGAGATTTGGAGAAGAGAGGGAAAGGTCTTGGAGATGATTCCAATGGTTGTTGTGATGTGCTAATGAGGGTACAAACATAAGGTTGGTCCTTATGGTAAGATGAATTTTTGTTGTTTGATTTCCCCCCCATTTTTTGGGGGTTAATTTGATTAAAAGTGGTTAAATTTCGTAAGCGTTAATAAATCAGTCGTTAAGTTTTGCTGCTTACACATTTGTCATCGAAATCTGACTAACTACTCTAATCAATTAATTCACTAATCTTCGTAAGATTTTTTTTCCGTATGAATTGCCCATATAAGCTTATTGGTCCACTAAAATCAGTAATATGGGAAGATCTTATCGATACCCTAATTAGTTGTGAACTAGGGGGAGAAATAAATGAATTGAGTGGTTGATTCTGAGCCGCTCGAGTTATAACAGGTTTAGGTAATAGGTTTGATTTGGATCAAGTGTGACTTAAAATAGACGGTTTACGCTAGTTAATTAAGATGTATCGCTTTCTTCCATCACTAATTTGATTGAATTTGAAAAAAACAATATGAAGATTTTGAATATGAAACCTAACAAATACGAACTAACGACTATAATAGGTTAGTAACTCCAAAGCTGTGTAAAACTTTATTACACTCTTCCATATATAAGCCAAGAAGAAGGAGAAGAACAATTTACAACACGTTGAACAACATAAAAACGATATTTCGAAGACAAACGAATTATCTATTCAAAGAGTCTATTTTGTCGATAGATGGACCACAACTCCGTGAACAGTTAAGAAGAGCAAAATAACATGAAGGAAACAAGAAAACACATAAAAGGTACAACTTTTTTCCAGAAGAGCCTCCGCCATTGAATGCATCGCTTCCATCGCGTCAACATGTGTTAGACAATCACTTGAGAAACAACTTTGTCATACATATAAAAAAAAGTTTAGTGACCGATTTGCAGGTAACCCCAAATTAAGTGACCCAATTCTTTATGTTCTTGACTCACCTTTTTTAGTAGGCGGAGTCAACCTTTTCCAGAGGGAACATTTGAAGGGACAAATGATGGTAGGTTACTAGGTTCCAGAAATCAGAATGCAGTCTTCTTCTTCCCAACTTCCTATTTGACTGATACAAGAGGGAACTCGATTGGCAGAAAATTCAGGGCAAATCGGAGTGGGGCGGTGTTAGGGTTGGACTTTTGGGTGGTGACAAAAGGTTGGACCTTTTGCAAGCTAATTATGTGGAATTGAATACAAGACGACCAGGCATGGTTTGACTTGGTGATGAGCAATGATTTATGGTAGTGTATGAACTAATAAAGTAGTCATGAAATACATGGTGAAGAGGTCAAATGGAGGTCCACGTGTCGACGGGTGAGAGCAATGGAGGGAGTGGATGATTATGACATTGTTTTCTAATTAGGGTTTGAAATTTACATTATGATTGCCAAGAAAGGAGCCACTAGCTTTGTGACAAAGTAGAACAATAAAGTGTACAAAGAGAAGTAATATAGTGGAAGGGAAACAGACCGTAAAATGTTAGTCACTTGAATTAGATTCGTTTCAGTAGCCACGGATTTTTGCATAGCACTATATACGATATTAGCTGGAAGGTAGTACGAGTGATTTGAAGTAAGTAGGGTCTGTAGGGATGATATCTTTTGAAGTAACGAGTCGAATAATGTTGTACGAAACCAAGACATAGAGGTTTACTAGATAAACAGTTATTGCTGGTCCAACAAGATCATTCATGCTTTCACTAATGGGTACAGAGTTTAGCAACTAAGCCCAATAAATTAGAAGGAGAATGATCTTGCACTAGACAGCTATAGTAGCCTTCATCAGTTCAGAAAGAAGATGAAATTGGGAGAAGTGGATTTGAGAAATCTTTTCACCTTTTGTAAGAGTTCCCTATACAAATACACTCAATCAAACCATTGAGATTAATAGCATTGATTTACAAACTCATCAAATCAAACACACGCATTTTCTGGTAATTAGGTTTTTAACCCTGAAAAAAGTTGTGGCTTACTCGGTTGTTTTCTTCACACATGACGTGTTTGTCAAGCAATTGGTTCTCAGGCTATTCTGCAATGGTAGATAGGCTCCGGCACTGAGGGTGTTTGAAAAACAGCATATTTGGCTATCCAGCTCTCTGAAACTGAGACTGAGGTGGTTGTTAGTCGTTGCTTTGGACAATAGTTGAGAAGAGCAATTGGTTTATGTCCTGGTCCTCCGAATCCTCTCCCTCATATCCTGCATCGACAATACAAAGTGCCTTCCAGCTTCCGAAAACGAGGACGGGTTACAACAACCCACAGCAGTTCCTCTAAAACCATCCTTCTACTCTTATCCCCAATGCTTAAAGGAAAACTACAACCTGAAGTTGAGGCATCGGGGTAGAGCTCAATGGGAGGAATTTTTCAGCTCAAAATTGCTGATCTTTTCTAGCAAGATGAGTTTCTAAGCTTATCCATCGTCGATAATGGAAGGAGGTTTAGAAGAGATGGAGGAAACAGTTTAAATTTCTTACCAGTTCTTGATCTGACTTGTGTGCTCCACTCATCAATGACCTGGACAATATTGTGAAATGGATCAGAAATTCATATAAGAGAGATATCTACACATGAACAAACATAATTCAGACGAAACCGCAGATATGAAAGAATAAAGAACTGTAAAATCGAAATTTGGCCCTGACACGGTCCTGTAGGGGCTTTCAAAATGAAAGAAAAGCACCCAAGAATCATCTCCCAGGGTACTTGTAGTTGGTATAAAGCCTCAATGATTGTTCAATGTAGGTTGCCTGCTGGCAAATGGCGCAAACACATGACGCACCATTTGGAAAATATGCAACCATTTGAAGCATTGCATCTTACTGTAAGCCACAAAGTCTACGTTACAATTTCTTTTCATTTGCTGTAGAAGAGTATTGAGTTGTCGCGCTAGATACCTGATTGAAGTCAGCAAATGCAGGATCATCAACAGTAGTTGGAGAAATGCCAGTTGAAACTTGCATCCTTTGTATTACATTGTTGTTCCCCAGCATAATCGACCGAGCTTTATCAACCAATTCCTGCAGAAAGAGCCCAAAGAACACCAAATAAATTCATACCCAATCAAACTAGCCAGAGCATCAAAGAGAATATACATCCAGCAAAGACGGTGCCAACTATGAACACAGCCAATGTTGCAATACTTCTGAATTCAGAAAGCAGGGTTTACTATTAGATTTGGACCATCGCTGGGGGGTCTTATTAGAAAACGAGTCGCAATTCAAAGCACACCTACTGGAATTCCATGGACCGGTTTGTGCTTGGCCTCGAAATCAGATCAAACAACTATTTCCATGCTCCAACACCCTAATAATATGCTTCATACTTACTCCAGCAACATGACAACGAGTAGAATGAATCTCAGAGCCGTGGAGGAAGTGCACCATCACTGATTCACTACTACTAACCAATCCGAAAGCATTTTGGTTATTTGACTATCCTGGACAATCCAAATTGACAGAAACCAAGCGGAGAAGCACCTGTTTTGCAGCAAGAAGCTCACGACACTGCTCCTTTAGCCCTGAAACTTCCTCCTGCATCTTCTTTATTCTATTCACCAGCTTCACGGGATTTGCCTGCACTCAGAAACACACACACTTAAACCGAGTTAAAAGCGACTGCCATCGACTTTCCTCACTTCTCCCAACAGATGAAGCATTACGCTGAACGAAGCACGAAAATGAACCAGAAAACGGTGCAAGATTTCGCCAGAAGAATGGAGTAGAAGAAAGGAAATCCTCGAAGACCAGCCAACTTACATTCTCAGGGTAAGTCTGTTGAAACTCCTTCTCCAGCTTGAACTGAACCGCTGCGAGATCATGGTGGGCTTTCATCAACAGAATCACCAGACCGTCAGTGGATTGGTTACGATGATGATCACGTCCCATTTCTTCCTCCTTCGCCTCAATCTAGGGTTTCCGCTCGGAGCTCGTTTCTCGAAATTGGGAAATTTGAAATAATGGATTAATTTACCCGCCAATCTCTCTGAAGTTTTTATTTTGGAGACGCCACATCGGCACCATTGGTTTCTTCTGACGTGAAATTGACGGTGGAGATCAGCCGCCAACCGTTTCTTCTGAGGAACTGATACGACAGCGTTTTTATATACAAGCGGTTTCGTTACTATTTGTCAGTGAAACAGAGAATTTGGGAGAAAGGAGGAGATGGCGAGCGAAGAAGAAAGAGCTGAGAGACTCCGTCGCCGCTCTCAACGAAGCACTTGCTTCTGATCCTTCCAATTCCGAACTTCGCTCCGTAAGAATCTTCTCCTCTACCCTACCTTCCGTTCTGATTTCCATCGCAGAACCCGAATCAATCCGATCGTTTTAGGGTTTCAACTTTCATGTCGAGCTTCAGGCAGATAGATATGGCTCTGTGTTTTGCAATCATACCCTTCTTGAATGGAGGTTGAGTCGGTTTCTGCATTCGGGGTTTGATCAGGTTCGGGAGGAGCTAGTGCGGTTGATCAAAGATGCGGAGGATGGGCTTCTTCACCTGAAACGCGCACGGTTGTTGAAGGAATTGGACGTGGCAGGTGCACTTCCGAGCTCCAATGGGTCGGCTAGTATGTCAAAGTAGAGCGTATCGACATTGACGCCATTACGGATGGTGGAGTGGAATCACTGGAGGAGGAAGAAGATAGTGATGATGGGAGCTCTGCTAGGCTTGATCCTGAAGCTATATCCCTATTTCAGTACGCACTAGCGAGCGAGGAAGAAGATAGTGATGATACAAGTGCAGAACAATCGGAGTCCAGTGATTATGAACAAGAAGAAAGCGCCGAAGGTCTAGGATTTCTTGGAAGCACCAACCAGCAAAGAGGCATTCAAACCGAGACCGCCATATTTGCCAAGTGGGAGAATCACACTAGGGGCATAGCTTCCAAGATGATGGCAAATATGGGGTATTGTGAAGGACTGGGTTTAGAAGCATCAGGGCAGGGAATGGCGAATCCAATGCCCGTGAAGGTCCTTCCAGATAAGCAATCTCTCGAACATGTTCTGGAATCTCAGAAACGTGAAGAGGCCGGCAATGGAAAGCAAGCAAAAAAGCGGAGCAGAGGTGGGAAGAGAAAACGTGATAAGAAGTTTGCTGCGCCAGTTAGAGCAGCCAAATCTGCAAAGGAACTAAGGAAGATGAAGAAACTCGTCCAGATATGTATAGTTTCATCAAGGACCAACTAGCTGTGAGTGATGGGTCGGCAACCAATAAGCAGCAAAAAACCAGTTCGGGCGAGAGGAAAGTGGGCAGGCGGGCTCTGGACCTCTGTTAGCTTATGAAGATGAGGTGAAGGAGTTGTCAATTTGTGTCGAAAGGCTGGTGGATATGGCGATTAGAAACAAGAAGGAGAAGTTAGTCTACGAAGCTGCCATGAGGAAGTTAAAGGAAGCTCGAAAGCTTTGGAAGATGCCGAGGCTACTCATGCTTCTGCCACCAATGCCGTGGTTAGCAAAGAGAAGGAGAAGAAGTGGCTCAAGTTTTAAACAGGGCATTGTTTGGTTCATTTATCTTCTACCCAAAATGTGACAGAAAATTTATCGTACATGATGTTCAATTCAAAAGTGGCATTAACACAAAAACTCACTATCAGTCTGTCACTATCTCCTGTGGTCTCTAATGAAATTTGTTGTCTTGGTAGCAATAACTGTGGAAGTGAAGTGCGCTCCGGCCAAACATAGTCCTGCAGACACCAACAGAAAGGCCTTCCACTGCCGTTGAGACGCCAGAATAGCCAACGCCACTAGAGCAAGAGCTGCACCAGTGAGCACATTCCTCGCAGCATTGAAAGTCCTGAAAGCACCCAAGCATTCCTTGCAGTGGACGACATGCCTGAAGTACCGATTCGTCAGGTTCGGTGCGTGCATCTCCATGATCCCTCCCTTCGCCGGCGGAGAAGCAGCTGCGGCAGCTACAAAGCCGGCTGGCGCTTGTTCCACAACAGCAGGGACTTGCGGCAGAGAAATCGTGCTGTGCCCTAAATGGTAAGGCATTCCATGCCCAACTTTATCCATCCATTTCCGGTACTCGAGCACCCATGTATCCGAAGATCTCAAGTTTATGTAGAGCTTCTTGGTGGGAACTTTTTCCTTCATCAGAACTTCATTCTGCGACGACAGAAACCCCATGTCCTGTTCGAATATCTTGCAGGAGACCTTGTGTATGAACCATTTGGGTATCCATTTCGCCAGTTTCAAACCTCTGGTCGAGCCGAACTGAACGATGACCATCGACTTGCCTTGCCCCGCCGGTCTACAGAGAAACAATCCAGTTCCATAATGTTTCTCCCCATTCTCACCCGTAAATTCTCTTACATTTGACAGGACACAAGGAGCTTGAAACCGCAGGAAGCTCGTCAGCCCATCTGCTTCCCTCCCCCAGTGCCCTGCAAACCCTCGATCAGACCGCTCAGTAACCTCGAACAGAAGCGGCTGAGCCTCCTCCCTTTTAGCCGAGGTGTCAGTCCGGTCATGGGAGATCGGGATATGGGCAGGGTCCATCAAGTTCTCCAGCAGAATGGAGTGATCGTAAGGAAGCTCGTGGATGGTCGAAATCGCCTCGTACCCTGGTTTCGCCACCGATTCGAACCAAGGCAGCTTCTTCATGTTCGGCGGCGTTTTCGTCGACATCCACACCCACAAGATCCCTTGGGAGTCTCTGATCTCGTACGATCTGACGCAGGCCGATTTGGGGATCTTGCTCTCTGCAGGTAGCTGAGGTATCTTCACGCATTTGCCTTCTTCCCCTTCGAATTGCCACCCGTGATACAGACACTCCAGCTTCCCATCCGTAATCTGCCCTTCTGAGAGCTTCGCCAATCTGAAATTGGAGCTCAATCAAGACCCACTGAGACTAACAGTTGGAAAGCATAATAGAGATTACAACAGCAAACTGACCTGTGTGGGCAGCGATCTTCGTAACATCGGAACTGGCCTTCTCCGTCTCTGTACACCACAACCTGCTTATCGAAAACAGTGAGCCCCAACGGAGCGTCATCGGGGACCTCCCCGGCGAGGTAAAGCGGGTACCATTCCTCCGTCCAGTCGTAATCCGCCACCGCCACTCTCTCCTCGCCCCGTCTCTCTTCGATGGACGGATCCCCGAATAGCACTCCGTCGTCGTCGGAATTTTGGTCAATTGCAGAAGGATGTGAGGTGGTGACTGCATGGCAGTTGCCACGGCGGCTGCGACGGAAGTTGAGCTGGGTGAGGAAGTGGGACTTGCCGGAGTTGTTGGTGGCGATCGCGGCGGCCATCGGAGGAGGAGGAGGCGAGAGATTGGTGGTAGTGGGTCGGGTGCGGGAGAGGAATGGGTGGATAAGAGATGATGAGGAAGAAGATAGCGCCATGGCGCCGTCCATCAGCTAAGCTAAGCTCAGCTAGGAGCAGCAGTTGGCAATGGAGGGAAGGGTGGAAGAAGGAGTGAGTGAAGATTGGTGATGGAGAGGTGGAAGCACTTTTCTTCTGTGTCTTGGGTTGAGCTTGAGGGACACGTCTACAGTGGGTTAGTGTTCGACAGTTCACCACCACTCAATTTGTTCTGAGAATGGCAATGATCCACGAAAGATTTTTCTTGTTGTTTCCCTCCACTTTCCTCACTTTCTCGTATATTCTCTCTTCTTAACGTCGCCATTTATCATTAGTGGTATTACTATTCGTACTAATTAATTATTGGGTTATTGAAACATTTGGATTACTAAATGTTTAGAATTAACATCAGAAAGGTATCATTTACTTGTTGGTTTAGGATTTCCCTTTCTAAAAAGGAAAGAGCTTATGACATTTGTCCTATAAATATGTTTTTCTCTCCACGTTTTTATTCTGAGAAGCTAACTAATTAGTAATAGTTTAGTTGTATTTTTATTATTTCTTCGTAGTTGATTTGCCTCCTCAGTCGCGTCCCGCAAGCTCACCGTTCGCCCCTCTCGTTCCGGCTCTCACCGTCGGCCAGCTGGAACGACGATTGCCGTCAGACTCTCTAGCAGCTGTCGGCGGGAACCTTCCTCCGTTGCAAGCAAGCTTATCTCTCTGGTTAGGTTAGTCTTCACCATCCCTTTGTAGTTTACTAGATTCGATGGCTGGGTAGCGCCTATGCCCGCATTGTGTAGACATTGCTGGTTATTGGATTCCCTTATTCATTCTTCGTTCCGGACGTTAAGAGATGGCTCGATGCTGCCCTTACTCTTATCAATAGAGTCAATGTGCTCTTTGATTGTTTTCACACGGAATGGTGTTCAAACTTAGGTTCTCTCTATATTGGTTGCATACAAGTTTTATCCTAAACCTTAAAAGCTTCAATTTTTAGGGTTGAATTTGTTATTTGATTCATAATAATGGTGGCTTCCAATTGACTGTTAACTTTGCTTCAAAGGAATTCCTCAGAGAGAGAGAGAGAGAGAGAGATGAAGATAGCAGTGGAAGGTTGTATGCATGGTGATCTGGACACAGTCTACCAGACAATCCAGCACCTGGAGAAGTTGCACGATATCAAAATCGACCTTCTCCTCTGCTGTGGCGACTTCCAGGTTAATGCGGTTCGCTTTTATCAGTTTCCTTCAGCATATCCTCGATGGTTCCTGGTGAATTGATTTGGTTTTTGGGTTGTATTCTCCCCCAGGCAATTAGGAACGAGAGGGATATGCAAAGCCTGAATGTGCTGCCCAAATACAAGGAAATGAAGTCTTTCTGGAAGTACTATTCCGGCCAGGAGGTTGCTCCCATTCCGACCATTTTCATCGGTGGCAATCATGAAGCTTCCAATTATTTGTGGGAACTGTATGTACTGCCTATTGTTTGCTTAGCTCTCTCCAATTGCTGATTGATATCGGTTTAGCTGGTTGGTTGAATGATAGGTTTTGGGATTTGTTCTTCAGATATTATGGAGGATGGGCAGCTCCTAATATATTCTTCTTGGGATGTGCTGGAGTGGTCAAGTTCGGTAACATTCGTATCGGTGGGCTTTCTGGGATTTACAATGCCGGAGACTATCATCGAGGTTGGTATTTCTCATCTATCAGATCCAATGCTTTGAGAAAAAAAGATAGAACAAAAGTTGCCGTAGTGGTATGCTTTTCTTGGTCCTTGTTGCAGCCAGCAACTAGAATCTGATTTAATATGTTATTGGGATGGATAGGGCATTATGAAAGACCTCCTTATAACGAAAAAACTATAAGATCGGTGTATCATGTTCGTGAATACGATGTACACAAGCTCATGCAAGTTGCAGAACCCATTGACATCTTCCTTTCGCATGATTGGCCTCTTGGCATCACTGATTGTGGTAACTGGCAGCAACTTGTTCGGTTCAAACCAGGCCTAGAAAAAGATGTACTTCTTATGCCTCAAACGTTTCTTCTGTGATCCATTTGTATTTATTATGCTAGATGCTGAGAACCATACCAGTACTTATGTCATTTACTATTGCCTTACTTGAGTCTGTAAACAATTGCAGATTCAGGCAGGAACCCTTGGAAACAGAGCTGCTGCTGAACTGCTTGAAAAGTTGAAACCCTCATATTGGTTTTCAGCTCACTTGCACTGCAAATTTTCTGCCCTTGTCGATCATGGGAAAGATGGCCGAAAGACGAAATTTCTCGCGCTCGATAAATGTCTACCCCAGAGAAGGTTCTTACAGGTATTCATTATACTTTGCTATGGTTGATTCTTTTTCCTCTGCCGATGTTTTCAACCATACTGTTCAATTCATTTTCCAGATTTTAGAAATAGAGTCAGAATGCGGACCTTTTGAGATCCACTACGATGAAGAATGGCTAGCAATAACCAGGAAGTTTAACTCTATCTTTCCATTGACAAACAAAAATGCAAACTTCAGGTAGGTCTATTATTATTATTATTTAGGTTTACACCCTCCACGCCCACTTCCCTCTTCATTTTCCTCTCAAGTATACCCCCTCCTTTTCTGGTTACTAAAGCTTGTCCTGTTGAGTTTATAGGGATACAATCCCAGATATCCGAGATTGTCGTGAATTGGTCAGGAGCAAGCTAGAAGCTAGAGGAGCCAAACCTTTTGAATTTGCACGAACTGTTCCTGCTTACGATCCCAACCAATCTCAATCAAAGGGCTCCTACCAGCGGGGTGGTAATAATTGATGATCATTTGTTCTTAGCCATGCTCATGTTATCTTGCACATAAATATCATAGTTTTGAACTGGTTATTTCCAGCATCACCAGATCTACATATACTTGCTTCTTGAAGCGTCTAAATCACGAGCAACTTCGAGAGACAGCATGTTCGTTATGGTTGCTTAGGAATATTTCCTTTCGATGTATTGCAGAATGCCCTAGGAATCCTCAAACAGAGTCCTTCTTGCAGCTTTTGGAGCTTCCATATCTGCTAGACCAAGGAACCGCACTAACAGCGACGGCTGCTTGTGATATGCCTAGCCTATCCATCAAGTGAGGTAAACACGAGAGTTGCCTGTTTCTGCTGTTTGAATGTCACGTTCCTGGATTCTAGTCCCTTTATGTTGCCCCTGTTAGTTATCGTTTATCAATGAGCAAAACTGATTGTTCAATAGGCTCACCTGCAATATGCCCTTATATTGAAGATACTGAAGAAATACCAATAGACGACATTGATGAAACAGAAGGTGATGAGACCGAGCAGCAGCTTCATTGATGTAGAGCAGCCAGAAGGAGTGGCTACAAGAAAAGGTCAGCAGCAGCAGCAGCAGCAGCAGCAGCAGCAGCAGTTTTGGGTGAAACACATTATGGATCTACTGTAGTATTCCCCCCATTTTCGAACAGCTGGTTAAACTTCATCCCTGATTTTACTGTGGAAAAGCTCCTGCTGCTAACTTAAATAGGGTTTTGAATTTGACTGTCTGCAGCAGGAAACTGGGTGGGTCTGGTCATGGGTGGATATAATGTTTATGTACTCACTCCACGTAAGAATTTACTACGACAGGTGTGTTCAAATTTAAGTGGCCCTCAACAGCTGGATCAAGCCAACTTTATTTGTACTCCATTCTCATTTTTTCTACAAGGTTAAAGCTTTGCATGTTGTCAGAATCGAACCGGAGCATGACCCGGTAATGTGAACGGCTAGCATTTTAGTGGTCCAACCGGCAATATACTATTTAAAAATTGTTAGAGAACCGGTACCTAATAAACGTTATCAGTATAAATAGTGGACATTTCTTAATCAGAGCTCATATCTTTCCTTCGAAATTGTGAAATGGAAATAAGGATTCAGTTTGAGAGCCCAACGTTTTTTATTTATTTCAATTTTCAATTTTCTTCAATTTTTTAATTAAATTTAACGGCTGAATGGCAAAAACCGGACGAGCGGCTCGATCGGTTAACCGCCTCAGCCGCTCACAAACCGCTACATAAAACCGAAGTGGCTTTTAGACTGTTCCGAGCCGGTTTTGTAACCAGATGGCGGTTTACCGGTCGACTTTAATAACACTGCTTTCATGTTTAGCAATGTTTACCAAGTTGCACCGGACCCTATTAAAGAGGGGTGTATGGGTCGGGTGGATCGGTTTTTAAATCAACCGATCCATATTTACAGTGTGGATGATAAAAGACTCAAACCCAACCGTGAAAAAAACAAAATTCTAGAGGTGTGGTTGGCTTTGGGTCGATCAATATAACTTGGAGATTAATTAGCATGCCTTTCATTATACATCTTAAACAACACATACGTTGCGCTTAAATATTGGTTAAGCAAAAGTTATGGGTAAATGACACATTTGGTCACTGAGATTATTAAATTGTGTCATGTTTAGTCATTAGAAAAAATTAATATCAATTTTGGTCACTCGAATTACCGAAACTGGTCAAATTTAGTCACTCTCCCGTCAGTTTCCGTCCAACTCCATTAATGTAGTTGGACGGAAACTTTTGGGAGAGTGACTAAATGTGACATGTTTCAGTAATCCGAGTGACTAAATGTGACATTTTTCAATAATTCGAGTGACCGGAGTTGGACAGAGGCTACAGAAGAGTGACCAAATGTGACTTGTTTCAGTAATTCGAGTGACCAAAATTGATATTAAATTTTTCTAGTGACTAAATTTGACACGATTTAGTAATCTCAGTGACCAAATGTGTCATTTACCCCAAAAGTTATTATGTATATAGTGGGTTGTGCAAAAATTATATAGGTAAAAGATACTGAATCGCTATTCATCGCCCTAAAATTCAAAATAAATCGCCCTAAACCACACTAAATTGACACTTATACCCTAACTTCAAACATAAACTAAAACCTAGCAACAATCCGTCCCCAACCCCAAACCCGACTCTCAAAATCAACTAACGTCCACCCCAGAACTGCTCTCCGCCGCCGACCCGATAACTTCTCCCGCCACCCTGTCCTCCTGCCAGATTCGCTCCCCGCCATGCTGTATTCCACCCGCGCCGCATTGAACCTGTCCAGCTCGTTTTCGTCGCGGCAACTAAGTACAGCAGATAGGCTCCGATCCTGGCGGTGAAACAAGTCTTGTTCCTGCAACCCACTGGACAAAAAGAAAAGAAATCCAAATCCCCAAGCTATCGCCTATCAAAATTCAGAGCAATGCAAAAGCCGGCTCCTTTTAATAAAATAAAAGATCATTTTGAATTTTGATGCACCAAACTACTTACCTTCATTGAGACCATTGGTCAAACACCTTGGCCCCACCGTTTCTCTCCTGTAACACATACTCGAAATTCCCTTGATCTTCGTCCGTATTATTCAGGACATCCACCGGGCGATGAGATGGCACGACGGCGATGAACAGTAAACTCCTCAAATGGCGATGTTGGGTGTGGGTTTCCAAAAATGTTTCCTCCGGCTCCGGCGACTGGTGGACGTATGAAAATATGTATGTGTTTGTTTCAGAATTTAAGTGTTTGATAGAAAATAAAATAAACTAAGGACATTATAGTAAATTTAATATAATTAGGGCGATAAATAAGGATTTTTAGGGCGACGAATAGCAATCCCCAAAAGATATGGGTCGGGTTTCTCCGGGTTTGTCAACTCTAAAACCACATCCACCCACCAACTTTAACGGGTAACAATAACTAAAAACCACATCCATCCACCCACCAACTAGTATTAGAATGATAGTTCATAATTAATCTTTTCTCAATAATTATTCTTTTCTCGAATTATTGAAATCAATTACTTTATCACTTAATACTTAATATTTTAAGTGTTCATCTAATGCACATGGTCATGACATGACTTGAGTATGTGCAAAATTTAATAAGTTCATGTTCGCCATATTATCATTTGCCTTGAATGAACAGTACTAAATATGCAGGTATCCATCCTTCTAGCACCATCCCAAGGTCTTAACAGAGCAGTAATGGCTAGTTTCGTTTCCCCAACGAATTTTCGTGCTCAACTGTAACTGTGGGCAGTGGGCTACAAAGAATTAGCCGCCTGGGTTTTCCAATCACAAGCGCGTGGTGACAGTAAGGGAGTGGGAGAGAATAAGAGTTCTTGCGAAGAACACCAAAAGTAAAGAACAGAACCCCTTTCCACTCCCTCATCATCTACCCTTCTGACAGTTCCATAAATGCAGCTACCTAGCTTTTCCCATTCGCATTTCCTCTTTACCCTTTCCACCTTCCCATTTCAAACACAGCAATGCAGCTACCGGAAAAGAGAGATCCAAAGTTCTCTCTTTGTACAGAACTTTTCCCCTAAATGGCATCCAAATCCACCCTTCCCCTGTTTCTTCCCCTGCTTCCCCTGTTTCTGCAGATTCTAATTCCCAACAGTCATTCTGCCCCTCTTTCTTTCGACTTCTACGCCGCTTCCTGCCCCGCCGCCGAATTAATCGTCGCCAACACCGTCCGATCAGCTTCCGCCCAAGACCCATCAATCCCCGGCAAGCTCCTCCGCCTCCTCTTCCACGACTGCTTCGTCGACGGCTGCGACGGATCCGTCCTCCTCAAAGGCAACTCAACCGAACGAACCGACCCAGCTAACCAATCCCTCGGCGGGTTCGAAGTCATCGACTCGGCCAAATCGGTGCTCGAAATCTTCTGCCCAGCCACCGTCTCCTGCGCCGACATCCTCGCCCTCGCCGCCAGAGACGCCGTCGCGGTCGCCGGCGGGCCGGCGACCCAAATCCCCACGGGGAGGAGAGATTCCAAATCCTCCTCGGCCCAAAGCGTCAGGCCCAATATTGTGGATACAAGCTTCACGATGGCACAAATGGGCCGGATCTTCTCCTCCAAGGGCCTGTCTCTTCTCGACCTCGTTGTTCTCTCGGGGGCCCACACTATCGGCTCGGCCCACTGCGGCGCGTTCAGCGACCGGTTCGAGTCAGATTCCAAGGGGAAGCTGAAGCTCGTTGATTCTGCCTCTCTCGATCCCAATTACGCGAGCGATCTGATTAAGAAATGTCCCGCCGGCGGCGATACGAACCCTAAAGTCACCGTCGCCAACGATCCCCAGACGGCGAATCTGTTCGATAATCAGTACTATAGGAATTTGGTGGCGCGCAGGGGATTGTTTCAGTCGGATTCCGTTCTGGTGGACGACGAGAGGACGAGGAGAATTGTGGAGGAGATGGCGGGAGATCAGGAGAGGTTTTTCGAGGCGTGGAGCGAGTCGTTTGTGAAGCTCGCTGGGATTGGAGTGAAGACTGGTGAGGGAGAAGGGGAGATTCGAGCTTCTTGTTCGGCTGTCAATGGCGTGGTGTGAAAAGTAAAGCAGGGAGCCTCAAATTGTGTAGTTTTCTGTGTTTTTTTTTTCTTTCGTTCGGGAAATTGAAGTTTGTAACTTTTGCACATATCATCGTTTGCTTGTATTGAACAGGCAAGGGGGATTGAGCGCGTGCTGACGTCGTAGGATTGTAGTTTCGTGTGTTTTGAGTTGTTAGATTAATGATTGAACGATGTTAGTTCGCGGGGACTAAATCGAAGAACAGGGATCCATGTGCGTTGGTTGATTGAGTATGAAACCAATCACCCGCAGCAAAGAAGAATAAGGCAAGGTAATGAAACGAGGTCACATCTTCCAAACTGTCCTACGTTTTCCTCTTTTCTGCCTACCATGCATTCATGAATATGTTAGCCATTTCTTTATCCTTCCTCCACAATTGGTTTGATTCCATTCGGATTCAAGCAGGCTTAAATTCACAAATAGGACGAAACTTCTTTATCAAGTATCAAATCTAGTTAAAATATGTTCATATTAAGTCGGAAATCTAAACGAAAGGATCGAGGAAATGAAGGTGGAATGTTTCGAAGCCTAGTAGTCAAGTAGTTGGTACTTGGCAGAGGCAAAAGTCGTGAGTCTTGACAATTATAATACTATTATATTCTATCACAAGTTTTACACTTTGTACATATCATCGTCGCTTGTATCAAACATGCAAGGACTAAGTGCGTGCTGACGTCGTAGAATTGTAGTTTCGTCTGTGTCGAGTTGTTAGATGAATGATGATGTCAGCCGGTGCTAAGCGTTTTGCGGGATATAAATCGAAGACAACCATCCAGGTAGGTTGGTTGATTGAGTATGAAACCAATCACCCACAGCGAAGAAAAACAAGGCAAGGCAGTGAAGTCACATCTTCCAAATTGTCCTGCCTTTTCCTCCTCCTGCCTATCATCCATTCATGATAGCTTAACCCTTTCCTTATCCTTCCACTACTATTGGTTTGATTCCATTCGGATTCGAGCAGGTTTAAATTCACAAATAGAACGAAACTCCTTTATCAAGTCTCAAATGTAATCAAAATATATTCATATTGAGTTAGAAATCTAAACGAAAGGACCGAGCAAAATGGAGGTGGAATGTTTCGAAGCCTACTAGTAAAGTAATTGACGGAGGCAAAGCCTTGAGCTCTTGACAGTTACCGGTGAATTTGCCACTCCAAGTTGTCTGCTTTATCGAATCAACGGTTTAAAGCTCTTCATCCTCTCACGTGGAGTCAAGGTGATGAACTGCTTGGTCTCAATAGTTTTGATATCATGTCATAAACCGTTTTGAGTTTTCATGTTCGACCGCAGTAATCCGTTATCAGAAGCAAGCTACTACATTGGCCACTTAACCGCGTCCTGCCAGCCCAATCCACCAGCTCATTGTGGACAAATGGCAATGGTGTCTTGTCCAGATTAGGGTGAAGCAAAAGGAGATTAACGTAGTACTGTTGTAATTAGTTAGCAACAGGTAATTGATTGGCCTTTGTGGGATCTCAATTCTCAGAAAGGCCAAAACTGAAATGTCAACTGCGCAATCATAGTTGTCTGTGTTGTAGATTCCAGCTTTGCTTCCACCACTCACTCACTCACCAAACTGTGGCCTGCACAGCACAGCCGATTAGTATATTCCTCCACTCCACACCTATCAGGATTCCCAACGAAAGGAAGAAAGGCAGTTCTCCATCAATCAAGCCGCCCCATGGGCCATGGCAATGTCGAATAACCCAGATTCCGAATGAATCTGGTATCTGGTATAGGTATCGGGCGTTCGGGAACATCCGATAAAATTAGAACTACAACATGGATATTGAGTTTGGGTCTTCGAAGTGTGATTGTTTCGATTAGGGGTTCTTTTGTACTTGTTTGTTTCGACTTCTCGAATCTCGAATAAGAGAGTAAATTTCCCCCCACTTTTTAGAGAGTTCTGACGAGAGCATCAATTGTTACCGCAAGAATCATTCATATATGTCTGGAATTTTAACTACGGAAACTATAGTTTTATTAAAACTTTCAACCTCGTGACAGTGGATTGATACTTTTCGCTTTTTCTTCATCTGACTGGCCAGTGGCATAGCCAATTTGTAGAATGCGGAGGCTCGACCGAGAAAATAAAAAATGTTGAATAATTATTTTTGGGACGAAACTAGAGAGATTCAAATCTAGCATCCACCAAGTGTCGAGTTTGATCTACCCCACCTCGTCACGATTTCACATTAAGTCGTTTACATTCTTTAAATGATTGTTTGTCGTCTATTATTCACACATTAACTCGCTTGACTTTTGTACTTAGATCTTAATGTGAACAAAGAGAAAATATAAAAAGATCCAATTACTAGGACAATTTGGTGGAAGAGGTCTTCTTTGGAGTCAAGTTAGGATAGTCTTCTTCATGAAACTTCAATCTCATTTGATGAATGATTAGGTTACTTCCCACTTTCACTTTGTTAATGATATATGGTTCTATGATTCTTTCTGAGTGGCCCTTACCTGGACCCAATTAATTAGTTAGGTGTTTATAAAGATATTAGGATTTGATTAGGTAGGATTAAGGACCCTTTCCCTCTACATCCCAATCCAATCAAGCTGTTCAACCCTATATTGCTTGTCACTTTCCCCTTGGATGGGTTAACTCGGTTTAGCTCTTTTATCATGCTCTTGATTAATTGCTTTTAAACCAACTTCCAAGTGACACCCTAGGGCTTGGAGAGTCGATCTAAATCAAACATCAATTGAAAAAACATCCAACTCTAGAGATATGATAACATGAAAAAAAAACTTTGAATTTCCCAAGAGAATTAGAGAAAGAGAGGCTAAGTTCGCACAAATTCGCAAAAGTAGCATTGTTTCTTCACGACCACATGAATCTAACTTCAAATTCGCAAAAGTAGCATTGTTTTTTTCGTTCATATTGATTTCTTCTTCCCCCCCCCCCCCCCTTCCTTCCCGGAATTTATTCATTGTCGTCGTAGTTAGGTTGTTACGGAAGAACTTTCTGATATCGTGCCGTGTAGGTTGATTGTATGTACCTGTCAAATTATCTACTAAAATCCAAACTGACATGAAATACCAATAAACTTTTGAAGATTGTACCTTTGCGATACTTTAAAGATCGATATTCTCGTAAGGTTTCCGCAAGCGGGAACGCTATGCCATCTATAGCCACTGCCTATAGTTTGTGGGGTTGGTAAGACTTGGAAATTGGTTACTCTTAGGAGATCAATATGGCTTTATACATCGCATGACTTTGGAGTATAATTAATTAGTATACTGATAAGTGATAAATGTTTGTATCAATTAACAAAGCTTGCAACTCAAACTAGTAATGAATCTGTGTATGAATTATATTATTATGTGCAATGGACACAGAAGGATTCCCCGTGGACCCGATCCATTGCAAGAATCCAAACTGATCGGAGACACAGATGGGTTTGTTTTTCTGGTGAGGGGTTACTGTTTGTCGCCACACCAACATGCCTTTCACCATCATATCGCTGCCTGCACTATTATTATTTGTAATGTTTGATTTGTGGAAATAATTGGCTCTCGATAAATTTAATTCATTAATAAAAGAGTGATGGACAGAGGCAATCTAGAAACTTTATTATTATTATTATTCTTATTTATGAAGAAGATATTGGTATTATTTGATTGAGTGGGGGATCTTCCATGACCGAGTGAGATTGTGTTGAGAGATCGAATCGACGTGGCAATTCGAAAAAATTAGATTTATGTGTCTTTATTTATAGTTATTATTTTGAGATTGTTTGAGGTCAATATATGTTTCTTCTTTTTGTAATTTGTTTAGAAATCAGTTGATATACGACTCGAGTCCAAATAAATTGGTGCATTCCTTTGTTAAACGATACAAACGTTTTACTCAATTTTATCATATGATCAATTTTAGGCGACACTCCTGTAGCTATTATATGTTGTTCTTTTAGTAAGAGTAGTGAGGAAATAGTTAGTTATGAACTACTTTCTCGTAGTTTCATCATTGATGATTAAGGTATGGCATCACATTAAAGGAAGTGAAAACCTGACCAATTTATGGATCTAAGACAATGCATAGAATGACTAATAAGCGCATTTTAGACCTTAGACAGATAACTGACGTTGATGTCTCTCTCTCTCTCTCTCTCTCTCTCTCTCTCTCTCTCTCTCTCTCTCTCTCTCTCTCTCTCTCTCTCTTCCGAAAAGGCCAAAGCGCATTAGAGCCCTTCGACAGCTACTGGTGGGCTATAAAAAAAGGAGCCCATGAACGACACAGAGAGACCATAATTCTTCATATTTTGGTCCTCCTTTCTAACAAAAGAAGAATGGCCACTACTCCTGCTTCTTCTGCTTTCTCCTTCTCCTTTACCTTCTTTCTTCTGCTTTCTTTCAAGACTGCTAATGGCGATGTGATTGAGGTTCAGCAGCAGCAGCAGCTTCATTTCCACACCGTTCAGCTCTCGTCTCTGTTCCCTTCTGATTCCTGCGACGTTTCTCCTTCATCTTCTGCAACCCAAGGTGATTGACTCAAAAGCTAAACTCTTTTCTTTCTTTCTTTCTTTCTCTCTGTCTGTTGGTTTTCATATACATGTTCTAATTCTAGCTAAATCAATCCTCGTTGCATAGAGGTATTAACTATTAAGTACATACTGAATTCAATTCTCTTCCAACCAAATTGGAGCTAGCTAGATGTCCGTCTATAAAAAAGAATTGTAAGATCGTACCGAAGGTTGTATCCGGTGTTTTTTTAAATCATACTGTATCGGTGGTGGTCTTATCGGGGAAACCTTTTTTATCGGAATCTAAACTAATAGACGATCTTTCATGGTATAAAACGATTGAACAATCGATTTCAGTACAAAATACTCTATCGCCGACTTTTTCCGGCGTAACCTTCTGTACGGTTTTTCAATTCTATCGAAGATTTAACGATAAGATCATTTATAATTGTTCAACCATTTTATACCGCTAAAAATCATAGATTAGTTTATCAGCGGTAGAAAGTAGAGACCCCCCAATTTGACTTTACCCTACCAAATGCATGATTGGGAAGCTTCTATTTGTATGGCTGCCAGCCAGCCTGAACCAATCATTCATCCTTTTTCCTTTAATTTTGAGACATAGTAATAGCCCATAATTTAGGACTGCCTAACTCATAATTAAGTACATGAAAAGACCCTCCAATTTAACAGTATTGTACATAATTACTTATCATTTGAGCTTCCACTAATGGCAATCTCATGGGTTTGGTTTGCCCGACACAAAATCAATGAGGGTTAGGAATCAATTTAATTTAAATAATCAAAATTTCTTAATCTAATATCAAGTTGGAGAATCTTTATTAAGAAAAAGGAGTTGGTGAAGTAGAAGGGTTTTTTCATTTTTGCTTCCCATTGTGCAGGCCTGAACAAGTTGCCAGTGTTCCACAAACATGGGCCGTGCGCCCAGGCCCAACAACTCACCAGATCCACCAACCACCACAAGCCCACCGCAGACGAAATCCTCCGCCAGGACGAGTCCAGGGTCCAGACGATCCAGTCCAGGTCCAGAAAGGCCGCGGGCGGTGACGTCAAGGTGGCGGACTCCACCACCATCCCGGCCAAGGACGGCAGCACCGTCGGCTCCGGGAACTACATCGTCACCGTCGGGCTCGGCACCCCGGCGAGGCAGCTCTCCCTCATATTCGACACCGGGAGTGACGTCACTTGGACCCAGTGCCAGCCGTGCGTGAGGTCATGCTACCAGCAGCAGGAGAAGATCTTCGACCCGGCTTCCTCTGCTTCGTACCGAAACGTTTCTTGCTCCGCCGCCTCCTGTTCAGCCCTCTCTTCCGCCACCGGTACGTCCCGTTTTAGTCTCTCCCGTTTATTTACTTATTTTGAACATAGTTTGTAAAACTATAGGCATGTCGTACAATCGGATTTAATCGTTATTGGAGACAAGACAATAGGTATGAAAGGGAGTTCATACTGTTAAAAAATATGGAATTGGTTTCTAATTTTGAAAGGGACTTCCTAAACAAACATAACACTATAAATTCGATTTGACAATTTTGATTTTGAACCACAAATCTAATATGTAGTAAATTTTCGGAAGGGAACCAATGTTTGAGAATTCAAACGAGATACTACGATAGGTGATTTTAATGGTACGAAACAGTTGAAGTACGATTGTAGTGCAGAATATAACCATCGACTTTTCTGGTATAACTTTTGGTACGGTTTCGAATGAAATGCAGGGAACACGCCGGGTTGTTCTTCCTCGACTTGCGTGTACGGGATCCAATACGGCGACTCGTCATTCTCCGTCGGGTTCTTCGGCACGGAGAAGCTCACACTGACATCCACCGACGTCTTCGACAACTTCTTCTTCGGCTGCGGCCAGAACAACCAAGGAAACTTCGGCGGCGCCGCCGGGCTTTTGGGCTTGGGCCGTGACAAACTCTCCCTCGTCTCCCAAACGGCCCAAAAGTACAACAAGCTCTTCTCCTACTGCCTCCCTTCCTCCTCCAGCGGCACCGGATTCCTCACCTTCGGCGGCGCCGCCACCAAATCGGTAAAATACACTCCGATCTCGTCCATCGCCGGCGGAAGTAACTTCTACGGCCTCGACATCACCGCCATCAGCGTCGGCGGGAGGAAGTTGTCAGTATCCGCCACCGTGTTCTCCACTGCCGGCGCCATCATAGATTCCGGCACCGTCATCACCCGCCTCCCGCCGGCGGCTTACTCGGCGCTCCGGTCGGCGTTCCGGCAGCAGATGTCGCGGTACCCACTCGGCCAGGTAACAACAAAGATGAGTTGTGAAATGGAGCCCTAGAACACTTGGGATTTTCTCATTCATCGTTTTCGTTTAAATACTCAAGGTTGACACTACAAAACAACATGTGCACACTAAACTCGCATTTGGAGACTAGAGAGATAAAACCATAACAACTCAAATTAAAGTCTAAACTAAACATCGACATTAAACTATATAAAATTGATGATAAATTGATAATGATGATTTTCTCTAAATCTTGTCGATCCAATTTGACATTCATGATAGTCGATTTGATTCTTGACGATAATTTGTAATATTTTCTGATACCAGGCGTTGTCGATCCTCGACACGTGCTACGATTTGAGCAAGTACAAGACCGTGTCGGTGCCGAAGGTCGGGTTCCTGTTCGCCGGCGGGACGGAGGTGGACATCGAGGCGGTGGGGATTCTGTACGCGAACTCGCCGTCGCAGGTGTGCCTGGCGTTCGCCGGAAATGGGGACGCGAGTGATATTGGGATACTGGGGAACGTGCAGCAGCAGACGCTGGAGGTGGTTTACGACGGCGCCGGCGGGAGGGTTGGGTTCGCCAGCGGCGGGTGTAGCTGAGGAATCGATGCGACGTCGTGTTGGGCTGGATTGAAGTAGAATTTGGGGAATTGAAGAATGTTTGTTATTATGGTATAGGGAAAGCAAATTTAAGGTAATGGCCTAAAGGGGAAGCAATTGGGGGAAAAGACCTCAAGCGTTACTCACCCGTTACCATATTCGTGGTTTTCTTGCTTTGGAAGAAAGTATGAATAGCAAAAGGAAAAGTGTAACACTATGTACTAGTTGATTTGCAAGAAATGTGAATATGAATTTATGGCTTTGTATCGAGATTTTCTGTCTTCCTTGGATCATCAGGAGATAAATATTGATTTTGACACATTATTAAATCTCTAACAATCGTGAATCGTTTTAAATAATCTTTTTGAAGAAGAAAATACGAGATAAGCAAAAGCATGGCGGTCATTAGTATTGCATTTCGACCATTCGAGTTACATTTCTTAAATATGATTTCTTGATTTGGAAGAAAGAACGAATAGCAAAAGGAAAAGTGTGCAATAGCACTATTTACCTAGTTGATTTGCATAAATGTGAATACTGAATACAAATTGATGGCTTTGTATCGTGAATTTTTCTTTTGGTAGAAGTTGGGATTATTCTTTCTTCCTAGAATCGGAAGGTAAAGATTGAGTTTGGATAGTTATTAAATCTTTGACAATCGTGAATTGCTCTAAATAGCTCATTCAGAGAAGAGAATAAGAGGAAGAAGAAAAAAAAGGAATGTCTATTGTTAGTTTGCAATTTCCACGGTTTGAGTGACATTTTTTAATACGAATGGAAAACTGAATGAAGATTTCATGGAGTTAATAATTTGTTAGTTTTGTGTAGACATTAGTTACTGACTTATTATGTTATTAACTCGACAATTATTCACATATTATTATTTTTGTCCCATAATACTCCTTATCGTACGTTCAATACTAATCTATGCTCTACCCACTCCCTTATGGTAATTCAACTTCTATTGAATTTTGCTCGGGTCTTATTTTGTGATTAAAGATCTGGCTTCAACCGCCGAAATTTCAGACCAATTTATGGTGATTTCTACTCTTGTATGTCACTTGTCTTGTGACACTTATCACCTCCCGTATTTTTTAAATATCTTTTAGTATATGGCACCAGTAATTTGGTCATTTCACTTGTCCACTCTTTTGCTACTTCCTTTCATTTAGGACACCAACAATATGGTCATTCAACGGTTGAGTGTGGTGGCAAGAAATAACACGGTAAGTCTGTTAAGAAAACATCGACTTCTCATCGGAAAATAAATAATACTCATCAACAACATACCTTCGAGGTTTTGATTAAATTAAAAAATGGTAAGAATTAAACGCGATTTTAGCGAAAACTGAGAATTGCGCTCGAATTCTCGGGTCTTTGATTGTCTTGTCCTTGAAGTGCAAATGTGGAGCAGCTTAATGCAAATATATGATTGGTAGACAATCAGATATAATAAGAGACTGAAGATGACGAGAGAAATTGAGCCACTCACCGTTAAAAAAAATTATGTGAGAAGTTTCTCATCAATGAATGTTCAACATTGAAATGGGGAGCAGCCAACTCCACAGTTGAAATGTGAGTGGTGGAAAAAAAAACAAGGCAGTGAAATAGTGGATTCTGATGCCAAGCCACAATAATTTGCTACCATTACTATTAAGCAACTACACTGCTACTTCAGGGTTTTTCCTGCGAGAATCTCCTCGTTGGAAAAAATCTCCCTATAAGAAAGAATCACTGATTCAGTTATTGGGTTAAACAGCAAAATACCATTGACTGACTTCTAGTCTTCTACCACTTACTGCAGAAAATCTCCCTCCACTTACTCTCACTGCTTCCCAAAATGCCAAATCCCACTATAAGAAAGGACCCAAAAATGACTCCACAATTCACCACCTTCCTCCTTCTGGAAAATAATGGCCAACACAACTACCCTGTTTGCTCTCCTCTGCTTTCTTCTCCTTCTGCTTCTTTCGAAGACTGCCAATGGCGATGCCCATATTCTCGAAACCAATACTACCAACAGAAATGCAACTCGGCCGCGGCCGCCATGGCCACCGGGGATTCATTTCCACACCGTTCAGCTCCCCTCTCTGTTTCCTTCAAACACCTGCCGCCCTTCTCCTTCAATCAGCAAAGATGGCTTAGAAAGCAAGGGAGCGATTCTGCCAGTGCTCCACTTACATGGGCCGTGCGCCCAGGCCCAACAACAACAACAACAACACAAGCCCACTGCGGACGAGACCCTTCGCCAGGACGAGTCCAGGGTCAAGACGATCCAGTCCAGATACAGAAACGCGGTCGCGGGCGCCGACGACGTCAGCGTGATGAAGGACTCCTCCACCACCATCCCGGCGAAGGACGGCGCCACCCTCGGCGGCGCGAACTACTTCGTCACCGTCGGCGTCGGCACGCCGGCGCAGCAGCAATCGCTCATATTCGACACCGGAAGCGACCTGACGTGGACGCAGTGCCAGCCGTGCGTACGGTCTTGCTACAAGCAACAGGAGAAGATCTTCGACCCGTCCTCCTCCGCTTCGTACCGAAACGTTTCTTGCTCCTCCGCCTCCTGCTCTGCCCTCGCTTCCGCCACAAGTATGTTCCATTCCATCATCGGAATATTGATTAATCAAGTTCGTTTCTTAACGGATCAATTTGAGACAATCTCATCAAATTGATCTATTTGGTCACACGAAATTTAAATAAACCAATTTTTCGTGCGGAACAATTATCTCAAATGTGGCAGACTGTTTAAATCGATGAATTTCAAATTACTCATTTTATAAAATGAAACAATTGACCAATTCATTACGTTTTACTTACCGTGAATTGTTAATTCACTGGCAGGTATCAAGCCGGGGTGTTCGTCGTCGACGTGCGTGTACGGGATCCAGTACGGCGACTCGTCGTACTCCGTCGGATTCTACGGCACGGAAAAAATCACGTTGACGACGTCAACCGGCGGCGTATTCAACAACTTCTTCTTCGGGTGCGGCCAAAACAACCAAGGACTCTTCCGCGGAACCGCCGGATTGCTGGGATTAGGACGGGACAAGGTTTCATTCGTCTCCCAAACGGCCAGAAAGTACAGGAAGCGCTTCTCCTATTGTCTCCCGTCCACCTCCAGCGACACCGGATTCCTGACCTTCGGCGGCGGAGCTTCCACCACCAAGTCCGTGAAATACACTCCACTCTCCGCCAGCTCGGCGGGGACCAGCTTCTACGGCCTCGACATCACGGCAATCAGCGTCGGAGGCCAGAAGCTCCCCATCTCCGCCACCGTCTTCTCCACCGCAGGTGGAGTCATCGACTCCGGCGCCGTCATCAGCCGCCTCCCGCCGGCGGCCTACTCGGCCCTCCGGTCGGCCTTCCGGCAGCAGATGTCGAGCTATCCGTTGGGGAAGCCGCGGTCGATCCTCGACACCTGCTACGACTTCAGCAGCTACGACGTTGTGTCCGTGCCCGGGATCTCGTTCTTCTTCGCCGGCGGCGTCGAGGTGGAGATCGGGGCAGTCGGGATCCTGTACGGCTTCTCGATATCACAGGTGTGCCTGGCGTTCAAGGGCAACGACGACGCGAGCGAAGTGGCGGTCTTCGGGAATGTGCAGCAGCGGACGATGGAGGTGGTGTACGACGGAGCTCGAGGGAGGGTTGGGTTCGCCGGCGGCGGCTGCAACTGAGAGTCTGAGACCTCGAGAGAGGTTGTAGTGGGCTCAATCGATGTCCAAAAGGAAGAACTCGGAAAAGGGAATAAAGAATCTAAGTATAACATGGTAATTCAACAACATGCCCTATTAATATAGCGAAAAGCTGTTTAAGGAAGACCAAGCTACTCAGTACAATATAGTCATGGAAGTAGCTCGTCATCGTTTCCGTTTTCTGTAAGGAATGACCAAGGAAAACAAGTGTGGGCAATAAGCCAATAAGTAACAAAGTGCATGTTTCGGCTAAGGGCTACTTGCAGAAACTATGGTTTCACATGAAGGAGATACGAACCAAACAGCAGCTGTTATAAGAGAAACAACTGAGGCTAGAATTCAGAGGATGTAAGCTCAATCTCAGGTTCTACCTAAGAAATGAGTTCATAGTTCCTCATCAACCGAGGAGCCACGAAGTCCACAAAAAGCCAAGACGAAAACAAGGAGTTACAAGCATATCATGACGAAGTCGTAAAGAGAGGAAGAACAGACGTAGAATGCATAGTTCAATTGACTTATTGTTTGAGTGGGAACTACAACGATTCGGTCCATCAAAGAGAAAGCCATGCCACTGGATTCATTCATCATATATAGTTCTCAAGAATAAACGCCCCTAAAGATATGCCAAGAGAAGAGTTGATTCTAACACATAAGTTCTGCAGAATGGAGTTGTTGAAAACCATATTCAAAGATTCCAAACTACAAGGAATCACAGCACCTGCAGATTTACCCAACTGATTGTTTAGCATTTAGAACCTATTACCACCAAGGCAATCAGGCAAAAAGATTGATGAAATATATTAAGCTTAACAGAGTAACTCATCATTGGACATAAGATTTCACTTCAGAGGTATCACAGGAGGCCACGGCTTTGAACTAAGGAACTGCATACCTAGTAGAAGCATCGTTCAATCAGTCAATGAGAAGGAAACATCATTATTACAAGACTCCATAAACCACACGAACAATCGTTGATCATTCAAAATGAATGGAAGCTCTCTGCCCAGATGGAGTAGCCCAGCCAAGTACAGATGGAAAAGACAAGGCCAGTGAACACGACTTACAAAAGAAGCAAAAATTGGAAGAACGTGTTTGTCCTTCCTAAGAGTTCAGTTTCAAGGTGGTCATAATGGCGTCGCAAACTCCTTTCGGCATTCATTATCCAGCACAGATCAACACGGATGTCATAAAGGTGTTGCAAGGCCTAGTGCAAGCAACCAAGATACAGATTAGAGACAACCATTATCCCAGGAAAACAGATCAGAAGGTAAATAACAGAACGCTAACAACATAACTAATAAACAAGTCGTAACACAATCAACCAAGAAGTCAATTAAGCCCAATTGTTGCACTGTCTAAGTTAACAAAGAAAAGGGAAAGGTTCAGACCAAGCAACATAATGATCAGAGCAAACTCCAAATCACTTTCGTCTTACTGTAACAACACATTATCATCTAACTTGTGTTGTATGGAAGTCAGCATTATGATAGAAGGCAAAGTTCTTGCAATCAAGAATGGCTGATATAACAACTAGACATACAAGATTGATAACCTTCCTTGGCTCCTTCCATTCATGAGCATTTCATAAAGCACAATAGAAACGAAACTACTGAGACTATATTGAGAAATGGGTAACTTGGAAAACAAAAGGAGATCACCTTCAGAAAGCATGCTCCAGCAAGAGGAATCAGCAGCAATGCTGGATATAAGCCGAGCATTCGCCGTGGCACTATGAAAAGGTAGCAATGAATCTACGCTCCCGATAGCTGAAACAACCCTAATTGTACAACAATCCAGAAGCCCAAAATGGTTCAATTGATCTAATGAATACACAAAATTAAGGAGTTGAGATTGGAAGTCAAAAGAAAACAATTTCAGACCTTGAAGCGCTTCGGAAGGCTCGTGCCGGGGAAGGAGAAGTGAAAGGAGAGGACGAGAAGACGGACTTCTGAGCTAAGGTTTTAGAACGCGCAGCTAAAGACCTTGAGCCCGCCATTACAGCGGACCTGCAAAGCGAGGCCATATCTGCGCTAGACAGAATGGGGGAAGAAGAGCTGAAGAACCTCAACCGAGAGTGTAACGAAGCTGCCGCCTAAAACCCTTTAGGTCACCAGTCATATACGGCATCGTATTAGTATTACCATAAATTTTACAATGCTATATAGTATTGGTGCTATAGGTTTTTGCTTTTATAGTACAACTTAAAATTGTACATTTACGTTATGGTACAACTTCAGATTGTACCTATACTTTTTGGACAAATTCTTTTATGGTACAACTTGAGCTTGTACCTTTATGTGATGGTACAACTTCAAGTTGTAAAGTTGTATCATAACATAATGATACAAATTGCTTTATGGTACAACCTAAACTTATACATTTAATGTTAAGGTACAACTTTAAGTTATACATTAAAGCACCAATGTTATATAGCATAATAGAAGTGCTCTAGTATTACCCAGTTTTTCACCTACTTCTATTACGGACTTATTATCGTAGTATAATCACTTCACGATTGTGAGATTACGAATACTGGTGGTATAATCAATTCCTGGTATTTCGAGAAGAAGAATATAGATCATCATAGTTATATGTGTCGATCAACGTCCATCGATTCAGCTACTTAACAACACTAAAACATACACAATTCATCAATGTCCTTCTGAAATATATCGGAGAGGGAGCTCAACCACTAAATCCGAATTGCCCAGACATACTAAAAAAATTTATTATTATTGTATCTCCTTTAGTCCACATAACGAGTATCTCTTATAATATACGTAGCTTCAATATTATCGACGTCCTTTGTAACATCTCAAAAAAAAAATATATATATATTTAAGGGGTTTGGTCTGACATGGAATTTTAGGTTGGGTCATGTTAAGTTAATTAGCTTGTACCGGGTGCGCGATGAAGTGTCAACAAGGAGTGTCATCCCTTATATGTCACTTCTTATTCGCTTATTAATTCAATTCCCCTGAATGAAATCAAAGAAAATTATCATTTTGCTATGATTTTGAGAAACGTAAATGACCAGTTCAATGCATTTGGAAATTTTAGTGACTATTATGTTACATTAAACATAGTTAGTGATCATTGTGGCTTTTGACACATATAAATAGTCTCCCGGACCCGGTTCTGGTAGCTGGTTTGTTTCAGGTAGCAGTTGGTCTGTTGGACTTAACCGTGACCACTCCATTTTTATATACTTAATGTCTTAATCAGTAATCAGTCACCTAATTGAGCCTTCTCCATCAAGCATGCATGAATGATGAGAGGAAGAAAATGATTTATAAATTAATTAAGTACAAATTGGATGGAGATTAGCAGAGAAGGAGATGATCTTTCTTCATTATTATTTGATTAAAAGCCGCAACACAACTGGATTGATGGTGTCTGTTATCTTTCTTTTCTGGCATATCAGTATTTATTGTTATAGGAAAGAAATGAAGGTTGTTGTTGGTGGCGGAAGAACCCTAATTAATTATGCGTGTCTTTGTATCCTAAACCAGCAATGCGAATATATTCCTACTCACCACAATGCTCACTACCACTACACTACTCTAAAATCTAAATCGCTTGTATTCGAATGCTTGCTAGGATTAGAACATCCTATCATGAAATCGAAAGCGTGTAATCCAACAATCGTTGATGTGTCACAATGATAACCTAATTACGTCTGCGTAACCATACTAATAATTTCTATAGTATGTTAGTCTAATTAAACACCGAATGATCGCATGACTGATTAAGCTCCTAAGACCATGATTGGTGCCCAGTAGTGTCAATGATCACATGGTCGGCAAAAGAACAAGAAAGAAGCCTTTCTATCCAAGGGAAAAGAGGCTTTGGAGATGAGGTCATCCACTCAAATAACACATATGTCAAATCAGATTTTGCTACTGTGCTCGCACGATCTTTGTGAGAGCGTGCTAACAGATCGCTCGCACTCGCTCCAACTACGTTGATGTCTATGAGCACCGTAGTCAAGCTGCATCCAATCGAGTTAAGATCCCCTTCAGCGCACCGATTCTAAAATATGATATTGATATTTTCCCATCCAACCACCTACAATGATCACAACAGTCATAATTTTCTACTTACCCCATGTTTCCGCAGAGAAAACAAGACCAAGTACAATCACCCCTATATAGTCATTTGTCATCCACAAATCCCTCTCTACAAATCCACAGCCAACCCACAATGCCCTAACATTTGGCAGCCTAATTCTTGTAGCTAATGGGTCAATTTCACACTCTAACTTACTCCCGCCACATTTCAGTTTTGGCTTAGGCGAAATTACTCGTGATTTATCGAATAAACACCACGAACACGTTACAAACTGATATCTGCCAAACTCTAAAGACCTAAATCGTCACGTCGTTAATAGACTAGATAATCCGCAACATGATTTGTATCCTTCTATGCATTCGAGATGAATTTTTTTTTTGAAGAAATTCGTCGTTACTCATGTTTTCACTTTTATTATCTACAATGTCCACCGCTAACCCCCACACATAAAAACATTTAACCGAAGCGTTACATTCATTGAACAAAATTACAAAAACGAACGCAAAAAAATAATAATCTAAACCCCGCATTTTGGTCAACAATTACAGTTTTGTCCTTTACCACAATCAATTCAATCGATCAATCTTCGTCCTCATGATGATTGACCTTCGCCAGCCCTATCCCACGCCCGTCGGCGACGGCGACTCCACGACCGCGGCCGACGACATCTCCATCTGACAAACCCTCACCGCTCCAATCAATCTCTCCGGCAGCTCCTCCTCCTCCTGCGCCTCCACCAGGAACCCCATATCGATCGTCACGCTCGTCACGCACCCCAGCGCGAGATGCAGAATCGCCGTCGCGATTGCGGAGCTCGCGATATCGACATCGATCTCCAAATAGTTGGGCCCCCGGTGGTAATTGCAGGTGAGCGCCTTCCCCAGCAGGCACGCGCTGTGATTCCCGACCGTCTTCTTCACCACCCAGGGCCCCTTCACGATCCGATTCACGATCTTGAACCGCTGGTTCCGGTACTCGTCGTCGCCGTTGACGAATTTGTGCAGCAGGCTCCCCGCGGGGAGCGGATCTGGGGACGCGAAGTAGAAGACCGCGTTGTGCGGGTCCTTCCCGGGGACCTGGAGGTTCACGGCGATGACGAAGGATTTGAGCGATTCCCCCTCCGATTGGGCCCGGCGGAGGGCCTGGGAGACGCGGTTGTCGGGCCGGCCCATGACGTTCTCGAGCTTGGTGGAGGCCCTGATCCAGTCCATCCCGGCGGGGGAGAGGAGGTAGTCGCCGCCGGGGGATTTCTGTTTTTTGGTAAAGTAGTTTTTGGAGCGGAGGGAGAAGAGATTACCCGGTGGCGAGGCCCAGCCGTTGGTTCCGGTCTCGAGGTCGACGTGGCGGAGGGTTCCGCCGTTGATTGATTCCGAGATCCAGTCGGGTACGGTGGCGGCATCAACGGTGGATCTGGGCGAGGTGGAGGCGGAGCTCCGGTGCTTCTGTTTGGTTGGGGACATGGTTTTTGTTTCTCCGATTGCGGGGTATTTTCCTTCTTTCTTCTTCTTCTTCTTGCTGTGTCTCTCTGGTAGTTTATTTCTGGCGGTGGTGAGAGGGAGCGGAGGACTCTCTTTCCGTATAAGAGAGACAAAGTGTCAGTGGCGACGGTGGGTTGGATCTAATAGGATATTTGGGGAATATTGGCCCTCGGAGTTGTGGGAAACTACGGAAACGCCATTTCCAGCTCACTCTCCTTTTGGCCCTCTGTGTTTTTGCGGCTTGTTTTCAGCTAATTTATATTAGTTAGTTTATAATAAGTAAATATAAATGTCCAACTATTTGGATGAGTAGTGCTTGTGTTGAATTGTGACTCATAAATTAGATTGTTCTCTACATCCTTATTTTTATTGTTGATGCTTTGATGGATGTATAATCACCTAAGAGTAAATTCATAGTAGCTATTAATAAAAATTATTAACATAAATGGAGGTGTATCGATCGATTGAATGATAATCGATTGGATGGACATATGTCAAGCGTCACAAGTCTGCAATCACTTTGGCAAAGAGCTACTCGTCATGCCTAACAGAATCCCACCTTCAACATGCCCTTACCATCACAAGATCGTCTCATCTTCATATTTGATAAAATGCAATTAGACCAGTGTGTTCAAACTTTTTAGGTTTCAAATTGGACAAAGGTTCTCGATTCATAATTTCTATTACTTTATTGTTGCTGATATGAAAATTTGTTCGAAGAGAAACCAGTCACAATTAACATCATTTTTTGTGCAAATGGGTTCCCAGAATTACACACAAATGCAAACGGAGTGCAATGATACATTCAATCGTTCTATTACCCAACCCATGCGGCGATTACAACTATTGTTAGACAACCAACATAACTTAAACTTGTATGCTAAAAAGGAGTAGATTCACTAATTTTAATCACCTGATTGATAAAATACAACGCAACGTGCGACTCCAATCCATACATACATCCATCGGTGACCTAAAAGAACAATCTATAATATCAACTCCGACATAAGCATTCACTAAGGGCAAAGACTTTCTATCCAATTAACACACAAGTTCAACCATCGATCGTCATATTCCATGTTCAACAAACTTGGTTGACGTTGATCTCTTCCTCGACATGGCTTCTTCCAGCAAATGGATCTTTTGTTTCTGTTTACAAGGATGTCGACAAATACAGAAGAAGAAAAAAAAGAGATCATAATATACAGCTTTCCTAAGGCGGCACTGGCCACTAGAGACTTCCCATAGGTGATTTACAAATGGAATTTCGACAACTCAGAAAGGATCGACTACAGTTGGCACCATTTAATCCATTACATATAATAATGTTAATATAAATAATAGAAATTAACGTACGTACAAAATACGAGGGAATCAAAAAAAATATATACAGCTCCATAATCCAATTCAATACACACGCACGCCAGCCCAAAATAAATAATTAGGGTATCCCACCCGTCCCACGAGCGGCCATAATACGTGCAAAAGGAAGAAGACAGAACCGAGATGGCGCCCGTGCGTGAAGAGATTCGCCGATGGCCCATTCGTCCGGCCCATCTACATGCGGGCTGAGATCAGATGATGCTACGGGACAATAGGCCTCCTATCCACCTTTTTTTTTTCTTCATCCGATGCATTCCGATTGGGCCTCGTGGCCCATGTAAGGTTTATTTGTGGTCGAGATGGGTCCCACACGATCCACTTCGAGTAGTGATGGCGATGGAGCGTGGCGGGACAGGTACCTCAATATACATGCTCTCCGCCCATGCTATTGCGGATCGGAAGTAGATACACATGCCCCGTCCCACGCTACTGCGGGTCGGGTAATACCCCCGCCCATCGCGGCGGGTTCAAATTGCCATCCCTAACTTCGAGTGACGTAAACTCTATGATCAACAAACACAAGCAAAGTTGGAATCACAATCCGTTTGATCGTGATTCGAACAGAAGGTAAAGATCTCTCGTTTACAAAAGACTCTGATATTATGCTAGTAACGAATTGGTTCCAATAACTCGGTTTATCAGTACATTGAGAGAGCTTGGTCTGCCTTTCGACTACCATTGCCATAAACCTTCCTGCCTGCCGAATGCAGTTATTCGAGGAGGATTAGTCAAGGCAGGTTTTGTTCTATTAGCCAATCGTACTTTTTGCAATTATCTCCCAACGTCAAACCGCATCCGGCCGGATGCAACATAATGGCAACTAAGAAAAGGAACAAAACCACAGTATTTACAAGGAAGAGATGCCCTCTCAAAATTTTGCTTATAAAAATAAAAACACCATGCCCGAATAATGAACTCAACTTACTATAACTTGCTGATGATGATGATGATGATGATGATGATGATGATGATGGCAACTGGAATTGGTTGTCGTAAACTCGTCACGACGTCGTCGTCCTCGTCAGCATTGTTACTCTGGATCGGCCTCTTGTTGCTCGGATCGATTCGAACGACGACGGCGGAAGACATCGTCTATCCTCTGTGCAGCGTCGACAAGGTGCCGGTGGGGTCCCCGCTCGCCTTGGCGATCGACAACTTGATGTGGAATCTGCTGGAAGCGGGCCCGAAGCTCGTGAGGAACCATGGGGCGATCTCCTGTTACAATCAATTGTACGAAAGTAGCAAAGGCGATGCCTGGGCTTATGGCTCGGCGTCCTGTGCTGTCCAGGATGTTGGCGCCTGCGCGGCCTGCCTGGACTCTGCACTCCATGCCCTGTCTGAAGGCTGCCTCGACTGCAGTGGGGCGCAAGTCACCCTGCCGGGCTGTTTCATGAGGTACGAGGCGTATAGGTACTGCGATTGATGGTGGTGGTGGACTGGCTCTGGCTGGTTGCAGCAGTTCGTTGATGCTCTGTTTTCTCTTGTGTCGTGATGATGATGATTTGGTTCCCCTGTTCTTCTGGTTTTGCTGTTGTGGTTGGACATATGTAATGTTATGGGTCGACTTTGTTGCAATTAGCTTTGATGTGTATACTATGCTTGAAGCATGTGTGTAACTAGTCAATAATTGGGATCGAAATTGTAGCAAGTTACTTGGAATAGAATATGAATTTTGGGGCTATTCTTGGATTAAGAAACCGTAACGTATAAACAGTTCGATTAGAAAACCTTCTACTAGAAGCGGAATAATGGTAGACGGTATGAAAAAGGTTGAACCATGGTTAAACTACGGTTTCAATATAAAATTATATGCTGACGTTTATGTTACAATCTCCGATACGGTTTTCCAATCCTTGCACTAAACATGAGTTATTGGTTGTGGAGAAGCTGTCGACAATTTTATTTTTGGAAGTATATTAGTTGGCCAACAAGTATGGATTCTTAGTCGACAAGGGATGGTCTACTGGTACTGTCATGGTTTGTGAAAGTGAAACTATATTGAAACTCATACCGATTTGTTGATCGTAGGGTATTCTGTGGTACGATCATGGTTCAATAGTTTGTACCGATAAAATACAATTTCTTTAAAAAATAATTATTTTTTCTTAAAAAACCATATAGGCAAAATTAAGGTACCGCCTGAACTCATAGCATTTCGGACCGACTTTGATTTTCGGTTTTCTCGGTTCAACCAACCGGTTCGACACGGTATCACAAACCATGAGTACTACTACTCAAGGGGCAGTCTAGGATAAGGAGAGGTGTGTCGCTAGTCGGGATTTCGATGAAAAATTTACTTTTTGTCGTTTTAAACTTTTAAATTGAGATCTATCACACACCTCCAAAAATTGTAATTAACATATATATTGTAATTGCAAGTAGCGAAATAACTTTTGTTTACTATGAAGTTGATGAACAATAATTATATTCGAAATCATACAATGACCGATTTATCAAAGTTATGGAACTCTTTGTATAAGAGAAAACCCTGGATGCCTCTTCATCGCCACAAATCGTGATGTTGTCACTCACCTCACATATGCTGAGGAATGGGCAGGTTCTAACTATCACTTTCGTCCCAATAACACGAGTTGTTGGGAGAAGGTTATGATGGATCTTATACCACTCTCTAACACACCCCCTCAAATGAAAGCCAACTTATGGACTTGAAGTTTGCACAGACCCACCATACCTTGTGCTTTAATCAGCTGTTAATATTAGGGGTTGTGGAGATTCGAACACACGACCACTTGGTCAAACCAGACTCTGATACAATGTCATAAACCAGTTGGTCCCAATAACTCGAGTTGTTGGGAAAAAAGTTATGTTGGATCTTATATCATTCCCTAACATGTATGTATGTTACTTTCTCTTGGAACCTCGAGGCACGAAGCCAATAAATTTCCATCGGAATGGGTTGTGATTCCATCTTGTTTGTGTTTTGTTGATCATAGAGTTAGTTACGTTCTTCTCGAGCTCATCAATGTGTGCAATTGCCCGATCACAAGTGTGGCGTTTGTTAATCATCGTGTGGATTCGATCACAGAGGATCTTTCGGTGTCACAGAAGACACTCTGATACGTTGTCGAGAACGAATTGATCCCAGTAACTCGAGTTATTGACCCCTCGGAGTGCTTGATCCGCATTCGACTACATTCGGAAGGAGATGATAGCAAACTAGCAATCCAACCCATGCTTCCTGACTGACGAATGCTGTTATTCGAGGAGAATTTGTCAAGGCAGGCTTTGTTCATTAGCCCAAATTCCTTCTGCCGAACGTGCCTTTTGTAGCATAATGGCAAATAAGAAGGAGAAGAAAAAAGGTACTGTACTTTCGAGGAGAAGATGCCCTCCCAAAGTTTTGCTTATAAAAACACCATGGCCAAATGTCAGAAACAGGGCAAACTTACTATAACTAGCTAGCTAGCAGGCTGATGACGATGATGGCAGTTGGAATTGGTTGTCGTAAACTCGTCGCGATCGGCCTCTGGTTGCTCTGCAGCAGCAGAGCGATTCGAACGACGACGGCGGCGGAAGACGTCTCTCCTCTGTGCAGCGTCGACACGGTGCCGATCGGGGACCCGCTCGCCTTCGCGATCGAGCACCTGATGTGGAATCTGATGGAAGCAGGGCCGAAGCTCGCGAGGAATCCTGGGGCGATCTCATGTTATGATCAACACTATCACGGTCTCAATGGCGATGCCTGGGCTTATGGCTCGGCGGCTTGTGCTGTCCAGGATGCTGGCGCCTGCAACGCCTGCTTAGACTATGCAATCCATGCCGTCTCTGAAGGATGTCTCGACTGCCGTGGGGCGCAAGTGGCTCTGCCGGACTGTTTCTTGAGGTACGAGGCGTATCGGCACTGCGATTGATGATGGTGATGGTTGCAGCAGTTTCATCGATGCTCTGTTTCTCTTGATGATTTGGTTCCCCTGTTCTGGTTTTGCTGTTCTGGTTTGGATATGTAATGTTATGGGTCCGCCGTTGTTACAATAAGCTTGGTGTAATGTGCTTGAAGCATGTGTGTGTACTAGTCAGTAACTCGCAAATTGAGCAAGTTACTTGAAAGATGAATGGAATATGAAACTTGGGCTATTCTTGGATCAACTACACCAAGGATTAAAAAATGTACTCACGAATCAAAATAGACAGGTATTTTCCTGTTAGTTGGTTTGATTTGAAATGGTATTTTTTTTTTAAATTTAATTTGTTTATTGTCCGGACTGACCAAAATCGATCGATATTTTCATGTTAGTTGGTTTGACTTAAAATACCAGACGATATGATAAATAGAAGCCTGAACTCATAGTGTTTTAGACTCAATCTGATTTCGGTTTTTTGGTTCAATAGAACGGTTTGGTACGGTATCAAACCGTGGTTTTGGTTCAATAGGCTGGTTGCAGCACTTCGTTGATGCTCTGTTTCTCTTGTGTCATGATGATGATGATTTGGTTCCCCTGTTTCTGGTTTTGCTGTTCTGGTTTGGATATGTAATGTTATGGGTCGACTTTGTTGCAATTAGCTTTGGTGTGTATACCATGCTTGAAGAATGTGTGCAACTAGTCAATAATTGGTATCGAAAATGAACAAGTTACTTGGAATAGAATATGAATTTTGGGCTATTCTTGGATGCACTACTGAACCAAGGGTTAAAGAAACGGTAACATATGGACAGTTCGATTAAAAAACATTCTATTGGGAAGCGAAATCGTGGTAGACGGTACAAAAAGGTTGAACCACGGTTAAACTACGATTTCAATACAAAATTCTATGTTGACTTTTATGTTACAATCTCCGGTACGATTTTTCAATCCTTGCACTAAACATGAGTTATTGGTAGTGGAGAAGCTGTCGACAATTTTTTTTTTGAAGGATATTAGTTGGCCAACAAGTATGGATTCTAAGTCGACAAGGGATGGTCTATTGGTACGGTCATGGTTTGTGAAAGTGAAATCATGCCGAAAGTCATACCGATTTGTTGATCGTGGGGTATTGTGTGGTACGATCGTGGTTCAACAGTTTGTACAGATAAAATATTATTTTTTAAAAATAAATATTTTTCTTAAAAAAACATATAGGCAAAATTAAGGTACCGCCTGAACTCACAACATTTCTGACCGACTCTGATTTTAGGTTTTCTCGGTTCAACCAACAGGTTCGGTACGATATCATAAACCATGAGTACTACCACTCAAGGGCGGGTCTAGGATAAGGAGAGGTGTGTCGCTAGTCTAGATTCCGATGAAAAATTCACGTTATGTCGTAATATTTTAAACCGAGATCTCTCACACACCTCCAAAAATTGTAATTAACATATATGTTGTAATTGCAAGTAGCGAGATAACTTTTGTTTACTAGGAAGTTGATGAACAATAATTATATTCAAAATCATATCAATGACCGATTTATCAAAGTTATGGAACTCTTTGCATAAGAGAAAACCCTGGATGCCTCTTCATCCCCACAAACGGTGATGCTGTCACTCACCTCACATATGGTGAGGAATGGGTAGGTTCTAACTATCACCATCGTTCCAATAACTCGAGTTGTTAAGAGAAAATTATGATGTATCTTATACCATTCTCTAACATGCTCACTCAAACGAAAGTCAACTTATGGAGTTGAAGTTTGCACAGACCCACCATACCTTGTGCTTTCATCAGCTGTTAATATTAGGGTAGTGAAGATTCGAACACACGACCACTTGGTCAAACTAGACTCTGATACCATGTCATAAACCAAAGTTGGTCTCAATAACTCGAGTTGTTGGGAGAAGGTTCTGTTGGATCTTATATCACTCTCTAACATGTATGTATGTATTGTTGATCATAGAGTTAGTTACGTTCTTCTTGAGCTCATCAATGTGTCTTGCCCGATCACAAGAGTTGCGGCGTTTGTTAATCATCGTGTGGATTCGAGCACAGAGGACCTTTCGGTGTCACAGAAGACACTCTGATACATTGTCGAGAACGAATTGATCCCAGTAACTCGAGCTATCGTCCCCTCGGAGTGCTTGGTCCGCCTTCCGACTACATTCGGAAGGAGATGATAGCAAACTAGCAATCGAACCCATGCTCCCCGACTGCCGAATGCTGTTATTCGAGGAGAATTTATCAAGGCAGGCTTTGTTCATTGGCCCAAATTCCTTCTGCCGAACGTGCCTTTTGTAGCATAATGGCAAATAAGAAAGGAGAAGGAGAAGAAAAAAGGTACTGTACTTTCGAGGAGAAGATGCCCTCCCAAAGTTTTGCTTATAAAAACACCATGGCCAAATGTACGAAACAGGGCAAACTTACTATAACTAGCTAGCTAGCAGGCTGATGACGATGATGGCAGTTGGAATTGGTTGTCGTAAACTCGTCGCCGCGATCGGCATCTGGTTGCTCTGCAGCAGCAGAGCGATTCGAACGACGACGGCGGAAGACGTCTATCCTCTGTGCAGCGTCGAGAAGGTGTCGACAGGGGACCCGCTCGCCATCGCGATCGAGCACGTGATGTGGAATCTGGTGGAAGCAGGGCCGACGCTCGCGACGAATCCTGGGGCGATCTCATGTTATGATCAACACGATCACGGTCCCAATGGCGATGCCTCGGCTTATGGCTCGGCGGCTTGTACTGTCCAGGATGCTGCCGCCTGCAACGCCTGCTTAGCCTTTGCACTCCATGCCGTCTCTGAAGTCTGTCTCGACTGCCGTGGGGCGCAAGTCGCCCTGCCGGAATGTTTCTTGAGGTACGAGGTGTATCGGTACTGCAATTGATGATGGTGATGGTTGCAGCAGTTTTTCCATCGATGCTCTGTTTCTCTTGATGATTTGGTTCCCCTGTTCTGGTTTGGATATTGTAATGTTTATGGGTCCGCCGTTGTTACAATAAGCTTGGTGTAATGTACTTGAAGCATGTGTGTACTAATCAATAACTGGCAAATTGAGCTAAGTTACTTGAAAGATGAATGGAATATGAATTTTGGGCTATTCTTGGACCCAATAAATCAAGGATTAAAAAATCGTACTCACGAATAAAAATCGACAGGTATTTTCCTGTTAGTTGGTTTGATTTGAAATGGTATTTTTTTAAAATTTAAATTGTATATTGTCTGGACGAACCAAAATCGGACGATATTTTCCTGTTAGTTGGTTAGACTTAAAATACCGACCGGTATGGTAAATAGAAGCCGGAACTCATGGTGTTGCGGATTGACTTCGATTTTTGGTTTTTTGGTTCATCCGAATGGTTTGGTATGGTATCAAACCGTGGGTACTACCACTCGAGGGCGGACCTAGGATAAGGGGAGGTGTGTGACAGCTCGAGGTTTTGATGAAAATTCATGTTTCGTCATTATAAAAATTTAAAACTAGGATCTCTGACACACCTTCAGAAGTTGTAATTGACATATTTGTTGTTAATTGCAAGTAGTGAGATGACCGATTTATCAATGTTTGAGGGGTTGTATCTTGCATGCAATGAAAAATATTTGAGCAAAATAAGCAATACATGTATTCTACAAACCTCTCATAATTGTTGCTCGCTATGGAAAACAATGAAATTGTGTACTTTATGAATTATATTTAGTTATTGTTTTTATAGGCTGACACACCTCTCCAAAATTTTTGATATACTTTATGAGTTTTATGATGTTTTTTTGTTTATTTTGTAAGGGTGATATAAGTTTAGTTTTTATGATTTAGGTACTACTAAAAGAAGTTAAACCTGGGACCTCTAGGTTCAAGGTTAGTGATATTACCACTAAAACAAAGCCTTATTTGTTTTATGGCATTTTTTGTTGTATTTCCGGTCTTATTCATGATATTCGTGATCACGATGCATCGAACCCAAAATCTACCGAACACAATTCTACGCCTTTATCACCTCCACCAAGATTTCTGGCCTTCATTATGAGCATTCTGAACTACTTAATGATATTTTGCGATCAACTTTAAGGGATTTATGGTATGCTTAATTAAATTTTATAAGGGTTGGGGGAAAAAAACAATCTATCGATTGGCGTTCGTTGTCGAGGTTGGCTTGCCGGAGTCATGGAACCAGGGCCACGGCGTGACGGCCGGCCGGAAAATTCCCATCCTTCCTGCCGAACGCTGTTTATTCGAGAATCACTCAAGGCACCTTTGTTTCTCACCCAAATTCCATCGGCCGAAACGCACCTTTAGTAATCTCCCACAAAACCACATCCGGCAGGATGCAACATAACGGCAACAAGAAGGAAACAAAAAGTACTCTGTTTCACAAACAGTGCCTCCCCTGCAGTTTCAGTCAATAACACTATAAATTGTCGTCGAACAATAGAGAAAGCAGGCAATTAACTTACTACCCATCTAGCTGATCATTATAATGGTGGCGCCGTCGATAGCATTGCTATCATTGGTCAGCATCTGGTTGGTTTCGACGGCGGCGGCAGAGGAAGAAGGCGGTTTCAAGTGCAGCCCCGATAAGATAAAGAACGGGGACCCGATCGCCGGCGCGATTGCCCACCTTGCCCAGGATTTGCTGAATTCAGGCCCGACCCTCAAAACGGACCCGGGGAAAATCTTCTGCTATGAGTTTACCTACGAAGGTGAGAAATCTTTTGCCACGGCTTATGGTTCAGCGTCTTGTCAGTTCCACGACAGTCCCAATTGCGCGGCCTGCCTTGAAGATGCGCTCCAGGGGTTGTCCGTTAGCTGTCCCGATAGAGTTGGGGCGCAAATCGCTCTCACCCACTGTTTCATGAGGTTCGAGAAATATAGATACTGCGACTGATGATGGTTGTTTGCTAAGTCTCAGCTGGGCAAAGCTCTGTTTTTTTTTTTTATTGTGTCATGGTGAATTGGTGATTTGGTTCCCTGTTCTGGTTGGATGTGTGATATTGTGCATGGAAGGTCTTGCAATAAGCTTGGTATAGTAAGGAGCAAGCATGGATGTGGCTAGTCAATGGTAATAAGTTGTGTTGTTGTTTTTTAGTTGGAACTTTTGTATTTGTTACTTGAATGATGGATGGAAATTAAATAAAATTTGGGTTCTAACACACTTAATTATCTTAAATTTCAAGTCGATTATGCAAGAACGTGACTCACAGTACAATTTCCTCCGACCTCCTTACACACATACTCATATTTTCATGATGAGAACATATACTTAGCTAAAGTTAGTAGTTGGCATCATGCTAATCATAATGAGATAAGAGGTAAAATCAAGATTACATAAAGAAAATGAGAATTAATCGCTAATTGTTTTTTTTAAATAAAATATTTTTCTCTTTTTAATTCTCTTTCCATGACTGATGCTACTACAACTACAACATGAATGACTACGATTGCACCTGTAACTTTGACGATAACTCCGACTCGACGACTCTATCTCTGGCGTGCTACTAGTGCCACAACAACTAAACGACGCACAGTCTCCGTAGTGATGCATCCAACTTCCTCTCTGACGACTCCCCTCATACCCAAAATTTCGGTGTCATCGCTCGATATGACAACCCACCCCATTCTGGCAACTCCAACTCCAGTACTCTACCTTGTGATTGTGCCACCATTGAAGCTCCTTCTCCTCCACCCTATCAATTTAGTTTATGTGTGTGAGAATGATCTTTTCAATGAGTTAATTCACTTATTTGTTTATATTTTTATATAAATACAAGTTATTATAATAAAATTTATTTCCAATTAATATGGGGTGCAAAAGGTTACACTTTTGCGCTTCAGTTTTAACCCATCATTTGCTTCAACCTAAAAGCTAGACTTTGACTGCATACATTGACTATCACAAACAAAGATTCGTTCGCTTGTTAGATTTTGGAGATAGATTTGCTAGATTTTGGTTATAGATTTGCTATCCAAGTTCCAAACATGATGGATTTAAACTTCCCTTGTTTGTTGGGTCAAAAATAGAAGCCAAATCCCACCATTTTGATATGAGATTTGTTGGGCCACTTTCATAAGAGAGCCATCAACTCATGACCAAAATTTACTCACACAAACAATGAACTCTCTCACATCTATAATGCAACAAACCTATCGTAAATTCCAAGGCTTACCAAACTCCAAATCCTCATTCTCAAATCCAAATAACCAACAAACCACATATATAATCATATATCTGGTCTTGCTAGCTGCGGCGGCGACGACGTGGTATATTCTACCCATCACCGTCACCACCACCACCTTACCACCACCCACATCGGCGGCCACAACCACCCTCCGCCGGCGATACTACTCCGCCACCTGCCCTTCCGCCGAGTCCATCGTCGCCGAAGCCATGAAGCAGTCCCTCCTCGCCGAACCACGAAGCGCCGCCTCCGTCCTGCGCTTACAGTTTCATGATTGTTTCGTCAATGTACGTAACTTACTCATCATCATCATCAAATTTTCTGTCTACTGAAAACTCTCAACAGAATTTCATATCTGAACCAGGGGTGTGACGGTTCGCTGCTGCTCGACGACACTCCAACCATGGCGGGCGAGAAGCTCGCCCTCGCCAACATCAATTCGCTCCGATCATTCGAAGTGATCGACAAAATCAAGGCGGAGCTCGAGCAGTCCTGCCCTGGAGTCGTCTCCTGTGCCGACATCGTCATCATGGCGGCCCGCGATGCCGTTTCCCTGGTATGCTCTGTTTTTTTTCCTCTGCAAAAACAGAGTATGTATGTGTGGTCTAACTGTTAATATACAGACAGGAGGTCCCCGGTGGGAAGTGAAGCTAGGAAGGCTGGACGGCTTGACGGCGAGTCGAGCCGATTCGGACGCGATCATGCCGAGCCCAAGAGCCAACGCCACGACGCTGATCGACCTCTTTGCAAAATTGAAACTTTCCGTCAAAGATCTAGTCGCCCTATCAGGATCGCACTCGATAGGCAGAGCTCGGTGCTTCTCGATCACTCACAGACTGTACGACGACCAGACAGTGGCGAGGCAGCAGGACGCAGCAATCGAGCCACAGTTCAGGGAGGAGCTGATGCGGCTTTGTCCGGTCAATGGATACCAGAATGTGACGGGCGGGCTGGATTCGACGCCGGTGGTGTTCGACAACCTGTACTTCAAGGATTTGGTTGTCGGGAAAGGGGTTTTGAATTCGGACCAGACGTTGTACACTTCGCCGGAGACGAAGGCGTATGTGGAGGAGTTCAGCAGAGATGAGGAGGCGTTTTTCCAGGCTTTTGCGGAAGGGATGATCAAGCTGGGGGATTTGCAGTCCGGTCAGCCGGGGGAGGTCAGGAGGAATTGCCGAGTGGTCAATGGCTCGCCGGCGGCAGCAATGAATAATTACCAGAATTGAATCAATCTAGCTAGTGTCTGTAGTAGTAAAAGTTTTGCTTTCTCGTCGTCTATGTGATTCGCGTTCTGACTAATGGTAGTCCTAATTTGATAATGACAATGATACCTTGACAAATAGAAGCAATTGAGAGGTAATGAACTTATGATATTGTTATCAGCCCGTCAAATTTATCGATCAATCGTGACAGGTCTGAAACAGGTACCCTAGGAGAGTGAGTATGTACAACCGCAATAGCCACAGACCACGAAAGAGAAGAAGATCAACAGACGAACCGGGGTAAAGTAGGCTACAGCTTGTGGAAAAAGTACACAGCATTGTACACCCGTGTGTATATTCTCGTGTCCAGACTCAACTCCGTTCGAGTCCAACCAGCAACTGCCTGCAAATAGAGTAAAACCTTTGATCTCAGTTCGAGTTATGCAAGACAGATAAATCTAGATGACAATGTACAAGGCAAGGATGATCTCTTTACAGAAACCAAAATGCAGACTTCCACTTGGAGATGACATATCAGACATTCAGATGAGCACTAGTACAACGCTTTCCTCAACAAAATTCTTTTCACCAACATTAACTAGGGACTGATCTTGTGAAATAACTAGTTCAACAGTACAATAAGGGATGATGGTGCATAAGTTCACAAGAGATGTACAAGATCTTTCTATCAAGAACAGTACAGGTACTTGTCAAGTACCAAACGTTTTGACATGGAAGAGTCTCATCACAGCAAATAGAGGTAGGCTTAATGGTATACTTAACAGCTAAAGACACATATTTCGACAGGGCTCTACTCTGGCACTAGCTCAACTTTGATTTGCCAGATAGTGACTAACTAAATAAAAGTACCAATCATCAACTGCAAGGATGAAATTTGTCAAGGGATTCCAAAATTTCAAGTACTTTCTAATTGATTCCCAATTCAGACTCTCCAAAATAGCAAATGATTTCACACAAGTGCATAAACTTTAGGCAGATACTTCAGAATATTTCTCACAATAGTAGTGCCATTGCTCATTCATCTGGTTTATTTGTTTCCTACTTCTCTTATGCATAACTATTATGAGGAAGGTGATGCAATACAACATAGATTAAGAAGCTGAAATTCTTTGTAATTCCAAGAACAGTTGTGGACTTTACGACAAATTCCTCTCCAAATAGAAGAGAAGGAGAAAACAACCCCAGAGAAACAGATACACCACCACCAGACATCATTATTTCACTCAGGGAATAATACAGTAACAAGATCAGTGCAAATTTGTAGGTTCATGATGTAAACATAAAGCCATCACCTCTCTTCCTCACAAACATTCAGTTCCCCGATATCTACGATCCAACTCAATAACCATTCATCATCTGCTTCATCTCTCCCATGACTTATGAAGGCTGAAAGACGTGTATCTCATCCGACAACTTAATAATGCCTCAACTTAATCCATCAGCAGAATTGAAGGAACAGACCATGCTTCAAAATGGACACATCAATCATGATGCTTGCAAGATCTCAATCCCAACTAATAATAAGCAATCAGAAGTCCAATTCCTCCTTGTAAATTCTCAACAATAGCTCAGATCTCCACACAGGAATCCTCAATTCAACAATCACCAACAAAGTTTCCTAACATAGCGGTAGAAACGATTGCTACATCTCTCATGCTTTCCTATAAGAAACACCAATTTCGGCCAACTAGTGACGAGGAGGGGAAAGCAGTGAGGGAAACGAACAAACCTGGGAAGACGCTCGCTCAATGTGCCTTCCTCCTCAGTGGATTTTTCTCAGTTGCTACTCTGTAAATCCAGTATACCTAATATCAAATGGAAGTCCAAAGAATCAGAAGATCGAGCTCAAACTTTACCCAATCCCACAAAAAAAAAAAAAAAACGATTGACATGAGTGAAATCTCAGTTAAGGAGAGAATACCAGAGCGAGAACGTGCGCTGCTATTAGCACGACGACGATGAAAGGCACCAAATCGAGAAACCACGGCCGCGGCATCGAGTCCCTAGCCATTTCTACCGGCGAGAACAATCGACGGAAATAGCAGAAATCAACAGCTCGTCGATGAGTGAGGCTGAATTGCTAACCCCTTCAGAAATCAGGGTTTATCGGCGATCGCTCCCTTTGCAAGAAAAGGAAACGACTTTCCTCCTTCGATGCTTCCACAGTAATACAGTGCACCGTTGCAAATGGAGAGCAAAGAGAGAGTTCTGGACTTCTGGTGGGCGGTGGCCGGAGTCGGGTACTGGGCCGGGTCAATAGAGCTCAAATTAGGGCCGGGTATGTTGTAATTTTGGGTTGGGCCTTTACTCGGCCCAAAGTGAAAGTACGTTCCCCTATCGGCCGCTGGGGAATGTGATCCCGTTCCCGTCGGTCGCTGGCTCAGCGACACATTGCAGTGCTGCGAGGTGTCGCCGAATATGGGTAACGTGGCGGTTTTCTGGCGCACTCTCAAATTACAAAGCAGCGATCCATACGTATCCTGCAAGCACCACTGTTCTTCTTCCTTCTTCTTCATGCGCGAGCTCGTCTGTTAATGGATAGAAACAGTTGAGTGGCGGGCGCTTCACAGATACTCCCACAATCCTTCTGTGCGTGGCTTTTCCCCCGCGGGGGAGCAGCGTTTGTTCTTTGGGGCATTTTCACGAACGGTTGTTGTGCGAAAGGATGCCGGTTGACGGCTAGCTCGAGATACTATTCTTCTTCTACTGGTATCTTCGTTTCGATCTCGTAGCGCCAATGAGGAGTGTTACCGGAATTCTCAAGCGTCACCGCCGGTTTACGCTGCTTTCCTCCCGCAGTAAGCAATTTTCGGTTTTGCTTCTTACTATCTCTCGTTCTCGAATTGTAATTTCCTGTTCAGTTGGAGAGTTCCAATTTCAATTTACTTGTCTTACAGTGTGCGAACTGTGTTCTTCTTGCAGTTGCTCGTCATGAGAGTTCTGCATTGGCTCCACTTGGCAATTCTAGTAAGGGTCTGGCATACCGGGGAATCATGGAGATTAAGCATCCGGCATGCTTCCTCCAGCAAAGGCTGTGAGTAACACTCCCTTCTTGAGCTGTAGGAAACTAGTGAATTTTGTATCTGGGTAGAGTATATGAAAATCTGGATAGTGTGCCAGCTTCGGGTCTTTAAGCGTCAAATTTTGTTGGTATAGCTTCTCCACGGCCTTCACGAGTGTTCATGGCGAGAAGCCTTCCGGAAAATATGCAAAACTGAGGAAAGAGTCACTGGAAAGTGAATTTGGGCAGGCTCTTGGTACCTACAGCTCCAGCAAGGCTTCTCATATCTATCGATTTGGTCCATTTCTGGCGATTTATAGAGCTGCAATCATCTCATATCATCTCTTCAAGTTAACCATTTGGCAAATTTTCGTCAAGGATATGAAAAAACGTGCCATCGTGGTATGAGCATGCTTTCTTGTTTTTTAGTTTCAGATGCTTAATCTTAGTTATATGTGTGTCGAGTGTCGAGTCAAAGCTTGTGTTTGCAGCGGTTGTGGTGGTTGTATCGAATTTCCCCTTGTTCAGTTGTATTTACATGAGTAACATATTCCAGAATAAACAGGTTTCCTGAAAATTGAAGGAATAACCATGCACGCAAGAGTTCAATGAAGATGAGGGATGAGTCCATCCTTTTCTTTGTATAAAATGAGCTACCTGGCAACCATTATATGATAGTGTAGCCTTGCCATAGAGCTGTCTCGTAGTAGAACTTACATTTGTTGCATGAGCATGGATCGGGTGGGCAGAGATGATCATTTTTCCTAAGCATATGTGCCCTGCTATATAAGACTGATGATAATTACATTATCAAATGGAAAGAGTTGCAGAAAGTGCTTGCATGAAGATTTCAAGTTTAAGTTACAGAGACATCTGACATCAACTACTTCAATTCTCTTGTGTTGGATATTTTCTTGAGTTGGCTTTCCGAAATTGATGTGAACTTATGCAATTTGTTGCAGTTTCGTGAGACTCTAGTAAGCTTGGGGCCTTTCTACATCAAGGCAAGTGGCTTGTTGTTACTCTCTCATTCGCAGTGATGGTAGTGGTTGTTATCTTGGCTGTAGGTTAAAAACTCAATCAATCTGTATTGCTCGTCTGCCAACTCTAGTGTTGTTGTGAATTGTGATATGGAAAGCTACCGGTCTTGTTTCATATGCTAAATTCCTTCTAGAGTTATTTCAGTATTCAGAAATTTTATTTGTTCTGTAGAGGATATGGTCTCGGTTTTGACACATGGTAATGGTACTACTCATTGAAATTTACAGCTTGGGCAAGCTCTTAGTACCAGGCCAGATGTACTGCCAACCATATACTGCCAAGAGCTTGCTAAGTTACAGGTACCTATGTCTCTTTCTTCATGTATCCTTCCTGCATATAGGATATTATCACGGTTCGCTACAGTCTATGATTTCATTCTAACAATTTATTTCCTTATCGTACCAGGATCAAATACCACCCTTTCCTACTAAAGTTGCCATTAGATCTATCGAGTCCCAGTTGGGCCGACCTATTACACAAATCTTTGCTGACATCAGTCCAGAACCTGTTGCTTCAGCTTCATTGGGTCAAGTGTATAAAGGTTAGATAAGTATTCTGCATGAAATGGATGTAGTTAACTTAACTGAATAAAACAGCTCATTGTCCTTATCCTGGTGGTTACGGCAGGATGCTTATCTAAAGTGCTCTCTCCTATCCCATGTCATAAGATGAGTAACAGTTGGGTCTGGCAGGAGTTAAATGTTTGAATTATTGTTTCAAGTATTGCAGCTCATTTGCATTCTGGCGAGCTTGTTGCTGTCAAAGTGCAGAGGCCTGGGATGTCATATTCATTAACCCTTGATGCCCTGTTATTTAATATGATTGGGGGACAGTTGAAGCGCTTCGCTAAGGCTCGCAAGGATCTGCTGGTTGCTGTAAATGAGATGGTGAGCATTCCGATTTGTAACTTGCACTACTATTTTTAGTCTACAATTAGTTAGAAATGTTTGGCAATATGCTCAACCTTCCCTTGTAGCTAGTTTATTTCCGAACTAATAGCTGTTATCTCTTTACATCTTCGAGAACTGTTACAACTATAGAAATCTGGTGACAATTATATATTCTAAAGGAGTTTGTATATAGTTTCACCTTGAAAGAGCAAAAACAAGTCAACCCCACAGAATCTCCGGTTCCGGTCTACTTAGTAAAGAAAATGTACATGTCCATCCTCCAGTTATTAGAACACCAAGATGGTTGCATCCTGTGCTGAAGCTTGCATATAGGCACATCAATATATATATTGAGACACATTTAGCTGCTCTAGAGTCCGTTATTGGATTGCATCTCTCATTTGCATCACTATTTTCTAGTCTTCTTTACATCATAATTCTACATGCTTATGGACTTCTTCAGGTCTATTTTGGCTGATCAGGTCAGGCACATGTTTGATGAGATTGACTACATCCTTGAGGCAAAAAATGCTGAACGTTTTGCTACTCTTTATGGTTGTGAAGCCTGTAAGTTCTTCAAATCTCAAGGAAGAAACATAACAAGAACTTTCATTATGTAACGTATTTGTCATTCAACTCTCTACTGTGGTGACAGTCTGGCATTAGATCCGGTCGTATAAATGTGGTTACTATGTCTGTTCAATTAGTATTACCGGAAGTCCTGAAAACAATTAGTCTTGCTCTTCGGTATTATCAAAACTCGCCGGACTTCTTTTTTCTTCTTCTTCCTTTTCTTTTGGAGCAGGAGGGAGGTTGGGTTCTGGGCTTTTGCAATGTTTTTGTTCAGTTGACTGCACATATCAAATGGAATTGCAAATTCTAGTGCTCTTCCAATTTTTGTTTGGTTGAAGGGTGGCAACTAGCTTCGTTTTAAGTTTTTAGGGAGTTTTATGAACATGTGCAGAATACTGTACCTCCACTTGCGTCAACATGATAAGAACTATGTGACTATCATTATTGCATCGTCATGTTTCCCTATGTGATGTTTTGTCATATCAAATTGTTACAGCTACAACAGTTGTGGACGAGAATGAAAATTATGTTAAAGTTCCGAAAATATATTGGGACCTCACGCGCAAAGCTGTGCTCACAATGGAATGGATAGATGGGATCAAGCTTACTAATGAAGCACGTCTAAGCAAAGCTTGCTTAGACAGAAGAAAACTGATTGACCAGGTAAAGGGGTCAACAAGTCGAGTTCTTTCTTTCTGCTTCGGATATGTTTGGGCAGTGAATGGAATTCTTCTATTAAATTATGTTTTGCAGGGATTGTACTGCTCATTGAGGCAATTGCTTGAAGTAGGATTTTTCCATGCTGACCCCCATCCAGGAAACCTTGTTGCTACAGACAGCGGCCATCTTGCTTATTTTGACTTTGGAATGATGGGAGATATTCCTCGGCCTTATCGTGTGGGACTTATTCAAGTGGTACTGGCTGTTTAAAATTATCGTCTTTTTCTGATTTCATTTTATACTTTGCTAGTTTGATAGCTTCATAGGAATTATTGTGCATTATTGAGTTGTTTGATCATCAATAGTAATATAAAGCCAAGTGCATAGGTTACTGGTTAGAAGTTTTCTTTATATTTATGACGACGGCACACCCTCTCCTATGGCACCTTCCCTTTTGGTATCCACCTAGTACCTACTACTTAATCTTCTATTTTTCCCTTCCCGAGTAATCTACCTACCTTCTGCTTTTCCCACCTCTAGAGTTTACCTACTGCTTTACTAGACCTGCCATAAAATGGTTTTGCTTGGTGCCTCCTAGTCAAGGTCCGCATGTGGGCTGTGTTCGCTTCATTTCTGGTTTGGAAACCATTCTCACTAAAGACTGTTGGCAAAATGTTGTTACAAATGCGTCATGGTAGCTCCGCAATCTATTTGCATAGTTTTCTGTTATCCTTGTGAATATCTATTTCCTGAACTCTTTTTTGTATTCATCCTAACTTTTTTGCCCATAGATGTCCCTGAAATTAGCATGCAACCTTTGTATGTTTGTTTGGGATTATGTCAATTTTAACATGTTTGTGTGCTGGGAAAGAGTTTCCCCCTTTTGCTTCATAACAGAGAAACTTATCGATTAGGTTGTGATGTGGCGATGATGAATGATTGAACTTCATTTCCCTTATGAAACTGATCTAGTGTTTTCTGCTCCTCATTGGAACTGAAGCATTGTGTTTGTTGACAGTTTTGTATTTCTTTCAGCTCGTGCACTTTGTTAACCGTGACTCTCTGGGTTTGGCGAATGACTTCCTTTCTCTGGGATTTATCCCTGAAGGGGTTGACATAAGAGCAGTCGCTGATGCATTGCGAACGTCTTTTGGGGATGGTTCAAGACAATCAAGAGACTTTGAGGTCGGGACAAGTGGATGTATTAGTATTATTATCACACACTTTTTATAAAGAAGATGAAGATATGGCGATTTTAAAAGAACTTAACTGATTAGTCCTCTCCTGAGTTTCTCATTAAGTTGAGATCACCCCAGTTTTACAACAACTGCATTTGGGTTGCATCATCATATCTAGAGATGTTACTGAATTTGGAAAATGAAACTGCACTTTAATGCTTGTGTTTTATTTTTCCAGGGAATAATGAACCAACTATACGATGTTATGTACGAGTTCAACTTCTCCCTTCCTCCAGACTATGCTCTCGTGATAAGAGCCCTTGGATCACTTGAAGGCACAGCAAAGGCACTAGATCCCAACTTCAAAGTTGTGGAGAGTGCATATCCTTTCGTCATTGGCAGGCTCTTGGCTGACCCAAGTCCTGACATGCGGAGAATCTTGAGGCAACTACTGATCTGCAATGATGGATCGATCAGATGGAACAGACTTGAACGCCTGGTATGTGATTTTAGTCCCACTCATGTATTTTTAACCAGTTATGCCTCTGGATGAAATCTGTATTGTCCATTCATCTCTTTTGTGAGAAACAACTTGAGAGTTGGCACTTTGTTCTTATTTTCACTCGTCAGATGGCAGCAATATCCCAAGGATCAGCTACCGGAGAAGCTGCTAATTCGAAAGACGGTTCTCCAAATCCACTGGGATGGAAATCGTTTGATATGCGTGCTGTCGTCAGTGCAACAGAGGACCTTCTCCTGTTTGTTCTATCACAAAAAGGATCAAGGGTGCGCGTTTTCCTCCTTAGGGATATGATCAAGGCAGCTGACGCTTTCATACAAGATGAAGTAGTGGGCCACAGCTTCGACGACAACCCTCATCCTGAATTACAACGACAACCATCCGGATCCGAGGTATTCCTTGTCCTTAAACATTCTCATGACAACCCTCTCTCCGATTTTCCTTTCTCTCTCAAAAGAAGATTTTGCCATCTTGTATGACAGGAACACAAAATGGTAATGAGGGTTGCGAATGGGTTTCGATATCTCTCTCGGGCAATAAAGATGGCTCCCGAGGTATGGACAGCAATGCTTATACGAATGGCGGTGAAGCCCGAGTTCCACCAATTTTCGGCCGACGTGATATCAGCATTTGTCATGCATTTTAGCCGTAGAGTTCCGGAGACTCATTTCATCTGTATTTCCAAACTGCTGCATAAGCTGGGATCAAAATCCAGATACAGTGACCCTGTTAGATGATGAGCAAGCTGAAACTGTAGAGGCTCACTTTCCTAGTCACAAAAATAGCAAAATGGTAGGTGTTTTCTTTAGTCGAATTTTGGTTAGGTAGCGTTCTTCGAATCTTTCTGAGTTTTGACCAATATGTAAATCACATGTGGCTGGCTGCATTCTGGTACTTCGCTAACACTCTGAATCTGAATGGGGGGGGGAATTGATTCAGATGAAGGCGGGGAATGTTGACCAGTGAGCCACTGGTCAACATTCCCCGATCATTGTCTATGTCGATATATGCGCATCTCGTATCTGATCAATGTACTGATTCCCCTCGTCGAATCAACATGGAAGGAGGGTCGGATATTTACGAGTTATTCGAAGCTTGATCCCCATAATGTTGTAGAAATGTAAGTAGCCTAGTTACAGGAATATTCTGGTAGAGAACTGAGCCTGCAAAAGTTGCTGAAATATTGGGAAGTAATTGGCAATTAAGCCGTGTGGTACGGAAAATGAATTGTCAAACATCAAGTACCCTGGTTTTGGTCCATAACATGAAGGTGAGGAATCAATAATAAACGAAATAAATACCCTCTGGTTTTGGTCGGTGGCAATTGCGGATTTAATAATCAGCCGGCAGCGGCAGCAGAGCCACAAGTCTTCCCCCCATGGCGTTGTCAAAGCTTCATTTTCGAGATCTCACACAATATTTTAAGCTGATTTCATTGGTTAGGAATCTGAATCTGTGTATACACTCGAGGAATTTGCAAAAACCTTATCCACGTACTTACATCGATTGTTCATCTATTATATATACCGGATTAATGTACATATCGGGTCTTAACACGATAAGAAGGTGCTATAAGATTCAGTTTAAACCTTTTTTAATTTTGGGATTGACTTATTTGCAGCATGCTACTAAAAGCACTGTCTAGGGATGAAATTCGGTACGACATCGTATTTGTAGCATGCTACTAAAAGGTTTCATCTAACGATGGAAATCGATATGGTATCGACCGACATAAAAAGGATCGAAGTCCAGCTACGCCGGGCTGCTTGCACCGGCCCCTAGTACTTGCCGGCCCGATCACCGGAGCTCCGGTGGAGCAAATTCAGTTGCGTGGCTTGTCGATACAGACAAATGTCTGAGGATGACGAAATGGGCACAACAACGTAACTCGCAAGGCTGGTTGTATGGCTTTATTAGGAGTGGCGTGTGGTGGTGGTGCATGAGTGCCACGTGTCCTCGTGGAAAGCAAGCTCCACGCACGCAACACTTACTTGGCACAGGAAGAGAAGTAGGGTTCTTCAGACCTGGCAATGGCATGACGCAGTGTTTGTTTTGTTGTTTACTTATGGGGGGCAAATGCCATTGACTTCTTCGTCTTCATTTTTTTGCCCTAGAAACCGGCGGGTTCACCTCTTCCTTCTTCTCTCTTGTCTTTTTTTGGGGTCATTTTGGTTCATGTATTTGTAGTTGAGATTAGTCTACTAATTACACCCAACAAGAGAATATTATTAGTCATCTAGTTTAAGAGTCAAATAACTGACCACGAACTAAGATATATAGGTCTCACCAAATCAGTGGGTGCTACTCATTCAGATTCAAAAGTCTGTACGTGGGATGGGGCTACGAAGAGTGGATTTCACTCGGCAGGAGGAATTGTTGTGTTGAATCACGATGAGGCAATTCTCTCGACTAAAGGGGTGCAGTTTCCGGATATTGATGATCATATGGTATTTGAGCTCCTTGTTCTTCGCGAAGCCATTCTTCGGTGTCTCAGCCTTGGATTTTCGGTGACAAGATTCGAAGGTGATGCTAAGGTGGTGATTGATAAGATCCTTAGGGCGGATTCTCGCGACAATCGGATGGGGCCATTCTAAAGGAGGTTGAGCATTATTTTGCTAATCATAGTGGGTTTACTGTGCGGTTTGTAGGTCGGCGTAGCATTAGGGTAGCCAATTTGGTGGCTATAAAGGCCCTTACTTTGTACCCGACCATGAGTCGCTTCTTTAATTTTATGGTCTCGCTTAATTCCAGGATGTAACTATCATTTCTTCGAATCAATACAATGATTATCTTTTGTCAAAATATATATATATAGGTATCTAACTTGGGTTGCAAAATAGACCGTGGATTTTGACCGTTTTCGACGGATAATTACCAGAAAATGCAGAACCGAAAGTAATATACTCGGTTCCTTCTGGAAAAAAAATTCATGAAATAATCACTGTTGTTACTATCCGTGCTATACTAGGAGGAAACCTTTGACACTGTCATCCAAGAATCGTCTCGATAAACGTAGCATACTTACATATAGAGATGTCGTCGTCGACGATGTGGTAAGTTTTCCACGAGAAGCTAGCGAATCATTCAGTCACCCACGTAACGTCATGAATGCCAACAAGGAAATGACAAAACGTAAAACAAGTTTTCGTTCATGCAGTCTACGTCCACGAGAAGCACACGTGGCACAATCGAGGACAGAGTAAGTTGATCTTTATTTCTCTCGCTAGTAGGTTATAGTAGCTGCTCTGTGTGTATATGATAAGTGTGTGCACGTATTTGATATAATTATGAAAAGTCATACCATTTATATTTGATCTAATCTAGTAAAATTTTCTGTCCTCGTCAAGTATGAAAAGTAGCTAAATATTATTTAGCTAAGTTGAACTCAATATAATTGTGGTGTTTACTATTACTGCTATGATCATAATGCTAATGTAGATGATTTAGATGGTGGTAGATTGACCGGTTAGGTTATCATAGGACTTAAATATCATGGTGTTTGTTAATTTCTTGCGTTACTGTGCCAACAAATCACCTACCTAATCACTAATCAATTATAGCTAATCAGTAATCACCACGAGACGAAAATAAAAATTAAAAAATTATATAAAATGATAAATTGGAACGAATAAGAAGAAGAAAAAGACAAGCCAAAACCAAACTGAAAAACAGAATCACCACCTCCACCACCATCATCAATTTTGCTCCTTTCTCCCTTTTTTCTCCTCTTTCGGCTGCCGGAGGAAGAGGGTTTCTTTCGGTAATTTTGCTTACGCCCTCGCACCCCGTTTTTTCTCTAGCAGTCTCCTGAATTCCCTCGCTGTCGCTTATGCCATTTCCCCCCATTTCTATCCCTCCTCCCTCTCACAAACTCACTCTTCCACCTCCTCCTGTTTGTTTCTCCGATTGATTGATTGAAGAAACAGAAAGGAAAAAGAAAACCCATATCATGGATCATAGATTCGCTCCCTGCATGATCATGTATGCTTGATTCTTTTTATCTGTTGAAAGTTCGTCAATAATGCCGATTCGTTCATGGAATTTGGTTCCCTGATCAGGTTTTATCGTGCGATTTTTTGTTTGACATTTTGGGGGGTCCTTGTCTGGTGCAGGATGGAGCTCGACGATGCTTATTGAAAATGTCAACAGAAGAATAGAATCTAACGGGGGGTTTTACTAATCTGCTATCGTTTTCAGAACCGCCTGCTGCTTTTGCTGTTGTTTGTTTTTTCTCTTCTTCTATTACTCGTGTCAATCAAGGGGATAACTGCTGCGGAAGTTGATTGTTGCTGAGTAGGTTGACGACGATATGGGTTATCTCAATTCGGTGCTCTCGTCTTCGAATCAGGTTTATGCGGAGGATGGTCCTGTAAGCGGGGGTGGTCTCAGGTTTGTTTGTTCCCCCTCATTCCACAATCCATTTCGAAGTTGTTTATTATGACGATATGATTTGACTTTAGATCTATGTCATAGTGCTCGCCTGGGGCTGAAACCTTGTCATGTATTATTGCTCAAGTGGTTTGTTTGACCTGCTGTATGTTTTCTCAGGTCATCTTACGTTGTTGTGGTTTTGTTGTTGCTTTCCTTGATGTTGTGTTCCGTTTTGGGAGTCTTGATGCTGTTTATAAGTCGATTCTGAGCCGTTTGCTAAGGATCCATTTCTTCATATAGAGGGATCTTACTGTTCTGGTTCTTCTTCCTTTTAAGGGAGCCAGAGAACGATTTGTTGGTGTGGGTTGCTTTTGAAATGACATGGTCTTACATTAGCAAATAGATTCTTGTGTTTTCTTGGAGGTGCATTTGCCATGGCATGTTCTCCCTGAAGGAGTATGAAAGAATCAATGGTCTAGTTTGATGGGCAGAAATTTTCACTTAGGTGGTCTTTGTTAAGAAGCTCATTTTCTGTTCCTGATAGGGTTGGCATTTGGGTTGACAAGTTCCTATTCACGCCTTGATTTCTGTTTGCTTAGGTTTCATGTTCTTACAAGGTGTTATTGAAGACTTTCTTATTAGTGATAGTTCATTAACTAAGAAGGGTCTTAATGAACCTACGGAAAGAGTATATATAAAGAACGGTGGACAGAGGAAAGCTTGCCCTAATATGGTAGAAGTCTTGATATCTAGTTCTCCTGAAAAAAATGGAATCAAGAACTGTAGTAAGATGTTCATGCACACTGCATGTCTGTCATTTTTTCGACGACGTACATACCATTTGTCGGTTTGCGTCCCTTTGGAAAGCTTTGTTTTGATTTTTTCCAACAGTAGAGCATATCCCAATCCGTATGTTCTGTTATTCGACACTTGTTTAATGCTGAGAGAAACTGAAATGGTATTTGCTGATGCAAATATCTCGAATTAAATTTTATTGCAACCCACCTTTGTCATTGGTGAATATAATTGGTCTGGGAATTGCTCTATTATCTGGAGCAACCACCTTTGTCAGTCGCTACTGATTTCTGGATAGGCAAGTTAAAAGTTACTTAGTACTTGTGCGTTAATTTTACGTTCTAGCATCAATCATAATTTGTGTCATACTGGGATGATGCAATAGGGCTAGATGTTCCGAGCACCTTTAGCAGTGATGCTGAATGCAAAGGAAACTCTTCTGTGGTCCTTCTCAATCGCAGTCTAAGATTAGATCCGAATTGGCCTTCCAAAATGCAGTTAGCTGCTTTCCGATGAAGCAATAACATAATATTAGACTTTGTTGCTGGGTGCAACACTTTTGTGGTGGTGTTGCATGGAATCAAATGTTTTCCACAAAATTTTATTAGCTACCTTACCAAGTTTGTCTCCTTTTCTTCCTTTTTCATCCTTGACAGTCAGAATGGAAAGTTCAGCTATGGATATGCAAGCTCGCCAGGGAAAAGATCTTCCATGGAAGACTTTTACGAGACAAGAATTGATGGCGTTGACGGGGAGATAGTTGGTCTTTTTGGAGTTTTTGATGGTGATTCTTTTATAATCCTTTGGCCCTTTTTTATTCTGGCTGACGTAATTTGTTTGAGAATATGGCTTGTACATTGGCACTTTACCATTTTAGCCTTTTGTCCGATTTCGTGAGTCTAACTTTAGACTGCCATCTAGGGTAATTTTTCCTGGGGTGGGTATTAATGTGTGTGAAATGGCACTAATCAGGTCAATCATTAATTCATTATCCTTTTTATACAATTATTTTATGGTCTGGCTCCCTCTTTTTCTTCTCAGTGTTCATTTTCGTATTTAGATTATAAATGTGTCCTTTTGTTGTTGTCCTGTCCATTTTTATCTGTCACCACAATGTTGGATTGGGATACTTTTTAATGTTAGTTTATAGCTGGAATATCTTTTGAAAATAATCCCATTTCCTTGTGGTAATGCCTTAACTGCTGTTGGTTGGCACTTGTGGGTTGAATATAGTACACTCTGGTATCTTTAAGTTGATTCTACTTATTATCTTAACATTTTCCTCAATTTTTTGCATGGATATTAACATTTTCCATTTTTATGGTTTGTTTTTTCGCTGGTTACTTGTAAGTTTCATGTTTCTGTAGGTCATGGCATTTTATAAATGATCAGTTCGTTGGATCACCTTTCAGGTCATGGAGGAGCACGAGCTGCTGAATATGTCAAACAAAACCTTTTCAGTAATCTGATCAACCACCCAAAGTTCATTTCAGATACCAAATCTGCTATAGGTACTTTGACTACCTGAAGTGGGAAGGATAGTCTCTAATTCCATTCTTTTATATTAGTTGTCGCAACGAGAAGTTAACATCTGTTTTTTTAATATGGACCCTTTCACCTGCAGCTGATGCATACAACCACACTGACTCGGAGTTCCTGAAATCAGAAATTACTCAGAATAGGGATGCTGGTTCAACTGCTTCCACAGCTATCCTTGTTGGTGATCGGTTGCTTGTTGCCAACGTCGGAGACTCTAGAGCTGTCATATGCCGGGGTGGAAATGGTAAGACTTGGGCGGGACTTTTCTTATTATTTCATGGCCCATGGGTGGTTGGATGTATGCCTGAGGTACACATTAGAGTTCTGTATGTTTTGTTTCTGTGCACTAATGATTAGACGAGTATGGATAATCAGGCAACAAGTGACTCAGTCATAACTGAGAGCTTTGAAACAAGTACATATGTGCTACGGTTTGTGAAATTATATGTCCTGTTTCATGCTCCCTTTTGCCCGTGGATAATTAGGCAACAAGTTTGCTGATTTTTCTGGTGGTGTAAGGATATGTTGTCTGCTGATATGAGGTGTCCTCAAATTCCGAGCGGTAGAATTTCGAGGTTTTGGACAATATAGTTATTAATGCCGAAGAGAGGTTTCCTTTGTTATATTTCAGATGTCTTTTATTCCTTCTATTCTCAGCCATGGCCGTAGGGTTATTAAGGCAACCAATGTTGTCATCATTTTGTGCAGCTATTGCTGTTTCTAGAGATCACAAGCCTGACCAAACTGATGAACGACAAAGGATTGAAGATGCTGGAGGATTTGTAATGTGGGCAGGTAGCTACTTATACTTCACTGAGATGCTTTCTTTTGTGTGTTGTCAATATCTTGCTATGATATAGCTTTAAAATCAAAAATTGCAGGCACCTGGAGAGTTGGGGGCGTTCTTGCTGTGTCTCGGGCATTTGGGGATCGGCTCTTGAAGCAGTATGTTGTTGCTGATCCAGAAATTCAGGTTTGATTTTCAACCTTTTTGTCTTGTCATTAAAAAGTGGAATTTTCCTCTAAATTTTCTTAGTATCGGAAGTTTAACTCTTTTTCTGAACATAGGAAGAGTAACATGTTAATGAAGATCTGTAGAAGCACTTGTCCTTTTACTCGTGGAGCTATTAAGTTGCTTCTTGTTTTTCTTGTCTTGGTCTCATTATGGCATAGGGTTGCTCATTTCTGATGTTGGTGTCATTACACGGCTTTCTTCATTTACTGAGGAGTCCTTGTTCATCATGAGTAACATGTTTATTGCTGCCTACAGTCATAGTCAGCTTGCTGGTACACACTTTTGACTTCAAAATCTTTGGGCGGTTTGGCTTTTGTAGGAAGAGAAAGTTGACAGCTCCCTTGAATTTCTCATCCTTGCAAGCGATGGATTGTGGGACGTTGTAACTAATGAGGTTTGCTTAATATCCTCAACAGGGGTTTCTTCTTTCCCAAAAGTAGCATCTTACAGCTTGGTTTTTATGGTCACTGCAGGAAGCTGTTGAGATGACGAAACCCATCGAGGACCCGGAGCAGGCGTCAAAGAGGCTGTTGCATGAGGCATACCAGAGAGGCAGTGCAGACAACATCACATGCGTCGTTGTTCGCTTCCTGGCCGCGTCTGTATCTCATGGTGGTGGTACCACCTCTCAAGGAAGCAACCCCCCTCAAGTCGGCAACAGCTCGCACTCACACCCCTGACCCAGACACAGACGAAGAAGGAATGCAGTCGCTGGCTGCATCGTTTCAGTTCAGTGGCGAGGTTAAGTTGTTGTAGCCTAGGGTTTGTGGAAACCGTGAAATATATAAGTCGTAGTGTGTCCCTTTATACAGACCAAAAATGTTAAAAGGAGATAGAAGCGAAACTCGGTCAACTCGCGGTCTCTAGGAGGTGTTCATCATGTGTATTACAGCATGCTTCACCCTCCTGGATTTAGAACAGACAGAACAGCACCTGTGCATGGGAGGTACTTTTCCTTTTTTTCCCCTTTTACCTTGCTAGACAAGAAAACTGTGATCTGGGTCGTTGGGAGTAGTTGGCTAGGACCCCTGTTAATTATCGTTGTTTCCGTCCTTGGTTTCTTGAATGAATGTGTGGGTGGGATGATGGCTGTGTTAACAAAAAAGGTAAGCTGTGTGGCTGTGAATGGTGGCCTGGTACTTCCTTTGCCACTGCAAGTTGATAGTCTGGTGGCATTGTTGTAGCTGTAGTTTGGGTGGAAAGCGATGCGGTGAGCCGTATTTCAGCTTTCTTATCCGGCCCGAGTCGCCGACTGTGACATGTGTGGTGGAGGATGAAGGAGAAGATGCCGGAGTTGTCTTCTTGCTTTCTTTGCCCCTGCCCCGGTGGTCACTAGCAGAATGGAGTAGAGATAAAGATTCAGAAACCAGAAGCGAAGCTTACTCACTGCTCTCTCTTTGTTTTTTATTGTCGTTGTCGACATCGATCGCGGCCGACTTGACCCGATCAGAATCTTCACCACCATCTTCCTCTCTTCTCGTCTCAATTTCATCTCACAGTACAGTGAAAAAACGAAACTGTGATGGGACGTGAAGGATGAGGACGACGAGAAGAAAGGCTGATCCCAAACACTTGGCCATGGTTTTGTTACATGATCGTTCATAGACCTCGACAAAATACAATTTTTATTATTGGTGACCGACGACTTTGACTACTAAGTCACGCATCCATGTTACCAAAAACTCGTTGTCCTCGGACAAAATACCATTCATCATTGGTAACCGACGACTTAGGCTACTAAATCACGCATCCATGTTATTAAGAATTCGTTGTCCTCTACAGAATGTCATTTTATCATTGGTGACCGACGACTTGGGCTACTAAGTCACACATCCATGTTGCGAAAAACTCAGTTGTCCTCCGAGGCCCGAGCAAGAGAGAGAGAGAGGTCTTGCAATAAACTCGTCACAAATCTCATCTCTATTGATCGTAATAGTTCGCATTTGTAATTGTTTCCATCTAATTATAGGGTTCAACACACCATGGCCAAGCTTAATTCAGCTCCACTATCAGGTTGCCTAACAACAACAATCTTTGGATTGGCCCACAAGCTATAGAATATCAAGTAATCTCATCCAAGAAAACAGGATAGGTCCAATTATATAATCCAGTTAAATTCATGCTAACGACATTTGGTCTAGTGATAATACAGGAATTAACAACCATCTGAATAAAACTCAGGCCGGTTTCATTAAAAAAAAAAACAGACTTAATCTTAGATTAGTTGATTAACCAACAAAATCAACGGTCATTTTATAATCATTCCCGTTGATCAAAACAACTATTACATACAAACAGCTTACCCGCCCTACCATACATACACATACCACCACTCTAGAAAATTAGAAGAACACAAAGGTAAAAAAATATATATATATATATATGTATAAAAGGGAAATTGCAAGGATTAGGAAAAGATGAAAATAAAAAACTAATTTCCTTTCTTTATCCGTTCTGAGAAAGGAGGAGATATTAGAACGACGGCACAACGCCGAATCCATACATACTCCGGTCGGCTTCCACGTCGATATCCGTCCGCTTCGCGAACCTTCCTTTGATCCGCGGCCGCGTCTCCGCGTAGGCTTTCCTGGAAGCGTATCGGATCGTCTTCTCGAACTTCCGGTTCTTCCTCTTCTCCCTGTAACGCAGCACCCTCGCCTCCCTGTCCACCGCCGACAGCGGTACCGCCGCCGCCGATTCGGCTCCGTTGCTCATCCCTCCGCCGCCACATACTCTGCCGTACGGATTCGATATGTCCGCCGTCCCGCTGCCGCCGTCCGGGACCACTCCCACGTCCATCGACGACGATGACACCTGGCATCCGGAAAATTAGGGATTCAGTTAGAGGCAAAGGAGAATTCAAAATTGAAATCACATAGGGATAGAGAGAGAGATGGAGGGGAATTTTGAACTCACGCTGTGGCTCAAGCACTGAGCTGCGTAGCCGTAGGAGAAAGCCTTGGATCCGGCGGCGGAGAAATCGAGGTCGAAGCAGTGCTCGTTCATCAACGGAGGTTGATGATGAACTCCGACGGGGACGACTCCGTCGGTCCCGGAGCTGTTCTGTTCGTGGGCCTCCACTTTTGGATCCACGGGCCCGTAGTCCAGATCCAGGTACGGGTCCATTTCGGGGAACAAGAACTGGCCGGTGTTCAGATCCTGAGACTCCATGGCGCCCTTGTTGTTGTTACCCACCCCCGCCGGCGGCGGGTTGGGGAGGAGCCACGAAGCAGCCTCGGCCTCCTCCCTGCTGACGTCATCGTCCGCGTCAGCGTCGTCGGCGAAGTAGCGGTCGTCGAGGAAGTTGAGCGCGCAGGGCGGTGCCACTGCCGCTGCGTCGTCGGAGGATGACTTGTCGACGGCGTCGTAGAAGGGGACGACGGGGACGCGGTCGTGGCGGCGGGCGAGCGGGTTGGCGGAGTGGATGTCCCGGTCGCAGGTCACGCAGAGCGCGGCGGCGTCGGCCTTGCAGGTGACGTAAGCGGGGGCCTGCTCGCAGACCTCGCACACCCACACGCGCGCGTGGCGGGACGCCAGCTTGTTGGCCGCGTGAATCTTGGAGTCGCAGCTGAGGCAGAGGAAGGCGGAGTCCGGGCGGCAGAAGAGAGCCGCCGTCGCCGACTTGCAGGAGTCGCAGAGCTTGGAAGCCATTAATGTGTATTTCTTCTTTTTGGTTCTGCTTTCCTTTATGTGAAGAAGAAGGGGAGCAGAGCTGTGACTTTGTGGTGGTGACTGGTGAGTAAAAGCTGAGCTGTTAGCTTCAAACAGTGGGGAGGGGAGGGGAGAGAGAGAGAGAGTAGTATATGCTTCAGCTTTCTATCTGGTGGGCCAGGGGAGATCTGGGCCTCAACCAATCAGAAATCGCCACTTCTGCGCAGGGCTTAGCCATACCACAAACTCGATTTTTCCATCTTTTTGTTTTTTTATAAATATTTTCAAGTGTGGGACCCGGTGGCCACGTGAGATGTGGGCCTACGGGTTTGGGATAGGTATGGGCTCGTGGAGAAAACTAAGAGATGGGCCACGGGGTTGGCGAGTAAAGGACAGGAATTCCTCTGCGGAGAAGGTTGTTAAACCCTTATTAAATCTTCGGTTGGACCCGGTCCGATTCGAGTCGAGTTTTAAAACGTTTTTCAGGAATCTATCGGTTCGATCCTTAAAGAGGAAGAAGAAGAGAGGGGGAAGAGAGGAAAAGGAACGAAGGAAGGAAGTAAGATGGTGGGCGGGTCATGGAGGTTAGGTAGATTTATTTTGTGAAAAATAAGTTTTTAATAGATATATGTAAGATGAATTTTATTTCAGTCATTTAATCTTTAATTATTAGCTTATTTGTATATGTATTTAGAAAACACCTAAAATGGCTCAAACCGATCGGACCCCGATCAGACCATTAAACCTCAAACCCCTTACTTGACCGGCTCAATGACTTAAACCGGTTTGACAACCTTGTTGCGGGGTATGGGCCCCAGAGAGCTGAGTAGAGTTGGATTTCCAGATAGATTTGCCTTCCATCTCTTATTTCTGGTATTTGTAAAAATGTTTCGTACCGTCGTTTTGATTAGAAAAATCTTCTATTAAAAAGTAAATCGGTATAGATTTTTGTCAATATGAAATGATTGAACTACAGAGTAAGCACAAAATATCAATAACATTAACTGATTGGATACAACCTCATACATGATTCTACTATTTTTGTTCTTCACTTGTAAGTGTATCAAGTGTGAATTATATGTGGAGCAAGTCAGCAAGATACAGTATAGTGGACATTGGGGGAGAATTGGATTAATAAGTAAACGTAGGGCAAACTGATGTTGCTCCCAGAGCCCCGGACCCTATGCAGCAAACAGAGTTGCAGAATATAAGCAGAACGATGATAACACGATTGGCTTGTCAGCGGTTCAAAGTGTCTCGAGCTTGTTGTTGGCATGATTTAGTAGGGAGTGATGTAAGTAGAAATGATTAGCTATCAGCATATAGATCCAACTAGTCACACTATCGTATAAAAGGAACTATTCACGTATTAATGTTGTCAACATACATAGACGTACCTTGTCAAAACGTAGGTTCAGAGATGTTGCATTATGCAGGCTGCGTAACAATTTCATATATGCACGATTGTCCGTTGTCATCTCCCAGACTCCCCACGCAACTCGAATATCCGCGCAATCCAGAGAAGGAACTTCTAGCTTGCGGAGCTCCAGATAATCACCCCGATAACGGAAAGATTGCAGCTTAGGAGCAATAACTTCAATTGTCCCAGAAACACACCATATCTCTTGAATTTCAAGATCCAGTAGCTGAGGTGCCGGTATTTTCAAATTGCCTAATACCGTGCACTGAATGAGCTTTAGATGGTGCAATCGAGGGAGATCCGCAAAAGGATCGATCATAGACATCTCCAGTGGAGAAGTGATGAGAAGGCAGAAACACAGTTCAAGAGTTGTTAGCCAACTGAATCTCCGCCAAGGTGCACTCCTCCTTCCGAGAGCAGTTTCCCTTAACTTGAGAGACTTGAGAGACTGATGATGATGAGCTGAGATGGATGCAGCAAGCTCGAAGAAAATGATGATGCTGGAGGTATATCTGGCACAATATTGGTCAAAACCACTCTCGCTATCGATATCCAGCTCTTCCCCCACCCCATGTGACCCACAGTCTAAAGTAACGCTGGACACAGCTGCAGAGTCGGATCGGAGAGACAAAAGCTTGCCAACATGTTCTCTGAAATTCGACATATCGCTGAAGTGGGATCCCATGAAATTGAGAACTGGAACATCTTTCCACAAGCATCTCCACCTCTTAGACACAAGGCTGGTTCGAACCATGGCACCCGTATCAAGGAATGAAAGCACATGATGCAGAATGCAGTCAGGGAGATTGCTCACTCTATCAACTGCTTCAAGACCAACAGCACGGCTTCCGGTTCTGGGTTTTTTCTTCTTCGGTCCCTTTGAGCTCCCTGCCATTTCCTCCTCTCTCTCTCTATTCTCTTCCCATCAGAAGTTCAGTAATCCGGAGAAGAATAGCAGACGAATGGTTCACCTAACCACTGAAAACATCCATTATCAGACTAAACAAGTTGAGAATGGAGCAAAACAAGCCATTGCAACAATTTCAGAATCCCTAATTTTGTTCGACAAACACCAGATAACAACAGACAAGCAACATAACGATTCACGAACCGACGCTTAACCTAATTTACCTGATATCAGCGATCCATGGTCGATCGGCGGAGGGACGACTGACAAATCTTTCTCACAAACTTTTTTCCAGGGGACTGATGTTTGTGTACAGCAAACCCTAGCCAAAATTCAGCAGGAGCAAGGTTTCCGAAAGGATCGAAGTCGAGGGAGGAAGTAACTCAGTGGTTCGCGGCTCTTTAATGGCGAGAAATGAGAAATGAATTTGAATTTTTAACATTTATACATTTAGCTAGAAATTACTTCGTTTCTGTGACCTGTGTAATACGCGCGTAAGTAAAAGTTACAAAACACTACTAAAACTAAATGCACTGTAACACACGCAACAATTCAGGGGAAGTCAGAATCACAACTGGGCCGCGCTCGATTTTCTTGGACTTAGAGGCCCAGAGGCTTGTAGCTTACGTGTGAAGCCCGGGATACTAGGCCCAGTCCAAGTCTCGTTACAAGAAAGACCTTCCTTCTTCTCTTCACCTCCTCTCCACTTTGCCTTAGTTTCGAATATTTGAATTCAATCGTCTGTTAACATTCCAAATTGCCTTCCCCTCAGCATTTCACCAGAGACGGCAGAAATACGGCTCGTCGACAAAGACGCTTTGATTCGCTACTCGCTAGCATGCACTGGCGCAGCAGAAATCAAAATGACATGTTCTGCTTGCTGTAACGAATGACCGTGAAATGAATGAATCACCAACAAAACTCCGACGACAGTGAGAAGAGAGGTTCGTTATATTAATCTGTAATGTTAAGAGACTTGGAGGGTATGTTTCATTCCTTTCCTTTCGGACAATCGGCCTATCTTAACAGTTAACACTAACCGCAATGCAAGACACAGATTTAGAGGATGTAACAGCAACCTATCCACAGTACTCGTATTAATCTGATAACATTACAAGCTCACCGAAACCTCGACGATTCTATTCTAAGAAAATTGGAAGGATAAAAGGTCAGAGTTAAAGAAAGAAGGGGGAGGGGAGGCCATGAACTCTTCAGGAACAAAACTAAAAAGAATACAACAATAGGTATAATAGAAGATTGGAAGGCAAGAAAAGAGTAAAATTAATTAATGATAGTTTTGTAACACTTTGGCCTCTGCATTGCCACACAACATTGAGCTCAAATTTCACAATAAGCTTAACTACCTCCTGACTTGAGAGTATTACTCAACCTGCAAGGAACCAAGAATTCAGAATATCAGAGTGATGTAATAAGGAGATTCATCCAAAGAGTCAAGGTAACTCTTCCTATCTTGATCACAATGGGTAGTAGAAGTAAGATTAAGAAAATTGGTTTTGTTTTGACTCACTTCTAACCTAAACTACTAAGAATTCCAACTCCTTAAGTTCCACTTGAGGTTCCAACTCCCTAAACTCATAGACCAAACAAACAATGCCGTCATTTACGTTGTTACCTGAATAGGCTGGCAAATTAGTCATTTGATTCTGCTCTGAAATGTTCTTATGAGATGGCCTTCTTAGTAGTTAGTCCTGCTTCTTATCAGGTTTGTATCTACTTTCTAGTATTCACCTAATCTATGGTATCGTGTAAATGAGTTCCCTAGGTCTGGATGAGCGACCATAAATGACAATCAACTGCTGGAAAATGCTCACCAGTCCAATCCCTCGTAGAGGCCTTCGCCCTTAACAGCACAAGTTTTGAAGATGGACCATTGCCTGCTTTTAATCTTGTGCAACTCTAGAGCCTCGGTGACTGCAGCATCATCAAGTGCGCCAGGGAGATCCTGCTCACAGAGAGTCGCAATATCAGCAAAGATGATAGGCTGTAAAATGGGGAAACAAGATCGGACAGCTGATGCAAATCCAAGCTTTAGTCTAGCCAAATAAAATGGTATTGAGAGATAACAGAGAAATGGTTTCACCTGCTTGTTTGCAAAAATGAGGACAATGGCCCCTTTCAATTCTTCTTCCTGCCAAATGGTACAATTACATGAGAAAGTTTGTCAAGATGCAAGACAAGAAATGGTACAATTACATGAGCAAATTTGTCAAGATGCAAGACAAGACTTCAGGAAATACTGGTAGGCAACAGTAACATCAACATGCCTACACCTACAAGTGTACTATGTATTAACAATATGCTGAATAAATTTAATAAAAAAAATGTCCTTGTAGTTTACCTCCAAAATTGCATGAAATTCCTCTTTGGCTATTCCAATTCTATCGGTGTCACTTGAATCAACCACATAAATCACAGCCTGAGTATTTGGGAAATAGCATCTCCAATAAGGCCTGCAATAATGATCAAGTCACTCGACGAGACAGAAAGGAGTGAGCTGTTGACATTAGCATTCCAGGAGGAAGTATATGAACATATAATTAGAACAGAGAGAGCATCTTAAGTGGCCTACTCCATAGTGATCCCTTACTAATGTTTTCTTTCTGCGATTTCTAGTTTGAGATTCAAGAAAACCTGAAAGTGAACTTTACCAAGACCCTTGACCTTCTTTACATATTCCTGTCCTATTTCAATTTGAAACATCTACGCAACAAGTTGGTACAAATGTCTAAATCCATTCCTTGGGCTATTTTAAATCAACTGGAAACATGATAATGTGAAATCTGCTTGTCAGGTTTTAGTTACTGCCTCCTCCTGAAGTGTTACGAAAATAATGATTGAAGCAAACTAACTAATCATTTTGTATCCTGTCCACCAAGGGCCAACATCAGCAGCTAAAGGCACCAATACTGCTACTAACTTGCATCATCTAACTGCAATACTGATTGGAAAATGAGATGATCTACTATGATTTGAACGCCATTGATAATCAAATACAGCCTTTATGGATGTCTCCTGATATCAAAAGGCCAATCTTTTGTAGCCATCTAGGTAGCATAATTGAGTTCTTAAGAAATCAGTAAGAAGGAACTTGCATGGGGATGTGAGAGAAGCTGGTACACCTATGCCAGTAGGAGTTAATCACATTCTTTTGCAGTAAGATGAGCTACGACAAAGGCAAAGCTAAAAGGATTTTATTCACCGTAAATGTTTGCTTGTCATTAAGCATTTCTACTTGTACAGGGGAAAGAGAGAGAGATGAGGGGAAGGATAGTTAGAGAACAGCTTCTAAAAACATACTCCATGTACTTGATTTCAGATACAAAAGGACCGAAGATTTTAGTCAGGCATGAGCAGAGCATCTCTAACCAAGAACCCATTGTTCGACAAAACACAAAATTTATGGTAAGAAAGGGGGGAGAGGGCAGGAAATTTTTAAGAACCAACGTTACCTGATGCTTGTCTGGCCACCTGTTCAAAAATCATATTGAAAATGTCAGTTTTAAATTCTAGATACAGTCATACAGACTATAAAAATTCAGCAATTCAACTTTGAGCAACATAATGGCTTCTTTAAACTTCAGAAGTTGGAGCAGTTAGACTAAGTCAAGCATTTGATGGTACCAGGTATCCTCATAGGTTAAGATGAACCCTTATCAATAGAGACTGAAATGGATCAAGTTCCAGAAATGCATCAGCATCTAGGTCCAGTAAATCAGATTACTATTCAATGATTAGAGCTACTCTCTGATGCAGAACAGCATTTCGAACTTCAGCAGCAGACATCCAATTCACACGAAATAGCCAGGTTATCAAAATTTGCAATTCAGGGACAAGGGGTTTATCGCCAATCAGATTCAAAAGCTCCCGAAATGCATTAAACCAATTAACAATGCACCACAGAGATCATCCCAAAAAAAAAAACAATCAGGCCAACCCCTGAATGATCTTCGATTCCCTTAGTTGCATCGCATAGCTAGATCAAACTGAGACTATACCCAATCTTAGCAGAACAAACAAATATAATGAAGGGTTCAAAAGAATTTCCAACTTACCCAAATCCCACACCTGAAATTTAATGTTGTTATACTGTACAGTTTCCACGTTGAATCCAATAGCTTCAAAGATTGAGGGGGGAAAAGCACAAGAGCGTCAGATTTGGTCCAGAAACCGAACATTTCAATTACAGACTGAATCAGAATAAGCCGCATGCACCATCGTAGATGTGGGTTGGCAACTCAATGCACTTACTTGGGATCGTGGAGACTACCTCCCCCATTTGAAGCCGATCTGGCACGCAAAGGAAAATACAGACCATTCAGTAGATTTACGAAGGGAAACAAACAACTGGGAAATCAGGCTCACTGTGAAAAAACAAGGTAAAACCCCTAAGTGGGAAGAGAGAGTTTTACAGAGAATAGTAGTTTTCCCGGCATTGTCGAGGCCAAGAACGAGAATTCGAGCTTCCTTATTGCCGAATACAGAAGAGAACATCCGAGTGAAGAGAATCCCCATGGCTATTGATCGCCCTCTACCCTCGCCTTATTTACTTTATTTTTTCCTGCTTTCTTCTGCAGAAATTCCTATAGCCCAATGGGTTCGTCGTTCATCTCACTCAGATTCGCTCCACGCGAAGTTTCAAAGGAGTGAAGCTCGTTTATTAATTTTTTTTCTTCTTGAAAAACAGATTCCGATGGAGGGCCAAGGCGATTTTTCCAATCTGAAAGGCTTCAAGTCTCTTTTACGCTACTGGTCAGCGCAACGCCGTCGTTTCTTCGCCAACGGTTTTCCTTTTCCATCCTGGGTCGGTCAGCCTGACAGTTGTGAGTTGACATGGAGAGTCCGATTCGCCTGCTAAGTGCTAATCCAGTAGTTGGGCTGCCACATTGGGCATTTCTTGCTGGCCCAATGCGCTATTATTGGGCCTAGGTTTTTCTCTCCGGAGGCTTATCCTCCGAAGTTTGATGATCAAATTGAGCCCAATAGTTGTAGCTTTTCTGTTTTACCAAGGATCTCGAGTAGCTCCAATTGGACAAATGGATTGTTAGGCGATCATCTTGAAAATCCAAACAAGATGGAGAAGAAAGATTTCTCCTGAAGATTGACGTAGTATGTGCAAACTACAGAGATAAAGTGATAAGAGTAGGGGTGTTCAAATGGTTACCGTGGTAATAACCAAACCAATTAAGCCTAAATTTCATTAACCATGGAATAAAATATCTTAACCAAACCGTCCAAGTTAACACGAAAACCAAATTAACCAAACCAAAGTTTAATTGGTTTGGTTAATCGGATAATCGGATTAACCAAATAACATAACATTACATGAAAACAATTATCTTGTTAATGAATAAAATATAATCATTTGTTAATTACTATCATAAACTATCATTATATATAAGAATAATAAGGCTAACCATGATTATCATCATCATTCGAGTTAATACATCATTCATCATCTCCGCACCTAATATAGTTAGCTTACAACAAACCCTTAACATAAATATTAAATACATACCAATACCACCCATTAGGAAGTTAAAACTCTTCTACAAAACACTTAAACTATACATAGTTTGAGGTGGTTGTCATGGTATTGTACGTAATCCTAAAGTCTAGTAGTTGTTCAAAATGTTTTGGCTTAGTAAATAGGAAGTCACATTTAATTTTTGACCCATAATGTTTTGGTTTGTTGTGCACATGAAAATAAAATAGGGAATCACGAAAGTTTGGTTTGGTTGGTTGCATGGAAGTATAAATAATTTTGTATATTAGATGTATCATTAATTGGTTAATTGTTTCATTGGTTAGCAGTGTTGAAACCAAACCAAACCACCTAAACCAAATAAGCTAAATTATTTAACCAAACCAAACCAATTATCCAAATTAACCAAACCAAATTAACCGAAAGCTACTGGTTAATATGATTACCACGGTAACCAATCCGTTTGAACACCCCTAGATAAGAGCACTTCGGCTGGGCAACCTATTACCAAATATTTTGAGTTAGATAGAGCAATCAGGCAGCCGATCGGATGACACACAAGTTGTGCAATTGGCATTAGTAAGATAGAAAATACGGAGTTCCAGAATGGAGAATGTGCATTTATAGTTTGTCGATAACACCTTGTATCGTTTTAACAATATACACACTGCTTGCAAAGAGTGAATTCAAGATTATCTAACGTAATAATTGTTGGATTGTATGCTTATCGGTTCGATACTATAAAAAAATAGGATACTAGTTGCAACAATAAAATGTCTCTCTAATCGAACAATAAAATATGTGTTTATTCGACCCAGCATATGGGGGAATGTGCGTATGACTGCTGGAGACATATCTCGAGTAGACAAATGGAACGAGGTATCCTCTAACTCTAATTAGGCGTTGGTTATAGAGACATCTCGGCTCATCATATCCTTTTTTTTTATGGTAACTACTGTCATTCTCCTTATGCTGCAGAACTGGTTTTATTGACTCGATCAAGTGACAGAAAGTGGGTAACTCAACTCATTATGATTGGTGGAGCTAGGTTAAACTTTGAAGGTAGCCCCTCCTCAATTTTGAAATGTAGGTGAAATTACATGTAAATTTTGTGTAGATTTAGTAATTCGAATCATCTGTAAGCTTTTATCCCTTCTTTTACCAATTCTCACAATTCAAGTAAGCCATCCTTGTTTGAATTTATGGCTCTGTTACTGTCTCACTGATAACAACGTTATTAACGCGAATCCAACCTCAAATTAGAGGCCTCCAAAATCCCCCACAAATCATGTGTTACTTTCCCCTATCAGCCATCATTAAAACCAGACCCAAATTTAGGTTTGAAAACAGATTGGGCAAAATGAGAAAACCCTCAACATTCAACAATCAACAATCAACAGCCTCCCTTGCTTTCTTTCCACGGCAAATAATAATGAAATAAAATGTTGCCTCTGCTTTACTGAGTTTGGAGGATTATCATCAACCAACCAGCTGCCACTCACCAACCCACATCCAACATAAATTAGCTGCAGTGCAGCAGAGGCAGCTGCTGGCCCCCGCATCCGCTTCTCGTTCCCGATCGCCGTCGTCTTCATCATTACTCATTTTACCATATATTAATCATATCACAGAACAGAACCCAAAACAAACGTACGCTTCTTCTTTTCCTGGCGAAGCAAAAACCAAAAGCAGATCACAGTTTCAAGACGCAGCTTCGCGTCGCCGCGCGCATAGCTTCCTCCTGCGGCCCCCACCACCACTCCCCGTTGCGTTCCACGTTCATTTCCCACTCACTAGTCACTACCACCACCCAACCAATCGGAGCCCACCACTGTCCCCCACTATCTTCCCAGCATCCCAAAGCAAACCAAAGGGGAAGTGACATCCTTGGAGATGAGAACATTCTAACATGTTAATGATATTTGGATGTACACAACCTTCTTTGTAAAGTTGTGTTGTATTGTATCTGCGGTGTTATAAGTGACATCTAACCGAGAAGTGACGCATAATCGAGAAATGATGTTAAACCGAGTCAGTGACGCTTAATCGAGAAGCACGACTCAAGTAGCCTAACGCCAAGTCGAATCTGCCGTCAAATCGAGAAGTTTGACGATTGACAGTTGCTACAACTATATAAGGGTCTTCAAGTCTTTTCTAACTAAGGGGCTCAACATCTCCCCACTTGCTCGACACTTTTGGTTATCTCTCTAAATTCTCTCTCTAAATACTTTCTCTACATATATATCTCATATCTTGAACTGACTTGATCTTTCGAGTGCAATCCGGGGGCCAACCCTCGGGTGTCTTCAAGTTTCTTTCATGCGGATGAGATCAAACGAGCAAATCGCGAGTTCAAGTCCACACAACTACCAATTATTGTTCATGTCATGAGCTTGATGGTACAAACCAAAGTCTAAATCGATAGATTGTTTGATGCGGTAAGAAATGATTGAACCACAATTTCAGCATAAAATACATTATCGCTGATTTTTCTTGTATTACCTTCATGACGGTTTTACAATAACATGACAATTATGAGAGAAGATATTAAGCCCTAATGGGCTTAGACTTTAGACATTTGTACTATCATATCTCGATGGGAAAGAAGTTGAAGACTTGATGTGCCCGTGACCTCATCTTCTTCCACTTTCTCGTGCCCCCCACCTTACCACTTATAAATGCCCTCCCGGCCCCTCACCGCACTTGCTGCCGGCCGGCTGCAAGCACCGTCACCGGTGGAATATCACTGACCGCGGTGGCGCAAATAAAGAAAGGAGGAATGTACATGAGGGGTCAGGGCGGAGGAGGGGAAACGGAACAGAGCATCTTTTCTCTTCACTCACGCCATTACCACTTCTTACCTTTATTCTTCCCCCTCGCTTACAACATGATTAACAATATCAATTCTGCTCAAAAGCTTCGATTCCTTTCTTCCTTCCTTTCTTTCACTTCCTGTTTGCAGAAGCTTGCCTACTAAAGCGCGTCCGGTTTATGGAATGGGGTTCATCATTTCCAGCTTTCCTTTGATTGGATAGATAAAACCACATCGAACCCAGAAAGCAAATGACAAAAGGAGAAATGAACAAGACGATTTCGTGTCATTCATCAGTCAACACTCAAAATTGTACATTTGCCGGCCGCCGGAGGGACGTAGTGGATCAAACCCACAGTAATCTCCAAAACCAAAACCCAGAAACGAGAACAAGAAACAAAATTGGTGGGAAATGAAATTCCCAGCTGAAGAGAGGAGTCTCTGCAAATCACTCCGAGCGTCTCTCTCCCTCTTATACCTTACTAAATTAATTTTGCATCGTTTCCCGGCTACGGTTTTCTTCCTCCTCCTCTTCTTCTTCCTCCGCCGCCGCCGTCGGTTCACCGTGTTCGTACAAACCCTGTTTCACTTTCTCCCCATTACCCATCTCCCCTCCATCTTCACCCACGGCTATGGTGTCACCGCATCCACAAACACCGACTCTGTTCGAAGCAGGGGTAGCGAGGAACGTGGGCTGGTTGTCTCCGGCCATGATCACCAGAAACTTCTCTTCAAAAACCTTCGTCTCGACGGGTTTCCCTTCTTTCCCGTCCCCGCTCTCGACGTCCCCGCCCTGCTGCCGACGGCGGGTGGAAAGCCTCCAGTAAGAGCATGCCAGGATGAGCAAGGCGAAGGCGATCAGGGCCAGCATCGCCGCCAGGCCGCCGAACAGGTACGGCACCGGGGAGTGCCACGGGGAGCGGATTGCCGGTGGCGGAAGCATTGCGGACGGTGGAGTGGTTATGCTGTTGCCTTCGTATGCGCTGAGTGATCTCATTTTTTTCGGGGGATTGTTTTGCAGGGAAGGTGTTTGTTGAAATGTCACAGGAGGTTTTTGGTGTGAAGTGGAGGCAGAGAGGAGTGGAGTGTCAGGTTGGAGATGCAGGGCGGGGGGATGCGTCGTATTTATAGGCCGTTGTGGGTAAAGAGAGACGCGGCGTCGTCGGCCGCGCTGGACTTTACTCATCAGGCTCTGCTTTTTGAAAGCAGGGCACGGATTTTGCTCTGTTTTCCCAACTGTTTTGATAACTTGCCGATTGGTACTTCTCTCTCGGGAAAATGTAACTTTTAGTCCTCATACTTTCGAAGATGAGACTTATTGCCTCTGTTTTCAGAACCGGACCGGAGGCTGAACCGAAAAAGTTAGTGGTTTAAGGGTTCACTGGTTAATCGTTACAAAACCGTTGATAGAACCGTTAATGATATATAACATATAAGACTTGTATATTACACTAATTTAAGAATGAAATTATCATTGACCATAAACAAGTTCAAATTCATATCATCACGAAAATATCTAATAAATCATTCCAACCATCTCACAAAAGAAACCACATTTTTTCATTCAAATTAAAAATTACGGTTCTAATTGGTAGTAGACAATGTAAAATCGACAATAAGGTTGAGGAAGCATATATAAAATTAATAATTATGATTTGATGGTCTTAGTTTATGTTAAAATATTTTTTTTTTGTTAAAATAGTGAACCAATGGACCAGTTAAACCGTGTCGGTTCATCTGATTTTATGTTGAACCGTGAAAAACCGTTTGGTCCATCAATAACCGTTCAAACAATGAACCGGAATGCTATCGTAACTGGTTTGATGGTTCTACTGGCCCGGCCGTTGATCCGGTTCGGTTCTTATAACAAGGCTTATTGCACATTGAGATGTAATTGTTCCAAACTAAACATTTCAGTAAGTTTAATAGGCGAAACAAATGGGGGAAAATGTAATTTCGCTCAAACGTTTCGAAACCATAATCTGCTAAGACATCATCGACCTAAGATATTTTCATACTAAAACAACATTTTTTTAAATCCTTCAAGAAAAATATTGGTAAACAACTTATTCGCTACTTCTCGTTCAATCTTTTTTCTTTCATTTTAAATAATATTTTATCACCTCTTCGAAAACAGAAGGGTTAAAGTTGTTGAGCTCCACATTAACTTTGGAATCAAATAAGCATAAATTTCAAGTGAGGTCACATGAGGTGTTATGGTGGCTAATATCCAACTAATCTTTTGCTAAAGAGAATCATATCTCTTTCCCACATAAACCATCATAGGAATTGTTGTTGTGACAGATAATCCTTATTTTAATCACCATGATAGTACTATATCTGAATATTAAATATGTTGGAATATCAAATATGATAACATGAATGCAATTAGAAAACATTAATCTGATGGTATCTCTGTAGTGGATAAAGTTTGATGAAGTGAAGTTAATGGACATAGTTTTGAAAAAGGACCAACCGAATGTGGTGTTGGAATCATTCGTCACAAAACACTGGCGAAAGAAAAGGTTTCATGGCACTTGTTCTCCCCACTAAACTATTAAGTGGAATCTACGATGTGTGACGTTTAGAAATGTATTAACACTCAAAACCAAATGATCATTGGTTGTTTCTAACCAAGAAAGGTACAAAAATCTTATCGGATAAATTAATTGTAGGAATATTTTGTGATTAAAATCGTTTTATATCAATAAAATTATTGGACTATAATATGATGTTTTTCTCCAGATCTCTGTCAAAAAAACACGAAAAAGACTCGAATGACACGGTAGCTTCGTCGTGCGCCCGCCCGCGTGGCTTTTGGGTCACCTAACGCTACACCTCACTCGGTCCGTCCAGGATATCGTCTGACCCAAGGTCCCGCACACACTATTCTTTTTTTGTTATGCACGACCCTGCTAGTCAAGAGTCTGGTAATGATGCATCAGGCTATATTACAAGGTTCATTATCTTTCAAAGAGATCGAAAACCATAATTTACATAATTGTCTTTAGATTGATGATTTTTTTTTCCCATTCAACCGATCTCAAACGAGATGGAGATAAGATCCACACACCGTCAATTACAAACTACGTAACCAAGACACATAGTCGAACCTCGACAGGACCCGAGGCGACAAACTCAGGGACTTTTTGGCCACTAAATGAGCCTCCCTGTTCCTATGATGACCTACGAAACGTAGATCACAATACCCTCCAAAACCAGCCAACAAGGCTTGGATCTCACGCAAAATTGCGCCAACTTTAGAATCATTGAAATCCCCTGCCAAACATTTATCCAGGATAACCTTCGCGTCGCCCGTAATAAGAAGCGATGTGAGCTGTCTTGTGCTGCATTCCTTGAGACAATCCCGAAGAGCCAGGGTCTCCAAAACATGAGCATCGTTGATCCCTGCATAAATGGTTGCCGCAGCTGCAATTGGAAACATCATCCCTGCAGCAGACGAACCGTCCCCAATCACATACGCTGCCGCACCTGCATCCCCCCTCCCAGTGGCGCCGTCGAAAGAAGCATGGAATTGATGACCATCATGCGGAAACGCTGATCCTGTAGGAACAGAAGATCGAAGCTGGATGGCCGGGGAAAGAGATGCGGACAAGAAAGAAGACTCAATTTCATTCACCTGATGACGCCACTCCGCCGCCCTTGACTCCAAGCAGACCTGTTGCTGAACAAAAACAACCATACACCTGTTCTTCCAAATACGCCAAAACATGGCTATAACTTGCAGGATAAAATACGAATTATCCACCCTCCCGTTCTTATGAAAAAGCACCTCCCGAACCATACCTGCAAAAGAACGCTTATCCCATCCTGCAAGCTGAGAACGAAAACCAACCAAGCTCCACAATTTTCGGGCAACAGAACAATTAAAAAACAGATGTTCTAACGACTCCACCTTCCGACCACAAACCGGACAAATCGGGATTAAATCAAGACCCCGGAGAGATAAGGCCTCCCTAGTTGGCAGTATCCGATTAAGACATTGCCAAACAAAAAATTTAAGCTTTGGTGGCAATTTCAAATTCCACAACCAAAGCCACATATCATGATCCATTTGATTTACACGAGGCCTACCAACTCCAGAACGATAGCATTGAAAAGCAAGATGATAAGCTGACCGAACCTGGAAAATACCTGATGGCTCAAAATGCCAAATCAACTTATCCGGGATTTGGATTTGCGGAAGAGGAATTGAAGAGATGAGCTTGACAGTATCAGGATTGAAAAACAGACGCAAGGCTGCCATATTCCAAGTGCAAGACCCTGGGTCAATCAACGCCGAAACAAACGGGGAAGAAGCAGGGGCACCAAGTCTACGAGAAGGAATCGATGGCGGAGACGTGGGTAACCAAGCATCTTCAAACACCCGTATGGAAAAACCATTACCTACCTGCCAACGCAACCCACGAGATAGTAAATCTCGACCATGGAGGATACTTCGCCAGCCCCACGACCGGTACGGTTTCACAAGTACTCGTACTAGTTTCGGGCTGATCGGTCCAGTTCCATCAAGGAAGCCCAAATGTTTTTTTTTTCCCTCTCCGATTTAAATTGAGATGACCAGACAGGGCCCACTAATTTATGGGCCTCGTGAGGCCGACTCTCCTTCACGGCGCTAACAAGTAACATCTACCCACTCACATGATTGCCACGACCTGTCGTCTCCGTTGCGCGCCACCTGTCCATCCCTCCCTCTCTCTCTTGAGCTGTCTCTCTTACTCTCTCGCGACTCGCGAGAAGGGTCTTTCCGCTGAATCGTCGCTCGAAACTCGTCCCCAACCTCCGCCGGAACGCGATTTTCCCCCACTCTCCGATCACCGTTTCGCCGAGTTACCGGAGTTTCGAAAGAGCGAGATAAAGTTAGAGAGGGACGAAGGAGGCGAGAAGTTGCAACCGAAATGAGGGCCGTTGCGTCGCGGTTGATCGACTCGAGAGCTTCCCTGTCTAGATTGTGGTAATTCAATCTGCTTCCCCATTCCCTTGTTCAGTTGAATGTTTGAATTAGTGTAGCTCGGTTTTTTCGCACGAGAATTTCTGATTATGTTTTCCGATTGCTTAATTCGTCGGAGAGCAGTGCAATGGCGGGGTACGGTGAGCGGAGATGTTACTCAACTGATTCTAATAAGGTAGATGAGCTTTTCAAAGTCGAGGAAGCTGAAACTGTGAACGTCCCTCCGCCGCCTCAAGAAAAGGTGTGAATCATTTTGATACACTGTCGCATTGGAACTTGTTGGTTGGCTTTTTGGGGTTTACATTTTTTGCATTCTGTTATGTGTTTGGATTCAGTTGCTGGTGTTAGGTGGAAATGGTTTCGTTGGCTCTCATATTCTAAGGGAGGCTCTAGATTTGGGCTTATCTGTTGCTAGCCTTAGCAGGTATGCATTTTCACTACTTCTGTTTCCAGGCTTGTTCCCATTGGATAAATGCCATTTGGTTTGAACTTTAGAAGTTAGCCTCCGCTATAGACAATGGACTCCATAGATTCAAATTCTAGGTAATATTTCGATTGAAAGTAGGTGACGCGATCTTGCGTGCTATGCGTTCGAACCCTTTGCCTTCTTAGTTATGGTTCAATAATGGTTGTTATGGGAAGCTTGCTACTATACTTGAGCTGGTCTCAATGTTCTGCTGAGTGTTTTCCGGGTTTCGCTTTGCATGACTACTGGCACTCAACCGGTTCTTGTTGGAATTTGAATCTGCTATTTTTTCTGTTCAGATCTGGGAAGTCATCATTGCATGATTCATGGGCTAACAGTGTCACGTGGTATCAAGGTTTACTTTTTACTTTGCTGTTGAGTGATGATTCTTCCTCATTCAATTTAACACTGGTGAGAGGCGTTGAGTTATTTTGTTTAGCTTGATTCATTTGCCCTTATCTTCTACAGGGAATCTTCTTTCGCCTGATTCATTGAAGGATGCTCTAGACGGGGTCTCTGCGGTTGTAAGTAATCACTCTGTTACATGTTATGCTCGGATACATCTCTTTTGTATGCATTTGTTTATGAGTTTAGTTTAATGCATGGAGTTTTTTCAGTGTGGGATTCGGTTATGACATATTGCTGGTCTCTGTTGTTACTGACTCTGCTTCTGCTAAATTCTAGATTTCCTGTGTTGGGGGTTTTGGCTCACATTCATACATGTACAAGATCAATGGAACTGCGAATATCAATGCTATTAGAGCTGCTTCGGAAAAAGGTAAATGGTTTTAAATGGGTCTCCACGTTGTATTCATACTCTAGCTACCATCCCACTTTCTTTTGTATGCTCCTTCTGCGACACCATTGCAGCATGATAGGTAAGGGATTAGTCTTTCCAGCAGCTACACATCACTTGGCTTCACTAAACCCCTCTGTATTATAACCGACTGTTTCTTTCCCCTGGCATTTGTTTTTGTAGGCGTGAAAAGATTTGTTTACATTTCTGCTGCGGATTTTGGCCTGGCTAACTACATACTGCGAGGATATTACGAGGGGAAGGTAGGATTTCATAGCTTTATTTTGAAGAGTATGATTTCATAGTTGATAATTGTTCTTTCGGGAGTAAGGTTTTCTTTTATTTTCTTCTAACTTGACATGCTTGGTTGTTGCCTCCCTTGATACAGAGAGCTGCCGAAGCAGAATTACAGGCAAAGTTTCCATACGGAGGTTAACTTATGGGTTGCAGCTCATTATTGTTTAGTAAATTTTATGTCTGGATCAGAAGATCATTATTTGCATCTCCATCTTTGAAAGAATTTTTCTTTTGGTTCTCTGAACAAATGAACTTTTCCAATTTCTTATACAGGAATAATTCTGAGACCAGGCTTTATCTACGGGACTCGTGGTGTTGGAAGTCTGAAGTTGCCTCTTGGTGTCATTGGTTCTCCTATGGAAATGGTAACTTGTTTATGCTTCCATAGGATTCATATGTCTGATTTTCGGTTATCTTAGAAACCAAACATCCAGTCTATATATCCTGCCAACTAACATGAACTCTGGTTTTAGTACACTTGCATTCGTTTTGCACTGGATTTCTGAATGGTAATGAGTGACGACATCTGTCCTGCGCCTCAGGTTCTTCAACGGGCAAAGCCGCTAAACCAACTTCCAGTAATCGGACCCCTGTTCACACCTCCGGTGGATGTGAATGCGGTGGCCAGGGTGGCACTGAGGGCAGCAACTGATCCGGTTTTCCCACCTGGGATTATAGATGTTGATGGGATCCAGCGTTACAGGCAATAAGTAAACGTGAAGATAGAAATGTTAGCTCTCTACTACTTGTTCTTTTTCATTCTTAGTTAACCTGCTTCCTTCTGTGAACAGTTGAAGCTGTAGAGCTGCTGGCAGAGGAACCCTTTATCCCTTACAGGCCAATAACCAGGGAGTTCCTTAAAATGTTGGAAGAATGTTGAGTAAGTTCGTTGAGAATTAGAATGGAAATATCAAATATCTACTGTTATTTCGATGTTCGAATCCTTCAAATAACACTTAACAATAAAAAACAAGTTTGTGTCGCTCCTAAAATAAACTACTTGTAGTCATACTTTACTAGAACGGTTTCTTCATTATACAATATTTCATAATCTTTATTGATGTCTCGTAATTTCATCATTAGTGTTAACATATAAGCAATGTGGTCTTCTCTATTGGAATTTGGATGTGAACCAATGTTGATCACACCTGCCTGAGCTACTGTGCCGTTGTGCAACTCCGACGAAGATTGAAGATTCTATCATCGGAGTAGGTCTTCGGGTCGAATCCACAAAGATTCCATCATCAGAGTAGGTGTTTCTGGTGAATCCGCAGGAAACTCCAGGCGAACGGAATACGTGGAGGGGCTCAGCGCATTCACATTGGCGAGATGAACGTCGCTACAAACTCTGTCGTCCCTGATAGTACGGCATTTGAGATCTTTCGTGTCGAACGTCCTGAACAGATCCTGACTTCTTCTCCAGAACGAAGGTTTCCATTGTGAATCGTCTTCTTGGGGCAACACAAGCTTCCCGTGCTTGTAAACGAACACGACGATAAAAACACAGATTGCTAAAACTGCAGCCATGCCAGCAATCAGAAACAGGCTCCGGAAGCTGTTCAACCAACGCTTGTTCTCTGAAGCAACCGAGGTACTAGACTCCTTGCACCTCCTGTTGTTCTTGCCAATCCTTGCTTCTTCTATTTTGGTCTGCTTATCTCCCTCAACCACGTTCACGGCTGCTCCTGCAATATCTGCAACCATTGGAGATCCTTTTGGGAAGACCTGCAAGCACAAGAAATGAAATGTTAGACCAGTGTACGTACGGTAGGGAAAAGGTTACGAAGTCAAAGGTGTTAGTTTCATTGAGGAATAACCACAAACACCTAGAGTGCCAAAGAACAAAAGAAAATGAACGAAAATCGAAGTGCGGGAATAAGCCGGTCCGTACATACCTGAATCAGCAGCAGCAGCTTCAACAACGCCGTCTCTGCTGGAATTCGTGGTGTTGATGACGGCGCGGGTGGTGGTGTTGTTAGTGCGCGAACCGTCGGAATCGGAAATTGACCCTACGTTCATAGCCACCGTCGCGTTATTGCTACTGCTCTGCCCCGCCACCGCAGCAACATTACTGATCGCCGCACAATAAGCGGTGGCGAACAACGTCGTGACGAAGAATCGTGACCACCCCGGATTCTGCAGAAGGCGGTAGCTGATTCCCGGCGTCATCGTTTTGAATCGGCGATCTAATTTGCGAGGGAACAAAGGGAGCAGAGCGTCGCCGGAGGCCTTTTTTCTCCTTTTGTTTGTTTGGGAATGATGAGTTGTTGATTTATAACCACGAAAGAGGAGAAAAGTCAATGGATGAAATGCGTAGTTTGAAATGAAGAAATTAGATACGATCGAGCTAGCAGTTTCGTGGAAGTTTAACCAATGCGTTGAAGCAAGATATAATTAAGGTGCTAATTAATCAACCAGCCCCATCGCCCATCGCCATCGGCACGTCTTGATGATGTAATAGTAAGTATTTAATTAGACTTTGATTTTGAGTATCTAAACCAGCTTCCGGTGATCGGATCTCTGTTCATACCAGACACCTCCGATCCAGTTTTGCGGCCAGAGATCAGCGGGCAAGTTTGATTGATGGGTTCACCGGAATATTGAATACATAAGGGTGTAGTTTTCACTTTTATTTCAATTTTTTAATTCATTCCATCAATTTTTTCCTTTTTTTTCTTCTTCTTCTTCATTTTGTCGTGTTTTCTCCATCAGTTTTATTCCATCGTTCCTACACAAGTTTCTTTCCCCTCCGATAATTTACCTGACGACTGACCAAGTTTTTTCATTTCGTAATTTCAGTTCCAGCCCATTTTTTCATTTCGTCATTTCTCCACCTATTTATTTCTCCTCCAATGATTTGCTTGGAGAAACATTGTGAATAAACTACATGCTATGCTTTCCTAGCATGATTGCTTGATTTCTCATCATATACCATATTTCTCCATCAGTACTGTTAGCATCGACAATGGGTCATTCACTACTAGAATTGGATGTGAATCAACGTTCGTCATCACACCTTAATGAGCTATCGCGTTGTCGAGCAACTCAAGGTGAAGATTCTATCAGCGAAGTAGGTCTTTGGGTTGAATCCACAAAGATTCACTCAACGAAGTAGGTGATTGGAGCGAATCCAAAAGAGACTCCCTCTGAACAAAAAAAGTGGAGGGGCGGATCACATACATATTGGCAAGATGAACCTCGTCACCAATTTCGTCGTCCTTCAAAGCATGCCATTTGAGATCCTTCCTGTAGAAGGACCTCAACCGATTCATAATTCTTCTCCAGAACGACGACGGGTTTGATTGTGAGTCGTCTTCTTGGGGGAACAAAAGCTTCCTGCCAGAGGGACTCGTCGGCTTCATATTGGCAAGACGAACCTTGTGACCAACTCTGTCGTTGCTAAAAATATGAGAGTTGATGTCTTTCTTGTCCAAGATCTTCAACAGATTCGAAATCATTCTCCAGAAGGAAGAGTCTCTATTTGAATCGCCTTCTCGAGGCAGCATAAGCTGGATGTGGTCATAAACGAACATGATCGTGAAAATGCAGAGTGCTGAAATAGCGGCAACAAGAAACAAGCTCCAGAAGTTGTTTAGCACGAATCGTCCCCCTGATGAAACATATGTACTAGATTCCTGGCACCTCGTGTTCTTGCCAGTCATGTTGCTAACCACTGTTTCTCCTGCACGCAACACATAAATGGAAAACATCTCTTGTCACGTTAGGTGACAAAACACCTAAAGCCAGTTCATTTACGTCATTTTGTGTTATATTTTATGGAATTAAATTTGGATTATCAATTAAACTGTAAAAAAATATGTTGCAATTGATCATAATCTACACAATGACATCCATTTTGAAGTTTAAAATTTATTTTACAGCGGCGTTAATCTCACTCATCAAATCTAGTACCACCGAAATTTATCAAGAGATCGGATTCGATTAACCATGGCATATCATTAATTTACATCCATAGGTATTTTATTACGCTTTAAGCATTTTTTTCTATTTAAATTTTATGGCGACTAGAAATGTTGTTTAGACTTTAGTCTCTATGTTGATGAGTAGAAAAGGTACTACCGTGGGCGTTGACTTGGAGGAATTATTGAGTACTCCGGGAGTACCACGTAGGCAGGCTGAGGTGGTACTCCCGGACAATAACAATCTGACACCTGTTATCTCTGCATCATTAACCACCTTTTTTCTCCTCAACCTCTCTTTCCTCCTCAACCTTTTTTCTCGTGCCCTTTTCTATTAACTACCTTAATAAAAAATTTAATATTCAATTTCAATCAAAATCACTCTCTCTTCTGCTTCCTTTCCAACTGAACTCTCTCGCCTCCATAGCCCCGGTGTGGCAGCGGCGTTCTTCAATTTTCAGAAGCTATAAACACCAGTAAGCTATTCATAAACGCCTCAGGTTTGCTATCCATCGACAACTCATTTACCCAATAAGTAAAATCGTTTGAATCTTGGGAGTAAAAGTAAAATCGATTGGATACAAATCAATGATATCTTAACAATCCGTCATTAGAAGTGTGTTTTTCAAACGAAAGGTTTGGGGCATTTTTTTAGAGAGAGAGAAAGGAAGAGGGTTTATGGAGGTTTTCTGGGAAACGGTTCGGAAGTAAGAGATAGAGAGATATTGGCTTTGTTATTCTCCCCCTGGAGAGGAGTGAGGGCTTTGATTACTATATTAATTAAGGTTCATGACAGAAAACGAAAAATTTAAAGTCCCCAAAAAGATAATCTTGCAGCAGTAACTTAATTAATTAAACAAATGACATGTGGTGGGTTATTATTGACCGGGAGTACCACCTCAGCCTGCCTATGTGGACTAGAAATGTTGTTTAGACTTTAGTCTCTATGTTGATGAGTAGAAAAGGTACTACCGTGGGCGTTGACTTGGCTTAAACTCAGCAGTATTCATTTTACGATAAGGACCGATTCGCCGAATAAATAAAACCAATTTGTGGAGGAAAAGCCAACCAACTAAACGCAGAAAGGAATTAAGAACAAAAAACCACAAGTCTTCGTCCGGGCCAATTTGTCGGCTAGTAGAACAAGATTGGGAGAAGCGTCAAACTAAAACTAACTAATGGAAAACTGTACATAGTGCATCGATTTTTCATTGAGGAATAACCACAAACACCTAGAGCGCAAGAACAAAACAAGGGAGGAAAACGAAAATTTGAAATGGGGAGTCAGCACCTTGAACAACGTCTCCGCCGGAATCTCTAGTTTTGAAGTCCAGAATAATCAGCCCTAAGTTCATCGCCACCGTCGAGTTATTACTACTCCTCCTCTGCCCCGCCACCGCCGCCGTCGTATTACTGATCACCGCGTAATAAGCAGTAGCGAATAGCGCTGTGAGGAAGAATCTTGGCCACCCCGGATTCCGCGGAAGGCGGCGGCCAATTTCCGCCGTCATCGTTTGGCAACGGGCGCTCTATGATTTGCCAAGGAAGAAAGGGAGCAGAACTTTGGGTGATGTTTTTTTCGTTCTTTCGTTTGTTTGAGAAAACACAAGAGTTGTTTATTTATACAGAAAATTCTAAGGCGAGGGCAGGAGTTCCATAAACACTCTTGGGGTCGTTTGGATTAAGAATTCAGTTAAGTAGAGATTTGATCAACAATCACTCAATTAAAATACCTAGTATTTTAAACCCAGGGTTTGTGTTAAATATGTTGTTTGTTTATGAATGAGAATTTATTAATTAGGGAATTTAATTCTGAAAGCAATTGTGGAAATTACAGTGATACCCTTCACTATATTAGCTGCCAGTATTCTTTTACTACCCACGATTTCGAAGGACAATTAACAACAACACACATAATCTTGCATAAGCCTTGATCCTATCATTACAAGCGCCGCAGCAGGAGTAACAACTACGTTTGAGGATCGTTGTATGCGCCACATGTTTCCCCTCTAAATCCACTACGAAAACCCCTCTGTTCTTCTCCGATTGCAGTGGCCTCATGTGCTTTATGAGGATTGCCATAGTCTTGCGGAGAATGGGTTGTTTGAGTGTATAGTCAAGCAGGCATTTGTTCCCTGTCATCATCAAACACTTGCAGTTTGTCACCGAAACTCAAAAACAACAAAGAATCCAGTATTCAAACCCAAGCTCAAAAGAAAGTACCCAAGCAGGCATTTGTTCCCTGTCATCATCAAACAGTTGCTTCTATATATACAAGCAATTAACACATCAAGCTCAAAAGAAAGTACCCAACTGTGGCAACTTTAACCACTAATCTCGAACTTCTATATATTATCCTGCTCAAGACCATTTATCACCATGACAGGAGCTCGAAAGGAAGGCTTGTCAAACTAAAACAGCACGCTTTTGAAGGTGCTAGTGAATTTGAAGGGATCTGACGAAAAAAAGAGAACGAGATCTCGAACAACATTACCCACTAATTAATCATCATCAAGGATGAATCATAACCCTTAACCCCTCGAATCGAGACAACCCAATCGGTCACCATAGAAACCCTAGAAATCACAACTAAATTCGAGAAGGAGGAGATGGTTACGAACCTGAAATCAAGTCGCAGCAGGCACGCCTATAGAAGAAGCTTGCTCACCCTCACTTCCGTCGTCGCCGGGCCTTCTCCGCTGGCCGTAGATTCATCGACAATTCCTTTCTTCTATCTCGACGGTAGGTTAGGGGGAGAGTTGTTCGTGAATGACGGGAATAATGAGAGGTGTCTGCGAAATTGCGGTTAAAGGATAAAACTGGAATAACAAAATATTAGCAGGGACACGCTGGGAAGAACCAAAACAAATAGGGGCGGATTTTAAAATACTTGGAGGATAGTAGATATTTCTAATTCCGGACTGGGTCGGATTTAAAAATCTCGATGGCCCAAATCTCTGCAGTTTTTATTGTTATCCAAACGTGGGAATTGATTAAATTCCTGGACGGGCTGGAATTTGGGCCAAATCCCTGCCCACTTTTCTGGATCCAAACGACCCCCTTAAAAATTGTATGAGTTAGGATTTAGGAAGTCAATGATTAATGGGATACATTTAAATTGACATATTTGATAGTTTTGGTGACAATGTTGTTTTATATCAATTTCAAATATGAAAATTATGTGGGTCAACAAATCAATCAAAGTCGTTTTTTTGTTTTTCACATGTATATATAATTTAGTTAAAATGAATGAGAGATTATTCATTAAAATTTAAGGGAAAAAAAGTTATACATTCCGTTACGTAATTATAACATCCCAACCTTTTTTTATGATAAATAAATTTTTTGCTTTGAATTTATCTCTAGACGATTTCATTGATGGGCGCAACATGTTAGACTCCCCGAGAGGTCACCTTTCTCACCATCAAATTGAGAGACACTATCTGCCATCAAGTCTATCAAGAACCATTTGATCCTAATAACTCGAGTTATTGGGAGATCGAGGTTCAAGCGTAGATCATATACCACAACACTAACACTCCCCCTCAAACGAAAGCCACCATATACGGGCTTGAAGTTTGCACAGGCATCAAATACCATGTGCTAACAAATGGGGGTTACCGGGATTCGAACACAAGACTCATTTATAGAAAGCTCCGGTACCATATCAAGAACCAGTTGATCCCAATAACTTGAGTTATTGAGACTAACTAGTTCTTGGGACGACCAAGGTTGTCGAGCTCCAGCATAGAAACATGTTTTGGGTGTGCTTACGGTGGTTATAATATTAGCTTCAATAACCTACCATCAACTTACTATATACACACACACTACAAGAAAATGCTCCTATTGCGACGGATTCTATTGCGACGACATAAAATTCGTCGCAGAAAGTGAACATTTTGCAACGAATTTTGTATTTTCGTCGCGGATTGTGTTAATATTCTGTGATAGGTGGGGTATATGATTTTGCGACGGTCTTTTCTTTTTCACGACGAATTGTTTCGTCGCAAAAGGTTTTGGGGACTTTCTACGACGATTGTCGTCGTCGCGGAATAGTTGGATATTTTCTGCGACGCATATTTTCGTCGCAGAATGTTTTAGACTTTTGTGACGAAGCGATATTCGTCGCAGAATATGTGAAAACTTCTGCGACGAAATGCATTTCGTCGCAGAATATGTGAAAACTTATGCGACGAAATGCATTTCGTCGCAGAATATTTTGAGCTTTTCTGCGACGATTGTCTTTCGTCGCAGATGTTCGAGACTTTTTGCGACGATCGTCTTTCGTCGCAGAATGTTTGAGCCATTTTGAGAATTAAGAATATTTAGTGGATGAGTACCTATGCACATAACTAAGTAAAAAAACCTTATCGCAATCAATTGAATTGTGATTTTCGTATTAAGAAAGTTTAATTTATAAAAGGCAACAAAAACATATGTTTATTTAATAGATTGATAAATCTTGACATTTTATTTAAATATCTTTATTGAATAATATTTGGTTTGTAAATTAATTGAAGATAACCTTTGAGCTTTGGTCCCATAAACTCTACATGATTAAGTTTTTAAAAGATTTAGACGTACAAGGATAATTGGAATTAGGTTTAACAGAATGTTTTGATTTTGAAATCTTAGGCTTTGACTAAAATAACAACGAAAAGTTACATTTAACAAATGGTTTAGTAGTAGTCTATTGGTTGAAACATTTGTCTGTGTGTTGATGTTAGCTCAAGGTTAGCTGTTCGAATCCCCGAGTATGATTTTTTGGTTCTGCGACATGGTGAAAGGGTAGTTTGGTCAATTGAGTATCCTTTAGTATATAAAGGATGAGAGGGGAGTGAGTAGAAAACCCTAGCCGCCCAACTCATCTTTTCCTCCTCTGGTCTTCTCTCCCATGTAGACAACAACTCATCTTTTCCTCCTCTCTTTCGATTCTTTAATTTTCACCTTCTTCCTTTCTCGTCTTTTCTCCCTTGTAGACAACAAAACCCTTAAAACCGTCGGCGGAAAATATGATCCTCTCGATGAGAAAAGAAATCTGGAAGAAACGGGTATCGCCGGTGGCCTCGGAGTTCGATTACGCTGAAGGAAGATCGACGGGGGGCCAGGGTTTTGGGCTTTGGCCGCGGTAAATCGGCTCCTCTTGATCAGAAAAGTGAAGATCCGGGTAAGATTCGGCCTGCATGTGTTTTTCTTTTCGTTTTCTGGTTCAAGAATGGATAATGACATTTTTCCTTCTGGGTTTTGGTTTCGAACGAGGCAAGAAGAAAAGAGATCGGTAGGTGGCCTGGATTTTGGCTCCGGGCGCAACGATTTGGGTCCAATCGGGGAAGGATGACCAGATCTGCTCTTCGAACAGGAAAAGCGAATGAAAGAAACCAGATCTGCTCTTTCGGCGACCAGATCTGCTCTTCCGAACGGGATATGCTCTGTTTTTTAAAATTGTTTAAGAAATCTGACTTAGCAAATCTGGATTTTGGATGAGTTGAAAGCACTTAATTTGGGGGAATCTTGATTTTTAGGTTTGATGAGGTGCTGATTTGAGGTTTGACAAAAGAGTGAACCAGAAAACGAACCCGGGGAATGATTGTGACCTATACTGAAATAGCCCGAAAAGAATTGTGACCTATATTGAAATTACCCAGAAGATAAATTGTAAATAACTCCAATTCAATTTTTCGTTTCTAAATCATGTAACTTTCTGCGACGAACTACTTCGTCGCCAAATAACCTTCCTTACTGCAACGGAGGTATTTTCGTCGCTGAATACCCATTCTGCGACGACATGGTCGTCGCTAAATCGTCAAACTTCTGCGACGAATTTAGTTTTTCTGCGACGAACCAGTTTTTATTCGTCGCAGAACTTTCTGCGACGCTGTATAGGCGACGGAAGATTTTTCTCTTCTGCGACGGTAAAATCCGTTGCATAAAGTATTTGCGACGGATTTTAGGGTTTCTGCGACGCTTTTGTTCCGTCGCAGAAAGTGTATTTTCTTGTAGTGACAACAAACTAATTAAGTTAACAAACTACATATACGTACATCACATACTTTACAACGGTGGTTAATTTCGACACGAAACAACATTCAATGTCTCGTAATTTCATCATTATCATAACCATCATCAATCTGTCCTGCTCCACTGAAATTTTGATGCAAATCAATGCTTATCTCTACTCCCTGCGCTTCAACATTGTCGTTGTAGTGCAACTCCGTCGAGGAATCTATCGGCGGAGGAGTAGCCGCCGCCGCCGTCGACGAATCCACAGGAAACTCCGTCTGAACCGAATAAGCAGAAGGGCTCATCACATTCAGACTCACCAAATTAACCTCGTTATTGCCAACCCTGTTGTCGTCCCTGAAAGTGTGACACTTGAGGTCCTTCTTGTCGAACGTCCTCAACAGTCTCATAATCCTCCTCCAAAACGAAGGTTTCGATTGCGAATTATCTTCGCCTTCTTGTTGCTGCAACAGAATCTGCCTGTGCTGGTAGACGAACGTGGCTGCGAAAATTATGAGTGCCGAAACTGCGGCGACACCAGCTATGAGAAACAGGCTCCAGAAGCTGTTGAGCCCGAGCTGTCCGCCTGGAGAAACAGAGGTGCTGGATTCAGGGCACCTGCTGTTCTTGCCGAACCACGCTTCTTCGATTTTGGTCATCTTGTCTCCCTCTGTCACGTTCAGGACAGCTCTGGAAATGTCCGGTACGAGTACGGAGCCTTTGGGGAAGACCTGCAGGACACATCATCGAGAAATTATCATGATTGTTGTTTTCTGCGAATCGGGCGACAAAGCAAGAAAAACGAAAGCAAGAACAACGCATATGACACATGCGACACACGATTTATATTTGTGTTAGTTAGTCCACAAGCGGGAAAGAGCCAGTTGTTTCACTATACTTGAGGAGATACAGATTACAATGAGACCACCGTGACGTCTAGTCGTAGCACCAGATAGTCCGATTCAAGTCACATCAACATATCACATTTAGGAATTGAAAGAATTACCCAAAAACACAAAGCCAACTTATCAGGAGTCAAATCAAGTTTGGGTAATTTTGTTTTTAGCATACTCGTAATGAATTTATTAGTTTGTGCCTAAATTGGATCCACACTATTGAAAGTCCGATCCAAAAGAAAATGGATACTCAGTTATAATGCGATTTTTGTCTTTTTTGTTGTTGTTGTTATGAAACAAACAAAAAGGTAGATACACCCACATTAAGGGTGTATAATTGGGTTAAAGATATTTATGAAATGATTGATATATATATATATATATATATATATATATATTATATACAATCATCTAAACTCAATTAGACCAGGGGCGGAGCCAGGATTTCTATATGACTACATCGGGTGGGCCGAAAATAATTAAATGTAAATAAAAATAAAATAATTATTTTAAAAGTATACAACGTTTTTTAAAACCATTGAAAAATCACTAAAAAATAGTATGTAAACTAAATGTTTTGCTACCTTTCTTTCAATATAGTCTAAAAGTCATTTAAATCACTCAAAATATAGCAAAATGGGAGGTAGTGGTGAATTGAACATGGGTGCTCCACGCTAAAAATAGGATTAGCTATCAGTAAACTACATGATAATTGTATGAATTAATGTTCTGGTCGAGTCCTATCTACTTATTCACATTTTTTCTAAATATCCTTAAAATTTTAGGGACCTGGACTAATCCAGGGGGCCGGGGCCCACCCTAACTTTCAAGTAGCTCCGCCCCTGAATTAGACTCATCTTCATCTCACCCAACTAGACCAAAAATTCAATACCAACCCTATTCCAAAACCATTTAAAATACATAAAAAGTTCATTTGAATCCGACCCAATACCCGAACAAATCATGCAAATTAGGTCAAATTACCCAATAATTCCACTCATTGCCCTCTACAATCACATTTTCTCTAATAATTCACATCTACAAAACACCAAGATTAGACCATAAAGAAGGAGAGAGAGCAGAACTTACAAATCCAAAGCCGTCGGTTTTGTACGAAGGATCAGTCATCATGTACTTGGAGCAGTGCTTCGCCAAGAACAGCTTGATGTAAGGAATCTCATCGAACGCAGCAGCGATCCTCCCTTGCCCGAAAAGAGTGTCGCAGTGGTCGGAGTTGTCGTACGGCACCAGCCTGTCGTCGCGAAACCCTATCCGTTTCAGCAGTCCGACCACAAACGAGCCGTCCTGGTACCCAACGAACTCGCCTTTCCTCAGCAGCTCGTTGATGTCCGTCACCGTCGGCTGCAGCCGCTGCACCGTCAGCAGGCTGGTGAAGCTGGCCGTGTAACTCTGCGTCAGGATCAGCACGACGAAGCACCAGATTATCACCACCGTCCTCGCCAGGTTGCTCACCACGTTCTCTCCTGCAACAACAACAACATATATATTGTGCAGTGGTAAGCATGCATGGGTTGTCAAACCACGGGTGCACTGGCCGGTACAATCAGGTTCAACCGCGATATTTCGAAAACAAAACTGGAAGTTCACCGATATGAAGCAATAGTCAAAACCGGTAAAAAACTAAAAAGCATGATAATTTTCACGTTTTGTTTTTTATAACGTGTAGGTAATGATTATTTATTAGCCAAATATTTTCACAGATTTTTTTTTATCAGCCAAAACCTATTGAATTACTGATAATTAGCCAAACGTTAACTTCTCATTAGCAATTTTGTAAGTAATATAGACTTGACAACATGATACTGACTTGGAAGAGATACATAGAGGTTAACATTCGAAAAATTTAGTATTTTAACTAAGAAGAGAGTTACAAAATTTAGTATTCCGATAGGTTTGGCTAATAAAAAAATCCGAAAAAGGTTCGGCTAATAAATAGTCATTACTTCTTTTTTTTTTTTTTTTTTTTGTTAAAATATAGATGAAGATTATAGGTTGATTTTATAAAGATGGATTATATAAATGCACTTTTCATTGTGGCGTTAATAATTTTCCACTTCCTCGTATATTGGTATAAACCAGTTTGACAACCTTGATATATAGTAAGTACACTTACTGTGGGCGAAGACCATGGTTGAGAAGGAGAACCAGAGGCTGGTCCCGGCCTGATGCGAAGGCGGCCCTCTGAAATCCTTACTGATCCTGTGCTCCAGTACCCACACCACGAACCCGATGAACAGGAAGAACAGGAACGTCGTCATCCAGAGATCCCACGTCAGCGGCTTCAGGAACAGCCACGCGTTCTTGCTCCCGTCCGGCCTCACCGGCACCACCATCGACACCCCGGACTCCGTGTACGGAAGCGTGAAGTCGACGTAGTTCGACCTGTTGGCGATGACGGTGGTGTCTCCGACCACCGCGTCGAAGTTCTGCATTACCACGCATGCAACGAACATATGGTAATTAGTATGACATAAAAATAATTTAAAATATAATTACTACGAGTATTGTTATGTATCCGTAAAGTATCACTAGTATTATGTTATACTACTCGCAGTATAACATAACGCTAGGTGTAAGTTGTAACCACTCACTGTAACAGGTGATTAATAATTAATTTCGGGTTGATTAGTTATTTAATTACTTACTTACCCCTAGAAAGACCTGATAAACAAGGTCGTTGTAAGTCCCGGCGCTATCCCCAGTGGCGTTGGCAAAAGGCACGTACTCAAAGGGAAGCGCATACGGCAGCGTTTGGACGACGGCTTCGAAGATATCAATGCAGTATCCCGTCACGCTCGTCTTATTGGTTTCGGGATCGGTAGTAACAGAAACAAACTCGCTGAATCCGTCCTTTACCGGGACTCCGATCCTCAGCTTCTTCCCGCTCGTCGGCATCTGAAACCCTTTCGGCACCGCCGCCGCATCCCCCGGCCATATCACCGTCCTCATCAGGCTCTCCCTCGACGCGCTTCTCCCCGCCGTTGACTCGTTCGCCAACTCTCTGGCCAAACCTCCGCCACGTGTCCAGTACCCGACGACTCTCCCTCCGTTCCCGTTCACGTTCACCACCTCGTAGGCCGAGCCCTTCAGCTGCCCGTCGGGCTCCATCGCGAACTCGCCCGAGAGGCCCGCGAACTTCGCTCTCGACAGCTCGAGAGCGAGGTTCGGGCCGCTGCTCGACGCCCGGATCCTGTCCAGGTCGGTCGAGTTAGTAACGTTTCCAGCGTTACTGCTGCTGCTGTTGTTTAAAAAGGTGAAGTTTGTGGCTTGTCCCGCCTTCTCGATGGCCGTGGCTAGCGCCACGGTGGCGTCGTACGCCCACAGCCCGTAGCTGTTGAGATCCGCGTCGAGGATCTCCGGGTGGTCTCGCTGGAATTTCCGCTTCCAGCGAGACCTGAACTCGAGGACTTCTTTGGTCCTCGGCACGTGGGGCTTGACTCCCAAAACGCCCTGCATGGACTCGAGAACCGAACTGTCGATGGAATTCAAGAATCCGGTGATCCCGTCGGTTACTATCCACACGTAACCTGGTGACATCATTTCGACTTCTTTGGCCTTGGCGAATAACCTGGTGGTATTAGAGTAACACTATCACTTTCAAAAACCAATTGGTTCCAATAACTCGAGTTGTCAGAAGAGTTTAAAAAAAGAAAATACCTGGCGCCGAGATTGGGAGCCATGTGGACCACGAAGACGCGGGTCTGCATGGTCATGAGCTTGTAGAGCTCCTGCCCGATCTGGTCGTCGGTGGCGGAGGCGGAGATGGCGCTGCGGTAAGGGACGCGAGCGTCGACGGCGTCGAGGGAGTCGACGAGGGAAGGGACGATCCCCTCGCCGTAGGCATTGTCGACGTAGATGGGGACGACCTGCCGCCAGCTAAAGGCTTTGACTATGGCGGCGATGGCGTTGACTTGGGTGGAGTCCTTCTGCGTGGCGCGGAAGAAGTATGGGCTGCGGATGGAGGCGAGGGTTGGGCTGGATGCGGAGAATGAGATTACTGGGATTTGGGCTTTTTCTCCGAGCGGGATGAGGAAGTTGGCCTGCATCGATGTTTCTGGGCCGAGGATGGCTTGGACTTGCACGTTGTTTATCAAATCCAGAGCTGCCACGTAGTTACAAGAGTGATAATGTTTTTGTGAATACATCAGTAGAAGACTAGAAGTGGAGGAAATTTTATATTACAAAAATAAAATAATAAAGCGCAAGAAAGATTAGGATATTTGTTATTCTACCAAACTTAACTTAATTAAGTTTATCAAACCTAACTTAATTAATATGTTCATCATTCATCAGATGAAAATGAAGTTCCAACAACCTATACTAATTTAGTTAGGTTGGCGTTATTGTTATTGTTATTGTTATTCAGCATATAGAGAGCAGCAGTTGACATAAAGGTGTCACTCTTGCTGTTTAATTAAACCATATATATACCCTCAAACTAATCCCATTTTAATATATCATCTTATGCATTTTATAATCTATGTAATTTATAAAGTGGGATCTCCATGGATTTCAACCGTCAAGACCAAGCAATTAGAAGGATTTTTTTTATAAGAGTCATATAGATTTATTTTGTTGTGATTAAACTCCTACCTAAGGAATTCAAACCTGAGATCTCCAGGTTTATACACCAAGTTCTTATTCGTATGATTTGGAGACTTATATTAAGTTATTGTCACATATCTTGGTCGCACTATCATTAAGCAAAATGCCCCAACAGGCCAACACTAATTAGGTGCAACAGTCACGTATACATATATACACTTAATTTTATTCCCCGTATTTCAGAAGAGGATGTATTATAATAACTAATCAGAATCTTTTTTGGTAGATAATTAATTTGAATCGGAATGTATACTAAATATTATGATCGTTTGTCCTCCATTTAATTTTTGTTATGTTCATTAGAGTAGTTGCTATCAATGTTATTAATTTAATCCTTGTCGTGGTTACTCATTTGTATTATTATTATTATTATATATAGAGGGAGCAGTTAATTAGCATTGACTGAACTACTTATGCATATTTCTTAAATTTGTTTTATCTTTAGATTTACCAACAATTTGGTGAGAAATAAGGCCGAGGCTGACCATTGGGAACAACAACGGATCATGAACTGGCAGCAAGCACAAGCAAAATATGAAATGCCACGACACGACCCAACATTTGAATAAGTCAAAAGTCAAATCCTCATTGCTCCCAGATTTGACGCGAATGAAGAAGAGAAGTCAAGCAAGCATCCTCTGCCCCAAACTGAATCGATAGAGTGCAGCATGCTGCATGCAGCTAACCACGACCGGTTGTTTCTGCGGTTTAATCTACTGGAAGAACAAAAGCTAAAACTATCACCGATCGGTGGATTATTTCCTGTTTAAATCGAAAGAACAAAAGGTATGACAAAATGAATTGGTAGATTCACATTTTTTTTCCCTCGTCACTGGTCGTATTGCTCGAAGAGAACTAATTTAGCATATTCTGTAGCATGAAATAATGATGTATGTATTCACAATTATTCGTCTCGTTACTGATAACATTGCTCAGAACTAATTAAGTAGGTTTTATTGCGCTTAGATGCACAGAGTGTCAGAGTCTATAAAAGTTTTATAAATTATTTATAAATAACATAGCCAGTTTACTATATTATTTATAAATAATTATAATTAGGTTATCCGGCAGGGAATGAGATCAATTTTCACGCCGCATATTATCAACGCCAAGACGTGACATTTTCAAAGAAGATAAAAAAAAAAAAAAGGCAAATTCAGACCTTCATCAATCGGTTGCTTATTATCTGACAGTGGAATTAGTCAAATGAAATTTATCAACGGAGGGCCAAAGTCAACCCGCAGAGAAGGAGAACCCACAAGGTTGGGAGAGAGCGATCGACGAATTCAAAACTAACCAAACGAAACTACTGTTCGTCGGTCGAGTTCCTCATTGAGGAATAACAACAAACACCTTGAGCGCGCTACCGCAACAACGTAACAACAGAAAAGCGACCGCCACAAGAAATGTAAATGCAATGGAGCTAGCGAGGATCGAGTTAGTTCACTTACCCGAAGCAGCAGCTTGAACAACGTCTCCGCCGGAATCCCTGGTGGCGATGACGATGCGGGTGGTGTAGTTCGGGTGCGCGTCGTAGAACTCCGAAACCGCCATTTCCACGCAGCTCAGCCCCACCTGCGCCACATCCGTCCTCCTGTTCAGGTCCAGAATCACCCCGACGTTCACCGCCACCGCCGTCGCGTTACCGCTCTGCCCCACCGCCGCCGTCATATTTCCGATTACAGCAGCGAACAAGATCGCGACGTCGAAGAATCGGAGCCTCCCCCCTGGACGACGGCGGCGGCCGATTTCCAGCGTCATCGTACGGGAATCGGCGCTTTAATTTGCCAGGGAACAAGGGACAGCAAAACGAACACTGAGATTTTTTTTTTTAGTTTGGAAAGATGATCGGTTGGTTATTTATATTGAAATGAGTTTAGAGCAAGAGAGCGGAGAAAGATGATCAGCTGCTGCCTTGTTATATATATATATATGGCCAAGAAAATAACTGCAGTAGGTAGCTTGCTATTGCCGGCGAAGCCATTTTTTATTTGTAAGGAGGGAAATTTAAATATAGAAATGAAGATTGAGAAAGAAAGATGAAGGAGTCTGCGTCATGAAAGAAGTAGCTATGGCTAAGCTAAGCCAAGCTAAGCTTGGCAATTTCATGGAAGTTTCGCCAAGGCGTTGAAGCGGATTAAAAATTAAGCTGGTAATTAATCAACCCCCATCGCCATCGGGCCTTGATGTAGTTGACAAGTGACAACTAATCGGGCTCCGTTTAGATTTTCTGCCCACGTAGCAGCATGCGTGAAGACGCCAATCAACGTACCTAGTGTTAGTTTCGATCGATCGCCCTATTTTGTAGGTCGAAAATATTCGAATAAGAACACTTTACTATTTCTCAAAAATAACTCAAATAAAATTCATAATGTCATTCATGGAGTCTCTTGATCTCTCTTTCTCTCACTCATCTCGTTTTTTTCTGGTTGCATGTTGGTATTAATGGTGGAGTCTCATTATTGTAATACTGAAACCTTTTTAGTCGTGGAATTTTGTTCCAATTAATACTCATAACTCATAAGACAATGACCAGCTGGTTGATCGTTTTTTTTCCTTTGCAATTGTGCAGTCTCGCGTTGCGCAATAAGCTGAGTATCATCCGACCATTTGTTTGGAAGTAATCGACCGTTGTCTCCAAATCACGGTAACTTGCGAGCCACCTAGCGAAATGCTAATACTTAAGATCATTGTAATGGAGTTCCAACTTTATTATATTGTTCCGATTATAATTTAATTAGATCAATTTATTACATTTGTATTTGGGTTCTTCGAAGATCCATATGTGTTACATTGATTCGTACTAATCGATCTTAATGAATCCGATAAAAGCTCGGTGAGCATGAGGCGATTAAGTCAACTTTAGTAGGGGTGATCTGGTAAGTTGGTCAAGGTACTGAACATTTGATTTGGTCAAGGTAAACGGCAACCCATCTCAGTTGTCGCCGTATAGACCAAGATTTAATTTTTATTTTATTTTATTTTATTTTGCATGCTACTCCATCTAGTTAAGCTTACGAACTATATATACATTTGACATTGTTTTTATCTCGCGAATACTTGACGAATCATACATGAGTGCGAACTGTTCAAACTTATAGTTCTATAGTGAATTTTTAAAAAATTTATGTAGATCGGACAAATTAACTTTAATCAGTCTGATTACTTTAAAATAATATCGCAATATCAAAGGATGTGTTAAATTTCTATCGCATAACTCTTTGTTTTTCATATCCTTATAGCAATTTGTAGTTTGGGTAACTACCGAGATATGAATAGAAAAAAACTTCAAATTATTGTGATTTGTGACATGTTCATTTGAAATTAAATACTCCATGAAAGGGTGACAAGTGTTAATTAGATTTATATATGATTAGAGTGACGTGATGGCTACCAAAATGAATCGGTGTTGTGTAATTCAGATAGTATTTTATGAGAAACTAAGAACTTGGAGAGCAAGTTTTATTGATTCTCTTGTGAATATGTCTTCCTTGCATATTTAATTCCACTTGCATTACGGTATTTTTTTTTTTTAACTTCTTATTAAATAGCTTGAGGCTTTAGTCCATTATCATTGGGCTTAAACAAATTCATGGAATGATCAAAGGTTACGAATGATTACAAAAAGGGAATTCAACTCGAGAAGCCCTTCAATACGACAATCACGAAACAAGGGGGTTAATCCAATTGAATTATGTTTTTGGTGGAATTTTGATGAATCAATGTACTAGGAATTTTTCTATTATTATTGTTACTCGGTTTACATTTATTCAAATACTGTTAGAACGAAGTTGTTCGATGCATACAACAACAAAAATTAAGTTATCTTTTATCTCTACTCATGACAATACAATTTTAATAATATGGATAGCTTATAAATGTTATTATTATTTAGGCAATATAGTTATAGAAAAAAAAAATTGAGTGTTTGAAGTAATTATTCACATTTATATTCGTGAATCCATGTGTATCCATGTATCATTGAGTATTCATGGAATTAAACTGTATTTTCTCTTCTAAAATCCTGTGAGTATTTTACCGAGTGTCACTCATCAATAGAATTGAGTTTAAATCTGAAAAAATCCTCTTAACCCAAACATTATCATCCCTAATCCAACATGATAAATTAATGTCTTGTGTCTCAATATTTTGAGCTGTACACTATTTTGTTCTTTTTTTCTAATAAATATTACTATTTTATTATTTTCATCGATAATATCAAACTTCCCGCTTGGGACATTTATTTTCTTTTTAAAATTCTGGTGTCGTTTGGATGAGGAATTATAACGGATCAATTTGACACAATTGTCTAGTTTTGATACAATTGTACCAAATTGTCTCGTTTGCCAGCAAAAAATTTGGATGGATCGATGCCTGAGGTATTTTGAATTGATCTATTTTGAGTCAATTTCAATTACCTGGAGTGGGACAGGTAATTCGAATTGACTCGTTTTAATTGCCTCATTTATAAAACAAGACAATTAATTAAATTGACTCATTTCTATATTGAACCCTTTATTTTAGCGGTAAAATAAACGCAGCCGAAGTGGATCTCCATTCTCCAGAAGCATATCGCTTGTACTCCTTCCTCTTTATCTTCCTTCGAAGGTCATGCGATCGGCTCGATGCAGCAACCAGTGGCCAGAGTCCACACAGCCACCCGTTGCTGCAAAATTAAGCGGAGTCGAATTCGATTTTCCTATGATTCAGCCTTAATCATGGCGAGTCAACTGGGCGTCAAACAATTCGCGGCGAGCAATGGCGATTGCCGGAGATTCGCAGCCAGACGGCACCGCCCTTCGCCGGTAAACCACTATTATGCTGGAAGACCGGCAAAGAGACACGGTTTGATTTCTTTCCTCTGCTTCAATACTGTCACAATTAGGGTTAATCGGAGGTGATCAAATTGCTGCTTAGCTACCTGACTAGAGGATTAGGGTTTTAGGTTGGATTTTTTTTGCTGGGAATGGAGAATATACAGCTTCTATTAGTATTTCGCTACTCTTTTCTTCGGAAACATTGATATACTGATTACAAAAATTTCCCTATCATTCATTCTGCTGTTCACTTGTATACACAATCATCACACAAAGAATATACATACATGAGTGTGGGGGTGAGGAAGAGCGCTATCAAGGCAGGTATTCATCCATACATGCTTTGAGCTTTTGGAAGGTTACGGGTTTCGAAACAAACGAGTCCATCCCATTTGCATAGCATTCCTCTGCACTTTCGGATAGTGCATTTGCTGTCATCTGCACCACATCAAACACGAAACAGACTTGTTTAGTTACAACGTAGCAGAAAACGATCTAAGTAGCTTGAGGAATGGTGTCAAACAAGGGTATGTATCCAGCTTACAGCGATTATAGGGATCCGATCTCTGGAATTGGGATGAGAGCTATGCCCATTTGTTAAAGATTCTGAAGAAGCTGCTGGTAGCTCTATTCCTGCCTTGGCTGCTTCATCCCAATTTCCAGTGTCCTCGAAAGAACGTATAATCCTTGTAGCTTGAAGACCATCCATGACTGGCATGTGTACATCCTGCATAAAAACCATCCCTTTTTGGTTTTGGAGTCTGCGAGTAGTAACCGTTCGGTTTGACAGACATTAGAAGAAGAGTTTACCATTAGAACGAGATCATAGTAGCGCCGTTGTATTGCCTTCACTGCTTCAATTCCGTTGTTCACTACCTCTATGCTATGGCCTAACTGCTTCATCATGGATTGAGTCACCATCACATTGATCTTGTTGTCTTCGACTAGTAGGATCCTAGGCTTCGGTTTTACTTTGTCTGCTTCTGCATGTGATGTGTTGTTGCCACTTGATGAGCATTGCTGAGAACTTCTGTCATGATTCTCCGTTGAAAGACATGATCCTTGGGAACCGCTAGTGCTCTCTTCTGAGTTCGTTCTTCTAATTGACTCTGTGCTTCTCAATTCACCATTCTGGCATTCCTTGCTTACACTACCGAATAAAGTTCCTGGTTCAGATGTTGTCCCTATAGATTCAACAGTGGAGTAGGCGTCCTCAACTGAAGTTGTTGTCTCTTTTGATCCGATATCGGAGGAAGGAAATGAGCTGTTTCCATCTTCTAGGAACCCATTGAGCGGGGGAGAATTAGTATTACCAAAGGTATTAGGTACCAATTTTGGGATCCTGATGGGACCATTGGACGATGAAAATAGGGAGCCTAAAAGACGTGGTTGGAATTGGAAGAAACCAGCAGTTTCATCCTGATCAGAGACAGAGGCATTGTTATGATCAGTCATATCACTTAGCTCATCTTGATCATCTGAGGATGAATCACAAGCTGGTGATACTTTGTACGGTAGCACAAAGGTGAATGTGGAGCCATGGTTCACTCTGCTTGTCACAGTTAGCTGTCCCCCCATCAGTTCAACCTAATCACAGTACACATAGAAACTGTCAGGTAGAGAGCTGTGAAGAATAAGAATTTAGCATAAAGAATTTGGTTGGGGCCAGAACTTCACCAGCTGTTTGCATATTGCAAGACCAAGACCGGTGCCACCATATTTTCGAGCATGATCTGTGCTGGCTTGCATATACTTTTTGAAGAGATTTGGCAAAGCATTCTCTGTGGCAGGAAAAAAAAAAACCATTTGTCATTAGCTAATCGAGAATGCATATGAAACCTAGATCCCTAGCAAAATCCAGGGCATCGAAGAAAGTAGTACCTGGGATTCCTATCCCAGTGTCATAAACATCACATCGTAGCCAGACTGTTGTTTCTTGTACGTGGCACTCTTCTTCCTCTTCTTCTTCTCCTCCTCTGTCTCTTGTATTTTCATTCTTCACTGGCGTTCTAGGCTCATTGTCATTTAGCTTATGGTTATGAGAAGCACCATCTGCATGTTTGTTATCATCATGATAACCATTTTGATGACCATTGCAACTTTGTGATGTCGATGTACATTGCTCTTCCTTTCGTCCATTTGCGGTTACTTGATCAAGCATTAACTTGTGGTTTTCTTCTGCTCTTCCGCAGCCTGGGTCTGATACTATATAAAGGTCTATTCCCACCTTCCCGTCATGTGTGAACTTAATCGCATTGCTACAGTGAAAAATGGCAAAAGAATTCAGGATATAGGAACACTTTCACTTGCAAAAGAAGTTCCAATTCAAGAGAGTACCTGATCAGGTTGGTGAGTATCTGTCTAATCCTTAGAACATCTCCAGTGACCTAGAAAATTTCAAGCAGAAAATAAGGCTTTTAGCATATTAGTTTTGGTAGCTGAAAATTTTCTCATTTGGAGTTGCAAACACAGTCAAATCAAGTTCTCACCTCGATTGGAACATCATCTGCTATGCGTCCTTCCAGGGTTAGAACTTTCTGCAATGAAGCAGCAGCAGTCTGCAAGACATGCTTGACCACTTCTCTGGGCCGGAATTTGGTGGCTTCCAACTTCATAACACCTGACTCAACCTTGGACAAGTCGAGTATGTCGTTTATGAGCTGAAGCACCAAGTCTCCTGAAGATATCATGACGTTCAGAAGATTCCTCTGTTCTCGATCAAGTTTCGTGTTGGACAGAATCTCTGCCATGCTCACAACGCCAGATAGTGGCGATCTTATCTCGTGAGACATTGTTGCTAGCATCTGTTTGGCTCGCATGGTTTCCTCTGCAAAAGTAAGTGAGTAAAACTCAAATCTCAGTAATAAACTCCACACTTCCAATTACCATACTTGATACAGATAGACATATTAATGAAACCTGTTATGTGGATCGTCTTATTCAGTTCAGTTTCCTTTGCTTTCTGCACAGCAATCTCCTCTCTGATCTTCGCCATTTTCTCTCTTTTCCTCACCTGATCAGTGACATCCATTCCCATGTAATTAACACCAATCGTCTCTCCTGTCTTGCTGAACACGGGTTCAACATATATCAGAAACGTCTTCAACCCGAATAGCTCCGTCTCGAATGCGATCTCTCTCTTTGCTGGCACCCCCTTCTCAAGTACTTCCTTCTTGAAATCCTGAGATTCCCTCACACCTGCTCCTTTAAATATCTCCACATCCGTCTTCCCCAGTATGTCCTGCTCATTCAAGCTTGGATATTGGTTATATATAAACCGATACTTCAACTCCTTGTCCTGCAAGGAAACCACCATTGATCAGTTACTAACTACAGTGTGGACTATGTAAGTGAATGGAATAAAGATCCATTCTTGCATCTCTTTCCGGCAAATCAAATTACTGGGGTGAACTAATTCTCATTGTTGTCAACTGCAGTGAAGAATCCGAACCGCTAACCTGGTGGCCGATGACGACTGGGGCGTTCTGAAGTACAAAATGCAAGAAATTGTCAGCCCGCTTCAGAATCTGAGACAGTTCCTCAACAGGGGAACCCTGCCCTTCCAATTCCTTCATATTCTCCTCAAGCTTCTCCACAAGTATCTGCTCCCGGTGCACGCTAGCCTCCAGCAGCTTCTCCAAATTCGCGGCACGAGCCTTCCAATACGCCACGGTATCAGATTCTGCAGCCAGCTCGACCCTCCTGTCACTCCGGACAACGAAATCGACGAACTTCTTCCGGGGAACCCCATCGCCGTAGAGTTCGACGTGCTTGTCAAGTATCGAGATTGGCCGCTTGCAGTTGTCTTCCTCGAACTGGAAGTGTTCCAATATCTCCAACTTCTTCAGCTCCACTTCCTCCCTCTGCCTGCTGAGAATGTCGAGCTCTTCCCTCAGGAGCCGCACGGCGTTGGCCTGCTGGTGCTCCCAGTGTCTCATCAGGTGGGACATCTGGTGCGACCCGCGATCGGTGTAGCTTGTGAGAGCCTTGAGGTGGTGGAAGTCGACGGCGGAGGCTGCCGCCCTGATTGTGACTTCTTCAAGCATGTCTTGCTCGCCGTCCCCGGCTGGCCTCTCGACGTTGTATGGCTTCTCGCTGTCGATGTCCTCCGGCCACATGGATGGGAGGACCTCGATCTCCATCTCCATCTCCTCCATTTCTTCGATTCCTTCGCTGCTGCTGCTGTTGTTGATCTCCATTTCACTAATCATCCACTCTGTTTTCCAAATCTTCGATTTGTTATCCCTTGATTACTGTTACTAAGCTAATGATTCGTTTTTTATCAACCAGGGGATGGGAAGCGCCCCTCTAAGCATCTGAAGTGACGATGAATAATTGGTCGAAGCAGAAAGGAGTCGGCTTTCGACCCGAAATTTCTTGGTTCAAATCCCAGCTGCCCTGATCGATGATCCACCTTTACGGCAAGCTATCAAGCTGAAGGTAATTATAATCTGGATTCCGTAAACCTGGAAAAAGGAATCGTTCACTTCAGCTCAATTTGGCGAGGAAAGAGTTTGACTTTTTCTTTTATCCAACTGTCTAAGGCATTGAAAGATGGACAGCAAAATGCCAACTGCAATTTGCATTACATCAGCTGCGAACTAAAAGAACTTTCCATGTGGATAGAAGGAGGGGTGAAAAAGGAAGAAAACAGGGGATGGGCAAAGGCAATCATAAGTCCCACTCAACAACACTGTTCTGTCACCATCAGAACCTTTTTCAGTGGGGTTTCGATTGCAATTCCAACGTGAGAAGAATCACAAAGAAATAAATGGTCTCCTACGCTTGATCCAGCCGAAGGTTCCAAGCTCTGGAAAGGAAGGAAAAGCCCAATTGCAGGCAAGCTTTCTGGAAGCCAGAATTCATGAAGCATGAGAAGAAGAAGAAGAATGGCGGGAGGGTTAAAGAAGGACTAACCTGGGGATGGGATTGGCGACGACAGTCTGAGAACCCAGAAAGCAGACAGAGAGGAAGGAAAGGAGACAGAGTAGAGTTGGCAGAAAGGAAGGAGGAGGGGAAATGGGTAGTGGGCGGCGGAAAGCTTTGGGCACTGTAGATCTGAGGAATCTCGTAAAGGGAAGAGGGTCAATGGCATTTCAATCTGTGACCACAGGATGAATGACAGATTAAGAAAAGAACAAAACGAGGTGTTGGAGAAAGGAGGTTAAAGAAATGAAAATGGAGGGCTAATTGTTGTTGGTTGACGCACAGCACAGAAAGAGAGAAGGGCAAAGGGGGATGCATGTGAGCAGAGAAAGGAAACAGAGGCAGAGAGAGAGAGAACAATAAAAATGTCCAAATGGGAGAGTTGGGGAAGAAAGCTCAAGGAGAAGGAGAAGAAGCCATGTGCGATTTGGAGGTCAAAAACATTAGAGTATTTCCCTCCTCCTCCTCTGCCCATGTGATTGTGTGTGTGAGAAATGTATAGAGAGAGAGAGAGAGAGAGAGAGCGAAACAGGGGAGGAGAGAAACAGGGGAGGACTCAACTCTCTTCTTCTAGTCCCCCTCCTATATTATATACATTACGATCTGTACACTACTTGATTAACACCAAAAAAAAATACACAGAAAGCAAGAATGCATTACTCTGTTTGTTCCCCGCTCTCTCTCTCTCTCTCACTCACTCCCTTTTCCTACTTTCTCTCTCTTATAATTTCTCATCTGTTTATGTTGCTGTCTTGTCTTCCTCTTCCCCCCACCTCATTGTAGTTGGGGGTTACTTGATTCACAGGCGAATAGGAAGAACGGAGCTAGGAATTTGTTGATGTCAATAATTCGCGAGTTGTTAGATTCTGATTTCTCGTACTAAAGATCACTTATATATACTTGAAATATGTAGGATTCACATACCGTGTGACACTTACCAATGGGCTTCACCGGAAACTCAATCAGAAGGCTACTCGGGCATAGACTTTAATATCATTGTCAATAACTCGATTTGACGAGAGATGTTCACTAATGAAACTTATACCACATACTAACAAAATCCATAACCGCAAACTCGGGCACCTTTGATATTTTACAAGATGCAATGATTGTATTTTCTTACCAATTTAAGTTGTTAGGGATGAACAAGTTATCGACATTGTGTTAGAGCATACAACTCAACTTATTCAGGCAAATTTGTTCGACCTAAAATCGTCGATTGTTATCTGTGGGGAGAATTTCCAGTTGAGTATTCATGAGTTTCCCAGACAGAAAGATTAAACACACAGATTTCAGAGATTTAATGTAGAATTTCCGTTCATATTTTAATTAATTAATTTAATCTGTTTTCCTTCTAATATTCTGTTAAGTCTGTTTCTTTCTTTCTTCTCTCTTTTTTAAATTCCCCGCCATGGCTGGTGGCGGAGCGTGGTGGAGACGCGCTGGGGGGTTAACAATTGACGGAGAGTGAGCAACCGATGCTGGTTAAGCACATGCAAACTCACTGCCTGATGAAAAGGGACTCTTCTCTTCTGTAGATTCTCTGTTATTATTCAGCCCATCACGTAATTATTGCCAAAACTTTTGGGCTGTTTTTTGTTGTTGTTTATTATTAACCTCGGGCATGGTTAAGCCACGACGCCGCTAATTAGGATGGGCTTTTTGTGCCAGCCCAGCCCGCCTGGCCCACCACTACCTCATTTTCAGGTCTGGCGTCCAATTGGACAATCCATGCTGGCAGCAGCCACAATTTGCTTATTATTATTATTATTATTATTATTGTTGTTGTTATTATTATTATTGGTTAGGCTGTCTAGCTATCAGCCTCTATGGCTAGCTTCAATTGAGTCCAAGCTTACGAATTCAGGACATAGTATAGTATTAGATCAAAAGAGGAGAAGAGGGTTGGACCGGAAACAAGCAGTTCTCGTTTGCGATACGAGCTTTGTACTAATTAGAGGATGGCTGGGCCGTGATCAAGGGAGGCACCCTTCTCTTGATTCAGAGCTAGTATAGTACTTGTAAATTATCGATTTTAGGTGTATTCGTTTCAGTACTCGTCGAGTTATGATCTAATCCTCTCCGCCTCTTTTCAAATGTGGCACAATACTCTACCATATTTTGAATCCGCCGCGGGGCATGTCATGAATGAATACCACAAAAGGCGTATAAAGATTGCATTGCCACGAAATCACTCAACCAGGAAAAAGTGATTCCCTTTTTTTTCTTTTTTTTACTGTATCTATTGAGTTCGAAGTAAAAAAAACATAATATTATATATAAAACGTGTGGACTCATGCAAACAAGAAACACATATTTTGTCCTTTTGTTACTCTGAAGTGGGAAAACAAAGAACGCGTGCATGAGTGACACGTGTGTGCATCTATTTGTGAACCCCCAGAAATTCACCACCAAACACTGCCTTTCTCTCTACGTTCATGTGCCCTCCTCTCTCTCACCAACAGAGTTTACTACAAATACAAATATAAAATTTACTACCTTGTTTTCTTCCCCAAAACCCGATTCGACGAGTAAATTTGAGGATACTTTATAATATGGTATTCTACTCCAAGCAGTAAGCAAAGCATGACGAGTATAATCTAGGTTCTCATTCTCTAAGTAAAATACATTGTGATCAATTTAGTTAGAAACCGTGATCGACGCTTCTGATTCATCGGAATATATACAACATACTAGATGCATCGTTTTAGAGTTTCGGGTGCGTGGTCTAGAAAATTAGTACCTAAACTTTACTCATTGAGAATTAGCGTAAAGTAACATGTTCCGAATTAAGGTTAATTAGAGTATTTTTTACTATAACTATGTAGTATCTCTATACTTACTCGAGATGCAAAAGAAGCCACCATCACGAACGGACTAATTACTATTTAATTTCTCTGACTTTTGGTTATTTCATTATGTTTTTGGGATATTTTACAATAATTTTTTTCGATGTCACATGTCCAGAACTAATTTCTGCTACACTACTATTGACTTTGTACAAATTTATTTTATTTTTCTTATTATTATTGTGTAATTAATTTTCTGGGTTGGGGGATGTATGAGGTACACATGTGCGTTTGATCTTTGTTTCCTTGGTCGGTTCATTTTGTTTAATAACAACTAGGCTGCAAGATAGAACCCCATTATTTATTAATCAAGGCTCTGTTTTGGTTCCCCAAAAAACACATTATTAAAACACTTTCTGAAGGAGTAGTTGTAATGTCTCTATTCGTTCACCACAAAATGGGAAACAATATTTTTCCTAAGCTACGGGAGAAAAATTATAAAGAAACCACAGGCCAAAATCTGCCCAAAACAATATTTAGAGTGAAGTCACCCAACAATATAATGCTAGTCGCCTCTGGAAAAACACAAGAGCAGAAGGATGACTGCCAAAGAAAGTATTGTAATCCGGTGGAAGTAACAAAGCCAGAGAAATTCAAACATTAGAAGCAGCTTCTCAAAAGAATTTTCAGTTCCTACTACTAACATCGTCACATCAGCCCTCTTATGTTGTAACAGTCAACAATAACACCTCCCCTCCCCCTAAATATAGAATCTGAGATTCTCTGCAAATAGTGAAATCCCAGACACCAACAATCTAATCCCCCCATCTCTACCGGGTTTCCTGCCTTTGTCGCTGCTGCTATCTCTCGTTAAGACACGGGAAATGTCACAACAATCATATGAACAACAATCAAAATTAGTGAGAGAGGGATGTGCGCGCCGTTGATACTGTCAGCAACACTCTGTTACCCCCGCTGCTGCTGCTGATCTTGTCGTTCCAGTTCTGTCGTCGTCATCTGAATCGTGGAGCTCGTGTTCCCGACAATGATGTTTTTCCGAGAGTGGATGCAATTCGCCATTAAGCTGGATGTCGTCGTCGTCGTCAACATTGACCTCCATTCCATATCTCGAACCTTCTCGTTCTTCTATGGCAGTTGTAGTCATCGAAGGATTTCCATAACCTTCCACGGAAACAGATGAATCAGAGTCCGTTGCATCTTCTTCTGCTGCTGTTGCAGGGATATTATCGAAGGCAGACGATGGTGCATCTTTAATGGTAGTAGTTCCAGCTGTTTCCGGGTCACCATCTTTAGTGGCAATAGTTCCAGCTGTTTCCAGGTCATCTGAAGAAGAACTCGGTTCGTGGGGAAGCCTAACTTCTGGAAGTGGGGAGCTTGAATGGAAAATTGGAGCATCTTCCTCCATAACCCCATTCGCAACTTCGAAACTTCTCTCGGATTGAGGGGAAACAGAAGTGGTTGGCTCATTCACCATCAGCTCTACTGGTGCACAACTCTCACCATTTTCGATCATACGAGAGTTCACTTGTTTTCCAGCTGTTTCCAGGTCACCATCTTCAATGGCAATAGTTCCAGCTGTTTCCAGGTCATCTGAAGAAGATGAACTCGGTTCGTGGGGAAGCCTAACTACTGGAAGTGGGGAGCTTGAATGGAAAATTGGAGCATCTTCCTCCTTAACCCCATTCACAACTTCGAAACTTCTCTCGGATTGAGGTGATACAGAAGTGGTTGGCTCATTCACCATCAGCTCTACCGGTGCACAACTCTCACCATTTTCGATCATAAGAGAGTTCACTTGTTTCCCAGTATCTTGCGCCCGGTCCTTCTTTGAAGGTGTGCTAGTTCTAAGACACGATGGTCGAGCAAAAACTCTGCATAAAAATCAAGTAAATCATATTAGTTTTCATAAGCATACCCAAGAATAACATGTGGCCAACAAGAGTAGAACCCTTTCAAAAGAAACCCAAGAATATGGAGAGTACTAATAGCACAGAAATAATCAAGAAATTCAAATTGATCCCCTCACAGCTTTTAGAGAATTTGATAGAGCTGAACTAAATGTCATGTGGTCAATTATACAAAAGCACTCCATGAGCAAGTTAAGTAGTTAAATATACGAATTGCAAGTAAACTACTCAACCATTTTTCATGTCCAGCAGAAAAGGGCAAAGAAAACATAATAGGCGAAAAAACACATCCGTACCTGCTATATAAAAGCATGTAAGCTCCTTGGGATAGTACCTCGGCCAACTCCACATGTGTAACCTGACCAATAAACAGCACCCCACAACATATTCAAGACACGGCATACAAGTCAAATATGTTATATGCAACACTTCAAAAAAATCCGAGAAAGGAAATTAAGCACTCAAATGTGCAGAGGGGCAGAGGATTCAAATTATGGCGGTTATATGCACACAAGTACACAATCAAAGACAGATATTTACCTTGCAGTCATCAAATCTGAACCAGTCTCCCTGTAAATTCTTGATATAGCAAATGTAATGTCCAAAAAATGATGCATTTAGCATATCTATGTGTACAACGACAGCATAAAGCTTGTACACATCGCTGCCATCTCCTTCACTCACGTACGGGCTAAGATCTAACGTCTCGGGAAAATTTATTCTCTTATTAAGTTTTCCGAATCTTCCACTCTGAAAAATGTCATCAAGCAAACAGTAGGCATTAAGTACTACGTGTTGTGTTATGATAACAAGATACAAGAATCAGTTCAGCTCAAACCTGAAATCTTTTCAAAGCGATTGTAAGAATATTTGGAGCTTGTCGAATAGTAAGACGCTTCCATGCCTTGACATAGTCGTTGCAACTGTAAGGAGAAATAAAACATCAACATTCAGATAACGCAAGCATGAAAGATATCAGAGTTTCATTAAGATAGATATTGTTTCCCATCTATTGAACTGATGCTACTTGTAATCTGCAGGTATATCTGGCAGGCCAAAGCAATTCATTTATTCATTTTGGAAGTGATGCATCATGGAAAACCTGCTAAGGGATTCAGTGTATAAAACAGGCTTTTGCCCACTCTACCAGAGAATGAATGTGGTTGTCGACCTTAGATGAGGTCACAGTTGGTTCAGCTTCATCCATCAATTATCATATGGACAAGCATTGCCCAGCGAAAAATTAGAAGAGCTCCGACCTTCAATCTAGTTAAACGTATAGTTGAATAATCCCACTACTTTGTGTTGAGGAAATGAACAATTAACCATACCTGTCACATTTGTACATGTTGTCATCCTGAAGCCATTCCTTCGCTGTGAATTGATCAAGGCATTCCTCCAAAGAAGTGGCATCTCCATGGATTTCAACAGTTAAATCCATCATGTTTTCAAACTGGTTTGAGATATTACTGCATTTGGTACACATCACCTAATTTATGAAAAGTATTTAAACAACAATCAGAATGGAAGACAGTAGCCAGAGGGCAACCTGAATGCTATATGTTCTACAAGAAAAATAAAATAAACGCTGTAAAGGGGAAGTTCAGGTCGCCGCGATTTCCATTCATTCTATGCAATGAAGTGCAGTGGCACAGACAATTTCTTTCCTAAAAAGAAGGTTGATAACAATGTAGCTCTTGGTGCAAACAACAGCTATCTATTGCCATTCAGATAATCCCCACTATCATAGGGTCTGTAAGACCTTCATATACACAAAATAATCATCTGATCTGCAGAACTCAAATCGCCAATCTTTTATTTTTATTGTCACGGATATTAGACATGAAAAATACATAATCACTGTCACAATCTTTAGGGATATCATCTCATGTACCGAGTTCAATGAAGTATTCAGTGAATGCATAGACTGAAGATAAATCCATATACCCGCCTCTACTCACAAGCCAAATGCCCAGTCATCAAGGCTATGAATGAAATACCCAGTCATCAAGGCTTTGAATGAAATTATCATACAGATAACAGATAGCGCAGTATAAACGTACTGGAGCACTATTTTGTTTATTCCGGAGAAGGGTTATGGATAAAAATTGATGGAAGTGTGCATATCAAGTTTAGACTATAGGTCACAGGACTTACCTGAGACTGCAGGTGCCCGCCAAATATATGTTGAATAAGAGTCGTTTCTTGAGCAGCCGGTTCAACTGCCTTTTCTCCACCGAATTCATCAAGGCACACTGATTGCATTGTATCAATGGCAAACCTATAAAATAGAGCAAAATTTGTTGGTGACTTGTATGAAGTCTATACAAAGATACATATTCTCTTAACACACAGATCAAACACCCTCCTTATTCATCAATCAAGTTTTGTGATTGTGGGAGGAACCGTGTGGAGTGTCATGGACAGATAGACTAATGGTACGAGAACACACAAACCTCATGAACTCATGGGCATCCTCTTGTCTCCCATAGCCAAGATTACCACCAATGTTAGGCAAGCGGGAGAGTATGTTAATTGGGGAAAAGGGATGTGGACTTTGGGTGGCTCTTTCAACATGGGATTCAAACACGCACAAAAAGCACCAGTCATCACGTCTGCCTGTAAACCAAAATATGATCATCAATGTGTAAAAAAAATGATCATCAATATGAGGAATCATCCTACATTCATCTGAGGATAATCCAAAATCATAAACATTTAATAACCAGAGCTTACACTCTCGGTGATGGCCTTTCTCCAACAGGTATGCAACCAATGGCCTTGTGTATGTCAGACATTGCAGAACCACATTGGCAAAGCAACTATGCATTCAAAAGGAAAAAAGGAATCAAAACAAACATATAGGAAGCCATCAAAACAGAAGTCTAGCAAAGTTTAGCTATCTCTTTACAGTAGAATCTAGAACCAACCTGTTTCCACAATTTAAGAGTCCAGAGGGCAGAAACGTTTTGTCCCAATTGTATAATTTAACAAATTCCTCATACGGGAAAAGTACCTGAAAATCCATTCTAAGTATGTCAGTGATTCATCTTAAGGAACTATGAAGAGTGAAACTAATAAAGTTACAAAATTACCTTCCCAGGTTTCTTGAAGCGCTTTTGAGTATCAAGAACCAACGCAATGCCAGAAAAGTGTTTACCACTATTGGGTTTTCGTATAAGAGCTGAATTCGCTTTGCTTGGTTCTTTGCATTTAAATTTATGAGCAGAATTCCAATGTGATGTTTGACACTCCTTCGAACTGCCAAACATAGAAAAGAGGAATGTGAAAAACTTTATAATGATTGACAGCCTTCTGTGTACAATTGATCAACTGGCCATTCCTAGCTACAAGACGTATTGTCCCAAAGAACTAATCACAAACAAAGCTTGCTCCTTTTCTTCATACGAAAGGCAATCCTCTCATGGGAACTGTAATTCTTGGACAGAGAACCACAAGGCAGGAAGACTTTCGATAAAAACAAAGAAAACAACAGGATGGTCCAGAGTATGCGTACCAGTATCGAACAGATTTGCAACGGGTGCACTTCTTCTTGCCAGACTTGCCACAATTATCGCAGGTAGAAAGCTCCTCCGGCGACTCCATTGTAATCGACGGCACTGGCCGATTCCGATCAGCAGTGGCACCGCCAGTACCACCACCGGCGCCTTCGAAACTGGCGTCGACCTCGAAGTACTTCGACGCCGTGTTCTTGACCAGGTACAGCAATCCCCCAGCAATGAAAAAGATGCTAAATATAAATCGAAGGAACCAATTCAGATCCACCGGAATTCCACCGACATGCATCTACTCGTCGCACATTAACCCTTTTATAACTGAGATTAAAATAATTCGCAATAATCGTATCAGAGCTCGAATCTGGCCCCTCGGGAGATGTATTCCGTATCCGAATTGGTTAATTTAGGGTTTCGGCGAGAATGGGCTGTGGGCAAATTAGGATTTATTAGGGTTTCTCAATTTTCAAGCTTTGTTCGTCCGTCGAGGCTGGAACAATAACAGCAGTATAGGAAGTTTGGAAAAGGGGGCAAGAATTATGGGCCCACACCCGGGTCGGGTCGGGTCGCGGATTTGGTTATCTTTCCGGTTTAACATGATTAGTTAATAATCACGAGTTCGCCCGTTAGCCAACCGAGTCAAGTGAATTTCGAATTCTCAACTCAGTGTTGGGGTGTGTAACATGTGTAAGTCTCGAGATCGTCCCATGTTATTATGAGTTGGGTTGGGTAATATTTATGCGAGTACGGGGTGGAGAGAGTTAATTCACTCTAACATGTTATTTAAAAATATAGATGCAAAATTTTATTTTTTTACGATAAAACAAGGAGAAAAACACTATGAATGAAAAATAGTGATAATAGAACGGGTAATTGAGTCTAACTAGTTGAAAAAAACCAAAATAGGAGAAATATGAATAGATACTATAAGAAATTGCGATAACATGGGTAAAAAATGGGGCAGTACGGGTCGGAAGTGGATACCCATGTCACCCCACTCTACTGCAGGTCGGGTAATACTCGTCCTATCATAGGTTAGGTCAGGTAAACTACCTTGCGGGTCGGGTTCAAATTGACATCTCTACTCAACTGGTGGTGATTTTCAACACTAATATGAGTTTAGAGGTTGGAATTTCAGATGATATATTTAGCAAATACATGTAATGTCAAGATCAGGTCGTGTTTTAGGTTAAATTGATATATAATATATGTATTACTTTTTTTATGGGTCCGCCTACAGTTACTCAAAATTAGTGATTATCAATCCACATCAAAAGGTGAGGTTGTTAACAAGGAATTGTCTACCCAAATTTTATTTCATATTTGTTCCCTACAACTCTTCTTTATTCCAATATTGTCCTCATCTACAACCCATCTGTCCTTAGTAAACGAAGGGTAAATATGTCATTGATTATGAAAAGTGTACAACTTTTTATTTATAACAAAAAAACAATCTAGACCTCCAAAACATGTATTTTCCAAATTCACACATTTAATCAATACATCAAATTATAATACATACATTAATTAAATATATCAATTTAGAGAATCCCGACCTCCAAACGACCTACACTCAACATGAGTTTCGGAAAGACGATTTGAATTCGCCTCATTTGTTAAAATCAACTAATTATGAAAACAAGATAATTGTTGGGGGTGTAAATATGGCATAACCAAACCCAAACAGTAAATACTAAATACGGTCCGTATATGGACCAAAGCTGGCCTAAGTTCAGGTCCTTAAATCCTCTTTTTTAAGGAGGATCTTAAAGAATTGTGATTGGTTGATTCAATTTTAGGTAGTTAATGGGGAGTTATTAGTTAAATAGTTGTTAGGGTTATTAAGGAAATTACAATTAAATTAAAAACTGTAACCCTACTGGTATATATACCCCAGCCGAACTTTTTCTCTCCACAAATTCATCATGTCTTCCCATTTCCGTCATGTAAGTTTCTCCGGCCCGACGTTTGACACCGTCTTTGTCCCGACCGTCGTTTGTCCGTCTTCATTTCGTTGAAAGACAGTCGCTTGCCGACGTAGGTTGGTCTTCCGGCATCGCACTCTCGTTCCCGCCATCGTGAAGCAATGCCCGTCCCCTTCGCTCAACAGCTGCCACCTACGTCCATCACTCCTCAGCTCCCGTCGTTGGAGCGATGCGTCTCGCAATATCGACTTCCTGTGTCACTAGCATTGAAGTCGTTCCCGTTCGGTGTCTGTTCAATCCCTCGTCATTGCTCCCTGCGCTCCCCTTGGCGACGTTCAAGGTAATCTCCATGTCCATATTTTATCAACAAGTTTAACCGGCGTCGTAGCTATTAGTAACATTTCTTTACCTTTTATTAACGTTACTGATTATTAACGTTTCAACACAACCTTATTAATGTTTCTTCTGCAGTTATTAACGTTTCACTGATACATCATTAATATGTAACACAACGTTATTAGTAACGTGCTCATCATTAACGTTTCTTACGACCAGTACACAACCATTATAAAAAAATTACTACATTATCAACAATGTTAGTTATGTTTGTGACTTTGTGAAAAGGCATTATGAATGTTTCGTTTTTGTTATTAACATTTTATAGTTGTATTGCTCTTTGTTCACTCTTGGGTTATCAATATATTTATATGCAATTTGTAATTTTTGAAAGTGTTCCACCCATTATTAATATTTTCAATTTATGTTCATCATTAACGTTTCTTCACCCATTATTAATATTTTGAACGTGATTATCAACATTTTTAATTGTGTTCTACTAGTAATCTGCCGGTTGAATTAGCGTGTATTATTATCAATTTGTGTTCATTAGCGACTGTTTCTTCACCCATTATTAATATTTTCAATGTCATTGGCAACATTTTTAATCGTGTGCTATTATTAATCTATCGGCTTGATTAACATGGACTATTATCAATCTATGTTCATTATTAACGGTTTTTTATCCATTGTTAATATTGTTCACTGCACTATCAACAATTTTACTGTGCTTCAGGAGGAGAGATTGGAGACGCCGAGGTCAACCATGAAGGATTTGTTGCTGATGAGTGATGAGCCATTGGTTCATATTACTCTCATTATCAATTGCAATGTCCACGACTGGTACAGAGCTATCATCATTCGGAGACTCATGTACCCAATTTCTACTTTGAACTATGAAGACTCAAAAATACAAAAGATCAAGACGCATGAACTTTTTTTTCTTTTTTTCTTTCCAAATATGCAAAACAAACAACTCAACATCCATCCCCACGATATCCACTGCAATTTTACCTTGACTTCCCGCCAAGTTGTTACCAACATTTTTCCCCTTGAAGTTTTCATCTCAAGGTATTTCATTCAAATGTGCAGTGTTTAGTATATATCAATATCAACAACGTTATTAAAAGTTTATGACATCATCAAACAATATTATTAATCATTATTAACCTACCACTGCACTATTATTAACAATATCATCGGAGTCATTAATTGGTAACTAACAAGCTGTGTTAGTATTCATGTTCTTACCACGAAATTTTATTAATATTTTTATTTGTGTCAATATTCTCGACACCATTATCAACAAACTAACGTCACAATTTTGACAATATTCAACCACGTCGTCAACCAATATTATTATACATTAGTAACTGACAATGCTATTATTATTAATAATATTATGGTGATTATTAACCGACAACTATATCACTATGACAAGCAGCGGAATCTTCAATTTGAGGTTTTCTAGTAACGTTATTAACAAATTAACGTTATAATTTTAATAATATTCAACCACATTGTCAACCAATATAATTATATATTATTAACCAACACCATTGCTATTATTAATCATATTATGATAATTATTAATTGGCAACGCTAGGACAATCAGAGGAGCCTTCAATTTGAGGTTTTTCAGCAACATTATTAACAAATTAATGTTAAAATATTAATAATATTCAACCACGTCGTCAACATGTATTATAATACATTATTAAACGATCATGCTATTATTATTAATAATATGGTAATTATTAATGACGAGAACCATTGACGGTGGTTGTCGAAGAACTTGATGGTGGTTGGGGGTTCCGCCGCCAACTACGGATGAGGGAGACATGGAGGGACGGAGCGAATCAGATCTTCACCGGCGTATACGATGGAGACGGCGGGGAAGTTTATTCACCGGCAGATCCGCGGCTGTAAGACGGCGGCCGTGGTGGAAGAAGGTGCGCCGCGATTTCAAAGTGAGACGGTGAGAAGTTTCACCGGCAAATCCGCGGCTAAAAGACGTCGGTTGTGGTTGTCGGCGCTATCCTCATCCGGTGCGGCGTGCGACAATCGATAGAAAAGGACGACGGTGACTAGGCAGTTGATCTTCAACGACGGACGCAGAGGAAGGAGAATGTGGGGAAGGAGACCGTGGGAGGAGAATGGTTTTTTCATTTTTATAAATAATGTAATTAATTGTTAATTATATTCCATTTTTGCCCTTATTGGTAGTTAGCCAATAATTACTAATGATCATCTCTCTCCTCCTCCTATTGGATGACAAGGGTTTAAGATCCTTCTTAAGAAATGGGGTTTAAGGACCTGATCTAACCCGACCAAAGCTCAGAAAACACCGCAAAGGCCCAACTAAATCCTAACAAAGTGTCACAAGGCTTTACCTATAAAATATGCTTTTAGGTCTTTCAAAGAAGGAGTCACTCCTTCTCCTCTACTCATTTTAACATATGACTTATCTCTCTCTACCTTTACTCTCTCTATTTCCTTATTGTATCACTAATGTTGATTATTAGAGTGTAGATATGCGGTCACCCGCCCCCGCCCTTCCTACATATTCGCATCTCCCTTGTTTCTCGCCTGAAAAGCACAATGAAAATACATTTCTCTCCTTTGTGATCACACATTGCCAAAATCAAAGCACAAGTGAGGCTCATCGACATCCTTTAATCGTCATTATCTCCAACAAAATTTGTTGATAATTCAATTATCTAGTTTAACTTTCTCTAATTTGGTGTTCTTCCTAAGGACATATTGAGCTCAAATTAGTTACATAGGAGGACGAGCACCCATTCAATTGCATGGATTGACAAACAATGAAAATGCTAGAAGATTGGATTGTCAATAGGACTATAGGAGCGGGGAGAATGTGAGAACCCAAAAAACCGATTGACTTAACGAGAAAATCAACTAACTTATTCCAAGTTCGTTCCATTTTGATCTTCAAATTGAAAAGGAAGAGTATATTTTTGGTGATATTTATCTGTGACTCCCGAATCCTACATCCAATGGATTATGAGTGTTTAGTGAATCATCTTTAATGCACGATTCTCCTGTTTATTGTTGTATAATTCTAGGTGACATCTATAATTTATTAACTGATTTAGGCATGTGGTTTGACCCCCATCTCGAATTGATTGGTGAACAAACAATCCTCGATGAATCTGGAGAAAGAGAAGTAAGATGATTTGAAATTGAGAGAGGGGGTGGGCAGTGGCGGAGCCACGTTGAGTCTAGGGTGGGCTATAGTCCCTCCCCCCAACTTTCGAAAATACATAAATTTACATGAAAAATGTGTAACAAATTCTAAAAATATACTAGTTGGTAAGTCATTAACTCCGCCACTGGGGGTGGGGGAGTACGTGCTATGTACTGTTGTTGGTGCATCAACAATGAAAATAGATATGTCTTCTATAGAAATATCTATTCTGAAAATTGTAAATTGTGTTAGAGGCTTGCTCATGGCATAGTTTCTTTGCCAATGAGGTGCTTTTTGAGTTTTAACAAGAACACCACACAAGAAACCCCAACATTGAATAATACAATGAATATACCTAATGAAATTGTCTTAGCTTTTTTTTAATTGCCAAGATTAATATTTTTAAAATGGAGCCAGACTGCCAGAGTCCCCGACACCTATTCGAAAGGCATCAATTAATCCATTGTGCACCACAGATCATAAGTTGAGTGAAGTTTTTCTTGTCAGCAAGTAGAAGGTTGGAAATGATGATATCATCTCCAAATTAGGAGACAATATGTTATCATCCACCATTTTCATCTCAACCGTCGTGCAAGAAATAAGAATGATGTGCAAATATATTAGACATGTCCTGCAACATATAAAGTATATGTTGCTCCAAATCACACTACAGACTAGATGAATGGACCATTACTTTTTGTGTCGTAATAACTTAAAGTTACAGATTTACAACTTATTTGGATAGATAAACAACTTATATTTTTAACATTCATCTTATATTCACCATTTTCAGCTAAAGGTAAGTCGATAGATTTTGTTCTTATGGAATTCGATGCATTAGTGTTGGTAATGATCGCACCCGCTAGATTTTGTTTATTGTTAGGTATTTGTTAGGGGAGAGGTACTAATTAACGCCCTAACTTTTTAAATTTATTGCCCTAATTTAAAAAAGTTCACGATTTTGCCCTTAAAAAATCCCCAATCTCTAACTAAATTTGTAACCCTAATTAATAGCTTCAGTCGACAGCCGCCCTACCGCTGCCGTTTGCCCTGGAAGGATGCTCATCGTCGGCGAGGATGTCACCGAGAGGAATCATCCGGCGAGCTGTTGATCGCTCGGAAAGGCGTTCGGAAGGAAGGGCCTGGTCGCGGAGCCCGAGAGGAATCATCGTCGTCGAGAACCTGTTGATCGCGCACCGAGAAGAATCATCGCCGCCGTCGCCCGAGAATCCCATCATTCGTACATCATCGTCGTCGCCCTAATCATCGTCACCGTTCTCCCTGAATCCCTCGCGCCGATAGAGGACGCAGATAGAATCCCGCCGCCGTTCGTGCTCATCACGATTCCTCGATCCGTCTTCTTCCTCCTCCTTCCTCGCTCGCGATTCCTGCTCGGCGCGGCGGTTCCTTCTTCCTCCCAATAGTAGCAGAGACGACCGGCGTGACGGGATTCGTTTCTCTCTTCTGCGCCCTCATTTGGCGGAGTGGCAATTCTGGCGGCGGAGACGGGGCGGAGAGAACAGGTGAGATGTGTAAGAATGGTGGCGGAGCAGCCGCGCAATTTTCGTCATCCGCCGGTGAATGAAATGAGCAGGATTTTAGGGATTAGGACGGCGACGATCATCGCAAATTAGGGATGCGATGGTTTGGGATTAGTGCGGGGAGGAGCAGAGCAATGTCGATTAGGGCGATGGCTAATAGGGGTAATATTGTCTGTTTGGTTAATTTAGGGCGTAAAATTTAAAAAGTTAGGGCGTTAAATAGAAATCCAGTTGTTGGGGATGGGTATATACTTGCGCAAATGTGTCAAGAGGACCGTATAAAACCTAAAAGTCGTACTGCTCATCTATGCAAGGGTGCGTCGTTTGGCAATTGGCGCCGACCCTCCCTTCCTAAACTTGCTGCTGCGTCTTCCTCCCAGAAACCCTAATCCAACAACTCATATACCTTCGAACCCCGCCATTAGTGCTTCAACGAGGCAGAGACAACATCTCCCTCTCCCTCTCCCTCTCCCTCTCGTTCCCCATACTCTCGCTCGCTCGCTCGCTCGTCTCTTCCCGAAGAACGGTATAGCTGAGGTGCGTGGGAGACTCATCTCAGCTTATTCATTGGATTTTTGTTCTTGGTTTGTCGAGTTTTTTTTTTTTTTACGAGTATATCGGGATCGCTGATGCTGATCTTCAAATTGGTTATTGTTCGTTGATTTCAGTTAACTCGATTTACTCCATCTAGAAGCAAGCACCTCGTTCAGGGACGGCGGCGGCGGCCGAAGTGGGTTGTATTGTTCGTGGCTGCTCTGTCCCGTGACTGGTTGGCGGTGAGCTTTGGCCGGTGCTTTCTGGGTTTTCTTCAGATTTCAGAGCTATTGAAGTGTTGGCTTTGTAGCTCTGGTTCGAGGGCATCCATATCTTGGCTTTACACAGGGCTTCCTCTCTTCTCGCCAAGAGTAAGCTAGCATTCTCCCATTAATTTTCTGCTTCTGCTATTGATTGGTGAATGCTAAGTTGTTTTACTTAATTTGTTTACTCCAACTGATATGGACGAGGGATTTCCGCTGTTGTGACCTGATATTCTTAGCTTGGGTTGACATATTTACTTCTATCAGATTCGATGAACATGTTCTAGGTAATCTATTGGTGCAGCTGGCTGATTCGTCTGCCGCTGTTGTGCATTGTGTTTGGATCCCTTTCCTTTACGGGGTGTATGAACTCACTCCTGTTGCTACATAGGATCAGGTGGACGAGACATCATCTGTGTTATTTTAGTGGGGATTTGATTAAGCAGTTACCTTTGTAGTTCAATCGTCTCACTATAGCTATACCTTTTTCTGGGATGATGTTTCACCAACGATTATTAGTGTACGAATTTGGTTGAAGCAAAGTTAAACATATGTAGTTTTGGTGTGATTGATCGTATTACCAGCCGTGCAGTGCTGTTAGTTATCTTAGTTTTCTCTTAGATTTGTTTGATATTTAAAGTTGAAGTCTTGATATTTGTGCGTCACTCTAGCTCGAGGGCAATCTCCGTGATCTTGGATCAGCATCTGATGTTTTGCCCTGCTGATTACTTTTGATTTAGTATAATGAAACAGTGTAGCATGGCATGTAGTGCATTGATTCCTTTTTGTTACTTTAGAGGGCGAGACATTATCTTTGCCATGCACATGTCAGCTGCTTCTGGATCCAAGGATGGGATGGGATGGCATCCTAAGCAGTTATGTGTTGCTTGCGAACTATGTAGTTGAAGAACATGTTGTAAAAATTTCCTGGGATTTTGTTGTTTTCTTCTCCCTCCCCCCGGTGGACGTGCGCTGGAAGCAAATAATTTTGAGTCACTAGCATGCCTCTTTGAGATGTTTGCTTGTTATCTGGTACCATAATCCTAGTTGTATACCTGGAGTACTTGTTAATGCTGCATTATATTCCTGTTCCACTTTTTTACTCCGTGCAACTTGTCTTGTGCAGTTTGGACAAAGAGTTCATCATATCGAGAGGGTTGGCTTGAATTCTGATTATTACCACTTCACTGGTTATAGTGAATTCAAAGAATCAGCATGACTCTCCAGAACTCTTTCCGGCTTATAACCTATTCGCAAGAACTCGTAGGCGGAAAGCCTGTGTTTGCTTCTTCAAATGGCCTTCCAGTCAAAGCTAAAAAATATGAACCCGCAGGACATTCTTTCCATGCTGTTGCTCTTAAACTCCTTGGACATGAGGAGGAGGCTGTGGATAGTAAAGATGATACTGTTTCCAAAGACAAGGAGCAGACCCACATGCCATCATCTGAATCTTACAGTAGTAGCAAAGGGAAAAAGAAAGGAACTGGAGATGCGCAACAGGATCATTATGCACTGTTAGGGTTGAGTCATCTAAGGTACCTTGCTACAGAAGAGCAAATTCGAAAAAGTTACCGCGAAGTTGCTCTGAAGTATCATCCTGACAAACAAGCCTCTCTTCTTCTCGCTGAGGAGACTGAGGCTGCCAAACAAGCTAAAAAGGATGAAATAGAAACTCATTTCAAAGCCATCCAAGAAGCTTATGAGGCTCTGATGGACCCTGTGAAGAGGAGAATTTATGACTCCACTGATGAGTTTGATGATGAAATCCCTACCGATTGTGCACCCCAGGACTTCTTTAAAGTGTTTGGCCCAGCATTTGTGAGGAATGGTCGTTGGTCTGTTACCCAGCCGGTGCCACCATTGGGCAATGATAATAGTCCTATAAAAGAAGTGGACAGCTTTTATGATTTCTGGTATGGCTTCAAAAGCTGGAGGGAATTCCCTCATGCTGATGAGTTTGATGTTGAGCAAGCTGAATCTCGTGACCATAAGAGGTGGATGGAGAGGCAAAATGCAAAGCTCTCAGAAAAGGCTAGAAAAGAAGAATATGTTCGTGTCCGTGCCCTTGTCGACAATGCATACAGAAAAGACCCGAGAATAGCGAGGAGGAAGGAAGAGGAGAAAGCTGAGAAGCAGAGAAAAAAGGAGGCAAAGTATTTAGCCAAAAAATTGCAGGAGGAAGAAGCTGCAAGAGCTGCTGAAGAAGAGAAACGGAGAAAAGAAGAGGAAGGGAAGCGTGCTGCTGAAGCTGCTTCACTGCAGAAGAAGGCCAAGGAGAAGGAGAAGAAGCTTTTAAGAAAAGAACGTACCCGCCTTCGTACCCTTTCAGCATCTATTGTGTCGGAGCGGTTGCTCGGTCTCCGTGAAGATGATGTTGAAAATCTTTGCATGTCATTCGATATTGAGCAACTAAGGAGTTTATGTGAAAATATGGAAGGTAAAGAGACAGTAGAGCAAAAAGCCAAACTTTTGAGAAATGCTTGTGGCGGAGGTGATGAAGATGTTGAGGAGAGTCACAAGAAGGAAGATGAGAAGAAGATACCACAGCAGAACGGCTCTACTACATCCAATGGGAGTTTCCATACTAGCAACAGTTCTTCTAGCAGCAGAAAAGAAAAGCCTTGGGGTAGAGAAGAGATCGAGCTTCTGAGGAAAGGGATGCAAAAATATCCTAAGGGCACATCTCGTCGTTGGGAGGTTATCTCAGAGTATATTGGGACAGGAAGATCTGTGGAAGAAATTATCAAGGCGACAAAAACTGTCCTCCTGCAAAAGCCTGACTCTGCCAAAGCTTTTGATTCCTTTCTGGAGAAGAGGAAACCTGGCCCATCCATTGCTTCTCCTCTCACAACTAGGGAAGAAGTCGGCGGTGTGGTAATAAATCCTCAGGGATCTGAAGTCAATACTGCTGCTACTGTGGATTCTAAACCTGAAGAACCTCCGAGTGGGGAAACCCCAAAACCAGATGATGGAAGTAGTGATGGAAACACAGCAGCGTCATCTTCTTCTTCTTCAGATCAGGATGTATGGTCTGCTGTACAGGAGAGGGCACTTGTCCAAGCGCTGAAAACTTTCCCCAAGGAGATCAATCAGCGTTGGGAAAGAGTTGCAGCAGCAGTACCTGGGAAGACGGTGAACCAGTGCAAGAAGAAATTTGCTCTTTTGAAGGAGGGCTTTCGAAGCAAGAAAAGTGCAGTCTAAGTTTCCAGCCATTGAGTTATGGATAGTTGGATACGTCCATGGAGTAGAGCCATTATATATGTGAGTTAGAGCAATTTTTCGACCTATTGTTAACTTTTGATGTCAGGCAACACAACACCCTACATTATTATTCAGCATTTTCCGGACACCATATGGAAAGATTTTGGTCACAGCAAAGGAATACATATCACATTGTTCCTTCGCTGTCGTGATCTTTGCATTACAGGTTCTTAGCCTCTACAGGTGAGTAGTCCAATAGTTCTCTGAATCGTCGATTAAGATTTTGTGTGGATTATTACCATAGTTAGTATGTACTAGATTATGATAAACCGTATGTGTCGAACTTGTTACACCTGCATCAAGAATAGAGATACGGTTTATGTCCTAGCCCCTAGCCTTGTAGTGCTACTGATAGTTTGGTACTTGGTAGGGAGCATTTTTGTTTCAAACTTAGTGTCCCATTTTTTCTGCCATTGTTCAAGAGTTATTTCGTTTATTTTCTGGGTATACAGGGCAGTATGTCCTGGATGAAATACAGTAACCTTTTGAAAGTAAATTATTATTACTGTTAGTGGAGTTTTGAACTTTGGACTCTACTTTGTAGACAACAGCTTCTTGTATCTGCTACCCTCCATCCATATTCATACAAGGATTGTTAAGCACGAGGGGCATACTCTTGTTCTTCATTCTGTGTATGCCCAGAAACTGATTTTTGCACAGGCCCGCCATGTAATGCTCGAAAATGTTCCCCTGGTCACATTTTTCATCCTCTTGTTATGGCCTTGTTGTAGCCTCAAGGGTCTCACGACCAAAAATACGTTTTTTTTGGTTACCAAGTCCATTCACATTACATTTGACTACATAGTCAGAGTTCAGAAATGTTTAGATTTCTAGTTCCGATGCAGTAGACGGATCTCCAATGCCGCCTGAAAATGACTTGCCTCTATGAACATAGGTTTCCTTCAGGATGCTGCACTTAGCTTAGTTACTTATCGCTCAAGGTTTCTCTTTGTTTGGCATTGGTATTCCTTGAAACCACCTGCAGCAGCACGAGCTTGTTTCAGAACCATGGTTCAAACTTCAAATGTTGTTTCTGTTGGGAAGAACTTGCATTGTAGTTTTTCCTTTTGGGAAACCATGATTTAACTTCCAAATGTTGTTTCTTTTGTCATCAATGTTATCCTTTCGATACTTCGAGGTTGAGACTTGAGACGAAAGGACAGTGTTTAGGCTGTATTACCTTGAAACTCATGACAGGGTTCATTCCTCTTTCAACCAGATCTACCCTGACGGTGTCTCCAACACCGAGTCCATTCTCCCTGACAAGTTCGGTCCAGCCATTTGCGATATAAGTAACGTCGTTTGTGCTCGTCTCGACTGTCACCAGCCAATTACGTCCTTTCTCGTTTGTGAGGATGAGACTCCCAGATCCGCCATGTAGACCACCATACCGCGCCAACTTATTCGGGATACTCTGCAGTTGAACATTCATATGTACCAAGCTCCAAATTGTCAGCTTTTCCCATCCAAAACTGGCAAAGTTCATGTGTATACAGTACTTACCGGGTAAACTCCCAGAAAGTGGTTAGTTACAGTAAGCATGAAATGGGTATCCGCCATCTCTGAAAACCCTGCAGCTGGCGAGTCCTGAATATGGATTGGATACTTCTTAACTTCCACTCTCTTTCTTCTCTCCTTCCTTACCTTCTCTCTGTACGCCTTCTCGAGCATTGGATTTGCGTGCAGCCCTTTGCGTCATACATTAGGAGTCAGTCAAGGCTCAATCTAAGCTATCATATGATTCATATAGAAGTGGGGAATAGTGATCTGATAAGAAAGCATGAGCAATGAAGGGAGAAGTGCAGAACCCACCCGACATTTGTAGGACTGGCTTCTGACCACCCTGAACAAGTTCAAGATTGAAGGTGTCACCCAGCTTCAGCTCATTTTCCTTCTGGAAAGCTCCCCAACCTCGTTCGATGTAAGTATCGCAAGAGGATTTCCAGTAGCAGTTTATCCTCACCGGCCACGATCTGCCCTCTTCGTCCATAACAACCCCCTCAGCGTTCCCCAGATTCAGGCCATACGTCATCGAAAAGCACTTCGGTATACGCTGCTTACAGATGCAAAACATTGAATGTCTGAAACAAGTATAGTTTATGAGCCATCACCATCTGAAACTAGAAGCATTTTAGACACCAACCTGTCTGCGATTATTTAGATTGTCAGGCTTTATGGATACCACAAAGTAGGGTTTCTTTGCCTCAGAAGGACCATCTTTCGCGATCCCGATCGTCTCCATTGGTGTCCCTGAACCATTTTCAACTGATTCATCAAAAGAAAGCCAACAACCCAGATAAGACGTGGTTCTTCCAAGCAATTCAGACACGAGGCAATCATACTTACTGCTATGGAGCCCTGTTTCAGGTTCTGCTACACCAGCAGCAGCACATGGCAAAGGCCTTTCTTCTTCTTCTTCTGCAACTGCTTCCTCTGTCTTCACATCAACTTCATTGGGAGGGTATGGCCTCTCGCAAGCACTCCGGTCGAAAATCATGACATCAAACACCATGGGATCATCAACAAGTCTAAACACCACCACATCACCAACATGCAGATCATGTTCATCAACGAATTCCTTCCACCCATCTTTGAATTCTCTTCCTTTCTCCATCTCAACTCTGTAGATTTTCCCTCCAGGGCTTCTCAGCACAGCAATATTTCCTTCACCCACTTCCCTTCCTTCCAAGTACTTCCCAAATCCAACTGGAATCGACTGCTTGATTGAGAGCATGCAATGTATATGCATTCATTAGAATCCATGATCCATAAGCAGAGAAAGGTGAAGGAGGGGGAAAAAGGGTAAGTGTTGTGACGTACAAAGCGATTGTGGAAGCCTGGAAGGAGGGGCTGGAAGAAATGGGGAAGACTGCTGAGCATCCTGCTGCCTTGTTTCGCCATGGATGATTTTGCTTTGCCTTTGCTGGCATGCTTTTGTGGTTGATGGTTCATTTGCTATATGTACTGGTTTGCTCTCCACTTCAGTGCTCCACTTGCTTCGTTTCTCCCTCCTTTTCGCTTCTTTTCATGCATGAAATGAAGACCGGGCGGAGCGCGTGCGTGTTTTTTTCCGGGTTCTTGGATTTTGGTTATGCCAATTGTTCTGTTTTAACTTTTGAAGTGTCTAGTCGTATTCCTAAAACAACTCTACCATACTAAACTAATAGCATGAGAAAAAAAAGTTAATATTGGGATTGTGAGGATCACGTAACTTCAATGACAGGTAAATTTTAAATTTTAATATCATGTCATAAAACTAGTTGGTAAAAATAAATTGAGTTGTTGGAAGAAAGTTAATTATAGTCATAATAAATTGAGCTCAATGGCTAGTAAGTTACGAATTCTAATGTCATATCATAAACTATAGTTGGTCACAATTAAATTGAGTTGTTAGGAGAAGGTTAATTATGAATATCATATACCACTTTCTAATATGATATCATATTAATCAAATGTTAATATTAGGGGCCATACAGATTTTTTAACACCCGACTGCTTAGCAAAACCAGCTCTAATACTAGTTGATCTCAATAACTCGAGGTTTTGAGAGAGGTGCATGTATGAATTTCATTAGAATAGTGCATATCCATTACCATACCTAAAATAGTTTGGGTTTTAGCCATACACACATAAAGAACCAGGTGGCAAATCAAAACCATGCCCATACTCGTTCGAGTTTCGGGTATCCATAGTTAACTAGGAGTAATAATTTCACTTTATAGCTCCAATCAATATGTTAACATTCACATGCATACTTTCGTCACATAAGTGGAAAAAATACGACAAATGAATAAAATTAATTAAAAATAATATAATTTTACGAAAGAAAAATAAATGATTATTTCTAGACAAGATACATATGCATGCATATAATTGATCGAGCTCAAATTAGACAGTAAAGAAATCATGTACGTCCATTACTCATAATAATCGAACTTAGTTTTACCCACATCCAATAAAAATCTTTCAATTTCAAATTTATCTAATTGCCATCCCTAGGCGTCAGGCGATCACCCGTAGGGATGGCAATTTCAACCTGACCCGTTTTACCCGACCTGTTTGACCTGTTTTGGGGCGGGTCCGACCCGCCCTGTAGGCGGGGTGGAGCGGGCATGGGTAGTCTCATCGACCCGACCTGTCCTGACCCGCCCCATTCTCGACCCGTTCTTGTCTAAATTACATGTAATCTTAGTCAAATTACTTTGAATTTTTCTTTTATTGCATCATATTTTAGCTATAATAAAGTTGTAAATTAGTGAAAACCTCAATTTCTCCAATAATTTAACTACAATTGTCATAATATTGTTTGTTTTCTTAGTCTTATAATAAAAATAACGAATATTTCTAATATTTTTCATATAAATTGCATACCCATTGGGTCAACCTGCCCCGACCCGCGACCCGTGATCAATTACCCGACCTAAACCCGCCCTGCCACGAAGCGAGTCTGGATACCAAGAAACTCGCCCCGGACCTGCCCATTACCATTCCTACGTCCCGCATTTACAACTCACCATCTCCTTTCCTTTCCTTTCCATCCAGCTTCCTGTTAATGGTGATTCTGTTTGTTGCGATAACAGTAAAACCCAGATGAATGAATTAATTTAATTAACACTGTATCTTGCACTAAAAAGTCACTGGCTTCACGAAGCAGCAAACACCATGCCGCTCTCTCCGCGCACCCACGCCGCTTCTTCGAATAACGCTACCCACTATGACCTCCCCTTCGATTCACAGAAAAACCAGCAACCCCGCTTCAGTTCTTAATGCGACGCTGCAACACTGTCAATTGAATCCCGCCGCTTCACTTCCTCTTTTCAGGTCCCTACCCTTTTCCCCTTTTGCAATTCTTGATCCAGTATCGTCGCTTTCTTTCGGCTTCTCCCCCCTTTGCGCCCTTCTTCACTTGAATTCTCTTTCAAGCAGGCGACTTTATGTTGGTTTCTGAATTTGCAGTTTCAATTGCTTCTGGGAATTGGATTATGTGTGAGTTCCAGATAGCCGGGTAGACGCATTTGTCCAGTTTCTTTTGGTAGATCGGGAGCCATGGAGAATCGCAGAGATGCTGACCCAATTTCTTTTCTCAGGTTCTTTACTTGTATTCGTTGCATTCATTTTGCTGCAGTTCACTTAATGCAGAATTATAATCAGTCTCTTTTCACTATGTCAAATGCAAGTTAGTGCGGGTTGAAGAATGCTCATGTTGAATTTGGAAGCTTTATCCCCGAGTTATTATGAACTTTAGGTTTATTAATGTTCAATCCACTGATCTCCCCCTCTTTAATGCAGTTTGTTTGCGGCGCTTTCGTATGGGATTGCTTCAATGGCGATGGTGTTCATCAACAAGGCCATTGTGATGCAGTATTCTCACTCTATGACACTTCTCACTTTCCAAGTAAAAGCTCATTTCTTCCACATTCCTGAGACTGTAAACTGCAAATTTTGGGTCATAACCATTGCTTAAAAGATTTCAGCTTTGTTTCGTGGTTGCTTTCTTAGCAAGTGGCTACAGCCTTGCTTATATACGTTGGGCGGAAAACAGGATACACGAGATCGAAGGGACTCGATCTCCAAACAGCTAAGAGGCTTCTCCCTGTTTCTCTCTTCTACAATGCCAATGTGGCATTTGCTCTGGCCAGCTTGAAAGGGGTTAACATTCCCATGTATATTGCAATAAAGAGGCTCACTCCTCTTGCTGTGCTGATTGCTGGCTTTTTTGCTGGGAAAGGAAGGCCTTCTACTCAGGTTCGCATTTGCTCTTTTGCAATGCTTCTTCATAAAGATGGTGGGCTTGAATTGCTTTTGTGGACCATATGTTCAAACAGTAACATGTCTTTGTCATATTTTTAGGTGACTCTATCTGTCCTACTCACTGCTGGCGGAGTTGTTATCGCAGCGCTTGGAGATTTTTCCTTCGACTTGTTTGGTTATGGGTTGGCATTTGTTTCTGTTTTTTTCCAGGTTAGTCTACTACCTGATTTTAATTGCTTTTAAGGCCTTGAACTACATCTCAAGTTAGTCCTTTTCTGTTGCTGATGGTACTAGTGCTCTCTGAGTTATGCAGACCATGTACCTAGTTTTAGTGGAGAAGTCTGGTGCAGAAGATGGGCTTTCTTCAGTTGAGATAATGTTCTACAACAGCTTCTTGTCTCTTCCTTTTTTGATATTCCTCATCATAGTTACTCGAGAATTCCCCGACTCTTTGGTGTTATTAATCGCAAAGGTAAGCTAACAAATTTGACTTTAGGCCTGGGGTTTCTTTATTTCTCTTGAAAGTTGAAAGAAAGGATATTTTCAGTGGAAAATGCTGGATGATTGTCACCATGAATTGCTAAGTTCTGATAGAAGCCTCAAATGCCTAGATGATCACTGCTTAGTCTGTACTTGGTGTTATGTGTCCATTCGTTGGCAATACTATCTGAAGTAATCTTGCCTAAGCATGCTTTTCTTTTCCATGAATGTTGTATCTTCTACTAATGATTTGTTGAAGCAGTAACATCATTTTTATGCTTCTGTTGACAGAGTAATTCCTTCTCATTTTTGGTGATACTCATTCTCTCATTGGTGATGGGAATCATTCTCAACTACACCATGTTCTTATGTACGATAGTCAACTCAGCTCTAACAACAACCATAGTTGGTGTACTAAAAGGTGTTGGATCGACGGTAGGTCCAATTACACCTTCTGCTTGTTCCTTCGATGTAAAATTACTAATTGGAATCATGCTGTGGGGTGGGGTTGAATTGAGTTTTGGGTATTGGTTTGTCAATGAAATGTTGGTTTCAGATATTCTGCATAAGGGTCTGAGCTTGATGTTTCTTTTGCTGGTTCTGGTTCAGACTCTTGGTTTCTTCTTACTTGGCGGGGTGAAGGTGCATGGTCTGAACGTGACTGGCTTGGTCATCAACACTGCTGGTGGACTGTGGTATTCATACGCAAAATATAGGCAAAGGAAAAGCCGGCCACTGAAGCTAACGCCAGACATAGAGGCACATCGAAAGTAATAGGTAGAGTTTCCCAGTCTTGTCTTGCATTTATTACCACAGGAGATTGTTCAAATCGCTGTATTGCAGTGTTTTGGTGCACACTGTGCAGCCCTGTATGAGCGAAATGGTCCATATGAGAGTGCCCTTCCTTTCCTGCTTATGCTTTTGTGCTCGTCGCATTATATGCTTCCGTACTCGTGCGTGATCACATAACGTGCATCCATATTCTCATGCTAATTTTGCAGCTCCGGTGTCATGGTGGCCAACGAGTGAACATAGAATGTATGCTTGGTTTGTGAAGAAGACAAGCTCATTGTAAGGAGTTACACTGATGCTTCGTAACAGATACGTCTTTTGTTCGAATGGTGGCGCTGCAACGTTGTGAGTATGAAGAAAGACACTATAGAGTAGGCTGATTCTACAAAACCCTAAATGTGGCAGTGACCATTCCCTTTCATCACATACAAGCAAACAATCACACACTATTATAAAGTATATAAACACGCATTAAACTCAAGGCGAGTTTTTGCTTTCTTTGAGTTCATTCAATGGATTACGACGAGGCACCATACTACACTCGAATGATTAAGCAGGTACCTGAGTACTATGAGTCTGCATGATTGGAGAGAGTGCACACATAAGTAGCTATATCATATTAGAGAGATGGAATGCAGATGAGTTTATGTTGGGAAAGAGGTTGACCTGGTTGTTTTCAAGGCTCCAGGGCCATGATAGCAAATAGCAGTTGGGTCTGGTGATTATATTCCAATCTTGTATCATCAGAATTCAATCATCTGATGCTGCTCTATATTTGTTAATGCCTTTGCCTTTTTTGGTATTTTATGTTAGTGGGGGTTTCAAGGAAACATTATAGGTCTTCCAAGTTGGACATCTTGCCTTAAACTAAATCGTTAATGGTCATTAAGTAATCATCATTCTTGACTCTTTTTGTGTCCTCTAACATAAAGAAATCTCAAGTCTGGTGTGTGTTTATTATATTCATACTTTGGGGCCTGCATGATTAGAGTCTAATAAGAATGGATTAATTTCGAGCACTTTGGCATCCAGTTAGCATACTGATACGACAGGTTTCAAGATTATACAACTACCGCGTTCTGTTTCGATCTCACGATTCAGCGATTTGGATTGTTAAATGTATTTTACGCGATGATAATTTTGTAAGAAAAAACCCTCTGCGTGCATCTAACAAATGAGATCACACGACTTCCGGTTCGACGAGGATATTCCAACAGAAGCATGGTAGCAAAGATCTCAAAATATTGGCAAGAGAAAATGGCATCTCTCTTTTGTTTTTGGAAAGTGTTAATTACAATAATCCAGAGTTGAGAAAGGTGGGTTATATGATGATTATGAAATGGCCCTTTTCTTGGCTTTTTTCTGTAGAAAATGGCCAAACCATAGAAGTGGAGGGAGAGGGCAGGGGAATATCCTTTTCCTCATTTTTCACACAACCGACATCTTTCTTCTTCATAGGATTATTACATATCAGCTGTGTTTATTTCCTTTCTACTGATCCATCCACTTGATGTTAAGAGTTTCGATGTGCATATTTTTGTTAACTCCAAGATTCAAATCTAGAGTGTGGCGTCTTTCGGTTCGTTTTCAAGCATGCGTATAGAAAATTTCATTAATGGACTTCTGTGATATCAAGTGCAATCTTTTACTGGTTCGGAATTATCATTAAACTTAGAGGATTGTTTGAAAAGCACGTACTATGGAATGCATATTATTTTAGAACTCAATGTCGGTAATGGTCGGGATGGTAAGAATTGATGCAATACAGGGAAATGATGTCCTGTTAGTATTGAGTCTTAATCTTGTGTATGAATTGTTGGATGGTTTGGGTTCAATGCACATGATGTTTTTTACCAATATCATGAAACTAGAAAAAAACAGTACAATGTATTATAAAAAACATACGTTTTGAAAATTAACTGTTTACGTAGTTGACCGGTTCGATCCCCCCAAACGTTATTATGAATAATTTTTTCCTTGATTCCTCTAAAAGAAATCGAAAAAATTCTAGAGAATCATGCAATATCTATTCCGTTCTTTTCCCGCCTAACAAATGTTCGTAACTTCATCTAGTTTCGAATCCTATCGAAAAGCCCACAGAATTTTCATGTTCTGCCCTAATAATTTAGCTTGGATGAAGGCATGGAATTTGAATCCAGGATTCTCTCTGCCCTGACCTCCTTGGATTCCTGAATTCCAGCCACCATATTTGGACAAGTATATTAATTGAGCATGAGTAATAATGTTAGTGACGTGCTGCTCACTTCACTTGTAACTTGATAATATTTTTAATTCTACTAAGAATATTATACATATTTTCATTTTACTAGACATAGAATGACAACAGCCAATTAGATTTTCCTATGACTATAAGCTTAGCTTAGTCTAGTCATTAATGTTAAAATGTCTATTGTTTGTTATTTTGCTCATGATGATGATGATGATTGAGTTTGTCTCAAACCAAACAAGTTCCAATCAGTTTTTCACCCCAAATAGCAAATTCCTCATGGAAGTAAGATGGGGACAATTATGGGAAAGGTTCACCATTAAGGTTGATAAACAGTTATCAATGAATTTGTGAAATAATAAAATTATAATCAACGATTATTTGTTCACAGGTATTTGAATAGACTGGGGCCATACAATCCTCAATAAGTGACATTTTATTATATTTCCCCGTCTATGTAAGAAAGCTTTGTTCTCCTTGCAATGCGAAAAAATGGGTAGATGTTAGTTTTGTTTTTACGAATTTCAAATAATTTAATTTTCCATCGAGATATTGTTGAGGTTATCAAAATTTTGAGTTTCATCGTTCCTATACGAGATTTAAGGTTAAGGGGACAATTGTAGTTAGGATTATAGTTGTATCATGTGTGTTGATTAGAGCCACGTTGTTCTGGTTGTATTTGTCAATTTAGGGTTGTAGATGTCGATTAGGATGGCGTTATTGTAATTGTAGTTGTCGAGTAGGGTGTCATTGTTGTAGTTATCGTAGTAGAGTAAGATGTCATTGTTGCGTTTTTAGTTGTCGATTAGGGCATTGTTTTAGTAGTTCGAGTAGGATGTCATTGTTATAGTTTTAGTAGCCGATTAGAGTGTCGTTGTTGTAGATTAGGATGTCATTGTAGTTGTCAATCAGATTTGGAAACAATTACTGTAGTTGTTGATTATATACGGAACCTAATATCTCTTCCTCCACCGTTACCATTTAAGTTTACTCGAGAGAGAGTCGAGAGACAAGAATCCCAACGGGAGAGAGACGCCAACAAGGTAAAAAAAAAGAGGAGAAAATTTTGAAGATATATGAAAGTTTGATTTTCCAAAGAAAACGATTCACATGTAACCAAATAATAGTTTTGCTATAAAATTTGTATTTTACACTTTATGTCGTTATAGTTAGCATGATGCTAACCTGTCTGTAATTAGTACAGTATCCGTCCCACACATGTCGTTAGTTTTTTTTTGTCATAGATAATAGTAGCAAATAGATAGTGAAAGAACAACAAGCAACCAAACGCGACAGTCGACAAGTAGTCGTACTGTCGATGAAAGGGCCTTTTGAGCCATGAAATGGGCAGCCCCGTTGTACTTGCGAAGAGTAAAACAACTAGAGAAAGTAGAAAAGCAAATACCACCAACAAAAATCCTTCTAGAACAGCACCACATGAGTTATGAGGCATGAGATAAATCCTTCTCTCCGAACTCGACACATCAAGGCCTGACAATCGCCACAAAAATTCATAGCAGGAAAACCATGCACTATAAAAAAGTGATTAAGTACAATACATAAACATCTCCCAATTATCGAAACCAATTGACTTATGCCATACATTAAACCCAATTAATTGCATCTCTCAAAAGGCCAAAAGAAGAGACCCTCAAAAAGCCGAAGGAGCTTTCACCTGCAAAACTAAGGCATTAAAACCAGCAAATGCGAATAGAAATAGGAAAACAAAATAGAACATATCATTAGCTGCAGCGCGTGACAGAAGCAGCTGGCCTCACCCAATATCCCCACCGCTGCATCATTTCAAAAAGAATAAGGATAAGCATAATAGTAAACACAAAATAAATAAAATAAAAAATTAAAAAAAGGAATCGGGCAGCGGGCAGCGGGCAAGCAAGCGGCAACCGACGCTGCCCCATCTGACCCGCCCATCGCTCACACACGTTGCTACTTGCTACCCTTCTTATTCTTACAGCTGCCTGCCTATATACCTTCCCTCTCCCCCAGCACCGAAAAGAAGAAAATGAACTTGTAGGAAAATTCTTTGCTCCCTCTTCTCTCTGCTTCCCACCTCTTCTTTCTAGAGGAAGCCCCCAGTACAAAAAAAGCATCTCCTCTAGCTGCCTCCACCGCATTGTGCTTCTTGTAACTATTATCCATCATAGCTGTTCATCGATCCTCCACTGCCCGCCCCTTTTCCCAGTCGGTGGAATAGGTTCATGGATCTGCTGCTTGCTTCATTCCTCAAATGGGTTTCATTCTTTTCCTAGTTTTGGGATCTGGGTTGTGAAGAGTTCACGTTTTCCTTCTTGGGGGTTTCTGGGTACTGCTCGGTTTTTTTAAATTTATTTCTTGAATTGGTTAAAAAAGGACTGTGAGTGAGTGAGCAAGTAGGGAAGTAGAAAGAGGGGGGGAAAAGCCCAGAAAATGGCTCCAAGGCTAGATTTTTCGGTGCTGATGGGGAAGGAGAGCAAGAGGGGAGGAGGAACTCCGGTGGTGGTGAAAATGGAGAACCCAAACTACTCGCTGGTTGAAATCGACGGCCCGGATGCTGCATTCGGGCCGGGGGATAAGAGCAGAGGCAAAAACGCGAAGCAGGTCAAATGGGTTTTGCTTCTGAAAGCTCACCGCGCCGTCGGCTGCGTGGCCTGGCTCGCCGGTCTGTTCTGGGCATTGCTTGGAACCATAAAGAAGCGCCTCTTCTTCAGGGAAGGAGTCACGGTGGCAACTGAGAAGCTCGGGAAAGGGAAGTTGGTCCTTCGAGTTATCAGGGTTTTCTTAGTCACTTCGCTTGTGATTTTGGGGTTTGAAGTTGCTGCGTACCTGAAAGGCTGGCATTATCTCGAGGCTTCTGCTGCTGCAGAATATCTTCATCGGATTCCAATGGCTGCTCCCAATTTGCTTCACATGTTCTATGTTGCCTGGCTCAATTTCCGTGCTGATTACATCGCTCCCACCATTATGGGTCTCTCCAATTTCTGCGTTGCGCTGTTCCTTGTGCAGTCTGTGGACCGCTTGGTGCTCTGTGTAGGTTGTTTGTGGATTAAGTTTAGGGGGATTAAGCCAGAGATTCGAGGAGGAGATCCCTTCAAGTCTCCAGATATTGAGGCCTTGGATTATAAATGCCCCATGGTTCTTGTTCAAATTCCAATGTGTAACGAGAGAGAGGTATTTTCCAACTCAACTGATTTCTTCTACTGGTTTAAAGCTTTCCTTTGCTCCTGCATTTTGCATTTTTCTCATGTGGCTGCTGGGTTTCTATGGCAACTACTCAGTTTACAGTGGCTACTGTGGAAATTACTGTGTTGATCGATATTGGGTTGTTGGCAGGTGTATGATCAGTCGATCTCTGCAGTTTGCCAGCTTGATTGGCCGAAAGACAGGATCTTGATCCAAGTTCTCGATGATTCGAGTGAAGAGGAAATCCAGTGGTTAATTAGAGGCGAGGTTGATAAATGGAGACAAAAGGGGGTCAACATTATCTATAGGCATAGGTTGCTTAGAACTGGTTACAAGGCTGGGAACCTCAATTCAGCAATGGGCTGTGATTATGTTAAGGATTATGAGTTTGTTGCAATTTTCGATGCTGACTTCCAGCCTAATCCCGACTACCTCAAGCTGACTGTGCCACATTTTAAGGTAAACACGGGTACAATTGATCGACATTCCGCTAATTTTGCGATAATCTATTGTTACTGTGTTCTCAAGTTTGCCTTGCCGCCTTGTTTATCCTGTTATTTCAGGACAATCCTGAACTGGGGCTGGTTCAGGCGAGATGGTCATTTGTGAACAAGGATGAAAATTTGCTGACTCGTTTACAGAACATCAATCTGTGTTTCCACTTCGAGGTTGAACAGCAAGTTAATGGTGTCTTCATGAATTTCTTTGGCTTTAATGGAACTGCTGGGGTTTGGAGAATCAAGGCCCTCGAGGAATCAGGTGGATGGCTCGAGAGAACAACCGTCGAGGACATGGACATTGCTGTTCGTGCTCATCTCAATGGCTGGAAATTCATCTTCCTGAACGATGTCAAGGTAGAATTTTGTTTCTGTTACAGAATAGCTGAAATTACTCAATTGAGAAATGAATGTTTTATGGTTTGATATGTGTAGAAGAAAGTCCAAATAAACTAACTTAGTTACATGTTTAGGTTCTCTGTGAACTTCCTGAGTCCTATGAAGCATATAGAAAACAGCAGCATCGCTGGCATTCCGGCCCAATGCAGCTTTTCCGCTTGTGTCTTCCTGCAATAATAACATCCAAGGTATGTCAACGAAAAAACACTTCTTTAGAAATCACTTATTTTTAAGCCAAAGAAACACATCTGAATTGAGCCTTTTGCTGGTTGGCTCAATATTTTGCAGATAGCATTATGGAAGAAGGCAAACTTGATATTCCTCTTCTTCCTACTGAGAAAACTAATCCTGCCATTCTATTCCTTCACACTGTTCTGCATAATCCTCCCACTGACCATGTTCGTCCCAGAAGCCGAACTTCCGCTGTGGGTCATCTGTTATGTCCCCATCGTAATGTCCTTCATGAACATTGTTCCAGCTCCCAAATCTTTCCCTTTCATCGTCCCGTACCTTCTCTTTGAAAACACAATGTCCGTCACCAAGTTCAACGCGATGGTCTCTGGGCTGTTCCAGTTGGGAAGCTCTTATGAATGGGTTGTTACAAAGAAGGCCGGCAGATCATCAGAATCAGACCTACTGGCTGCCGCAGAGAGGGAATCGAAGACCTCAACAATTCAGCCACAGTTACATAGAGGATCTTCAGAGAGCGAGATTGGGCAGTTGAGTTTACTGAAGGAGAAGGCAGAAGCAGCGCCTAAACCGAAAAAGAAAGTGAACAAACTATACAGGAAGGAGTTGGCTCTGGCATTCCTGCTGCTCACAGCTTCTGTCAGGAGCTTGCTGTCTGCTCAAGGTGTCCATTTCTACTTCCTTCTCTTCCAAGGTGTGACATTTCTCTTGGTGGGTTTGGATCTCATAGGAGAGCAAATGAGCTGAGAGAAGCTTTAGAAGGTGCATGCATACAAGGCAACCCGTTTTCCCCCTACTCTCTGCAGGTTCATCACCTTGTTGCTGCTGGCTGCAACAAAAGGAAGTAACTTCCTCTCGTTCCTTTTAACCTGGATAAATGTGAATTTCAGTCTCCCCCACATTTAGTTCAAGACAGTTTAGGATTCATTTGATTCTTTTTCCCCTCTCCACCGATTTCCTCGTATGAACACTACACCTTTTTAGTTTTCTGTTGTTGTTGTTGTTGTTGTTGGCTGCCACAGACACAGTGGTGGTTCTAGTGAAGTTCAGATTCAAGTAAAAGATTTGGTGGGGGAGCTGGAAAGACCAGAAGAAACTGTTAAAAGGAGTTAGGTCCAAAGTTATGAGATTGCTTTCCTTTATTCCTCTAATGTTGAGGGAGATGATACAAAAACTTCCTTAGATAGCACTTTGTGATGTAAATTCGAAATTCTTCAACATCTTTGTTTGGTTAATTACTTCATATAATATCAAATTAGTCGTATACATCTCTCATCTCTTTTATCTGTATTATCTCTGTGTATGCTCTTTCATTTCCTCCGTAACAACCATGAATGTGATTTGATTTTCTACATGCTCTCCAACTTCCCCATCATTTCCTCGTGAGGAACACATGGGCAACTCCATGGATGATTAGACACTTGCAGAAACAAGTCAGCTTCATGGATTTAAGACCAGCTTAAAGAAACAGAACGTGGGAGGAGAAAAAGAAAGGACACGAGTGAAGTGAAGTGTCGGCAGTAACAGCTGGGGAAGAAGGGTTCTGAGATTGGAGCTGATGTAGTAATCATCGAGCAATTGATTGAACAGTTCTTTTTTCTTTCCATTGGTTGTGGAGGGAAGGAGACAGCATATCTTTTGTGGGCATATGATGATTCTTGTGGTTTTATATGTGGAGAGAGGTGGATCGATGGCTCATAAGTAAGAAACATCACACGCTGGAACACAACTTCCCCCGGTCCACTTAATTACTGCTCCAGTTTTGTTTTTTGTTTTGGCTTATGGGCAGGCAAAGCGAAGCATGAGTCTTTGTCTGAACTTGACATTCTACTGGTTTTCCAACATGTCTTCTTCTGATGCTTCTGCTCTGTTTGTTATTATTGCTGGCAATTTAACTTGGTCTCCTCGTTGGTTGAAGGAAGAACAGAGGAGGTTTCAGTGGGGGGAAAAAGTGCGGTTGTCTAATGAGGTTCTCTGGCTTATTTCAGGAGTGACCGTGTATGTTTAGCCGTCCAACAATGTGATGAAAGGAATTTACTTTGGCATATCTAACTCCTCGAGAAATATATTGTCAGATTATCAAATGTTCATAGAAATATACGGACTTGTATCAATTGATTGTCTAAAAATTTGATGTGAAATTCCAAAGATGATTCTGGAACCGGACGACACTTCTAGAGCATGATTTGGGCGGTTTTTTGGCATTCCTCAACCAACCCATATTATTTTCGGTAGGAAATGCTCTCGTCTTCCAAGATTGATATGCCTTAATTTTATAATAATTATTCCCTTTCGGTTGGTCATTGTTTCTCTAAGTAGTTGAGTTGTCTCCTAAAAAAATATTGTATTTGGAGCTACCTTGATCCTTTTATTTTGTCCAGTTGGGTGTTTGTGAAAATGGCCATCGGATCGGATGTATGTGGATGATTGACTAGTCACGCATTCAATAGTCAAAGAAAGCAAAACCGTGGTTTGAAAAAAAAAGTTAATTAGCTTTCTCGAGCACTATTTTTCTTTTAATTTCTTAAATTTTCCCCCGATAATTGTTGTCTTTATTAGCTTTGCTTGGCAAAACAAGCTTCCCGAAAACAAACTGCAAGTCTGCAGCTACGAACATCCTACTAATGTATACAAATCAGTACTGACTAACTAGCACTCTAACTATTAATCATACTTCCATCAATATACAAAGTATGAAAATACACTGAACTTCTTAACAATTGGGCAAACTCAACGTTCCCCTCACTATAGAGATGAATCTCTTGCTGAATTTGTTGCTTCGATTCCTCCTCACTCTTCTTGGCAAAGCAAACACTGGTCAGAGTCTATAACCCCCACTACTTCAACTGGGTTCTGGTTTTGATTCTATTCTGGATAATGAACCACACTAATAATCTGTGTCGAGGAATAACGAGCTTGGTCCATAATGATGCATACCAATCACCTGATGCCCTCGTGGTCTAATGGTTTGCCAAACTATTCTAATTGAATAAGTCTTCAAAGTCTTTTCTTCCCATGTAACTTCATCTCCTTCTTTAAGCAGTCGATAGTGGAACCAAGGTCGAAGCTACAGGAGTTTCCTCACAGCCAAGATCCCGTGCTTGTTTATGGAATCAACCAAAAGGATCTCCCTCTCAATCTGTGCCTCTCAACCCAAGCAACCTAGAATGAGCCTCCACAAAGAAAAAGCATCCATAATATCCTAGTACGTTCGTGTATAGACAATGAGAGTAAGAGGACCAACGGAGATCAATTCGTGAAGACTCATCATGATGATAAATAATTAAGGTATAATCGGAGTTTGCTTCTTTCCAGAATGGAGAGCATAGAAGGTGTGTGCAAGTAATGAGGAGTTGTCAATATTGTTCGAGCTACGATGATATCAGAAGGAAGTATATCACATGATCTCGTTGTTAGATCGACAATAGTTCGGACCTTAGTAAAGGTTGCCACAACACCTGTAGCAGGACAGAGGACTTATAGCTAATGAAAGTAGGGATGGCAACAAAACCCGAACCCAGGGGTACCCACCCGACCCAACCCGGTCAACGCGGGTAAAACCCGTGTTGACGGGTTTTGAGTCTGGTTCGGGTTTAAACCCGCTACACTATTCACCGGGTTGGTTTGGGTTCGGGTTTAGGTAAACCCGCCCCATGGGTACCCGCCCACACATATAATTACTTTCCCGGCATATTTAATATTCTAAATAATATATCTTCTTTAAGCAACTAATATTATTTATGTTTGTGGAGACATGTATAATTTGTTCTTTCTAATTGTTTAGAATGAAGTTGATGTTATGGAGTGGAGAGTGAAGAAACTTATTTGACGAGGAAGAAGATTTCAATTAATCTTGTTGTTTATAAATGTTTATCTTTAATTTTGAACAAATTCTATTGATCATTTGCGGTTTGCTTGTATGTTCTAGATTGGTGTTTTTTGTATGAATAATTTGTATGAGAAAATTGATATTAAACTTTTATTTTGAAAGAAATTTGTTATTGTAAATTTTGTACCACAAAAACCCACGGGTATCCATGAACCCGCGGATACCCAGCGGGTTGGGTTGGGTTTGAGTTTTTCAAACCCAGCGGGTTTTACCCCGGGTTTTTTTGGCGGATAAACCCATGGGTTTGGGTTTGACAAAACCCGCCCCAACCCGACCCATTGTCATCCCTAAATGAAAGCTTGGCGGGGTCACATAATGGTATTGCAGAGAAGTTGAGTTATCAATCGGAGTGTGAGTTAAGTTAATCATGTTAGGATTTGATTATATTGTAGGCCGATCAAGATTCTTGATGGTCAATTATGTTGTATGGATCTTGAGTTATTGACACTCCGATCAACTCGAGTTGCAGAGGGGTTGGGTCGGCACGTTGATCACAGATGGACGTGCTCGATCGAATCTCTTCACTCTAAATTTAGACGATCTAGAGCCAGTTGAAGAACTCATAACACAAATAAAAAGTTAGGTGTGCTTTTTTTTTTGGGCAATGTCTATTTTTTACCCAAACATTTTTCAGATTCTTTTATTTTAACCAAACCTATAAAAATTCTATTTATTATCCAAACGTATTATAATTTATCAAAGTCTGGGCATTCATTATGTTACCATTACTTATTTCGTCCACGTGAGGAGTGAGATTTTGTTTTGTTTTTTGATAATCTTATTAAAAATAGTAAATGATGGTATTCTGACCGCCACGTAGGAAGTCAACTCATTATGGTCATACTTAGTCAGCATTACTAACAGAAAAGTTGACGGAGAGTTAACGTTTGGATAATTTTTAGGAATTCAATAGGTTTGGTTAAAATAAAAGAATCCGAAAAAGGTTTGGGTAAAAAATAGACATTGCCCTTTTTTTTGAATCTATCTCAAGATTCACGAGTGCCTCTTCTCCCGGCACCTTGCATAGTACAACTTAGAACACAAAAAAAAAAAAAAAAAAAGAGTGAATAAACTCCTATGAGGACAACCTTCCTTTTAAGGATCGTTAACTTGTCTCGTCGCTAATTGTCATTGTGGTAGCTCTTCTTTTAAGCGCGTTAATTGTCATTGTGGTAGCTAGCTAGAGGCGTCGTCAACTCTGACTCCTGCTTTGTAATCACCATACACTATTTGCGACGAAGATTACAAAGCCGCGAGCCCGCGACCACATCCACACTATTATTTATTTCTCTAACTCTCTTTCTCTCTCTCTCTTTTTTTTTTCTTCTGTTACTTAACCATATGATTGATGAGTTCTTGATTTCCGGCTGAGAAAGAAAATGGCTCGACTCCCTGCAGAGGGTAAATGCCAAGTTTGATCACTGAATTTACGTTTCTAAAACGTGTATTGTTTAGACAATGAAAAAAATTAATATTAATTTTGGTCACTCGAATTAGTAAAACGATTCACGTTTAGTCACTCTCCATTAACTTTATCTAATGTGGCAGTCAACCCTAACAGTTGAACGTTTAATGTCTGACGTGGCAGTTAAGCAATAATTAAAAATAATATTTAATTTTTTTAATATTTCCACATTATTAAAATAATAATAATAATAATGTAATGAGATGTCAATGGAGGAGGTGGAGGGCTTTGTGAGACTATCCTCGGCGGAAATCGAGCAGAAAAGGCGCGAAAACAAGTGCTTTAATTGCAATGAGAGGTCCACGTTCGACCATCAATGTTCGAAACCGAACTTGATGATGATGGTCGGTCTATGGGAGAACGAGGCGAAGGATGAAGCAACAACAGGAGGAGGCGATCCAAAGGCGGGAGTTAAACCTTGAGGTCAAGGCTGTCCTGAAGAAGGCGTGGATGATAGAAACCTGCATTTCTGTTATTTCATTATTTGGACGGTTTTGTGAGTTTATGGTTCTTTATGACTAGTTGGAATTATTTTAAGGGTCATTTGAGAGAGGATAATGATTTGGGGTAGTATTGAGGACTTTTCGGATTACATAAATATTATTGTAAGTGAGAATTACCCACTAAACAAAGATTAAACCTAATTATTAGTTCTGATTAAAAAAAAAAACCTAATTCAGTTTCCTAATCACCTATCTTTCTCTCCTCTCCGGTCTCTGCCGAAAACCTTCTCTGTTCCCACCTAGCTGCTGCCGCAGCTCTGTTCTTCCTCACCCCTTGTTTCTCAAACTTCTATCTTCCCAATCAAACGAGTAAATCATCTCCTCGGTGATCGCTCCATTTCCCAAATCCCTAGAGACTCGAAATCCGAATTTCTATCAGTTTCATTCTTTTCTACTTTTGGGATCTGGGTTCTGAAGAGTTCATGTTTTCCTTCTTGGGTTTTTCGGATACTGCTCGGTTTTTTAATTTATTTCTTGAATTAGTAAAAAAAGGACAGTCAGTGAGCGAGTGAGCTAGTACAGAAGCAAAAGGAGGGGAAAGCACAGAAATGGCTCAAAGGTTAGATTTTAAGGTGCTGATGGGGAAGGAGAGCAAGAAGGGAGGAGGAACTCCGGTGGTGGTGAAAATGGAGAACCCAAACTACTCGGTGGTTGAAATCGACGGCCCAGATGCTGCATTGCGGCCTGTGGACAAGAGCAGAGGCAAAAACGCAAAGCAGGTCAGATGGGTTTTGCTTCTCAAAGCTCACCGTGCCGTCGGCTGCGTGGCCTGGCTCGCCGGTCTCTTCTGGGCATTGCTTGGAACCATCAAAAAGCGCCTCTTTTTCAGGGAAGGAGTCACAGTCGCCACTGAGAAGCTCGGCAAAGGGAAGTTGGTCCTTCGAGTCATCAGGGTTTTCTTAGTCACTTCTCTTGTAATTCTGGGGTTTGAAGTTGCTGCTTATCTAAAAGGCTGGCATTATTTCGAGGCTTCCGCTGCTGCTGAATATCTTCATCGGATTCCAATGGCCGCTCCCAATTTGCTTCACATGTTCTATGTTGCGTGGCTCAATTTTCGTGCTGATTACATCGCTCCCACCATTCTGGGTCTCTCCAATTTCTGCGTTGCTCTGTTCCTTGTGCAGTCTGTGGACCGTCTGGTGCTCTGTTTAGGTTGTTTGTGGATTAAGTTTAAGAAGATTAAGCCTGAGATTCGAGGAGGAGATCCCTTCAAGTCTCCAGATATTGAGGCCTTGGATTATAAATGGCCCATGGTTCTTGTTCAAATTCCAATGTGTAACGAAAGAGAGGTATTTTCCAACTCAACTGATTTCTTCCACTGGTTTAAAGCTTTCCGTTGCTCCTGCATCTTGCATTGTTCTCTTGTGGCTTCTGGGTTTCTATGGTAATTGCTCAGTGTTACAGTGGACACTCTGGAGATTACTGTGTTGATGGATATTGGGTTGTTGGCAGGTGTATGATCAGTCGATCTCTGCAGTTTGTCAGCTCGATTGGCCGAAAGACAGGATCTTGATCCAAGTTCTAGATGATTCAGATGACGAGGACATCCAATGGTTAATTAGAGGCGAGGTTGATAAATGGAGACAAAAGGGGGTCAACATTATCTATAGACATAGGTTGCTTAGAACTGGTTACAAGGCTGGAAACCTCAATTCAGCAATGGGCTGTGATTATGTTAAGGACTATGAGTTTGTTGCAATTTTCGATGCTGACTTCCAGCCCAATCCCGACTACCTCAAGCTGACCGTGCCACATTTTAAGGTAAATACGAGTATGAATGGCTGACATTCCGCTAATTTATTTATAATCTATTGTTAGTTGTTACAGTGTTCTGAAGCATGCCTTGGATTGTTTATCTTGTTGTTTCAGGACAATCCTGAACTGGGTCTAGTTCAAGCGAGATGGTCATTTGTGAACAAGGATGAAAATTTGCTGACTCGTTTACAGAACATCAATCTATGTTTCCACTTTGAGGTTGAACAGCAAGTTAATAGTGTCTTCATGAATTTCTTTGGCTTTAATGGAACTGCTGGGGTTTGGAGAATCAAGGCCCTCGAGGAATCCGGTGGATGGCTCGAGAGAACAACCGTCGAGGACATGGACATTGCTGTTCGTGCTCATCTCAATGGCTGGAAATTCATCTTCCTAAATGATGTCAAGGTAGAATTTTGTTTCTGTTACAGAATAGCTGAAATTACTCAACTGAGAAATGAATGTTTTATGGTTCAATATGTGTAGAATAAAGTCCAAATAAAACTAACTTAGTTACATATTTAGGTTCTCTGTGAACTTCCTGAGTCCTATGAAGCATATAGAAAACAGCAGCATCGCTGGCACTCCGGCCCAATGCAGCTTTTCCGCTTGTGTCTTCCTGCAATATTAACATCTAAGGTATGCCAAATGAAAAAGCACATCTTTTGAAATCACTTATTTTTAAGCCTAAAGAAATACACCTGAATTGAGCCTTTTGCTGGTTGGTTCAATATTTTGCAGATAGCATTATGGAAGAAGGCAAACTTGATATTCCTCTTCTTCCTACTGAGAAAACTAATCCTGCCATTCTATTCCTTCACACTGTTCTGCATAATCCTCCCACTAACCATGTTCGTCCCAGAAGCCGAACTCCCACTGTGGGTCATCTGTTATGTCCCCATCGTAATGTCGTTCATGAACATCGTCCCAGCTCCAAAATCTTTCCCTTTCGTCGTCCCTTACCTTCTCTTTGAAAACACAATGTCTGTCACCAAGTTCAACGCGATGGTCTCTGGGCTGTTCCAGTTGGGAAGCTCTTATGAATGGGTCGTTACAAAGAAGGCCGGCAGATCATCAGAATCAGACCTACTGGCTGCCGCAGAGAGGGAATCGAAGACCTCAACAATTCAGCCACAGTTACATAGAGGATCTTCAGAGAGCGAAATTGGACAGTTGAGTTTACTGAAGGAGAAGGCAGAAGCTGTGCCGAAACTGAAAAAGAAAGTGAACAAACTGTACAGGAAGGAGTTGGCTCTGGCATTCCTACTGCTCACAGCTTCTGTCAGGAGCTTGCTGTCTGCTCAAGGTGTCCATTTCTACTTCCTTCTGTTCCAAGGTGTGACATTTCTCTTGGTGGGTTTGGATCTTATAGGAGAGCAAATGAGCTGAGAGAAGCTTTAGAAGGTGCATGCAGACATGAGACATAATATAGGTGCATGCATACAAGGCAACCCTTTTTGGCCTACTCTCTGAAAGTTTATCATCTTGTTTGGGAATTAGCAACTTAACAAATATAGGTGGACATTTCTCCATTTAGACCCCATATTAATTTTGAGTACTCTTGGACTCCATAGTATAACCACCTACTATTAGCCACTTAACAAATGGCTAATATAGATGTCTGGAAATCAGCAACACACAAACATAGGAAGTAATCTCCTAACATCTTAAGTATCATAGTTAGATCCCATATGCAAAATTGAGAACCAGAACAGAGTAGGGAATTTCGTGTTGCCATGGGATTATTCAATCTCTACTGGATTTGCAGTTGGAGGACGAGGTCTACATTCTACTGGACCATAACATCATCATAACGACGTCGTTATACGTGTGGTGTGATGGAAATGATGTAAAGCAATTTAGCTACGACATAAATATGGTGTTTAGTATGTGCATGGCTGATACCGCCTGATCATCCTTAAGCATTCACATCAACAAGCACGTCATTATTTTTCTCCACATATTGTCAATTGTTGAATTAATGCATTGAACCTTGATCCTACAACTATGAATGCACGAGTCGACGAAACATAGTAATAGTATTTGATAGTATTTTGCCGACTACTTCCCAACGACTAGAATGAGTTTCAGGATATGGTTCCATGGAGCCTAGGCGGTAAGCATAACTGAACTTGTTTTAGTGCATAAAGACTACGACGAAACAGGACGTTGAAATCAAAACTATAATTTTCGGAGTCCCCTGGTCATGTTATGCGCTGCAGATCGTCGATGCAATAAGAAAGAAGTGAAGCAAATCAAGGTCAAAGAAAGTTAGGACGCGGGTTGTAGAGAATACTTTGTGCAAGAACTTGTACTACTTGGGAAAGTGTGGTTGCAAGTGATGCCTCCCCTGCCTGTGTGACCCTAGTGCAAGACCCTTACATACTAACACTACGAGGGGAAGAGATGCTGCAAATGGTTTTGACGAGCAAGGGCACACTAGAATATCGCAACGTAACGCTGCCACAATATAATGTGCATCAACTGCAGACACAGAAACACATCCCCAATTATCAAACCATCTAAACCTACACACTTAACAACGCTACAGTTCTACGGAACAGGACACAGAAGGCCCGTGCCTCTAAAGTGCTAAAAACAAAGACTACATAGCAACTACAAGATGCAAACCCTCGATCATCAGCATTCGGAGACGAGAGAAGTCGACGTAAACACCATGGTGTATAGCATCATCATCTTCACCACAGAGCAATACTGTTGGCAGACGAGACAACATGGCTGGGTGGACAAAACTGCGTACCACAACCCCGCGTAAGAGTAACCTGCAAAAGGCGGAGTATCTGACTATCTATATCTGTTTGAACAGAACAAAGGTTATCAAGCCAAGAACAGAGGCTCCAGTGAGGCTCGGATGGCTGAGCCACTTGAAGATGGATGGTCTCTTGAATCAGCTAACGGCACAGTAGATTCTCAGTGGAATACGCCACACTTTTCGACGAGACAGTCCAAAGTCCTCGGCACATGATGAGTGAAGAACCACTTCAACAAAGGACAACCTTGGAACTGTCAACACTTTATGACACACCTTCAATCAAACATACAGACTATATATCGACTATGTGATGCCAACCATCAATCATCAGCTTTCATAGATAAGAAGTCGACGTAAAGACCATGGTGCATAGCATCATCATCACCCCCACAACAATACTGTTGGCAGACGAGACAACATAACTGGGTAGACAAAACTACGTACCACAACCCCACGCGTTGAACAGAACAAATGCTATAAAGCCAAGGGCTGAGGCTCGGATTGCTGAGCCACATGAAGATGGATAGACTCCCAAATCAGCTAACTACACAGTAGATTCTCAGTTGAATATGTCATACTTTTCGACGAGAGTCCAAAGTCCTCAGCACATGAGTGAAGAACCACTTCAACACCAAAGACAAACTTGGAACTGTCAACACTTCGACACAATTTCAATCAAACAAGTAGATATTTGTAAATCATCCACAGACTCTTATTGCAGAGAAACCTTGGAGGAAACAATAAATATGTAAAGTTATGGTATAAAAGCTTTCAAAGGTGAAGAAAGATACCCAATGTGACTTTTTAGAAGATTTCATGGTGCAATATAATGCCAGATAAATGCTAATTTCATGGACCAAAACCTTAAGAAAAACTCCGAAGGGAAACTGCTTTAACACGACTTAAGCAGTCCGAAAAATGTAAAAATCAAATCGTTTTTCTTATCTATAATACCTAAAAACCATAACTTTGATATTTCTAGACTTTCAACTTCGGGGAGCATATGTAAGTACCTGCCAGAAGAGTTTGATGGAGGCCTTCTCTCATGTTAAACACAAGAAATCCCGATCGAAATTGAGGGTGGCACATCATAGGCAGCAGCAGAGTTCTATCAAACAGAAGCATCTAGACCATGGCTGGAAGATTTCAATCAAACAGAATTGTCTAGACCATAGGCAGGAGTAGACATGTAGTACGGACCCCCACCAATCGATATTGAAGATCGCAAATGCAGGGGCAGCAGAGAATGAAACCGGAAGCGAAGAAGCACAAACCAATAGACGATGGGCAGCAGAGAATGAAACCGGAAGCGAAGAAGCACAAAAGCAACAGACGATGGGTAGCAGAGAATGAAACCGGAAGCGAAGCACAAAACCAACGAAGAAGTGCGGCAGAGAATGAAACCGGAAGTGAAGAAGCAGAAAACCAACGGAAGATTTGAAGCAGAAGCAGACGCAGATGAAACCTCAACACAAAAGAAAATCATAAGTGTTTAGTACCAATACTAGGAACAATCCGGCTTAAAGAGCTACTACTACTCTACATAATGTTTAAAAATATGAAAAACCAACAAAATATAAAGCTAGTTTCACATACACATAAGTCAGAAGGGAACTTATCCAAGTCCAAGAAGCAGAGCCTCAACACAGTCGTAGTGAAGCACTAACACATTAAGCATGCCTAACCCAATAAGCTTCAATGAAGCTGTGATATTAAGATATCTAACTCCTGCTCCGGCGCCTGTCCCTCAGACCGTTGCTGCAAATAAACAGAGCTAGTGATATTAGAACAGAAATATAGCAGTTCTATTTCTTAAATAAAATCCAATCAAGTCACAGTGCTTAAAAATTGGTTTCATATAGTAAAAGGAAATAAAGGGCAAATATCAACATAAGCTGATACAATAATAAAGGTATTGTAATGGAATGAACCATGGTCATTCATTAACGATTTGTCATGACATAATAACAGATAAAGTTCTAGAAACTTCACCCATTGGCATAGGGTGGTGCCTCTTCACGCCCACGGTATGGTGGTGGTGACCTGCTGAAGCTGCGCTGGCGGGGTGAAATACTACGGCGTCTGGGAGATCTTCCACCACGAGGACTGTAACTCCTGCCACAGAGCAGCTGAAGTCAGACTAACAACTCATATATGTCGACAAAAGTTAGGAGAAGATGCAGAAGTTAGTTCCAAACATAACCTCCGGCCATAAACGGGACTCCTTCTGTATCTCGGGCTGGGGCTTCGTCTCCTTCCTGATCCACCACGCGAGCGACATTCGCGCGCAAAATGACCAGGCTCCCCACACTCGTAACACTTCAAATCCGAACCTCCAAACCGACCACCTCCACCCCTACCACCTTCACCGCCCCTACCACCACCACCTCTAGAGTTGTGAGACATCTCAACTCTCCAGCCATTTTTACCTGGGTAACATTCAATATAATAATAATGATATTATTATTATTACATACAGTTGCAGCATAGGACAATGGAAAACATCCAAATACAGCCACATGAAGGGAAAGGTCAGCAACTTCAGATAGCAGAAAATTTTTACCATCTAGCTCATGAATAGCATCTTGAGCATCCCTTTTGTCATCAAATTCGATAAAGGCATAACCTGGAGGTCGGCGGGCAACCCAAACACTAGAATACAACAAACATAACAAAGATTCAGTTACTTAAACGATAATTAAGAGACAAGGAGAGCTTCTGATAGAAGAATATCATTACTTTTCTATCCAGACCCTAAACCAGAGAAGGAATGGGAGACAAATATCTCAACGCAAACTGAGTCTGGATAGGGAACAAATAATTAGCAAGGCTCAAGAGTCTAACCTTCTGATCACACCAAATTTCCTGAACTCGTCCTCCAGTTCACGCTCACTAACCCGCGGATCCAAATTACCAATGTAAACGCGAGACATTGCGTCAAATGAAATCTGCAAAAAGAGAAGAAATGAATGTTAAACAAACCTGCTACTGAAGATCCCAGAACCCAAACATGTAGAAAACAAACAAAATATCCACAGAACCCATCCCCAGAAGCTCACGGGAAGCTACAAGATCCTAACATTCCTAAGAAAGACTTCACCTTTCGACAAACCCCAAAAGGGAGGCGACGCGGAAAACAGAAACGGGATACTTCAAAGACTACAACTTCGCGCTAAAGCTTGAGGAGAGACGGAAGGAAAGATAAAAGGAAAACCCTTCGCGAGCCAGTAAAGAGCAAGCAATTTTTCGGGAGAAATACCGAGCGGGATGAGGAAATCGCAGATGCAAAGAGGAAGAAAACCCTAGCGTAGCTGTTCCAACCTTTCGCTCGCACTTGATCGCGAATTTTTTTAGAGGTTGGAAGAGAAAATTGCTTTTCAGCCTTTCTAATCGTTATATTGCGACAATCAGTCCCCGCGTGAAAATTGGGCCAAGAGATGTATGGGCCGGGCTACGATTTATCTGTTGGCTCCGCGGACTCAGGCGGCCCACACTTCGAACTGGCTCAGGGGAAGGTTTGGCTAGCTACCATTATAACATGGTTAAGAATCTCATGGAGAGTTCGATCAATGGTTATCGAACCTTCGCTACCATCAGTTTCAGGTTGAATGCTGATCAAGCAACATCATCAGGAGTAGCATGATTGGTATGCTTGCTTCCAAGATCATCTAGTAACAGCGCGAGCTTGCATTGTGATCGATTTGATACTGATCGCAAAGTTGAGATTGACGATGGTTAGAATCAAGGTACTGGCACATTTGTCCTTGCCGTTTTCTGAATTCAACAATTTCATCCTACCCTCGTGCCTTGCAACAAGAATGGAGACTCAAACGGACTAGAGGCAACGGCCTAGGTAACGATTGAGAGTTGAGGTCGAAGCTTAATAGAGTAGGGTGAATCAATGGAGCTGAAGGATGAAAAGTTGAACGAAATGGCACGTTTACAAACAGAGCATACATAGTTGGACGAATTTCCAACCCAATAAACCCATTATACCATACGTCTCGACCATTGTATTCGTCACTTCCCAAACATTTCAATCGGACAGTAACATCGTCACAAAGAAAAGTGGGCATGTAACGTAAACACAGAAGCATATCACAATCGCTGAACCATCTAAATCTGCAATTCTATTCGAACGAAGATTCAGTTCTACAGACAGCTCGGGAAAAGGGAATCCACAACTTACAAGCAAAAAATTCATTCACGACCACTGTATCACAGAATCAAAAGATTGCGTGCCTCCCAAGGTCCTGCAATGAGACTATTTATATACGAGCAGGAAGATAACCACTCATTCGTGAGTTTTTACCCGAAGTACAGACCAGTGTATAGCATAATCGTCTTCACGACACAGCAATTCTCAGCAGACAAGATATGTAGAGCTAGGTAGATAAAGCTGAGTTGTACAATACCTCAAGCTTAGAGACCAAAAAAAGATGTGATCAATTCCACAAAAGACTTACCTGCAACAGGTGCAGAAAGCCAGGCACCAGCCGAACCTTCAGAGAGGCTAGGATGGCTGGGCCACTTGGAAGAAAATAGCCTCTCTAAGCAGCTAAGGACACATTAGATTCTCGGTTGAAGTTCGTTCTTTTGGAAGAGGTAGTCCAAGGTCCTCAGCACATGATGAGTGAAGAACCACTTCAACACGGAGGACAAACTTGGAATCGTCAGCACTTGAACACAATTTCAATCAAAGATGCATCTATTTTTGAATCATGCACAGAAAGCTTGGAGGAGGCTATGTAAAGATGTATGAAATCAAATGAAACATTTCAACGGTGAAGAACACAGAAACATTTCATTGGCGTTTTCAAAGACTTTATCATGCTTCAAGATTATGGCATATAAACTGACCCTACCTTCATGGAACCAAACCTTGGTACATGAAAACCGAAAGGAGGATTTACTTTTAAAGTGGCTCTAAAAATCCAAGAATCAAATTGCTTGCCTGTCTTATTCAAGTTATCTTAAGACCATCATTTCAACACCTCTAAACTTTCAACTTCCAGGAACAGATGCAAGTACCTGACAGAAGAGTTTGAAGCAGACCTCTTTTAAGTTAAACTCAATAGAACCCAATAGAATTTGAGAGCAGAGCAATCCCACTAGAATTTGAGGGCGTCGCGACATAGCAGGGAGAGTTCAATCAAAGAGAAACTTCTAAACAAGGGGCATCCCAAGAGAAATTGAGTGCGTCGCATCATAGCCGGGAGAGTTCAATCAAACAGAAGCATCTACACAAGTACCGCAGAACCCCAACCATTCAAAATTGAAGATCCCAAATGCAGGGGCAGTGGAGAATGAAACTGGAAGTGTAGAAGCACACAACCAACGGGAGATTGGAAGCAGAATGCAGATGCAGATGGCAGACGAAACCTCAACACAAAAGAAAAGCAGAGTCTTTAGAACCACAATAAGGAACAATTCAACTCAAATAACTAGTACGACTCCCTACAGATACTTCAAAATATGAAAAACCAACAAAACCCGAGTGACTGTATAAGAAGGAAACTTATCCAAGTCCGAGATGCAGAGCCCGACATAGTAGTAGTGAAGTGCAAACACAATAAACATGTCTAATCCATTTAGCTCTCACTGAAACACTGATAGTAAAATATCTAACTCCTGCTCCGGCGTCTTTCCCTCAGACCATTGCTGCAAATAAAGAGAGCCGGTGATATTAGAATAAAAATAAAGCACAAGTATTCCAAACAAAACTGAAATGAAGTTCATAATGCTTAAGAATTGCTTGACTATGGTCATACTAGGAACATAACAGCTAAAGTTCATACAACATAAAATTTTGGCTGAATCAAATAAGGTTTTCTATTAATGGTTGCCATGAAATGATCAGAGATAAAGTTCTAGAGACTTCACCCATTGGTATAGGGTGGTGCCTCTTCACGTCCACGGTATGGTGGTGGTGACCTGCTGATGCTGCGGCGGGGTGAATCAATAGGGCGTCTAGGGGATCTTCCTCCTCGAGGACTGTAACTCCTACTACCACAGAGCAGCCAAAGTCAGACCAAAATCTCACATAGGTTGATAAAAAGAAGAGAGTACAGAAGTTTGCTCCATGCATCACCTTCGGCCATAACTGGGACTCCTTCGGTATCTAGGACTGCGGCTTCGTCTTCTTCCTGAACCACCACGCGATCGACATTCACGTGCAAAATGACCTGGCTCCCCACACTCATAGCACTTCAAATCTGAACCTCCAAACCGGCCTCCACCTCTACCACCTTCACCTCTACCACCACCGCCACCTCTTGAATTGTGGGACATCTCGACTCTCCATCCATTTTTACCTGAGTAACATCATTCGAGTATAGTATGCATAAATTTGTAACACAGAGGCACAGAGCCAAGTACATAGATAGCCACTTTCTCCGCCAATGCCCAAGAGTACAGTTTCACGATTCACAAAGAGTAAAAAAATCAGCACTCGTAAACCCAGAGCAAAGGGGCGCACAGGAAGAGATAATGCATCGAACTTGAGAAGGAGAAAGTAGACATCAACATTTATTCAACCACATGAAGAAAAAGGTGAAAACAGCCACTTCAGATAACAGGAAGAAAAAAAAAACTATACCATCTAACTCATGAATAGCATCCTGAGCATCCCTTTTGTCATCAAAGTCGATAAAGGCGTAACCTGGAGGTCGTCGGGCAACCCAAACACTGCAAGTATAACAACAAACAAACAAACCAAATGAATCAAGAGGCGACCACAGAGATAACGTGAACTTCTGATGCGGCAATGTCATTACTGTACAATCCAGACTGTAATTCAAGCGTGATTCTCAGATAGCAAACAACTGTGGATAGGAAACCAAATAATTAACAAGACTTTAAACCTTCTGATCACACCGAATTTCCGGAACTCGTCCTCAAGGTCACGCTCACTAACCCGAGGATCCAAGTTACCCACGTAAACACGAGACATTTTGTCGATGAAATCTGTGAAAACGAGAAGAAACAAAAGGTTAAACAAGCCTCCAACCAAAAAACCCCCCAATACCCAATATAGCCAAAACACACATTCAGCCAACACTTCCCATCAGCTATCTGAAGCTCACTTGAGGCTTCGAGATTCTAACATATTAAACAAAAGACTTCGCCTTTCGACAAACCCTCAAGAGGACGATGCCAAAAAAAAGAAAAAAACAGATACAGGACCCTTGGAAGACTACCGGCAGCGCGCTAAAACTTGAAACAGAAGGGAATATGACAAATCAAAATCTTCGCTGAATCGAACATGACGCTGGCAAGAAAGCGCAAGCAAATTTTCGTGAGAGTCACCTGGCGAGAAGGAGAAATCGCAGATACGGTGAGGACGAGAAAACCTCAGTCCCCGCTTCTTTCCCCTTCCGTTACTATTTGATCCCGAGTGTTGAGAAATGAGAATGAGAGGAACGCAAAAGAAGACTTCTTTGGGCCGGTTTTCCGTTTCCCTTGTGGGCTGGACTGTGGCGGCTTGGGGCGGGCTTTTATGACTCCCAAGAAAGGAGTTATGGGAACCCTTTCTAAGCTCAATCAGTCTTAGGAGTCGTTTGCTTCGTGGATTAGAAAAATAAACGTTTTGATAAAATTTGGATTTTGTAAGACCATGGATATATGAGGGTTTTGGGTTCATCATGTACTTGAAAAATTACATTGTTTGTCTCATAGAATAATGATGGAATTGGTTAATTAAATTTGTATGTATGAAGTGAAATTTACCTTCATTATTCTCATTGGTATTAGAAGAGAAATGAAATAGGAGGGATAGTTTGGTCTTAAATGATGGACTTCAAAGTCCATGATCAATTCCCATCTAAATAGGTGAAACTTTCAAGTCCGTGGGGTCCACGGATTTTGCCTCTTAAAATTCGTGGGATCCACGAATTTGTTGCCACTAAATGCATCAAAACAAACAATGAATTTTGGACAAAGTCCATGATGGATCCAAATTCCTCACCAAATCCATCAAGCAAACAAGATGACAATGAAGCACATCGGGATGAGTAATTCGATATTAATACTTGCTTTCTCACATGTTGAGTTCAGAAAGGATAGTTTATCATAGAGTGTCACTTAGTACGAGTTTAACGGAACTGAAAGACTTGTGACTCGATCAAAATTTCCAGTTAATTGTCACTTAAGACGAATTTAAAACGTACAATGACTACCAATAAACCAAGGAGCTCATAAGTGACTAGCAAGTAGCAACGAAACTCCAAATGAAAGACCATCAATCCGCTGCCGCCACGTGGGGAGTAGCTCAAGTGGCTACTCTACATATGCATCGAGCCAAATGAGTGCACGACCTATAGAAAGCAACATAACATCGAATAAATCTTTAATTCAGTCCCAAAACAGAACACATAAACAACATGAAGACACGAGAGATATGAAGAAAAAGAATAGGAGACACATATTACATACATGCAAATTTGCATATTTGTATAATTTAACCCATCAAACAAATAGCTAGCACTCGCGAAGCTCGGAAATCAAGCGGGTCATGGCATCCCGAGACGAGCCGCCGTCCCCCACGGCTCGGTGAGCCACCCGGCCCAGGGCCTGGGCTCGATCCCTGGCGCGTCGCCCCTTCGCCCCGCCCATCAGCTCCCTCACCCCTCGACATATGGCTTCGCGCTTAAACACGACACCATCATCAGCAACTCTGGAGCCAGCGGCCTCGATTCGCAGCCCGGCTTCGAGCCCTTCCACGATCAGCTTCGCGTTGAACGGCTGCTCGGCCATCATGGGCCATGCCAGAATCGGCACCCCAGCCGACACGCTCTCCAGCACCGAGTTCCACCCGCAGTGGCTCAGAAACCCGCCCACGGCCCGATGACCCAGCATGTAACGCTGGTCGACCCATTTCCTCAGGATCAACCCCCTCCCTTCGATCCTCCCCTCCAACCCTTCCGGAACGGACCACGAACCCGACCGAACCACCCATACGAACGGGACTCCAGACATCTCGAGCCCGTGAGCCAATTCATCGAGCTGAGCGCTCGAGACGTCCGCCTGGGTCCCGAACGAAACGTACATCACCGATCCAGGCGGCGCCACGGCTCGCTCATCGAGCCACCGACCCAGCTCGAACAAGCCCTCAGCTCCCTTACTCTTATCTCGGGGCGCCTGGGCCTGGGCCTGGTCGCACAGAAACAACGGGCCCAGGCACCAAGCCCTGGCCCCGTCGCGATAAAACGACTCGAGAGCCGGAATATGGCTCAGCTCCAACTCCTCGAAGCTGTTGACCACAACCCCCCAGCTGTTGACGTCGGCCCACCCAACCTCCTCCATGAACTCGACAAAAGGATTCCCGGGCCCACCAATCCCGTTGACCATAATTTCCCACGGCACTTCCCCCACCGTCAGATCAAAAGGCAAATTCATGTTGGGAACATCCAACGGCTCATTTGCACCGGCTCCGACCAGCCGCGGCGCGGCGCGCCACAGCGACTTGCTGAGCGCCATGGCGCAGACGCTCATCCCGTGGAAGACCAGCCGCGGGACGCCGTACGCTCGACACGTGTCGAGCGTCCACGCGAGGAAGAAGTCGGAGACGACGCACAGCGGGCGGTCCGCGTCGGATCCGGCCGCGGCGGCGGCGAGGAGTTTTTCGAAGGGCTCTTGGAGCTTCTTGGTGGCGTGGAGGAAAGGGAGGATGAATTTTTCCATGGAAGGGAGCTGGGAGGTGTTCTCTGTCCCGTCCGGCAGGCCGGAGATGGCCGGGAAGGGTATCACGGCGAGGGAAATGTTCGGGTGGCTGGCCGGAGGGAGGCGGTCGGAGATGGATTCGGCGTTGGAGGGAGTGGTGACGACGGTGACGCGGAGGTTGTGGGAAGAGAGGGACTTGGCGAGGTCAAGGAGAGGGAGGGTGTGGCCTTGTGCCATGAACGGGAAGATGATTACGTGGTTTTTGGCCATTGTGTTTGGTGGTTGCTAAAAGTGGTGGTGTGGTCGCTATAAGGTTGGTTGCGGAATGTGTATTTTTCGTCGAGGGAGAACGGAGTTTATATAGGGAGAAGGAGCGAATAGGATTATGATGTGTGTGAAAAAAAAAAAAGGAATTCGTAGCTGTATAGTGATGGCAAGAAATTAAATTTTATGCATTTTTTGTTTTGATTTAATTAAGGTAGCAGGCGTAGCTAGTAATGGCAACTAGATCCGATATTTATAGTCAGATACAAACATTTGATGTATTGTGACAACCGTTAAGGGACAGTTGGACCGCAAGACGGCAGCTACAAAATTGAATGACCTCGGATGTAGTGGGGGAATGAGGGTTCGGTTAGCGTGACTACCCCTAAAGGGGTAGTGATTTTCGACACCCTCCTTTTGATTGGTCAGTTTTATACTTAATTATTAGACAAGTATTAATGGCTGTCCCAAATAAATATGGATAGAGAAAGAATTAATTGTCATATTAATTATGCAGAGAGAAGGAAGTAAATAGTGGGTTCCTCCACTCATAATTATTCATTCCCTCTTACCTTTTTTAATTTCACCGTTTCAGTTACCTTTTTTAATTTCACCGTTTCAGTTTTATACTTTAATTACACCGTACCACTAGGCGGCAGAGGAAATGCACCAATGGACTGGTACGTGTACCAGTGGAGTGGTACGTGTACCAGTGGAGTGGTACATATTCACGGCAGTGTCATCGTCATGAAAATATTGTGGTCTCCACCTTTTGAAGTTTGGAATTGATTTTATTATTTTTCTTTGTCGTATTATTGGTTAACTTCTTTCAATTTCATGGAAATATCTTTGCCGACGAGTAATGGAATAGAAATGGTCTTCGCACAACTTCAGCGGTAATCATAATACTTCAGTGGTACATATATACTACTGAACTTGTATTATACCACTAGACTGGTATACATATCAATTAACTGGTACTTATACCACTATATTGGTACTTATACCACTGAACTGGTACTAATCAAGACTGTCCTCAATATATGAATACTCATACTTGATCATGAAATATAAATCTGGCACAAGAAACACAAGAAACATTTCAATCAGTCAACAAAATAGGAACTTTCCATTAGTAGCCAAAAACTGTGTTCACAATTTTTTTTAAGCCTAAACAGAACATATGGTTACTAGTATCACTCCACTGGTACACGTACCACTCCACTGGTACACGTACCAGTCCATTGGTGCCTCCTGCATTCGGGAGGAGAGTCCGATCACGTCGTCACCCCCATCATTTGATGCCGCACAAGATTCTCCGTTCTTGGCATGGCCAGAATCGTCGCGCGGAATGTTGGATCCGTCTTCCCTCTCGGTGTGGCCTTCATCTGTTTGATCTCCGGCGATAACCTTGCCTCTTGTCCTTCGACGGCGAGCAACCGACTCGGTAGGTCAGAGGCGATCCCAGGACGGAGGCTGCTGGAGATAGGAGAAGATCAAGCGCATGCCGTGGATAAGAGGAAGTCGTTGGAAGGTGATGTTTGGGATGGAAGACGAGCAACCCATGTGTCTTCCTCCTCCGACGTGTCTTCCTCCTCCGACGAGCAACCCACCAGGCGGGTCGGAGGCGATCCCACTGCGACGCTGCCCGATGTTTCCGATCGCCGTCGAGTTTTGCAGAGTAGAGAGTCGGATTGCTATTTGGAGAAAATATGGGGAATATTGGACTTGGAAGAGCAATCGACGCTTTCCCCATCTAACAAGATTGCTCCTTCCCAATTAGTTTTTAATTATTATTGATAACTTTCCCAAATTACAAGATTATGGAAAAAATACAAAAAACAAATGTAATTAATAATTGTCAAATGATTGAGAAAAAAACTGACCAATGAGAAAGGGGGTGTCAAAAATCAGACCCCTTTGGGGGTAGGCATAGTATCCGACCCCGGGGAAAGGAGCGGTTAGCGTGAATACCCTCCTAAAGAGTCTGATTTTTGACACCCCTCTTAGATACGGTTCATCTAATCCAATGGTAAGGATTAATCAGTTGTTTATTGGATATTAATTACACAATAAGTTTCTCTCACTATAGTGGAAAATGGAAAGAATCTGGGGAAATTGGTTCACACCCCTAATTCAAAATTCAATCCCATTTTTTTTCTCCCTGTCAGAACAGAAGCGTGCAATCGATAATCCAAACCAACACGAACGAGCACAAATTTAACGTGGTTCACTAACACAATGTGTGCTAGCTAATCCACTGCCAGAGGAGAACAAATTTCACTGATTTTTGAGGAGAGTACAGGTTACAAACCAAATTCCAAACGGACAAACCAAACAAACTAACCTGACTGACCCTACTACAAACTAGGGTGATAAAGAGTATTTATAGAACTCTTCTCCTAATCTCAAAAAGAAAACCAAACACCTTTTCCAAACCTACAAGGAAAAGGCCAAAACAAAACCCAAACAGAATAGGCCCAAAACACAAAACAAACTCAAATAAAATTCAAGTCATATTCTAACAATCTCCACCTTGACTTGAATTCTCTCTCAAATACCAGATATACTAGATGCAACCAAAGTTGCCAGATGTACCAGACGCAACCTAAGTTGCCAAATGTACCCAACCGCGATACATATCGCCAGACGTATCCAAATGCGATCGAAACCGCCAAACTCAAACGCAATCAAGATTGCCAGACATATCCAAATGCGATTCATATCGCCAGACCAAACCCGATGCAAATTGCCAAACTCAGATGCAATCAGAATTGCCAGACGTAATAACTCCTCCAAATCAGCTGTACCAGGACCTCCCCTGCCTCCAAATGCCCCTAAGGGCGATCAACAAATCAAAACATGCAGCAAGTCCAACTCATGTTGGGACTTGCCATGCAGAACCAACTTGGTGTTATTTCCGTCGATAACACCAACATCAAATATACTACTAACTCCAAACCTGCAACTCCAAATTGACTTCTCGATCTTCAAACTGATAGCAGCCATTCTTACTATCAAACAAACTCCAACTAAACTTCTCACCAAACAAGCGAGACCAAAACACAAGTACCCAAAGTCAACTTCAAAGCGATTCCTCCACCGAACCAAGCTGAAGAATTGAAAGCTACCTCCACAAATCAACACTTCAGTCCAGCGCCAAATTCCCAAAACCGCAACCAAAGGCTCTGATACCACTTGTCAGAACAAAAGCGTGCAATCGATAATCCAAACCAACACGAACGAGCACAAATTTAACGTGGTTCACTAACACAATGTGTGCTAGCTAATCCACGGCCAGAGGAGAACAAATTTCACTGATTTTTGAGGAGAGTACAGGTTACAAACCAAATTCCAAACGGACAAACCAAACAAACTAACCTGACTGAACCTACTACAGACTAGGGTGATAAAGAGTATTTATAGAACTCTTCTCCTAATCCCAAAAAGAAAACCAAACACCTTTTCCAAACCTACAAGGAAAAGGCCAAAACAAAACCCAAACAGAATAGGCCCAAAACACAAAACAAACTCAAATAAAATTCAAGTCATATTCTAACACTCCCTTTCTCCTTCTCTCTCCCTCGATTTCCCTCTTCCCCTGTTAGCCGCCGTCACCTCTTCCCCGCCACGGTCCATGGTTTTCGGTCGTCGATGCACCAACAAGATCCTCTCCCTCCGACTCTCCCCCATCCTCCGTCGTGGGCTAAGTCTCGGATGATGGTTGTTGCTGTTCTCCGAGCAACACCATGCTTGCCGCCGCGACTCTCCATCTCCTTCCACAAAGCTCGGCACTGCAAAGGGATCGATGGAGAAGACGGCGACCCTCCTCACCTTCCCTACGAGATGACTTCACTCATACCGTTCCTGCGGTGGCCCTCCTCCCCTTCCCGGCGAAGACAACGACGAAGAAATTGAGGTAGCTCTCTCTCCCCTATTGTCTGTTTCTCCCAAACCCAAATCTGGGTTTTTTGTGTGGATTTTTTCATCTGGTATTAGTACCAGTGTACTGGTATGTCTATCACTGTAGTGGTATAAATTGTTAGACTTTGGCAAAGAAGTGTACCACTCCAGTGATAGTTGATTTGACAAAGCGTTCTGTGTATGTCTATCACCGAAGTGGTATATATTGTTGATTCTGGCACGAAAGTGTACCACTCCGGTGATAGTTGATTCTTGGATAATGAAGTGTTATTTCTATGACCATAGTCTATCATTATATTGATAGTTAGTCGTGTGAATGTTCTTGTATTTCTACCACTAGTGCGGTATTTGGTGTACCGTTGTAATTTTAATTGTACCACTAATAGTTAGCCTTGTGAATGTTATTGTATGTCTACCAATAGTGCGGTATTTGGTGTACCGTTGTAATTGTAATTGTACCATTGATTTATATCACTGCAGTGATAGTTGCAAAGATGTATTGGTAATTCTACCACTGAATTCTACCACTATAGTGATAGTTGTCTTACTTCTCAAACTCATATTTCTATCACTGCATTGATAGTGTTGATTATTGTCTACAGGAATGGTCGGGACGAAGAGACCGTAACTTGGAGTGCCTAAAGGAAAGAGGCATGGAAGCTATGTTCCTCGCCATGTAGAAGTTGAGGTAGGTCAAGATCATTCCTCGGGTGCGGGTACCAACAAGAAGCAACGCTGTGAGAGCCGGGATAACGGACAATATAGGAGGAAGAGGAAAAGTACTGATGATGTTAGCGGCAAGAAGTGCAACCCCAACTTTATAATTCAAATTCTGTTTTCCCATCAAATTACCTAAGTGACTCGGTCATCCTAGACACCCGATTTACCGTTGTTTAGACTTCCCACAAATAATTTCTTAGTGACTTCATGTTTCATTTGTTACATTGGTTGGATATTTTATTGTTGTTGGCAGTTTCCTTTTTTGATAACACATTCTACTCCACGGCTAGTGGTGATACTAATGGAAAATTGTTGGTTTGCTTACGTATCAAATTGGTTGTACATATATCAGTTCAGTGGTACATGTATCAGTTCAATGATACATCTATTAGTACAATGGTATGTGTATCAGTTCAGTGATACATGTACCATTTCAACGGTACCACTAAAAAATATATCTATCACTGCAACGGGAACATTTAGGATGAGTTTCGATTTTGCTAATGGTACAAGTACAGTATATCTAACGCTGCAAGTGGGTGGTCACATTTTTTGTGTGAAAAGTATGACTTGAATAGTTTCACTGGTACTTGTATCAGGTCAATGGTACATATACCACTTTAGTGGTACATGTATCAGTTTAATGATATATGTACAAGATCAGTGGTACATATACCACTTTGGTGATACATATACTACTCAAGTGATACATATACCAGTTTAGTGGTACATGTATCATTTCAATGATATATGTACCAGATCAGTGGTACATGTTCACGACAATGTCGTTGTCTACTAGACGTTGTAGGGTTGCACTTCACGACAAGAAGCTGTAAGAAATGAGTAATCGGCGCCCTCCATGTTCTTCTTTATCTCCGACGAGTTCTCCCTCGACAGCCAGCAATCCATCCGGCGATCGGGAGGCGAGTCCGATCTCGTCTGCACTCCCCTGTCATTCGATGCCGACACAGGAGCCGCCGTTCTTGGCATGCCCAGAACCGCCGCACGGAATCTCAGATCCGTCTTGCCTCCCGCGTGGCCTTCGTCGGCTCGATCTCCGGCGATATCCCTTGTGTCTCATCCTCCGGGGGCGAGCAACCCACCAGGCGGGTCGAAGGGGATCCCACTGCGGCGATGCCCGCTGGTTTCCGGCAGCCGTCGAGTTATGTAGAGGAGAGGGCCGAGTTTCTATTTTTTCGGGAGGAAAGAAGGGGAATATGGAAGCTCAATCAAATTTCCCCCATCCAACGTGATTTACTCTTTCCCCATGAAAACGTAATTAATATGGGAACTTGCCCCATCTACAAAATTCTGGAAAAATAAAAAAAATCCATTCCATTAATACTTACCTTAAGATTCGGAATGAAATGGACGGCTGATGGCTGGGGTGTCAAAAACTCAACCCCTTTGAGGGTTAGCATATTATCTCATCCCACTTATATAGTATTGAAGTTTGTACAGGTATCGCTGTAACAAATATCACGTGATTGTCAATGGGATCATCGGAACATGAATAAGAGACCTCTCAGTTATATAAGGCTCTGATACCATGTCAAAAATTAGTTTGAGGGATCGTGTTTCGTATACCGACAATCTCATTTCCGGATTATGCAAACTTTAAATCCATATAAGCGGTTTGAGTTTGAAGGATCGTGTTAATACGTGATATAAGATTCATTATTATTGAATCTCTCCCAGCAACTCGAGTTAACGTGAATATAAATTAATTACTACTACTCTCATACTATGCCTATGGAGAATTTCTTTATGAAAGGAGAGTTCCGCAACTATGGATACTACTACTCCACACTAATCAATTAAGCCAAAATAATTTTAGGTGTTAACATAGACGAAAAACAACATTAGTAACGAATACGATTCTTTGAATATACATGATGATCTGTAGACACACACAAGGTAACGACTAACGAGTTCTTCTGTGCATAGAATATCAGGGAAACTGGAAAGTCGGCAATAAACTGGGAAATATATCGATACATGAACAACCTCGTTTCCTTTGACAACTCTTTTTCGATGCCGTCTTCGAAATATATATATGCACGAAATTGAGATCGTTAGCCTGCTGCCTTCCACGTGGAGGTAGCTTAATGGTTAGCTAGCTGGTTACTAAGCTTCAACTCCAGTAACTATTGAGCCAAATTATTGCACGACCTAGCTAGCTTAGATGAGCTCACTAAATTGCTGTCCGTCCATCCTGCAGAGATACCAATCGTTGGCTTTTAACCCGAAGATGGTATATAAGATCGAAATTTTGTACATCGTTTGGTCGTAATAACCTGAGTTGTTGTAATAGAGGTTCGTGTACGAATTTTATACAACTTACTTACTTACGCACTTCACTCTCTCTTAAATGAAAGCAAACTCAAGAGTTTGAAGTTTAGAGAGGTTCGTCACCTCATGTACTTAATAAATTGTTAATATTTGGCCAGTGATGAGTGATGACTTGAACACGAGACCTCACAGTCAAACTAGCTATGTTACCGTATCATAAATCTTTTGATTCCAATAGTTCGACTTGTTGAGAGATGTTCGTGTATAGATCTATACAAAGGGCGGACTTCCTTCGCCCTGCACACCCTTCCGATCGATGGTATGTAAAAAAAAAAAATTATGCTTTGAATTTGTTAATGTGTTATGAAAAATGAATCGATATAAAAGAGTCATCCTTGGCTCTTCGACCTCTTTTAATTGTTGGAATTTGTATGAAGGCATTGAATCAAACAACTTTGCATGTGCATCAAAAAACAGTCACACGATGGCCTAAATAAATAATAAATGTCAGCTTCAAAGAAGGTTAATATGATTGAATACAGCTTTGTTTTCCGATGAAGCCGACAAGCCGAGAACGACGGAATAAGTCAAACTCGACCGGCCTTCGTGGTTTTGCTTCCACTTGGTTTTGTTTGGGTGGGGTTCGGGAATGACTAATACGATTCCCCCGCTCTTTGTTTTTGTTTTTTTTTTGGTTTATTATACACTTCAATTCATGATATCGACGGGTCATGTTGAGGGTTATGAGAATTCAAACATTTAAGAAATTATTTGGTCATTAGGAGTTATGATATCATGACGGGAATTGGTTGAGTCCAATAATTCAAGTTATTTGAATTTTAAGTGCTAAAATGACTCACCAAATTTTAGGTACTAAATGTAATTGTCGAAACCATTTGGAGGATTAAATATTAAAATATAAAGACTAAAATATAGATACATATTAAATCGAAATTTTGGAAAAAATTGCATTTAATCCTACCTATATAATTAGAATTGGATCATAGGCGAAACCGGAAAGAATAACCTTTACAAAATCGTTGGTGAACCGTTGATAGAAGCGTTCATGATATATAACAATAAGACTTGTATATTACAGTAATTTAAGAATGAAGTTATCATTGGCCATAAAAAATTTCAAATTCATATAATCACCAAAATATATAATAAATCATTCAAACCATCCGACAAATGAAATCATAATTTTTTAGTTCAAATTTAAAATTATGGTGTCAATCGATAGTGGACAATGTAGAGTCGACAACAAAGTTGGAAAATTAGAAGAGGAAGCATATATATAAAATTAATAATTATGGTTTTTATAGTCTTATGTTAAAGTATTTTCTTAAAAATTATTTTGGTTAAAAGTGAACGAGTGAATCCTACCCATCTATCCATGATTGTTTAAGAGGAATTTTGCGAATCGGTGCTTTCATTAAAAGTTTATTATTGTACAAACCAATAAACTTGTACTTCTTACATTATGATTCAAATTCAATTCGTGCAGATTGCTTAATGATAAAAACTAAATTTATACATTTAACGGTATGATACAAGTTCAACTTATATCTTGAACTACCAATACTCTGGAGAATCGCGAGATGGGCGCGTTGTTTAATATATGCTTATAATTGCTCAAAATACATAAACCTTCTCTTGCAACTACAATAATCTTGTAAATTTTTTGGTTACAGAACCTGTTTATTTATTTATTTATTTATTATTACATATAGCTAGTGAGACAACAATACAATATTCTTGTTCTCATTGAAATTCCATATGTAACTACCTCTTTCGGATATTAATATAATTGTCCTAAGGTTTGTTTGATAGCGTCTAGAAAGCAAAGAGTACACCTCGTTCCTCTTCAAGCAAACATATATGTACAAGACGGATGCATTAACGAATCGGCGCCGGTCGTTTTTTGTCCTTAGGCCGCCGGCCGGCTTCTAGGCCCGACCAATAGTTTACGTACCGGCAACTATAACAAAAATTGTTATATATATATTATCTTCTAGAGAGGAAAGAATCATAAGTTCATAACAACTGAAGACTAACTTGTCAGTATTACCATATTGGCATATTACATTATGTATAAATAAATACGGTCTCACTTCAGTTTAGTATCATGTATAATTTACCCTTCCACCATTAATCACCGTATTGAGATTTTAGAGGTTAATTCGTACGTCCAGCCGATCACCGGAAGAAATGGCAACTCCTCCACGGCGGTTACACCACTTGACGGCGGTTCTCGTCGCCGTTGCTGCCTTCTGCCTGCTCTCAGGCCATCCCTGCGCCGGGAAGTTACTCGCCACTTTCTACACCCCTCCTTACATACGTAAGAGCCCTTATCAATCTGTTTAACGATAAACCTCATAATATTATCTGAACTAATTGGTTGGTATTGGATCTTGGAGTCTATATATTTTTTATTCGAATCTCGATAACCCCTATTTGTTAAGTACATGATATTCAGACATGTGCAGATTTTACGCACCCAAACGAGTAGATTTTTCGTGCGTGTTATTAAGTGGTTTATGATTCGTAATTAAATCTCTCACAAGTCCCAACAGCTTGAGTTATTGAGAACCAGCAGATTCAGTGGCTTATTCATGGCGGAGCTTTACTGGTGTTCCGGGACACCTCCTAAAATTGGGGAAAACACTTATTCAACCCCCGATAACAGTCTATCGTATGGGTGAAAAATATTTAAATGGCAGCAAGACACCTCTAAAATTTGGAGAAAAAAAAGATCATCCGACCCCTAATAGTAGTTTGCATATGGATAAATAAAAATATTTAAGTGGTAGTCTATGTGATTTGAACTTGGGTCTTCACGGCTAATTAAGTAAACACATTTTCCCATTAGACTACTACTCATTTGTTTTTATATTTTAAATCCAAATATAACAGTAGAAAAGCTATTCCTGATCTCCAATTATTTTCAAAAGCTGATGATTGAGCTCAATTACATCAGGTCCCCTTGTCTAGTAGGATATATCGCGAGATCGATTTATATATAAAGCAGTGCTAGACATCAAGTGTACTTTACAAAATCTTTTTTCAGGAAACACTCTTTTGTTATAATTTGTACAAATTAAATATTTATTATCTAAAATTTCTGACTCCGTCACTAAAACAGAGAACAAACTTATCTATCTTCGTATATGATCAAACCGCAGCGTCCAAGTGTTATGGGTACGACGAACACGGAGTGATGGTAGCGGCGGCCGACGAGGACACACTTTGGGACGGCGGCAACGCTTGCGGCAAGCGTTACAGAGTGAAATGCTTACGCGGGACGAACAAAGGCGTTGAAGTGCCGTGCAAAGCCGGTCGGACCGTGACGGTGAAGATCGTCGACTTGTGCCCTTCCGGCTGCCGGGGCAACATCGACTTGTCGGCCGAAGCTTTCAAACATATCGCCGATCCCGACGAGGGGAAAATTGTTATCTCCCTTGAAGAGTACGCACAACGTTATATATTGATAGTGTTTTTTCCCCCCACTCAGATGAGGATTCTGAATGGATAGTCACTAACCGCTCCTGATCTGTTCATTTCAGGCTCTAAATTCGAAATGCGTTTCGATCATTTCGGCGTTCCAGGAATTCGTCCAGATGATGTCGTCCATATATACCATGATGAGTTCGAACCTTATGGTCAATAATCACACGCGTATCGAAAGAATAATCCGGCCATTGGCCCTGATATGAAGCCCTTATAGTCAGTAATTACCTGAACTAGATAACGTTATAAGCGGTGGCGGAGCCACTTTGGGACAAGAGAGGTCATTTGTACCACCTTAGCCTAAAAAAGATCTAGTAGTAACTAAAAATATGTGGTAGTAAAATGTCTAATGTGATTGCAGAATGAACACAAGATGATAAGAAAAAACAATGTTTTTGTGATATCTATTTAAGTTATAATGAATTAATATATTATGCAACTAAGTTTATATAAACAAAACTCCAAAAATTTAATGATGCTTATTGCTACGAGTTGTCATTGCAAGTCTTACGAGTTTGACTAGAACATAGCTCTCGATCTTTCCGCTCTTCTCGACTTTTGTCTGCTTTTTTTTTTAATACATATAACGACGAATAAGAATGTTGCTCTCCACGGCTTCTTTAGTTTTGTGTGTGTGTGCAACTGTTTATTATCGAAGCAAATTAATAGACGTTACGATAATTTGAGTTGTGATGGTAATTCATATCTTAAATTATACTCTACTTGCATAACAACAAATGAAATTACGTGTTGTTGTCTCCCTGAACACTTTAAAAGTTTTCAATAGGGAGCATCTCCGTGACGGCTGCTTGGATCAGTTGTTACTTGCTAGTATTTTATGAAGAAAAAGTATGTTAGGTTTACCAAGAACGATCTACGATCAAAAATGCAAACTGCCACAAATGTTATTTGTAACCATGATTCATCATCCGTCACTAATAAGAAATGACTGGTCATGAATAACATAATGGCATCGTTGTAAGAACCGAACCGGATCAATGGTTGGGTCAGTGGAACCATCAAACCAGTTATGATAGCGGTCCGGTTCGTTGCTTGGACGATTATTGATGGACCAAGCAATTTCTCACGGTTCACCATAAAACCATATGAACCCCCACGGTTTAACTGGTCCACTGGTTCACTATTTTAACCAGACAAAAAATAAAAAAATAGTGTCACGTAAACTAAGACCATCAAGCCATGGTTATTAATTTTATATATGTTTCCTCTTCTCATTTTCCGACCTTGTTGTCGTTTTTACGTGGTCCACTAACTGGCATCATAATTATTAACTCTAATTAAAAATATATATTATATCTTTTGTGAGACGGTTTGAATGACTTACTAGATATTTTGGTGATGATATGAATTTGAAATTGTTTATGGTCAATGATAACTTCATTCTTAAATTAGTGTAATATACAAGTCTTGTATGTTATATATCATGAACGGTTCTACAAACGATTTTGTAACGGTTAACCACTGAACCCTAGACCATGCTAACTTTGCCGGTTCAGCCTCGGGTATGGTTCTGAAAACAGAGAGAATAAACAACCAATGCACTTAAGTTTTCTAACTTCTAACGTAACTCAATTCTTTCACTGTCTAATTAATTACGTAATGCGATACATCTGTAGTAAGTTCAAAGAACAAGAGCTGATAGATAGCATTTTATTTTCTATATTCCAAATGAAGCAATTGCATGGTAGATAGAATAAATCAAGCGATATGTAGACAGATCGAATGCCATAATTAAATTAGTGCCTCCCCTGTCTCCCTCCTTCCACCATAACGTTCTCCATCCATCTATGCTTTGAAGCGAAGATACCCGTAATATCGAATTAGTTTATGTGAAGCACATTATATTCTCGTATTCAGATTTATTAATTTCAATATAGCTCCGAGAAGGCGCAAAGCCGTCCATATTCACATCAGAAGATCAAAAGTAATGTCTATTAATCATTTCAGACAACAAATAATTTTATTAGAAAAGGTTGAATTAATACAGCAGTTAGATTTGGTCATGAAACATATGGAGTCGGTGACCAACTAAGTATATCATTTTTAGGACAAACTATTTGTTTACTGGTGTAAAAAGTAAATGCAGTTTTTTAAGGTAGTATCAGTTGAGGAGCGTTTTTCTTTGATTTTTTTAGTCTTCTCTTTTTGTGTCGTTCTTGGTTTGAGTTTTCGTCTCATCTTTGGGATTTTTCTTAGTATTTTTTCGTTGTTGTTTTCAGTTTTGTTTCTTTCCTTGCTCCTTTCAACTGTTGGTTGAATTTTTGTCTTATTTTCTTTTTGTCCGCCTTAATAAAATTTCCTCATTTTATAAAAAAAAATCATAAAAAATACATAGACCGACCAAACTTTAAAGGTTCATAAATTCGTATTTGCTATCATATTAAAGAGAAATTTTATAATGTTTTATAGTATTAATATTTTGGTTAAAAAAAACAAATTGAACTTGTATGGTTAATGTTATGATACAAATTTAGTTTGTACAATGACTTTTAATAAACTTTTTTATATTATGAACTGAATTTTTATCTTTATTTTATGGTACAAACTGAACTTGTACCATAACATAAAAATACAAAAAAAATTATGTTAGTTATATTTTTAACATTATACAATAAGTTCAGTTTGTAACTCGAACACCAATACTTAAAAGCATAATAGAAGAATTATCGTATTATTTGGTATCCTAAAAATCGAATTCGTCATCCATATTTTTTAAATCTTTTTAATTGAAACCAACACCCTGCCATGATATAAAGTGTCGAGAGCTCGAATTATTGAAAATAATTGGTCTTTGACAGGGTACGTATCATAATTTTTTTTTTGCGATCGGGAAAGTATTATGATCGAATCATGACAACTTTCATTTGTTGAGCATGTGGTACTTGAATCTGTGCAAACTTCAAACCAATATTATATGAGGGGACGAATTAGTAAATGAGTTAAAATCCACGATTAAACATTACCAAAAACTCAGAATTATCCAAATCAATCGATTTTAAACAATGATATGATACTGATGTTTGTTTGATAGTGTCAACAAAGCAAAGAGTCCCATATATTGTACACGATGGATGCATCAACTTATTGGCGCCGGTTTTTTTTGTCAATTAGCAACATGCCCTAGGGTGCTGGCCGGCGCTAATTGGATCCGACTGATCGATGTATTTTTAATAATTTAACGACCTTTGGTATTAGAATTAAGGGTAAATACAATTTAATATCCAAACTTTTCATTTTAAATAATATAATAGCCAAACCTTTTCAAAAACAATTTAATATTAAAATCGTCAACTTTCTGTCTGTTTAACCGTTAGTTGACACTTCAAAAAAGTTCGAAGTACGACACTTCATCAATATCCATCGATATCTTCTATGAAAAACCACCAACATATCGTAGTTACAAACCCGAGAAGTCCATGACTCCACCATGATGGTATAGAATATCTAAATATTCAGTCATCTGCAATGCCAAAACAAGGAAACAAAGTTGTTTTGTGACAATTTCCTCTAAACAAAGCTTTTCTGAAGTGTCAATTAACGGTCAAACGAACGGAAATTTGACGATATAGATATTAGATTGTTTTCAAACGAACGGACATGTTGCTAATTTGATGTATTTTTAATATTTCAACGACCTTTTGCATTAGAATTAACTTTCAATAGTTTTTCCGCTAAACACTCAATTATTTCTTTTTATATTTTTTTTTTCAAATGATACCGACCTGGCCAAACTACTCCATAGTGACTGAAGACTAAATTTTGTCAGTATTCACGTATCACATTTGTGTATAAATACGGTCTCACTCCAGTTCAGTTTCCATATAATAACCTTCCCCGGCCATTAAAACATACTTCTTAATTACTTCTTACAGCTCCCCCGGCCGACCAGCTTCTCATCGGAAGAAAATGACAACACCACGGCAGTTGATCATCGCCGTTCTCGTCGCCCTTACCGCCTTCTCCCTGTTCTCGTGCCATCCCTGCGCCGCGAAAACAACTGCCGCCTTCTATACTCCTCCTTACACACGTAAGACCCTCTCTGCGATCCATCTGTTTAACGAACGATTTCTATCTCGTTTTAAGCACCAAATAAACTATCCATCTATCCATCTATCTTCATCGTCAAAACGCAGCGTCGAGGTGTTACGGGAACGAAAATCACGGAGTAATGGTAGCGGCAGCAAACGAGGACACCCTTTGGGACGGCGGCAACGCCTGCGGGAAGAGTTACAGAGTGAAATGCTTGAGTGAAGGCGGCGGCGCTGCGGTGCAGTGCAGGGAGGGCGAGACTGTGACGGTGAAGATCGTTGACATATGCGCTTCCCGCTGCCGAAACACCATCGACTTGTCGAGGGAAGCTTTCGCCACCATCGCGGTTCTCGACGAGGGGAAAATTCTCGGCGAACAAAAAATTAGTGTCTCCATCGAAGAGTAAGTTAACGTTCGTACGCACGTGTTCACACTTGTTAACCGCGTGTTACGTACTACTTTCGGTCGCGTGTGCATCTATTTTTTTAATTCTTTTTAATTTCTCTCTCCGCTCGCACGTGCAGTAGTCATAGTCACTAACTGCTCCCGATCTGTTCGTTTCCTCAGGGTCTGAAAGTACAAACGAGTACTCGTCGTTTCGATCACCTCGTTTCTCCAGAAATAAATATTTGTCCAGAGGATATCATCATCCACCAGTACTACGAACTTTATGGTCAATAATCATGTACGTAAAGAATAATCCGGACTGCCCGGACGGGCACCATAACCGGGGTTCGGGGAGTGCATGAAAGAAGATATGATGATCGATCTGCTTTCATACCTGTTTCTTTGCCTTTTCTATGAGTCTGCAGTTTAACTCTCATTATTCCTCTCATTTTGGCCTTTGTCGTCTTTTTCAATACATATAGCGACGAACAAGAATGCTGCTTTTCACGGCTTCTTTTTTTCCAGTTATTATCGAAATAATTTAATATAAGATCAGATCATTTGAATTTTGGGATTTTTTTTCGTAAGTAAAAGAACAAATGGAATGGTACTTTTTATTTAAGACCGAACACATTTTTGGTGATTTTGTCACGAAAGCATAAACTTTCGAAGATCGGTGCCAACTTATTGCGACGGCCTCTCCCGTTACGGATCCTTTTTAGCGACGGTTTCGTTTACTCGCTGCGATGTTGTTGTCTCCGAAAGTGGATATTAATCATTCAAGATTTATAAAATTCTGGGCTTTCGTTTCCCATGAATATACGTAGCAACTGCGATCGAGTGGGAAAAAGAATGACGCCGGATGCCGAATTTCCAAAGCAACGAGTCATATTTAGGGACGATGAGATGGTAGCGAAAGGATCATATTTACCGTCATAGAATACTTTTTCTTACAAACGTTGTATTATGTAATCCATTTATTAATGATAAGAAAGATAGGGACAAAACCTACAATTGCAAAACCTACAAATTTTGTGCTTAACTGCTTACCACTCCTCATATATACCACACTGATATGATACGATCGTATCAAGGGTGGCACGATTCATATCAAAAGTGGTAAGACGTGGATCTTGTATGTTTTGCAACCCTTGAGTCTTGTACCGTAACCCAACCGAAGTTGAGTTTTCTAAACTTCTAACTCAATCCTTCCACTGTTTAATTAATTAGTCAATGCGATTGAGGAATTTTATAATACTTTAAAGTATTGGTGCTTTATTTTTTATTATTTTTATGGTACAAATTAAAGTTGTATCTCTAACGTTATAGTACAATTTCAGGTTGTACATATACTATTTTGCACAACGTTATATATTGATAGTGTTTTTCCCCCCCACTCAGATGATGATTCTGAATGGATAGTCACTAACCGCTCCCGATCTGTTCATTTCAGGCTCTAAGTTCAAAAGGCTGGCGCGTTTCGATCATTTCGGCGTTCCAGGAATTCGTCCAGATGATGTCGTCCATATACCACGATGAGTTCGAACCTTATGGTCAATAATCACGCGCGTATAGAAAGAATAATCCGGCCATTGGCCCCTGATATGAAGCCCTTATAGTCAGTAATGTTGGGTGAAGCTCTGTCCACTGGCATCTTACATTTTAGGAAAGGAAATCGGAAATGGACAGGCAAAGAGCAAGAAGAGGAAAGGCCAAAATTAAACGAGAAATTGAAGGAAATCAAGACGTGAGATTGATTTGTCAAATACAGAAGGCAACAATTGATTCTCTAAATCAGAAGGCAACGGGTGGGAAGAAAGCAAAATATAAGTGAGAAGAAACTTAGGAGCTGATCATCCTTTTCGTGCAAACTTTCAAAAACAGAGACTAGAGTGCTTACTGTGTTTTGAATAGAAAAGGAAGAGGAGCTGTCGGGGAGACAGGTTGAGTGTTTGGTGATCTGAATTCAAGCAAGGAGCTGAATTTGGATAGGAAGTCTAATCAAGTGACGGGGAGTCACCTCGAGATTGATTGTAAACTGTATTCTGAACTCTACCATCCTAGTGATCGTCAAAGGACTCGAAACAGAGTGACTTTGACCGTGGATTAGTCGGTACTGAATTCATCAGTACCGGATACCACGTAAAAATCGTGTCTGTGTTTTATTTGTGCTCTACTCTGCTTCTGTTTCTTTAAATTTCCAGATTGATCTTGTGTTCTTGCTATAGTGCAAAGCTGAGTCTTGTGCAGGACAGGTTTGATCGAGTTGCTTAAGAAACTAAGGAGAAACAGAGAAGTTAAAACACAGCGTTTAAGTAAATCAACTTGGGCCAACTAAACTACAGGGAAAGAAAGACTGTCGGCCCAATCCACAAACGTGCTGTCGTTTTGATTACTTAGAACGGGGAGTCTCTTAACCTTTCTATCGATTGAAACTCAATTCTATACCACACTTTTCACTTGTTCTTGCCGAAACGAGATTAGGGTTTCGCAGGATTCCAGTTGAGAGCAGAACAAGAGGGAATCATCTCCTGAGTCTCGCGCTCGACTACACCAACAAGTGGTATCAGAGCCCGGGCTCCGACGTAAAAGGATTAATCACCTCCGGAGATGGGTTCGAGCGCAAACACGGGAGGAGTATTCATGGCTGATGGATTCTCACAGACAAGACCGCCACGTTTTGAAGGAGTGCATTACGGGTACTGGAGGAATCGTATGGAGCTATTTATCGGGTCAACTGATCCGGATCTCTGGAATATTGTACTGGATGGTCCACTCGAAGTCAAGGAGGCTAGAGGGAAATGGACCGACGAGGATAAGAGAAATTTCCAACTGAACTCGAAGGCCACAAACTTGATGTATTGCGCATTGGGGCCGGAGGAGTATCATCGGGTTTCCGGATGCAAAACCGCGAAGGAAATCTGGGACAAGCTCCAGATTGCTCACGAAGGTACTACTCATGTCAAGATTTCAAGAATAAATGTTCTCAAGCAAGAATTCGAAGCATTCGTGATGAAACCGGGTGAAACAATCAAAGAGATGCATGATAGGTTTACAACCATCGTCAACAGTCTGAGAAATTTGGAAGTTGAATACACAAGTGCTGATCTGGTTAGGAAGGTACTCTGGGCTCTGCCGAGAAAATGGACGCCCAAAGTCACTGCAATAGAAGAATCCAAGGATTTAACCAAGCTCAGTTTAGACGAGCTGATGGGATCTCTAGTTACACATGAAGACAAGCTGAGACGAGAAGAAGGAGAGGAACCAAGGAAAGAAAAACGCAGCATAGCCTTCAAAGTTTCAGAACAGGAAGAGGAGTTTGAAAACTTGGACGACATGGAGGACGATGAACTGGCCATATTAAGTAAACATGTGGCCAAGCTATTAAGACTAAGAAAGGAGAGAAGAAGAAACACCAATAGTCGAATGAAGGAAGGTGACTCAGACAAAGATCAGTTCAGGCAATCTAGACAGAATACCAGATTCAGGAAAGAAGTAGCTGAGAAGAACACATCCCAAGCTGGATGTTTTAAATGTGGAAGAAGCGGACATATCAAGGCAGAGTGCCCTCAAATGAAGAAAGACAAGGCATATGCAGCCACCTGGAGCTGCAGTGAAGATGAGGAAGAAGATGGAGAATCTAGCAGAAGGCAAGAGGCGTTTATGGCCATTGGGGATAGTGACGATGAATGCCACTCGTCTCAGGTAAGGACTCTAAGCTATTACTCTGATAATGGTAGTGAAAATGATCAAATAAATGAGACTATCAGGGATATACAACTAGAGGTCAAGAATGTTAAGAACAAGTACTCGAAACTTAAACTGGAATTTGACAAATTGAATAAGAAATATGCTAATCTAGTAAAAGAGAAATCTATTCTAGATAAACATATAAATGAGGTATTGGAAAGAAATAATGAACTAGAAAACAAACTGGCAGAACATAGTAACAGACATGAAGTCACTACTACGAGAATAAATCAGTCTGGCAGGCCACAATACACAGCCTATAAGCAAGGGTCAGCAAATGTTGAATGCTTTTATTGTCATCTAAAAGGTCATTATATAGCTAATTGTGAAAGAAGGATAGCTAAAGAAGCCAGAATGAGAAAGACTGTATGTTACAGTTGTCATGAGACTGGGCATATGAGCTATACATGTCAAAAACCAAAACCAAAAGATGTTAGTGTTAAGATGATTTGGTTACCTAAAACAAAGTAAAACATTTGTGTGATTAGGTCTGCTTCCAAGTGAGCATGGAAGACAGCGAGTGGATTCTGGATAGTGGCTGCTCACATCATATGACTGGAAATGAAAAACTCTTCACAAAACTGATTAAAGAAAAAAAAGGTAAAGTTTATTTTGGTGATAACTATAGTACTGACGTTCTTGGTAAAGGGGAAGTTGGAATTAAACCTAAAATTAATAATGTGATGTTAGTTGATGGACTAAAACACAACTTGTTTTCAATCAGTCAAGTTTGTGGAGAGTCAAACAGAGTAGTATTCGAACCAACTGCTTGTTATGTAGAAAACATTGAAACTGGGAAAATTCTGTTTTCAGGAAAAAGGAAAGGAAAATTGTTCTGCATAAATTTAAGTGATAAAGGTCTTTTTAATGAACTTTGTCTAGTAACTGTCGATAAAAACGATCAATTAGAATGGCACAGGAGACTTGGACATATCAGTGTAGGAACACTCTCCAAACTGGTAAGTTTAAACTTAGTAACTGGCATTCCTAAGGTAAACTGTAAGAAAGAATTTTTCTGTGATGCATGTACTAAAGGAAAACAAGTAAAATCCTCATTTAAATCTAAACAAATCATATCTACGACAAAAACTCTGGAATTGTTACACTTAGACTTATTTGGTCCAAGTAATGTAATGAGTATAGGAGGGAAGTCGTATGCTTTTGTAATAGTCGATGACTTTTCAAGATTTACATGGGTGATGTTTCTGGGAAGTAAAGATGAGGCCTATAAAAATTTTAAAAATCTGGTCAGGCGTTTGGAAAATGAAAAGGAAGCTAAGGTGATTAACATCAGAAGCGATCATGGCGGTGAATTCATATCAGAAAAATTCGATAGGTTCTGTGAGAAGGCTGGTATAGCACATAATTTTTCAGCCCCTAGAACACCACAGCAGAACGGTGTGGTAGAAAGAAAGAACAGAACGTTAATTGAGATTGCTAGAACGATGTTAAATGAATATAGCCTCCCTAAACATTTTTGGGCAGAAGCTGTAAATACAGCATGCTATACCATTAATCGTGCTCTAATTAGATCTAAACTGAACAAGACACCCTATGAGCTATGGAAAGACAGAAAACCAAATCTGGGGTACTTCCATCCATTTGGATGTAAGTGCTTTGTGCTTAACACAAAAGATAACCTGGGGAAGTTTGACTCTAGATCGGATGAGTCAATATTTTTAGGTTATTCTATTCACAGTAGAGCTTATAGGGTTTACAATAAACGGACTCTCAAAGTAGAAGAGTCCATACATGTGGTATTTGATGAATCTTGTAGTAAGTGTGCAGATATAATAGATGAGGATGATGACCTAGGACTTGGACATCATTCTCACACTTCTCAACAAAAGTTAACCGAAGAAGAGGACATCAGTGAAGGAGTTCAGAGCTCGAGCAAAGAAAAAGAATGGGAAGAACACACTGTGCAAGCTCCTCCACACATTCAGAAGAGGCACCCTCCCTCACTCATCATAGGAAACATCAACCAAGGTATGACTACTAGATCTCAAAAGTCCAATGTACATACAGCTTTTGTTTCCATGATTGAACCTAGAAATATACAGGAAGCTTTAGAGGATGAATTCTGGACAGAATCAATGCAAGATGAATTAGGATACTTTGAACGTTTAAATGTGTGGGATCTGGTACCAAAACCGGTAGACAAACCAATCATTGGAACTAAGTGGGTCTGGAGAAATAAAACTGATGAATTAGGAGAAATAGCCAAAAACAAGTCCAGAATAGTTGCTCAGGGTTACAGTCAAGAAGAGGGCATAGACTTTGAAGAGTCATTTGCTCCTGTAGCAAGATTAGAAGCAATTAGATTACTCTGTGCTTTTGCTGCCTCAAAAGGGTTTAAACTTTTTCAAATGGATGTTAAAAGCGCATTTTTAAATGGTGAGCTTAAAGAAGAGGTATATGTGGCTCAACCACCTGGTTTTGAGAATCACAAATACCCAAATCATGTGTACAGATTAAAGAAAGCTTTGTATGGTTTAAAGCAGGCCCCTCGTGCTTGGTATGAAAAGTTAAGTAGCTTCTTGATTAGTGATGGATTTCACAGGGGATCAGTTGATAAAACACTATTCATAAAATCTGAAAAGGGTAATACAATTCTGGTGCAAATATATGTCGATGATATTATCTTTGGGTCTTCTAATACGACCTTATGTAAAGAATTTGAAGCTACTATGAAAGGAGCCTTTGAGATGAGTCTTATGGGTGAATTAAAACATTTCCTAGGTCTAGAAGTTAAGCAGAATCAGAATGGAATCTTCATCAGTCAATCAAAATATCTTTCAAACATGCTTAACAGATTCGATTTAACCAACCTTAAGTCAGCACAAACCCCAATGGGGTCAACCTCCAAACTAACCAAAGATGAAAGTGGAGTGTCAGTAGATGTCAAATTATATCGTGGCATGATTGGTTCCCTGCTGTATCTCACAGCCAGTCGACCTGATATTGTCTATAGTGTAGGTGTCTGTGCTCGTTTTCAAAGCTGTCCAAAGATGAGTCACCTAACAGCAGTAAAAAGAATTTTTCGCTATCTCTCAGGTTCAAAATCTCTAGGTTTATGGTATTCCAAAGAATCAAGTTTAGAACTCCTCAGCTATAGTGATTCTGACTATGCTGGCTGTGTTCTTGATAGAAAGAGCACATCCGGCACATGTCACTTTCTTGGAACCTCCTTAGTCTCTTGGGCCAGCAAAAAGCAGAGTTCAGTGGCTTTGTCAACTGCTGAAGCAGAGTACATAGCAGCTGGACTCGGTTGCACTCAACTCCTCTGGCTGAAATATCAACTTCAGGACTATGGTCTTAAAGTTGGATCCCCTACCATTCTTTGTGACAATACAAGTGCAATTAATATGACTAAAAACCCCATTCAGCACTCTCGCACTAAACATATAGAAGTAAGGTATCATTTTATTCGAGATCTAGTTCAAGATGGAAAGATTCAACTTGAATTTGTAAGCACAGACATGCAATGGGCGGATATATTTACTAAACCTCTAGGGGTAGAAAAGTTTCTGTCTATACGCAATGAACTTGGCTTATTTATCCTAGATGCAATCCCCTCCTCTTGATATTCTGATTTTCAATATCGAATGATTCACCTTCCTTTCCTTGGGATTCTTACCTTCTGCATGCGGATACACTTTCCTTCCCTTAACTCTCTCTCTCCCCTATATAAGATCATTAGGGCTCTTTAGCAACTCACCTCAGCCCCAAAGCACCTTGTCAAAACGTTCCATCATGGCTCCTACCAATGCTCAATTGCAACACTCTGCTGTTTTTAACAACAAAGGGTTCTGCAATGCTGCTGTCTACTCCAGATATCTTCGTCGATTTCGTGATCGACCCATCTATCCATCCTTGTCCATTCATCCCTCCAGCTTCTCAAAGTATGACATGAACATTTCCTCGCTCATCCATGGTCTTGGATGGGGGTCGTTGGTGGAGAATATGCGATTCAGCTACTGTCCAGAGGCTGTCCAATTGTTCTATGTGAACATTCAGAAAGGCCCGGGGGCAGTCCCGACCTTTTTCACCACAATGGTTTTCAACTTTGAGGTGAAAGTTACTCCAGAGCTGCTGGCCACTGCCCTCGCTCTTCCTCATGCTGGTCTACGTGCTGGCACGGACAGTGAATTTGGTGACCTGGGGTTTGACCTTCAGAATGCATTGCAATCTGTCACTCGTGACATAGGCCAATTTTTCCCCTCTCGCCTTGCTGCTGGTCGGTTGCCTGATGACCTCAAGGTTCTTCATTTTTTCCTTACTAGGAGTTTCCTGCCTAGAGATCTCTCTAGCACCGATATTCTCAACACCTCTGACTTATGGGTACTTTCTCATGCTTACACTGGTACTCCCATCAGTTATGCCTCTCTCATGTTCCACCATATGATTCGGTTTGGCATGGAATACTTTGATGGTCCTTTGCCATTTGGTCCCCAAATTACCAGACTCCTATCCTTCCTACGCATTGACTTGCATGACAAACTGCATCAATGTAATGTTCTGGATGATCTTCGTCCCCAGCATGTGCTGGCTAAGCTGGATGCACTGGTAGGGCCCCGTAAGCCTCTCACTGGCTCAGGGGGAGGGTTTGTTGGTCCTGCAGCCTATGCATCAGGGAGATTAGCTGGCGCACTGGTTGATGCTGCTGTTACTGTTATCAAGCGTGAATCATCAGCAGAAATAGAGCAGTCTTCAAAACTGAAGAAACTTAGGCAGGAAGATTTGATGTGGCCAAAGTTTATGTATGAGTCTGGAACAATAAATGATCCAATCAGTTCTGGCTCAGAGTCTAGTGAGTCTAGTGATGATGATGTCGTGTCTGAGTATGAGTCCCCACCAAAATATCCCTTCTAGGAAAGAGTATGTTTACTAGTGGATGTTTTGTCTAAGACTGTGTTAAGGATTGAATAATGAAGTCATGAATAAAATTTTCTGCTTTCCTAAATAAATGCATCATCTACGCTTGTTGCAAATTTTTGGAACAGTCTGCACCAATTGTTTGTTACATGTGTGCAGGGACAAAAGAGCCAGTGACAAGCTTAGGGGGAGTTTGTTGGGTGAAGCTCTGTCCACTGGCATCTTACATTTTAGGAAAGGAAATCGGAAATGGACAGGCAAAGAGCAAGAAGAGGAAAGGCCAAAATTAAACGAGAAATTGAAGGAAATCAAGACGTGAGATTGATTTGTCAAATACAGAAGGCAACAATTGATTCTCTAAATCAGAAGGCAACGGGTGGGAAGAAAGCAAAATATAAGTGAGAAGAAACTTAGGAGCTGATCATCCTTTTCGTGCAAACTTTCAAAAACAGAGACTAGAGTGCTTACTGTGTTTTGAATAGAAAAGGAAGAGGAGCTGTCGGGGAGACAGGTTGAGTGTTTGGTGATCTGAATTCAAGCAGGGAGCTGAATTTGGATAGGAAGTCTGATCAAGTGACGGGGAGTCACCTCGAGATTGATTGTAAACTGTATTCTGAACTCTACCATCCTAGTGATCGTCAAAGGACTCGAAACAGAGTGCCTTTGACCGTGGATTAGTCGGTACTGAATTCATCAGTACCGGATATCACGTAAAAATCGTGTCTGTGTTTTATTTGTGCTCTACTCTGCTTCTGTTTCTTTAAATTTCCAGATTGATCTTGTGTTCTTGCTATAGTGCAAAGCTGAGTCTTGTGCAAGACAGGTTTGATCGAGTTGCTTAAGAAACTAAGGAGAAACAGAGAAGTTAAAACACAGCGTTTAAGTAAATCAACTTGGGCCAACTAAACTACAGGGAAAGAAAGACTGTCGGCCCAATCCACAAACGTGCTGTCGTTTTGATTACTTAGAACGGGGAGTCTCTTAACCTTTCTATCGATTGAAACTCAATTCTATACCACACTTTTCACTTGTTCTTGCCGAAACGAGATTAGGGTTTCGCAGGATTCCAGTTGAGAGCAGAACAAGAGGGAATCATCTCCTGAGTCTCGCGCTCGACTACACCAACAAGTGGTATCAGAGCCCGGGCTCCGACGTAAAAGGATTAATCACCTCCGGAGATGGGTTCGAGCGCAAACACGGGAGGAGTATTCATGGCTGATGGATTCTCACAGACAAGACCGCCACGTTTTGAAGGAGTGCATTACGGGTACTGGAGGAATCGTATGGAGCTATTTATCGGGTCAACTGATCCGGATCTCTGGAATATTGTACTGGATGGTCCACTCGAAGTCAAGGAGGCTAGAGGGAAATGGACCGACGAGGATAAGAGAAATTTCCAACTGAACTCGAAGGCCACAAACTTGATGTATTGCGCATTGGGGCCGGAGGAGTATCATCGGGTTTCCGGATGGAAAACCGCGAAGGAAATCTGGGTCAAGCTCCAGATTGCTCACGAAGGTACTACTCATGTCAAGATTTCAAGAATAAATGTTCTCAAGCAAGAATTCGAAGCATTCGTGATGAAACCGGGTGAAACAATCAAAGAGATGCATGATAGGTTTACAACCATCGTCAACAGTCTGAGAAATTTGGAAGTTGAATACACAAGTGCTGATCTGGTTAGGAAGGTACTCTGGGCTCTGCCGAGAAAATGGACGCCCAAAGTCACTGCAATAGAAGAATCCAAGGATTTAACCAAGCTCAGTTTAGACGAGCTGATGGGATCTCTAGTTACACATGAAGACAAGCTGAGACGAGAAGAAGGAGAGGAACCAAGGAAAGAAAAACGCAGCATAGCCTTCAAAGTTTCAGAACGGGAAGAGGAGTTTGAAAACTTGGACGACATGGAGGACGATGAACTGGCCATGTTAAGTAAACATGTGGCCAAGCTATTAAGACTAAGAAAGGAGAGAAGAAGAAACACCAATAGTCGAATGAAGGAAGGTGACTCAGACAAAGATCAGTTCAGGCAATCCAGACAGAATACCAGATTCAGGAAAGAAGTAGCTGAGAAGAACACATCCCAAGCTGGATGTTTTAAATGTGGAAGAAGCGGACATATCAAGGCAGAGTGCCCTCAAATGAAGAAAGACAAGGCATATGCAGCCACCTGGAGCTGCAGTGAAGATGAGGAAGAAGATGGAGAATCTAGCAGAAGGCAAGAGGCGTTTATGGCCATTGGGGATAGTGACGATGAATGCCACTCGTCTCAGGTAAGGACTCTAAGCTATTACTCTGATACTGGTAGTGAAAATGATCAAATAAATGAGACTGTCAGGGATATACAACTAGAGGTCAAGAATGTTAAGAACAAGTACTCGAAACTTAAACTGGAATTTGACAAATTGAATAAGAAATATGCTAATCTAGTAAAAGAGAAATCTATTCTAGATAAACATATAAATGAGGTATTGGAAAGAAATAATGAACTAGAAAACAAACTGGCAGAACATAGTAACAGACATGAAGTCACTACTACGAGAATAAATCAGTCTGGCAGGCCACAATACTCTCCACGGCTTCTTTATTTTTGTTTGTGTGTGCAACTGTTTATTATCGAAGCAAATTAATAGACGTTAAGATAATTTGAGTTGTGATGGTAATTCATATCTTAAATTATACTCTACTTGCATAACAACAAATGAAATTACGTGTTGTTGTCTCCCTGAACACCTTAAAAGTTTTCCTTTTATAATAGGGAGCATCTCCGTGACGGCCGCTTGATCAGTTGTTAATTACTTGCTAGTATTTTATGAAGAAAAAGTATGTTAGTTTTACCAAGAACGATCTACGATCAAAAATGCAAACTGCCACAAATGTTATTTGTAACCATGATTCATCATTCGTCACTAATAAGGAATGACTGGTCATGAATAACATAATAGCATCGTTATAAGAACCGAACCGAATCAATGGTTGGGCCAGTAGAACTATCAAACCAGTTACGATAGCGGTCCGGTTGGTTGGTTGGACGATTATTGATGGACCAAACAATTTTTCACGGTTCACCATAAAACCATATGAACCCCCACGGTTTAACTGGTCCACTGGTTCACTATTTTAACTACAAAAAAAATTAAAAATAGTGCCACTTAAACTAAGACCATCAAGCCATGGTTATTACTTATATATATATATATATATATATATATATATATATATTTCATCTTCTAATTTTCCAACCTTGTTGTCATTTTTACGTGTTCCACTAACTGGCATCATAATTATTAACTCTAATTCAAAAAAATATTATATCTTTTGTGAGACGGTTTGAATGACTTACTAGATATTTTGGTGATGATATGAATTTGAAATTGTTTACGGTCAATGATAACTTCATTCTTAAATTAGTGTAATATACAAGTCTTGCATGTTATATATCATGAACGGTTCTACCAACGATTTTGTAACGATTAACCACTGAACTCTAAACTACTAACTTTGCCGGTTCAGTCTCGAGTCTGGTTCTGAAAACAGAGAGAATAGACAACCAATGCATTTGACTTTTACTGACTATGCTATCAGCACTCGATAGTTCCGTCATAAAAGATATCTTATTGTGCTTAAGTAATCAGAGATACTACGTACGAGGCATTTTAGTATGCTATATAGTACCCATGCTTTAATATACTTAGAGCCATTAGATCTTGTTATAAAATATCAGCCATTGGATTGAAGTTATTTAATTATTATTATTTTCACTTGTGGACTGGTAACCTGTTGCACCGGTTCGTTACACAATCATTTTAAAAAAAATTGAAATCCAGTCGGGTAAAGGCGATCGAGCTCTGCATCAAAACAGAAACCCTTCACCGCATAAAAAAAAAGGCGATCGAGCTCGTCGAAATTCAGAGCTTCTCTTCCGAGGTGGAATTTCAGAGCGTCTCTTCCGCGGCGACGGCGAACCTGCATTTGAAATAGTGCGACGGCGACGGCGAACCTGCATCTAGGGCGACAGCGATGTTGTGAGAAGAAAGAAATTGGGGGGTTTCAACTTTACCCTTTCGCGATTGTGAACTGTGCTCTTCCGCGGTGGGTCTCTTCGTCGATATTGAAGGGCTTGAGCATCGGTTACGGAAACGGTGAGATTGTGCGGTGGGTCTGATCGTTTTTCAACTTTCCTCTCCTGGGATTGTGTTTTGCGGTGGGTCTGATCGTTTTTCAACTTTCCTCTCCTGGGATTGTGTTTCGCGGTGGGTCTGTTCGTAGATAGTAAAGGGGGTGAGCAGTGGCGACGACAAAGAGGACTTGAATTCTGAGGTGGCAGAGACTCTTTTACTAGAGGAAGACTCAGAAGGAATCAAATACTCGAAAAGCCCAATCGACAACGACGAGTCAACTAGCGCCGGGTAGGAGAACTCCTGCAATAGCGAGAATTGGGTGATAAAGCATTCGATTTCCGATTTGAAACGACGACTCAGTCATTCATTCGATGTAAGTGGCTGAAATTCTTATCTCCCTTTGATAAACATTCAATTTCTAGCTTCTAGCTTCTAGAGCATTTGTTGGAGCAACTTCGAGTACAATAATGGTGTCTTTGAATGTCTGACTTATTTCTCTGGAAATGTCAAGTTGTCTACTAAGGATCGGTTGCCAAATCATAGGATTGAAATTCCATGCTCGTTTTACCAAATTGAACTATGGAAGTAGAAGAGAGAATTTCTCAATTCTGTGTAACCATTTGGGATTGAAATTGAAGCTTCTGCACTGCTTTCTTCATGTGCATTCTCAATTGGATATGGTGATATAAGATGCGATATTCCTTTCCCTCTCTCGGTTTTATCAGTTGTGTGAAGTGGGAATTCTGATGTGCTCCATCTTTTCCAGTGTCTTCTTCTGTGATTTGGTTTGTCTATCTCTTTAGCTTTAACGTCTTGTGCAATGAGTATTGAAGCTCTCTCAAGTGTAGTTCTTGGTTGTGCTGTATTTTGTCACGGCCGAGTTTGATTGAGATGGGGGCATCTTTAGTCATTCCGTGATTGATGAAGCTTCAGAAAGTCTGCACTTTTTTGTGCAAATAGTTGTGGCCATCCACCATATAACTTCATTCCTCACACAGATCGTTGATGTGACCTAGGAGGTATTTGTGAATGGAGGATTCAGTGTCAACTAGGAAGCTGTCTTGGTTTATATAATCCCATAAACTGTGCTGGGGTTGTTCATTTCGTTGTTGCCTTTGCTTTCAAACTGAAGAGAATAACTGTGCTGGGGTTGTTCTGCTTGCTTCTTTAGTTCTTTGGTCTTGATTGGGTTTTAGGGATGTAAGGAATGGGTTTTTGATTGGAGAGACTTGATTTGTGTTTTATGGAGGCAAATCGAATAGGAAAGTTCATACTCAGTTTGATTATTTTCAGTTTGTAGTGTCGTTACCGTTGCTTGTTGATTACATTTTGGACTGTTAATTGAAGGGTCTTGCTTGGCTGCATGAAAGGTGCAATTGAGTGTGTTAGTCAAGAACTATTTCATGAAATCAGGGTGACTTCAGTTTTAGCCAGTTTGGATGGAAATAGAGCGAGTGTTTATGGTGGTGTCATGGGTTATGGAAAGCTTAGTGGCTATGCTCGTGGTCATGTTATTTAGCTCTCAAAAGTTGTAAGTTGTGTGTGGTTTCTGGAAATATCACGGCTGTGAGAGAGACCGTGGATGTAATTATGGAAATATCACGGCTGTGAGATAGGCCGTGAGAGAGACCGTGTATGTAAAAACACACTTCTCAGTTTCCCAGAGGTTTTCACGGGTTGCCTTCGACAGTGTCACGGCCGTGAGATGAGCCGTGTTTTTGGATATGGATGATGGGCATCTCACGGCCCCTTTGTAAATTATCACGGGCCCCTTTGTAAATTCTCACGGGCCCCTTTGTAAATTATCACGGGCCCCTTTGTAAATTCTCACGGCCCCTTTGTAAATTATCACGGGCCCCTTTGTAAATTCTCACGGCCCCTTTGTAAATTCTCACGGCCGTGAGAATAAGCCGTGTGATTGTCTGGAGATATGCAAACTTCTCTTTGCTTCTCACGGGTCATGTCACGGCCGTGAGATTTTGCATTTTGGGTGAAATTTAATGAAAGCTGGGTGTTTTCATGGTTAATTAGTGTACTCAGGTGTTGATGTAGGGGGTTTTCAGTTCTTCTGGTAGTTAGAACTTGTATTTTGTTTGTACTCTTCGGCATGCTTATAATTCGTGTTTCAAGGCATGCTTATAATTTTTCTGTTGTTTTAATTTTGCAGTTTGCTAAAATTGTTCTATAATGAAGACGAAGAGGCATCAAATTTTCAGCACGCGATGTTCTCCTAGGAAAGTATTCTCAGTAGTCTCAAATTTAGAGGCTTGTCAATCAGAGGCCATTAGGAGATGTGGCTTTGGTCGTATTCTTGATGTCAAAGCAAGAAAGCTACAACGTGAGTTGTTGGAGAAACTTGTGAAGAGCTTTAATCTGGAAGAAAGCACAATTAAGGCGTATGGGTTGGAAGTGCATATTTCGGCCAAAGATTTCGAGCGAATTATGGGTGTGCCTGAGGGAGGTACTGATATCATCTTGAATGGTGAAGAAGTGGAGGGAAGATCAGAGGAATTGGAACCATTTAGAGTGTTTTCGACACGTGATTGTGGCCGACAGGCGATTTCCACAAGCTTAATGAAGAAGGAGTTGTCGAAGATGAAAGATAGCGACGATCTATTTCTTCAAATGTTTATTTTGTACGTAATGGGGGTGCTATTAGTACCAAGTAGAAGAGAGGACATTTCCTTGTCTTCGGTATACGCTGTCACCGATGTTGCAGACATTCCGAAGAAGAATTGGGCATCCTTTTGCTTCAATGAATTGGTCAAATGCATCTGCGACCATAATGTTTATAAAAGAGAGTATATACCGGGTTGCTTGCTGTTTTTGGAGGTAAATAATTGCTAATCCCGACTTTCTACATATTTGTAATGATTAATCATCATGTTGATTATAGTATTTTTTTTTTGTAGTTAATATTCTTGGAGCATGCAAATGGTATTTTCCAAACCGTTGATGGGAGTTTGGATTTGATGAGTTGGGGGAGCGGAGACGTGGAGTTATTGTTAACAAAAGTGGTAAGATTGATAGTATATTTGATTCTTTTGACAAGTTGGAGCATGCTAATGGTACATTTGGTTCCCTTTTTAATTAATTTATAGGTTTCCAGCAGTTCGGGGAAAAGATCAGCTGAGGATGCCGGTTTGAAATCACCTCCAAGGAAACGGGGAAAAAGAGATGGGAAACGGCACAAACCCGACGGGGATGAGCTGCTTCTCTATGAGCGTATTGATGCTCGGTTTAGTACCATGGAGGGTAGAATTGACAACTTTGGTCAAGAATTTAGAGTGGCAATGGGTGATGCTGCTTCTAGAGATAATGAGCTAATGAGCCGGGTTGTGAAAATGGAGAACGAATTTCGGGCTTTTAGAGACGAAATCGGTACTGCAGTGAAGTCCCTTATAGAGGCAGTGAAAGCAACTGTAGGTGATCCGTTGTCAAGGGAGCAGCCTAGGGAACCCATTTCTCCTACAGCTGAGTTGAAAAAGAACGATCAGAAGGGTGAGGTTGAAAAACCTAGGGAACCCATTTCTCCTACCTTGGAATTTGTCAAGACTGCCAAAGTTGAGAATTCGGGAGAAGCTGAGGGGGAAATTGGAGATGAGAGATGTTCTGAATCTCCTTCTGTGAAAGTTGTGAAAAAGTCTCCTTGCAAGCAGCCTAAAGCGTCGCAAGTTGAGAAATTCATATTGTTGAGTGATGAAAGTGTTGCTGCTAATGATGGTTGTTCCAAGGCTGTGAAGGTATTTCACTTGATTAATTTTTCTAATTATTGGTTCTTATGGTGTGGTTACTAATGAACTGGTTTTGTTTTTATGTTTTTGAACATGAAAGGGGCGAAAGGGAGGTGCACTACGTAGTGTGTCTAAATTTGAAATCAACATTGTTCGACTCATTCGTCATCTTTTCATAAGCTTGTAGTTTTCACAAACAGTATATTATGTTACTTACACCATTATAATAAGTACAAGGGTTAGTTGTACAGGTGCATGTCTGTGCAGACTATTTCTGGAAATCTCACGGCCAATTCTGGAAATCCCACGGCCGTGAAAGAAGACGTGGTTTTGGATATGTAATTCTGGAAATATCACGGCCGTGAGATAGGCCGTGAGATAGGCCGTGGATGTAAAAACGCACGTCTCAGTTTCCCAGAGGGTTTCACGGGTTGCCTTCGACATTATCACGGCCGTGAGATGAGCCGTGTTTTGGATTTGAATGCTGTACTTCTCACGGCTCATCTGTTTATTCTCACGGGCGTGAGAATAAGTCGTGTGATTGTCTGGAGATTGAAAACTACTCTTTGATTGTCACGGGTCATGTCACGCCCGTGAGATGAGCCGTGTTTCCTAAAAATTGTACCTACACTTTCTAGAGTTGTACCTTTACACTAAATTTAAAGTTGTACCTACACTTTCCTAAAAATCTTCTATGGTACAATTAAAAATTGTACCTATACACTATAGTACAACTTAATGTTGTACCTACACTTTCAAACAAATCCCTCTATGGTACAACTCAAAATTGTACCTATACTAATGGTACAACTTTTAGTTGTACCTACACTTTCTCAAAATCCTTCTATGGTACAACCCAAACTTGTACCTATAACATGGTACAACTTTAAGTTGTACCTACACTTTCTAAAAATCGTTCTATGGTACAACCCAAACTTGTACCTATACCATGGTACAACTTTAAGTTGTACCTACACTTTTTCAAAATCCTTCTATGGTACAACTCAAAATTGTACCTATACTAATGGTACAACTTTAAGTTGTACCTACACTTTCTAATAAATCTCTTTATGGTACAACTCAAAATTGTACCTATACTGATGGTACAACTTTTAGTTGTACCTACACTTTTTCAAAATCCTTCTATGGTACAAACCAAACTTGTACCTATACTATGGTACAACTTTATGTTGTACATACACTTTCTAACAAATCCCTTTAAGGTACAACTAAAAATTGTACCTATACGAATGGTACAACCTTAAGTTGTACCTACACTTTCTAACAAATCCCTTTATGGTACAACTAAAAATTGTACCTATACTAATGGTACAACCTTAAGTTGTACCTACACTTTTTCAAAATCCTTCTATGGTACAACCCAAACTTGTACCTATAATATGGTACAATTTTAAGTTGTACCTACACATTCTAATAAATCCCTTTATGGTACAACTCAAAATGGTACCTATACTAATGGTACAACTTTAAGTTGTACCTACACTTTCTAATAAATCTCTTTATGGTACAACTCAAAATTGTACCTATACTAATGGTATACACTTTTTCAAAATCCTTCTATGGTACAACCCAAACTTGTACCTATACCATGGTACAACTTTAAGTTGTACCTACACTTTCTAAAAATCCTTCTATGGTACAACCCAAAATTGTACCTATACCATGGTACAAATTTAAGTTGTACCTACACTTTCTAACAAATCCCTTATGGTACAACTAAAAATTGTACCTATACTAATGGTACAACCTTAAGTTGTACCTACACTTTCTCAAAATTCTTTAATGGTACAACCCAAACTTGTACCTATAATATGGTACAATTTTGAGTTGTACCTACACTTTCTAATAAATCCCTTCATGGTACAACTCAAAATTGTACCTATACTAATGGTACAATTTTAAGTTGTACCTACACTTTGTGAAACAAATTCTTCAATGGTACAGCTGAAACTTGTACCTATACTAATGGTACAACTTTAAGTTGTACCTACACTTGTATACATTGATTCATTATTTACAAGATTGCCATTAATGATGTGGGACCAGTCATTTAGTGGGTTTACCTCCTCAACAGGTCACCTTTTTGTTTTGTTTTTTTATAGCATGGGTGCTATAGAGCACACTAGAAGGGCTCACTACGTACCGTCGTTGAACTCTTACCACAACATATATAGTAGCCTTTTCAGGTATTTGTTTTTACAAATGTGCTATATTGTAATCTATTTATTTATGAAAAAAGATAGGATGCAAAATCTACAAATTCTGTGTATTAATTATCACTTGTGTTATAAATCATACCGCTATGATGCGATCATATCATGCGTGATATGATCTTATCACGAATAGTAAGACGCGGATCCTGATTGTATATTTTGAATCCCCTGAGTTTTGTACCGTAATCCAAACCGAAGTTAAGTTTTCTAACTTCTAACGTAACTCAATTCTTTCGCTGTCTAATTAATTACGCAATGCGATACATCTGTAGTAAGTTCAAAGAACAAGAGCTGATAGATAGCATTTTATTTTCTATATTCCAAATGAAGCAATTGCAGGGTAGATAGAATAAATCAAGTGATATGTAGACAGATCGAATGCCATAATTAAATTAGTGCCTCAAGCTAGAAGCGAAGATACTCATAATATCGAATTACTTTCTGTGAAGCACATTATATTCTCGTATTCAGATCTAATAATTTCAATATAGCTCCGAGAAGGCGCAAAGCCGTCCATATTCACATCAGAAGATCAAAAGTAATGTCTATTAATCATTTCAGACAACAAATAATTTTATTAGAAAAGGTTGAATACAGCAGTTAGATTTGGTCATGAAACATATGGAGTCGGTGACCAACTAAGTATATCATTTTTTGGACAAACTATTTGTTTACTGGTGTAAAAAGTAAATGCAGTTTTTTTTAATGTAGTATCAGTTGAGGAGCGTTTTTCTTTGATTTTTTTAGTCTTCTCTTTTTGTGTCGTTCTTGGTTTGAGTTTTCGTCCCATCTTTGGGGGGTTTTTCTTAGTGTTTTTTCGTTTTTGTTTTCAGTTTTGTTTCTTTCCTTACTCCTTTCAACTGTTGGTTGAATTTTTGTCTTATTTTCTTTTTGTCCGTCTTAATAAAATTTCCTCGTATTATTTGGTATCCTAAAAATTGAATTCGTCATCCATATTTTTTAAATCTTTTTAATTGAAACCACCACCCTGCCATGAGACCTTGATATAAAGTGACGAGAGCTCGAATTATTGAGAATAATTGGTCTTTGACAGGGTACGTATCATAATTTTTTTTTTTCTTGCGATCGGGAAAGTATTATGATCGAATCATGACAACTTTCATTTGTTGAGCATGTGGTACTTGAATCTGTGCAAACTTCAAACCAATATTATTTGAGGGGACGAATTAGTAAATGAGTTAAAATTCACAATTAAACATTACCCAAAAACTTGAATTATCCAAATCAATCGATTTTAAACAATGATATGATACTAATGTTTGTTTGATAGTGTCAACAAAGCAAAGAGTCCCATATATGTACACGATGGATGCATCAACTAATTGGCGCCGGTTTTTTTTTGTCAATTAGCAACATGTCCTAGGGTGCTGGCCGGCGCTAATTGGATCCTACTGATCGATGTATTTTTAATAATTTAACGACCTTTTGCATTAGAATCAACTTTCAATAGTTTTTCCGCTAAACACTTAATTATTTTTTTTATAATTTTTTTTCAAATGATATACGACCTGGCGAAACTAGCCCATAGTGACTGAAGACTAGGGATGACAATTTCGACCTGACCCGTTTTACCCGACCTGTTTGACCTATATTGGGGCGGGTCCGGCGACCCGCCCCGTAGGCGGGGCGAGGCGGGCATGGGTAGTCTCATCGACCTGACCTGCCCTGACCCGCCCCATTCTCGACCCATTCTTGTCTAAATTACATGAAATCTTAGTCAAATTACTTTGAATTTTCCTTTTATTGCATCATATTTTAGCTATAATAAAGTTGTAAATTAGTGAAAACCTCAATTTCTCCAATAATTTAACTACAATTGTCATAATATTGTTTGTTTTCTTAGTTTTATAATAAAAATAACGAATATTTCTAATGTTTTTCATATAAATTGCATACCCATTGGGTCGACCTGTCCTGACCCGCGACCCGTGATCAATTATCCGACCTAGACCCACCCTACTACGGGGCGGGTATGGGTACCAAGAAACCCGCTCCGGACCTGCCCATTGGCATTCTTACTGAAGACTAAATTTTGTCAGTATTCACGTATCACATTTGTGTATAAATACGGTCTCACTCCAGTTCAGTTTCCATATAATAACCTTCGCCGGCCATTAAAACATACTTCTTAATTACTTCTCTCTACAGCTCCCCCGGCCGACCAGCTTCTCATCGGAAGAAAATGACAACACCACGGCAGTTGATCATCGCCGTTCTCGTCGCCCTAACCGCCTTCTGCCTGCTCTCGTGCCATCCCTGCGCCGCGCAAACAACTGCCGCCTACTATTTTCCTCCTTACACACGTAAGACCCTCTTTTGCGATCCATCTGTTTAACGAACGATTTCTATCTCGTTTTAAGCACCAAATAAACTATCCATCTATCCATCTATCTATCTATCTTCATCGTCAAAACGCAGCGTCGTGGTGTTACGGGAACGAAGATCACGGAGTGATGGTAGCGTCAGCAAACGAGGACACCCTTTGGGACGGCGGCAACGCCTGCGGGAAGAGTTACAGAGTGAAATGCTTAAGTGAAGGCGGCGGCGCTGCGGTGCAGTGCAGGGAGGGCGAGACCGTGACGGTGAAGATCGTCGACATATGCCCTTCCCGCTGCCGAAACACCATCGACTTGTCGAGGGAAGCTTTCGCCACCATCGCGGTTCTCGACGAGGGGAAAATTCTCGGCGAACAAAGAATTAGTGTCTCCCTCGAAGAGTAAGTTAACGCACGTACTACGTACGCACGTGTTCACACTTGTTAACCGCGTGTTACGTACTACTTTCGGTCGCGTAGTAGTCATAGTCACTAACTGCTCCCGATCTGTTCGTTTCCTCAGGGTCTGAAAGAACAAACGAGTACTCGTCGTTTCAATCACCTCGTTTCTCCAGAAATAAATATTCGTCCAGAGGATATCATCATCCACCAGTACTACGAACTTTATGGTCAATAATCATGCACGTGAAGAATAATCCGGGGTGCCCCGACGGCCACCATAACCGGGGTTTGGGAAGTGCATGGAAGAAGATATGATGATCTGCTTTCATTCATGTTTCTTTGCCTTTTCTATGAGTCTGCAGTTTAACTCTCATTCCTCTCATTTTGGCCTTTGTCGCCTTTTTCAATACATGTAGCGACGAACAAGACTGCTGCTTTTCACGGCTTCTTTTTTTCCAGTTATTATCGAAATAATTTAATATACGATCATATTTGAATTTTGGGATTTTTTTTCGTAAGTAAAAGAACAAATGGAATGTTACTTTTTATTTAAGGCCGAACACATTTTTGGTGACTTTGTCACGAAAGCATAAACCTTCGAAGATAGGCGCCAACTTATTGCGACGGCTTCCCCCGTTACGGATCCTTTTTAGCGACGGTTTCTTTTACTCGCTGCGATGTTGTTGTCTCCGAAAGTGGATATTAATTCAAGATTTATAAAATTCTGGGCTTTCGTTTCTCATGACTATACGTAGCAACTGCGAGTGGGAAAAGAATGACGCCGGGTGCCGAATTTCCCAAGCAACATTTTTTTTTTACGAACGTTGTATTATGTAATCCATTTATCAATTATAAGAAAGGGAGAAAACCTACATTTGCATAACCTACAAATTTTGTGCTTTAACTGCTTACCACTCCTCACATATACCACCCTGATAAATTGTATCACGTGGTGGTACGATTCATATCAAAAGTGGTAAGACGTGCTTCTTCTATGTTTTTTAATACCTGAGTCTTGTACAGTAACCAAACCGAAGTTAAATTTTCTAAATTTCTAACTCAATCCTTTCACTGATTAATTAATTAGTCAATACGATTGAGGAATTTTACAATACTTTAAAGCATTGGTACTTTAGTCTTTTTTTTTTTTACCTTTATGGTACAAATTAAAGTTGTATCTCTAACGCTATAGTACAGCTTCATGTTGTACATATATTCACACAACTTCTTTCACGCGGTGCGAACATAATTTGTGCCTTGTATGTTTGTTATGGTACAAATGGAAGTTGTATCATAAAATAAGACACCAATTCCCTTATGGTACAACTTCAAATCGTAGCTCGAAACACCATTGATTTAAAGCATAGTAGAAGCACTCATGTAAAATATATGTTTTAAGTTCAAACAACAAGAGCTGGTAGATAGTAGTGTTTTATTTTCTATATTCCAAGCGAAGCAAATACAGGGTATAGCTAGAGATCGAGCGATATGCAGTAGACAGATAGAATGCCATAATTAAATCAGTTCCATCCATCTACACCCTGAAAGCCAAGATAAATCGAGTTAGTTTTCGGGAAGCACATGATATTCTCGTATTCACATCAGAACATCAGGAAGAAAAATAATTAAGGAAAAGCAGAGTATAGCTAGGTTAGAGAGAATCTCTGCATGACATACTCTTCGAAGGCGATGTTGATGATTCCTTCGTCGGGATCGGCGATGTGGGCGAAGGCTTCTCGGGACAAGTCGATGGTGGCTTGGCAGCCGTTGGATGGACACAAGTCGATGATCTTGACGGTCACGGTCTTGCCTTTCTTGCACGGCCGTGCGACGCCTTGGTTCGTCCCGCCTACGCATCTCACCTTGTAGACTTTCCCGCAAGCGTCGCCGCGGTGCCAGAGCGCGTCCTCGTTCGCCGCCGCCGTCATCACGCCCTCGTGCTTCTCCCCGAAACATGCCGACGCTGCACACAAGTAGACAATTATTGTTTTTTTCATATTATTCGCGGAGAACGCGCGATAAAAATACCTTCTCGATCGAGTTATTGGAATGAACCGAGATTTTTAACGAAAAATAATCACTTGGCTCAATTGATCAAATCCTTCGAACGAGAGATTATGGTTTTGAATCTTTATAATTACCCACAATATAAACAATGGAATTTAGCATCACAATGAATGATATATGTTCATCAACCCATGCAAATAGAAAACCTACTGGTTTAGCAGCAGCACAAGAGATGATATGTTCAACTCGTGCAAACTGAAAAACCTACAAGCAGTCTTTCGATTGAGGAGAGATCACGTGTAAGAGATAGCATATACAAATCATTTTCCAACAACTCGCGTACTAATTAAGTGGTTTAGTCGTTAACAGGATCGGGTACGGACGTTCATAGGGAGGGGTGTAGAAGCTGGCGGTGCCGGATTTCGCGGCGGTGGGATGGGCTGAGAGTAGCAGGATGGCCGAGACGGTGAGAGCCACGAGAACGACGACCGGCGAGAGCAAGGCTGCCATTGGATTAGGGTTTGGCGGGTTAATTATATTGAACTATATATTTGGTGTTCGTGTGAGTGATTGTAGCTAGCTAGGAAGAAGACAGAGTTACTTATATAGCTAGAGGGACCGAATTGAATTCATGAATTGTGATCTAAAATTTGAAATATAGTTGTCAATGGATGACTTGGTTCAAGATTCCTTGCCGCCATTGTTGTCGTTTTCCAACCTATACATAACGTTAATGGGTTACAGAGCCAATTCGAGCCAAGCCAAATTGATTAAACGGTAAAAAGGAGCATGCTTTAGAGAATATACCGATGCTTTGGCAACACAGGTATATAACCAAATAATATTTTGGTGAAATTACTTATCGAAAAATAACTCATCCTAGTCACAAAAATTTCCCTCTATTTTTCATTTTATTATGAAGTGGATATTTAGAGATAATCATGGCTTTCATAAGAAAAAAGAAGAGAAGAAAATGTGATTTCAATAGAAATGGAGTATATACCTGGAGAATTAGTAATTCCTCTCGTCTGCTAAAACACAACCTAATTAATTATCATCTAAAGCGTAAAAAGACAACTGAGGAAAAAGATATAATTATCATTAACAAAAACAACAATTCCGAATATGCCGGAGTCGTGTTCATGTGATCGGCTAAACTCCAAACCCTGTCTTCCCTCCAATACTAAATCTCAAAAGATTTCATTTAAATCAGAAAACAACACAAAAATTAATTAAGAGAGAGACCAAATCAAGAGGTAGAAAACAAAAGAAAGAGCGTCATCTAATAATTACCAAGTGCCTATATAATATATTTATTTTTTTTATGATAAACTTGATGGAATTAGTTCCTTTTTAATTATTGAGATAGCATTTTCGGAATTGCCAGTTGCTTCAGTTGCTAGATGCGCTAATATTAGCCCTAATAGGAAACAGCTGAAACAAAAGGTTGCTAAAAGTACAAAAACAATAAATATTCATGCGAGCTTGAAGAATGAAATTTTGGGTATGGATTCATAAAATTTGCAGTCAAATTAAAATCACTAAGTTTATCCTGTTGACTTTGTCGTCATATTAAAGCGTAAAACCTTTGACCTTCAACTTGGATCCTGGCCGATACATTTTGCGATTTGCGAAGCAGTATATGCTATTTCGAATCGTTTTTTAAAACTTCACCGTATGCAAAAGTGAAATTGTTGTTGAAGTGACACGAAGTACAAACGTAATGTGAAGCTATATAGGGATCTCCTAGAGTAACTCGTGGCTTAACACGAATTACAAAGCAGTAATAACAAGTTAACAACACATATACTAACACATGTTGCCATGAACAAACCCTAAGCCGCGATATGATTGAGCAATACAATCGGTCCGACAACTGTTTATTACACGATCTTCATCAACAATTCTCCCCTTAGCTTCTCTTTTCGATTGTCGACCGATAAAACGGCATAGCTATATATCTCAAGACGATATGACCCTGCAGGACAATAAAAAATGTTAAACTACAAGCTGAAGGAATCCGAGTTCAAGTCGTACAAGGACTCTTTTGACCTGTCTTTTTTACAAGGACTACTTAACTACGTACTCACCGTTCATAGGTAATGGTAGCGAACCCAGCTTGGGGATTGGCAATCAGTCCGAACGCTTTTGCGGACAGCACAAACGTAGGGCAAGGCTTGTTATCGGCCTCCGGCGAGCAGCTGTCGGTGACGGTCACCTCGACGGGGTTGGTCGTCCGGCAGGGAGACGACTGGCCGTCCACCCCGCCGATGCAAGTAACGCTGTACTTTGCCCCGCATATGTCGCCGTTGCCGTAGAGCTTGTCGTACACTCCGGTGTACATCGTGATCGCGGGCGCTTTATCCGTGCACGATTGCTCTACACAGGCAGACAGACAGACAGACGTACGTTTATATGCAAAGGACTCGTACTAAACGAATTCTAACCGATCAGTTTGACCAACAGTTGGACCATGTCGATCCATTCGCGACAGCATAGAATTTGGGTGAAGCGCGATTTGGCCTGGAGGGTTTCGAATTGATGACTCGTTTTGAGACGATTACGATTATTCGGAGCGAGGGGAAGGTTAATTCGAATTGACTCAGTTTTAAATCGGTCATTTTTATAAAATGGAACAAATTGATCAAATTGTCTCGTTTTGCAATTGATCGATCCAAAATAAGCCCTTGGTCTTTGATCATGACTAGGGAATTTAGTGACTATCATGATCGCTACTATAAAATATGATTTTTTTGTTTTTTTGTTTTTGCAACCAATTCTCTTACTGGAAGAGCTGGTCACCTTTTGTTTTTTGGTGGCTAATCTACAGAAATCAGTACCATCTTTTCGTGACCGAAATTTTGGATTTAAGACGTCCAAAGGATTGGCCTCAAGCAATTAAGTTTTTGGTCATTGGTAGCCGAAACCCTAATTTAAAATATTGCCAAATCCATAAAACGACTCGAGTAAGGCCGGAGTTAGTGGCCATGCTGTAATGAGAAAAGATTTGTGTCGCTGAATCGTACACTTGAGAGCTGTATTCGATCGGTCGCGAATAATTTTTTTTTGTCACGAAATCCTCATAACGATTAGTTCATTATAAACGGGCAGGAAATTAGGCGTTCATAATGCGACTTACTGGAATAATGAGCATTGGTGAAACCAGCGGTCGCGAATAATATTTTTTGTCACCAAATCCTCATAATGATAAGTTCATTATAAAAGGCAGGAAATTAGGCGTTCATAATGCTGACTTACTGGAATAACGAGCATTGGTGAAACCAGCGGTGCCAGTCATGCGAAACGCCAAGCTGAGACTCGAGGAGAGCAGCAGAAGCAAGCTTAGAAGCAGGAGAGAGTTCTGGGCCGCCATTACAATCGATCGATCGACTAACTGATCAATTAGAATGAGGAATAGATTTGTGTTTTGTGGGATATTGTATGTGATAATTTCTTCTAACACATTTGCCCAACTATTTGTAGGGGGGAAGGAGTGGGATGATTAAGAAGGTTGGCTTAGTGGGATTCTGATTGTTAATTATTGTTAAAAATATTACCGTTGATTGCAAAATACAAACCCTGAGAGTTCCCTATTCCAAACGTAATCATGTTTATCCCTTAGCTAATTACGCAGCGGTGTAAAATTAGTATATTTATGGAGTAATGTATTGTCTTAAGCTACGTGCATGCATTGGAACCGACGTGGATCTTCAGCCGAATGCAAGCCTGGTAACGTATAGCGTTGTGACTTGGACAGGGGCAGTCACCGGATTTTAGTCGGCGAGTTTCCCGGTAGAATCGATAAATAGTACTGTTAATGCCCGGCATTGGTTTTAGTCGGTTGGGCTCGATTATAATAGTAACTTTTTAGTTGGTTATCGGTTTATTGTTGAACCATTTGTGTTTACGGTAAATTACGTCATCGTTTATATTAGTTGGTTAACTATAAGTTATTTTGTTGGTTAATCGGATAATCGTTATATAAGTGATTCGAGAAAGTTAGATCAAATTAATCGATCTGTAATTAACCAAAACAATCAACTTAGTTTTCCTCCTTTTTTCAATCATGCATTTTTTTAAAGATTTTTTTCCCTATGTATGTGTATACATGTTTTTTTTAATTTTTTTTTTATCATTGAATGAAAACAATTTAACGTAGATATCAATTCATAATCAACTCAACACCATTATACTGTCAAATTTGACTAAAGAAGCAAAAAAGAATAAGAGATTACCCCAACAACAATTACTCAACTCATAGACCCTCACCAAATTACATGGAAGTTTTATGTTGCTCATCATTGTATGTAGTATAAGATGCTTTGATCCGTATTAAAAATGAATGTCTCTTTGTCAACTTCATGATATAGCAAGTGCTTTTAATTTTATCATTGAAAATTTACGTGTAAAATTATATGTATTATAATATTGGATGTACGGGGCAGGAATACCCATGGGTACCCGAACCCACGGGTACAGAAATGAGTTTGAAAACCTTACCCAGCATGGATTTGGATATTTGAAAGCGAGGATGAGGATGATTTAGGCAAACTTGCCCCATTGTCATTTCTATCAAGCTAATGTGCATATGTCCCCATCTTTCTACCGTGCTTCTTCTAAAGCCATTCCTTTGAAACTATTTGAACCCAAACATTACAACTAGGGTACGCAAATGACCTTATTGGCTTTCAAACATTCTATTATTTTGTACATATGCCTCCAGCTCAATAATGCATTATTTTCGGTCGTAACTATAACAATGGCCATAATCAGGTTTGGGGACTCCCATAGCCCACCGGTAGTCAAGGGTCAACCCCTTCTCTCCATTACTTCAGCCCAAAGAGTCAAGGCCCAACCTTCTCCTCCTAACCCAATCAAGTTAGGCTTCCCCCAAACTCAGAACTCTTGCTACAGCCTATATATAGTTTCATGCCAACTCAAATGAAGTGGTTAAGTAACATGTATGGACTTCTTACAACAACTTGATTAATTGACATCAACTAGTTTATAACATTGTATCATAGCTAGTTAGTTTGTCATTGCAGGTCACATGCATGTTCAAATTCTTTAAACTCCAAATATTAATTCTTGTCTTTAAAGCACAGGTATGACAATCATACGTAAACTTCAAGCCCATGATTTGATTTTTATTTGAGAAACTTGTAAGAAAGTGGTTAAGTACCATATATGAACTTCTACCAATAGCTCGAGTCATAAAACCAGCTGGTTTATGACAAAAACTAATGCTTTCCTCACAATCAAAGTAACAAAAAAAAAAAAAAAAACGAGTCAATCTCTAACCCATCTTCTCTCTTGTTTATATCCCTCGTTCGATTCGACAAATACAGACGCAAATACCAATTTTTTTTTCTTTTCCCGCAGGTCTTGTCAGCCTTGATGACAATGGTCCGATAGAGCCGGATCAGACTTCTCAACCACAAATTTATTACTTTAATCTGATGACCCGAATGGGATCTTGATTAAAACATATGCGATGAATGCCGCATCCTTATTGCAATAAAAGTTCGTATCATCACTAAAAAAACAAACATCTCAAAATCAACAACACCACATCATTTTCATAAACAAACTTAATTAGATCATGTTTTTATTAGATCAAGGAGCAAGTCTCTTCGATATCGTCGGCCCGTAAAAGGGCACACACTAGCTATCTCGAGTCTAATAAGTCCTGCAGAGACAACAAAAAGCAATTCAGTAGGATCGCAATGTTAGTAAACGATATAATGATCCACTGATTAATGAACCTCTTCAAACAACTCGAATTATTGGGATCAACTGGTTCTTGACACGCAAAGATTGAACAATATTGATGAGCAGGAAAAAAAAATGGAGGACGTACGTACTCCTTACCTTTCGTAGGTGATCGTAGCTTCCCCTGCTTGAGGATTCGCAATCAATGCGAAAGCTTTTGCGGACAGCACAAACGTAGGGCAAGGCTTCTCATCGGATCCCGGCGAGCAGCTGTCGGTGACGGTCACCACGACGGGAGTGCTCCTTCTGCAGGGAGACGGCTGGTCGGCGGCCACCCCGCCGACGCAAGTGACGCTGTACTTCGTCCCGCATATGTCGCCGTTGCCGTAGAGCTCGTCGCTCACTCCGGTGTACATCGTGGTTGTGGGCGCTTTCTCCGTGCACGATTGTTCTACGTACACATGCATGCATGCAGCCAACGCGTTATTGAAATATGAGGTAAGAGATTTTTTTTTTTTTTTTTTTTTGCAACCAATTGTGTTACTAGGAGGAGCTGATCATCTTTTGTTTTCCTTTTTATCACTGGTAGCCAAAACCCTAATTTCCTTACCAAATCCATAAAATGAGTCTGAGTAAGGAATTAGTCACCATCGATAAAAAGAATTTGTGTCGCTAAATTAACACGCGACCAATATCCCGACTGACGGAAATGGGTTGGTCGCGAAATCCTCGTATTGACGGTAGGCTATAAGAAAATATTGCAATGGGCAGGTCGGACGGGTTTTTTTTATAAGCGCAATGAAAAATAGGGTAATTTATTCTGGAATGCGGGTCGGGACAATATCGACACATTTGTGTATGTAATTTAAAGAGAAAACATCATAAATAAGATTTTTTTTCATTAAAAAAAATCAAGAAACAAACTATAACATGATAATCATAGTTAAATTATTCGAGAAATTGTGGTTATCGCCTGGCTATAACTTTATCAAAGCTAAAATCTGAGGTAATATGAGTAAAATTCTAAACAATTTGGATAAAATTACACGTAATTCAGGTAAAAAAACTGGTCGAGAATGATGTGAGTCTGGATAGGTCTGGTCAAGGAGAACACCTATCCACCGGTCCCGTCCCACATACGTAACGAGTAAACAAGCCAAATAAACTTTGGGTAAAATGTGTCAGGTCGAAATAGGCTAACTGTTAATAGGTGTTGATATAATAATGACTTACCAGAATAACGAGCATTGGTGAAACTAGCAGTGCCGGTCTCAGACAGCGCCAAGCGGACACTTGAGGCGAGCAGCAGAAGTAAGCTTAGGAGCAAGAGAGAGTTCTGGTTTTTGGCCATGGCGATCGACCGACTGTATATATAAACAAACCGTCACCGGAAGAGGCAGCGTCGACGAAGAAAATCCGATCAGACCGTCGGGAATAGATTTGTGTTTGTGGGATATTGGATGTGATAATTACTTCAACACATTTGCCGCACTATTTGTAGGAGTGGGATGATTAAGAAGGTTGGCTTAGTGGGATTCTGATTGTTAATTAATTGTTAAAATTAATGACCGTTTGATTGGAGAATACAAACCTGGTCAGAGTTCCCTCTTCCAAACGTAATCATGTTTATCCCTTAGCTAATTACGCAGCGGTGTAGATTAGTAGATATTGGAATCGACGTGGATCTTCAGCCGAATGCAAGCCTGGTAACGTATAGCGTTATCAAAGCTGTGATTTGGACGGGGGGCAGTGATCACCGGATTTTAGTCGGCCAGTTTCTCGGTAGAATCGATGAGTTTACTGTTAATTACGCCGTTTATATTAGTCGGTTAACGGTAAGTTATTTTATTGGTTAACCGGGATAACAGTTATGCAAGTGATTCGACAAGGTTATATTACTCAACTCAAAACTCCCATAAAATACATAGTTTTATGTTGCTCATTGTTGTCGAGATATAGGGATGACAATCAAACCTATGGTCGTGGGTACCTGAGTGCCCTCGACCCAGTATTGAATGGGTGTGGGGAAAACTCGCAAAACGTTTGATAGGTATGGGGCGGTATGGTTTTAGCCTCCCCGCCCCCATACCCATACCCGTCTCAGCAAGAACATTTCTTCACCTATGAAAAATACATGGATCAAATTGTAACCTATCAATGATAGCGTGAGGGCAACATAAGAAAATAAATAGTAGAAATGCAATTGAGCGACCACCCAAATCAAAATCTAATTCATTTACCTCAACTCTCCTTTCACTCTTTCACTTTTTTTCCTCGTGTTAAGAAGATAATGTTAGTTAATTATGATTTAGTAGATGTATTAGAGTAAGAGAATAATAATTTGGATTATATTGTACTCTATCTTATGAATTAATAAATGTTTTTAGGATAAGATGCTTTGAACAGTATTAAGAATGATTGTCTGTTTGTCAACTTCATGATTATAGTAGGTGCGTTTAATGTTATAGTTGAAAATTTATGTTTATGTATTATATGTTGGATGTACGGGCCGGGCGGGTATTACCCATGGATATCCGAAACCCACGGGTACGTGGATGAGTTTGAAAAACCTTTACACCGTATGAATATGTGATGGGGATGAGTTGTGCTTAATTACGAGGAAGTGTCACACGAACGTTTTACAAAAAAACAATATAATCTGCGACACAATTGGATCGATAACCCTAATTTTTGTGTTCGATTTCTCACATAAATTTGTCCGAATTCTCCAAATCATATCAGTCTTCCTTTTGGTGATACAAGGATAGGCTACTCTTATAGAGAGAAAAAGAAGTTATATATGGAAACCAACCAACTAGCCAACCAGGTGTGTATCGATATCATCAAGAAAAGAGGAAACGAAAATATCGAAACCATCAACATCTACACCAACACATGCACGTTTCATTATCAGAAAGAAAAGATCAGCCCAAAAGAAATACAGAGTAAACTACTAATACATGTTTGTGTCGCCATGAACAACAAGATCAATCTGTGATTGAGCAAAATTACGTCCAGCAACTGTTTATTACACGAGAGAGACACAATCCACACGATCTTCAAACATTCCCTTGGCCCAAGTCTTTCGATTGTCGGCGTAAAAGGACATATATATATATATATACGATCGATTATTGGTCCCTGCAGAGAAAATGAGATTTTTGTTAGACAAATTAACACGAACCATGCACGAAGTTAAGTGCAATTAGGGCTGAAAATTAGTTTGATCCGTTCCTAATTTCTGTCTGATCCATCTCTCAAGGGTCAGTTCCGGTCATAATTTTTTTAAAATTTCATTTTGGTACTCAAATTTATTTTTTCTTGCACCTAAACTTCATTTTTTCTATAAACAGGTCCATACTTTTTGGCGGTAAAATTAATATTTTAGTACGTTTGTATTTTTTTTACCTTGCATTATAGTACCTAAACTTCTAAAACTTTATAAAAATATTTGAGCAAGAAATGGACGTACGTACAATGGCTAACACACACTTACAGTTCGTAGGAAATCTTGGCAAACCCAGCTTGAGGCCTTGCAATAAATGCAAAGGCTTCTTCGGACAGCACGAACGTCGGGCAAGGCTTCTTGTCGGCTCCCGGCGAGCAGCTGTCGGTGACGGCCACCACGACGGGCTCCGCCGTTCTGCAGGGAGACGGCTGACCGTCCACGCCGCCGACGCAGCTAACTCTGTACTTTTGCCCGCAGATGTCACCGTTTCCGTAGAGGGCCTGGTTTACTCCGGTGAACATCGTCGTTATCGGCGGTCGCCACGTGCACGCTTGTGCTAGACGCGCAGGAAAAAAATGTCGTCATTAAAAAGCATTCGTAGCAATAATGGAATTAATAGTGGTCACTACAAAATTTACTTTTTGGAACCAGTTTCACCATCTAAAATTTTCTGTGTCGCAAATGTACATACCATCTAACTTACGAAAACCCATTATTCGTGAAATCCTATGTTTGCCGATTAAGTGAACGTGTGGATTATAAAAGGTGGCATAATCATGATTTTGTTTAAGGTGGGCCAGACGTAAAAAATAATGTTCATTGTTTTTTTTATATAATACAACTTGTTTTCATTTTAAAAATTATTTTAAATGTATGTATTATCTAAACGGCCGGCAAAAGAGTGTGTCCGTAATATATCTATTGAAAATTCATTCATAGCTTGATTACTTATTTGACATTAAAGTGTGTTCTTCATGTGCTTCATCTTCATTGTGGAAATATTCTTTCAAAACTTCTATATTAATTGAGAAGACTGCTTTACCAATAGTCGAGACTCAATCAGGAGACGTTTCGGCTTATATTCCTACCAATGTAATTTCTATTACAGATGGACAAATTTTCTTATCCGCTGATCTATTCAATACTGGAATCCGGCAACATAACTAACTTTACAAGTCGATACGCTAATAAAAAAATATGAAATCAATTTATATAAGTAAAAAAAAATCATAAAACTACGTGTAATTCATTAGTACATACGGTTCTTGGTAATAATAAGAATTTTTTTGCGTTTGAATTATACTCGCAACACCCCAATACCGTTATTTTATTGTATGTCGCCACCTGTCGAAACCAAGGTGGTGCCAAGGACTCACCTTAATTAGCAAGAGGTGGATCCCCCACTAGTTATTATAAATAGCTGGTTGTTATTATTATATGTTAAAGAACGACTAACCAGAATAAGGAGAACTGGTGAAACCAGCAGTGCCGCCATAATATTATTCTGCCAAGCTGAGAGTACTTGAGGAGACCAGCAGAAGCAAGCTTAGTAGGAGGAAAAAATTCAGGCCGGCCATGGCGGTCGCCGATCGACTGATCACTAATATCAACAAGCAGGGAGCAGTGGTATGAAGAAGAAGAAAGAAAGCAGATTCGATTAGATTTGTGTTGTGGGATATGATAAATATTTGCCGGACTATTTAATTTATAGGGGAGATTCCCTGAATATTGTTAAAAAATGATCACGACCTGTAGAGTTTCTCTGCCAAACGTAATGTTTGGTCGCTAAACTAATTAAGCAACGGTGTAAACTATATCTGTGAAAGCATTATCGATCTTAAGCTACATGCATGCATTGGGAACGACGTGGATCTTCAGCCGAATGAAATCCCGTTACCAAAGCTTTGTGATTTGGGTGGAGGACGTCGATGGATTTTAGACGACTAGCTTCACGGTGGAGGAATTAGGGATAGAAAACAAAATCCGAATCTACGGGTATTCTATCCGGTTTAATCCGGTCAATGCACCTGATTGTGGGTCGGTGTTCGGGTTGAAACCCATTGCACTGTTTATCGGGTTGAATTGGGTTCGGGTTTAGGTATATTTGACTCATGGATATCCGCTCACACCCATATCCCACAACCAGTTGTCGATTAATCGTGTTGTTCGTGGATGTTTATTTATAATATTGAACAATTGTATATATGGATATTTGTGGGTTTGCTTGTATGTACTAGATTGATGTTTTTTGTGTGGATAATTTGTTGGTGTTATACTTTTATTTTAACTTGAGATTGTATTATGCATTTTTCTCTATCAGAACTCATAGATATTCACGAACCCACGAATATCCAGTTGATTAGATTGAATTTGAGGTTCCGAGACTCATTACATTTTTTCACGCTTATTTACAGATATCCTCGCAGGATTAGTTTTGGATTTGATAGAACTCGACTTAACCTGACCTGATCCATTGTCATTCCTAGGTGGAATCGAGAAAAACGCATACATTAAATGGCTAGTATAGAAACATTGGCGACGACTGATCATAAAAAAAAAAAAAAAAACATTTGCGACAACTATATGTTCGAGAAAGGAGTCCTTCAACATTGATATTACCTTAACTTTATAATAATTATTCCCTCTTTTGATTGGTCATTGTTTCTCTAAGTAGTTGGAGTTGTCTCCTAAAAAAATAATGTATTTGGAGCTAGCTAGGCCCTTTTATATTGTCCAGTTGGGTGTTTGCGGAAATGGCCATCAGATTCAGATTTATACATGTGAACGACTGACTAGTCACGTCTTTAATAGTTAAAGAAAACAAAAAGTTAATTAGCTTTTTCTCGATCACTTTTTTCCTTTTAATTTCTTAAATTGCCGAGTGAATATTTCGTGAAGACTCATCTTGATGATGATATTTAAGATATTATTGAAGTTTGCCTCTTTCTAGAGTGGAGAGAATTTTTTTTTTTTTTTGGTTATAGATAGGTCTATACTGTCATAAGTAGGTGTACAATGCAATATGCTTACAAATATGTAAAAAATAAAATAATTAAATACGGCGGTGGACAACTAATCAATCCGCCGATAAAAGAGCCTTTTTAGCCACTCAAAGGGCAGCCCTGTCAATATCCTAAGAAATGCAATAAAGGATACAAGTGGAGAGAATATTAGGTGTAAGCAAGTAATTAGGAGGTTTGTCAATATTGGTAGTGCGACAACTGCAACTGAAATACATTGAAACTAAATGACTATATCACGCGATGATACAATAATAGTATATAAGTGTTAGGGACGTTAAATCGACAATCGTTCCGACGTAGTAAAGATTGTTGTCACTGCACCTGTAGCAGGACTGAGGACTTATCGCTAATGAAATTTTGGTAGTTACACAATGTTGTCTGTCACATGAGCTGAGTGATCAATCGGAGCATGAGTTATAATCATGTTAATTAGGAGTTGATTGTATTGTTGGTTAATCAACATCCAAGATAGCTAGTTAGTCATTTATGTTGGGTGGATCTTGAGTCATCAATTCGAGTTGCTGACGGGTTGGGTTGATATCTACATTGATCACAGATGAATATACTTTGATCGAATCTCATGACTCTAAATTTAGACGATCTCGATTTAAATGAAGAACATATAACAAAAATAAAAAAGAAAGTCAGATGTAGTTTATTTGAATCATCTCAAGATTCAAGAGTGCCTCTTCTCTCGGCACCTTGTAAGTACAAGACAGCCTTTCTTTCTTTTAATGACCGTTGGCATATTTTCGTCACTAATTGTCAGTGTGTATCGAAAAGCGTCGTCAACTCTGACTCCTGCTTTGTAATCACCAAAAAGTATTTGCGACGAAAAATACAAAGCCGCGACACCATCCACATTATTATTTATTTCTCTAACTCCCTTTCTTTTTTTTTTCTTCCTTTTTTTTCCTTCTGATTGATGAGCTCTTGATGTCCGCCTGGAAAAAAAAAGGGCTTGACTCTCCGGAAAGGCATCTCAAAGGTTGATCCTGCCATAAAAAAAAAAAATACACCGATCAAGATTCTGATATCATATCAAGAACGAATTTGTCTCGAATCTCGTGATCTGAGTACACTTACAACTCATAGGAAACGCTGACGACCCCAGCAGAGAGAGCTGCAATCGATCGGAAAGTCGGCTTGGATAGCACGAAAGTAGGGCAAGGCTCCGGCTTCCTGCCCGGAGCATCAGGCTCCGGCGTACAGCTGTCGGTGACCGTCACCGTGACGGTGTTGTTGCGACGCCGGCAAGGGTTGTGCTGGCCTTTGACGGCGGCGCCGACGCAAGTGACTTTGTACTGGAGCCCGCAGGCGCTGCCGTTGCGGTAGAGCACGTCGTTTACCCCCGTGAACATTGAGCCGGCGAAATGCCGCCGGCCGAAGCAGGACGAGTCTGCCCGGCGCCACGTACGCAAACCAAATTATGGTTAATTAATATCACGAAGATAATAATAATATTAATTCATCATACCCAAGTTTAGAGCTAGTAATTAGAAGAAAAAAAAGAAGATTGTATATTTGCATAAAAGTTAATTTGTCCATTTGTGGGAGGATGGACTAATTCAAACTTAAAACTTCTATTAAGCGAGTTCAATACTCTCTAATCATGGCTAGGCTACAAGCTAATTAAACAAGACAAATTATAAAAAGCGTTACTATATATATATATATATATATATATATATATATATATATATATATATATATATATATATATATAACTACATAGTTACGTGCTTATATGATTTCACTCGGAAAAATAAGCAATATGCACTCTAAACTAAACGTAGGTTTTAACCGTCAAATTTTAAATTTTAGTGTCAGTCTAATTTGATGATATAAAGATGAACTAAGATTAGAGGTGGCAATTAGGATCAAATCCATGAATCCAATTCAATTCATCCACTAAATTATCCACTTAATCCAATCCATTTGATCCAAATTCAATTGGATTGGTGGGTTCATGGATCAATCCATGAATCCACTTAATCCATCCAAATCCATTTAAAGATGAACTAAGATTAGAGGTGGCAATTAGGATCCAAATCCATGAATCCAATTCAATCCATCCACCAAATTATCCACTTAATCCAATCCATTTGATCCAAATCCAATTGGATTGGTGGATTCATGGATCAATCCATGAATCCACTTAATCCATCCAAATCCATATAATGAGGGTACATACATAAGTAGAGGTGGCAATTAGGATCCAAATCCATGAATCCAATTCAATCCATCCACCAAATTATCCACTTAATCCAATCCATTTGATCCAAATCCAATTGGATTGGTGGATTCATGGATCAATCCATGGATCCAAATGGCAAATTATGATTTGGTACCTATATTTTTTATATTTTACATTTTGGTACCTAAAATTTATATTTTTATACGAAAAAATCATTGGAAAATTACATTTTGGTACCTAAAAATTTTCATTGTTACATTTTAGTACCTAAACTTCACAAAATTTACATTTTTGTCCAATCCATGAATCAATGCACCAATCCATTTGATCCAATCCATGAATCCGATCCAATTTACATTTTAGTACCTAGACTTAGAGGTCCAAGCCTTGGATGTCATTTGGATTCATGGATCAATCCACCAATCCATTTGATCCAATCCATGAATCCACCAATCCATTTGATCCATGGGTCCACCAATCGAATCCACGAATCCGATCCAATTGCCACCTCTAAGTCTAAGATTCATCCATGTATTATCCTTGGTCCTAAACCCAAAAATTCAATCCAACCCTAAACTGTTAAACTACAAGTAAATTAAATCATTTCTGTGCAGATATATCTATTTCCTTTTTTATCGTATTATAACTGACGAGTGACGATTGACATAAATCACACGATTAAATTTTTTTACGAGGTGGGTGCACCAAATGCGAACCCTGCTTACCGGAAATCGGAGAAGCAGTGAAGGCAGCGGTCCCTGTGCCTTTCTTCTGATCCGGAGGTGGCGGACGAGGGATAGTAGCTTGACACAAGGTTAGGGCTAAGGTGGAAGCAAAGAGCAATAATAGCGCCGGCGGTAAGATGGTCGGGAAAAAGGAGTTGTGGCCGGCCATGTCAAAGCAATGGGAAGGGGGACTAGATATAGCTAGAGAAGAGCACTTTGGCCTTTGGTGGTGTTGTATGGGAATTGGGATGATCGACGTAGGGTTATGGCCGGTGGCTATTTATATTAGAGGAGTGAGCTAGAAAATAATCGCAAGTAGTTTAACCCCATTTGCTTGAGAGTTTCTGTGACAAACGTAATGTTTATTATTACTAATTAAGCTAGCTAGCAAGAGATTTGTATTTAACCGTAATTAGGCTAGAAATGCATCGGAATCCACGACTAAGGATAATGTAAATATTGAAACGGTAAGGAGTATAGGTGTTCAGATGGAGTGGTTACCGTTAATAGGCATGGATAATTTGGTATGATCTGATTAAATTTTTTTTAGTTTGTTTGAATTAGGTTATTTGGTTTCAAACACTAATGATCACCAACATTTAGTCATGCATCTAATATATTATAGATTACATACTTAATACTTTGTATCATAAAAGAATCTGACTCTTCATAATACAAGTTCAGTTTGCACAAGAACTAAAGATATAAATACAGATTGTACTATAATATTTTCTTACAACAAGTTATAGATACAAACTGAATTTTTAAATATACCATAATATTTTTGTATACTAACATACCGATACTATAAGCATTGTAAATTCCTCGTAAATATATTCCTCGATCAAAGGCGCGAACTTACATAAAGCTCCCGCCAAATAGCAATATTTCCGCGGCTTAATATAATAACGACTAACAATATAACCCTTTCGGAGTACTTCAGCACACATCGAAAAATTCGATCCCTAAGAAGTTACATATCTTATATCATTCTATTAACGAAACCGTAGTACAACAACCAAAATATACAAAATTTTCTAACGTGTAGAATCACTCATGATTTCTGCAACATAATTACTCATCGTTGTGGCCACCTTTTTTCTTTTCTTCAACCCTGGATAGAAACGTGGTAAACTATTAGTTAGGTATAGATCCATATAGTAACACGGGGAAAGCAAGAAAAAAACAGCTAGCCTTCAAGCACTACGACGACGAGAGGTTCTTTTCCGACGAAGTCACTAATTAAGGACAGTTTTAGCGACAATCTCGTCGCTTTTGGCGACGACCTTGGTCACCAAAAACAACTGTTTTTCTTGTGTGACAAACTTGCAACTTGAAAGTAACGAAAACGACACCTGCCTGTTAGAGAGTGGTATATGATCCAGTATAACCTTCTCCCAACAACTCGAGTTATTGGGAGCAACTGATTCTTGACATGGTATCAGAGCCTAGAAGCGAAAGGTCATTCGTTCGAATCTCCACGACCTCCAATATTAACATTTGTCTTTCAAGCACATGGCATGGTGGGCCTGTGCAAACTTCAAGCCCATGGGTTGACTTTCGTTTGAGGGGGCGTGTTAGAGAGTGGTATATGATCCAGTATAACCTTCTCCCAACAACTCGAGTTATTGGGAGCAACTGGTTCTGGCACCCGGGCAGTCAAGGTTAATGGTTTCTCAGTTTCTCACCATACTAATATTTTCGCAACCATATCAAGTTCAGGTGGCAAATAGTTCATTACAAATTAATTTTTTTTAATTGCTTAATTGGGCTTTGCGTTGGTTCTGGTGTATGGTATGTTAGCGAACTAACCACTTGGTCCCAATAACTCGAGTTGTTGGGAAAGAGTTTGTTAAGTCTTTTAATCTCTTACACGCCTCCTCAAACGAAAGTCGATGCCAAATTGTGGATTTTTTACGGTTTGTACAGGTTGAACCCTTGTGCTGCCAAACCACGAGGCTTTAGTTTGCACAAGTTGGACATACCATCCTTTGTACTAAACAAATTGGCATTAAATGGGGGTCGTCATGAGGATTCGAAACCATGACCTTTCGGTTCTAGGCTCTGATACCATGTAAGCGAACTAATTATTTGGTCACAATAACTCGAATTGTTGGAAAAATATTTGTTAAGTCTTTTAATCTCTTACGTGGTAGCTTGAGGCTTTTTATAGCGGTGAACAATTGAACATCACATCAATGTTGCCAGTGATATGTCTTTGATATGGTACTGATTTATGCTTTGGGAACATGATGATGGTCAAGAGTGTGACAGTTTAGGGGTATAAAATATGGTGGGGGAGTGGTAGGGCTGAAAATTTGCCTGTCCCGTCCCTGTCCCGTCCCTTACCCTGTCTGTCCCGTCCCTAAAGGGACAGCTTGCATAATCGACCCGTCCCGTCCCTGTTCTCTTCTTGACCCTGTCTGACCCTTTAGGGTCGGGACGGGACGGGATGGGACGGGTCAGCGGGTCGACCCTCTCCGACACAAAATTAAATCAATTACGAAATTAATTTCAAAAAATATTTTTTTTACGAATTTCAGTTCAGATAATTATTTATTCATCAAATTAATTCCAAAAAATTAATTAATCACCAAAATAATTCCAAAAATTTAATTAATCACCAAAATATTAATCAATTGTCAAAATAATTCCAGAAAATTATTTATTTACCCAATTTATTCTAGAAAATCATTTATTTATCAAATTAATTCCAGAAAATTAATTAATTAATTATTTAAATAATTTATTTATGAAATTATTTCAGAAAATTAATCAATTACGAAATTAATTTCAAAAAATCATTTTATTTACGAATCTCTGTTCATAAAATTATCTATTCATCAAATTAATTCCAAAAAATTAATTAACCACCAAAATATTCCAAAAATTTAATCAATCACCAACATATTTCCAAAATATTAATCAATTGTCAAAATAATTCCAGAAAATTATTTATTTACCCAATTAATTCCAAAAAATTAATCAATTGCCAAAATAATTTCAGAAAATTATTTATTTACCAAATTATTTACCAAACTCCCATAATATATGTGCTTGATGAAAGGATGAAATGACATCAATTATTAAATAATCATCAATGACATCATTGTTCGATAATAATCAAGTACATCATACTCATGATCACACAATACATCATTGTTCGATAATAATCAAGTACATCATACTCATGATCACACAAGACATCATTGTTCGATAATAATCAAGTACACCATTCTTCAATCATCGTCAACTAAATCACTCATGATAGTACAATCATCCAAGCAAGACTCTTTCAACTCTGCAAAATTAACAACACATCAAATAAATTAATAATGATCTAAATAAAATAGTGAATGTTAAAAACAAATTACTTTTCATACCTTGTTCAAGTTCTTCGATTTCTTCAAAATTCTCTTCCATGTCGATTGGAAGAGTACTCGAGCGAAGCCAATTTTGACCACAAATTAAACTTTCAACAACCAAGGGAGTCAAAGAACTCCGAAATGCATCTAAAACGCGCCCCCCGGTACTGAAAGCAGACTCAGATGCAACTGTGGATACTGGAATCGCCAACACATCTCTAGCCATCAAGCTCAGTATTGGATACTCACTAGAATGCTTCTTCCACCATGCTAAAATGTTAAAAGTTATGTCCTCATCATCCTCAAGATTCGCCTTTAAGTACCTCTCAAGCTCCGAAAGTGTAGTTTCTCCCACCCTCTCTTCCATTCTCTTTCTCTTGAATTTTTTCTTCAAATAATCTTCCACACTTTCAGATTCATCATTCTCATTTGGTGTTGCACTCCCCACACTTCTTGATGAGCTTTCACAAGTAACCCCTCTCATTTCCGAATAGTCATTAAACATATCATCCAAAACTCCCTTCACACTCTCAAACAACTCATCTTTAGTCCAAATTCCCCCATGTTCTATCCCATAAACCTCATCAAGCGCAAAACAAACATACTCCAACTTGTACCTCGGGTCAAGAACCACAGCAATAAACAGCAAAGGGTTGATGTTATCAAAGGAGCCCCAATACTTATCATGCTTAGCTTTCATTCTTCTTGCCATGGATTTATGACTCTCAATTTTTGATGAAGTTTCCTTTGTAAGCTTACAAGCAATTCCATATATGACATGAAAGAGATCATTACTTGTGACATACAAAGAACCCGAAACTTTCATTGTAGCATCATAAAAAATCTTCAGAAAAGGAACTAGAGACTCCACGTAATGCCAATCCAACTCATTTGGTGTCCCTTTCAATTTCTCTAGCTCAACTTTATACTTATCATCTTCTTCCTCTAACCTCTCAAATGCTCTTTTAAATACCAAAGCGGACTCCAACATCAAGAAAGTGGAATTCCATCTAGTCTCCACATCTAAACACACTAGTTTCTTGGTCTCCAACTTCTCCTCATGGGCACAAGTCTTAAATCTCTGCATTCGAGAGTTTGATGACCTCACATATCTCACAGCGGACCGAATACGATGGATTGAATCATCAACATCTTTCAATCCATCTTTCACAGTCAAGCTCAATATGTGAGCACAACATCTCATGTGAAGATGTATTCCCTTCAACACACTCCCCTTCCAATTGTTAATCCTCTTCTTCAAATATGTCATGCCCACATCATTCGAACTTGCATTATCGACTGTCACGGTTAGAACCCTATCAATTCCCCAATTAAGCATGTGTTTTTCAACCGTTTTTCCAATCGTGAGACCCGTGTGATTAGGAATGGGAGAGAAGTTGATAATTCTTTTCTGCATTTTCCATTCATTATCAATGAAATGAGCAGTTAGACTCATGTAGTCCAAATGATGTCTACTTGCCCATATATCGGTTGTGAGGCAAACTCTAATCTGTGACTGCTTGAAGTAGATGGACATTTTAACTTCGATGAACAATATTTGCAAACAGCTTTTCTAGTTTCCTTATCCGACCAATTTTGTCTATTATAATGCTCCCATACAGCTGAAGTTCCGAATGTACCTTCTTCATTTTCATCAACTTCCAATGGAAGATTTCCTTGAGAAGGTGCATTGGTGGAGACCTCCATGGGATTACTGCTAGCTTCATCCATATCCTGCCATTTTAATGAATCAAATATTAATATCCTATCATTTGTTTAATTCTTGCCCTCTCCAAGACTTTGCTAGCTATTCTAAGTATAAATACAGTACAGATGCAAGCTGCTCTTTGGTCAACTTCAAAGCATAAATAGTCATTAAAATGCAACTGATCCCTCCTTTATCAACTTCAACATCAAAGCATTATTTATAAACAGAAGCCACTACTGCTCTGGCATGATGCATTATTTATAAACAGTGTCATCTCCTCTCTTTCATTTTCTGTGTTGTGTAAGTCAAGAGACAGAATTTTGCAGGCAGATCGAACAAGTACCTTTATAACTTCAGGTGATGTTGGTCCCAAAACTCGAAGCTATCTTACGAAAATAGGGAAGATGGTAGACAAGTACCCGACCAACTGAAGGGAGAAACAACTCAGTCAAGTTATCAACAAGACTTCAAAAGAGTAAATCCAGATTAATATGATAGATAGAGACCTCATCACTGACCTGTTCTATTATGGTCTTCCCAGAGTAACCTTCAATGACCAAACCTGCTGTGAGACCTATGGCTATCATCCCCCATGCTCCATTGATCGCCTCGATATCATGCCGGCTGTACCAGAATTAGACAATACCAATTTTGCTTAGAGACAATATAACAACAATTTTTGTGTTCTGGAAGTTACTACACAAAATTAGCAACCAGTTACTACACTTAATTTACATTCCAAGTATCATAGTTGAATCAGTAAAGGGTTGCCATAAAGAAAATACCCAGTGGTAAATTCATAACCAGGAAAGGTTAAAAGCAAAAAACACAGAAGAACAGGGATGATCTGAAGTATGCCACATGCCCATGAACTTGAGAGAAGAACTAGAAAGACAAGAACAGACCAGACGGACATATATAGGGAATATAATAGACTACAAATGGAGTAATAATAGTTCCATTAGATTAATTGAAAGGGAAACTCTGTGTCGACCCAAATTGCTTTCATCATCCTCTTCTTCTCACCTTACTCCCTTTCCCTCATCTCAAATCCCAAACCCTCCTTCCAAAAGTCCAAACGACAATTACTACTACAACAACAGCCAGCCATCTATCCACAGTCCACAACCCACTCAATAAGGAATCAAATTCCCCCATTGTACCTTTTCTTGGGTTTTCAAAAGGATCGGAAGAAAGTAACAACAAAATGAAAAGAAAAGAAAACACCCTAGTGGGGTTCGTTGGTCAATCAATCGAGGTTTGTAACACAGCAAAGGAGAGGAAACTTACCGCAACAATCAGTCGAGCTTTTAGGGTTAATGGATGAGAGGGATGGAGGGTTCGTGAAGGGATTCTCCAAGCCCTCGCGGCCGACGAGGAAGGCAATCGTCCTTGCGGTTGGAGAAGGAGGACTGGGCGTCGACGCCGGACGACAATCGCCGGCAGTCGCCGAGAATGAAGGGTGAAGATTGAATGGTTTTAGGTCAATGGAAATACGAAAGTAATCGAGAGGAATGGAGAGTGGAGAAGTGTTTGTTCTCTTTAGTTTTCAAATTTTTACGGGTCTAAAGTGGGGTTTCGGGTCAGATGGGCTTTTTTAGGGACAGAGTACAGTTTGACCCGACCCTTACAGGGACAAGGAGAAGACCCGTCCCAAAGTTGTCCCTCTATGCAAATAGACCCGGCCCGGCCCTTAGGGACGGGACGGGACGGGTCGGGTCTTCGGGTTTTCAGGGTCAGCATTGCACCCCTAGGGAGTGGCAAAAACCAAATTTCATATGAGTGAAGATCTCAATAGGAGAGTGAATTCAACTGAAATTGAGATGTCTTGTAAAGTTTTGTTCTATATGAAGAAGAAGAAAAAAGGTAACATTTTTATTTTGTTGTTGGTGCCGATTAAGGAATTTGAACCTATGGCCACTGAATTGAATACCAGCAAACCCGTCGGAAAAAGAATCGGAGTTTACCATGTGCAAAATTCGTCAGTCTGACTCGGTCTACAAACCAAAAGTACTCAATCGTCGGGTCGGCTGGAGACCCATAATCGATTTCCTCCCAAAGATCCACATGGATGACGACATAGAACTCGATACTTTCATGGCATAGACATCCAACAATCAAAACCATCATGTAGAACGAACAAACACCTTGTGCACCTATGGCGTCTCCACATGGCTGGTTCCAAACGCACCAAAACAGAATCCTCTCGAGTCTCCATCAACCATCAGTATCTTCTTTCAAAGATTCCTAATTCCGATTTGAGTAATGAAACTAATAATTAGCAACAACTTCCAGCTTCAGGAAAACAAGCGTCCGCGAGGCATCTTCCTTCCTTGTCCGCGAGAGCTCTGTTTTTTCAGATATGGCAATGGCATATTTCAAAATCCCAACTCTGTTTTTGCTTGTTTGCTCATTTGGGTCATCCCCAGCTGGTGGAATCAGCAACCAGACCGACGAACAAGCTCTGCTCGATTTCAAATCCAAGATTACTTCCGACCCACTTGGAATCTTCAGCTCCTGGACCAACCACAACAACTCTTCCTCTTCTTCTTCTTCACTCCATTTCTGCAAATGGGCAGGGGTCACCTGCGACAACGGCGACGAAAGAGTCACCCGGCTCGACCTCAGCGCTCATCAGCTCCAAGGCACAATTTCCCCATCCATCGCCAATCTCACTTCTCTCCGGCAACTCCTGCTCCACCACAACAGCTTCACCGGCGAAATCCCGCCCGGAATCGGCGTCCTGGCAAGCCTCCAGGTGCTCCATCTGAACACCAACTTCCTCACAGGCGAAATCCCGCGGAATGTCTCCGCCTGGTCCGACCTCATCTACCTCAACCTCGGAATCAACAAGCTGGTCGGGAAGATTCCCGACCGGCTCGATACTACGAAGCTCCGGTATCTCAACCTTGAATCGAACAATCTCACCGGCGGCATCCCGCCGTCGCTCGGCAACATTTCCTCTCTGGAAACAATCGGAATGGGTTTCAACAGCCTGGGAGGAACGATCCCCGAATCGTTCGGCCGCCTCGAGAGGCTATCTGTACTCTCAATTGGAGGCAACTCTTTGACGGGAATCTTCCCGCTTTCCATCTACAACATTTCCTCGATTGTCTATCTCTCTGTTCCCCTGAATCAGCTTCAGGGGACGCTCCCCGCTGAATTGGGGAACGTTTGGCCGAATCTCGCCGAACTCAACATCGGCCAAAATCGGTTCACAGGGGCAATCCCTGCTTCGCTGGCCAATGCTTCCAACTTGGAGAGGTTAACTATTACTGATAACGGAATCTCTGGAACTCTGCCGTCCTTTGAGAAGCTGCAAAAGCTTTGGTGGCTGAGCATTTCGTATAACTTGCTTGGAACCGGTGAAGCGGGTGATCTCGATTTCATTTCCAGTGTCAGCAATCTGTCGAGTTTACAGTTGGTTTCTCTGGGTTTCAACAATTTCGGCGGATCGCTGCCGGAATCGGTCGTTAATTTTACAGAGGTTTCGAGTCTGCGAATGAAGGGTAACAAGATAACAGGGAGAATGCCGCGAGGGATGTCGAATTTGAAGAAATTGGAATGGTTGGAGTTGAGTAACAATCAGTTTTCGGGCTCTGTTCCTGAAGAAATTGGGGAATTGGGGGGGTATTTGAAAAGATTGTATCTTCAGGGGAACAGATTCTCCGAAGGGAGAATTCCTTCTTCTTTTGGAAATTTAACTCAGCTGACGCATCTAGACATGGAGCAGAGCTCGATTCAGGGGGAAATTCCATCAAGCTTGGGGAACTGCCGGAGTTTGCTCTGGCTTAATCTCAACGGAAACAATCTCACCGGAGAAATCCCTGGAGAAATTCTGAGCATTGAATCTCTAACCATCTACTTGGGCTTGGCCGAAAACAGACTCACGGGATCTCTGCCGAGACAAGTCGGAACCTTGAAGAATCTAGGAGTACTCAACGTTTCACACAACCTGTTGTCCGGCGAAATTCCGGCGAGTCTCGGAAGCTGCGTTCTGCTGGAGGCACTTGTGTTGCAGAACAATTCTTTTCAGGGAGTTATTCCTTCGTCTTTGAGTTCGTTGAAGGGGATTCAACTCATGGATTTGGCTAACAACAATTTTACCGGAGAAATCCCGCAGTTCCTCGGGAGCTTCCGGTCACTCACAACCTTGAATTTGTCCTTCAACAGATTCCATGGCAGAGTGCCGGACGAAGGCTTGTTCAGAAACTCAACGGCGGCTTCCGTTACAGGAAACGGCGAGCTATGCGGCGGTATTTCTGAATTACATCTGCCTCCCTGCACGATAAATAAAAAAGCGAAGAGACTTTCCGTGGAAATCATCGCAGCTTCCATCTTTGTAACCCTTGCTCTGTTTTCATATGTCCTGTTTCTGCTCTGTATCAAGAGAAAGAACAGAGTGGACCCAGATGCAGAATCTTCGGCAAGTCCTTTTCCACAAGTGTCTTACCACAGCCTACGGAAGGCGACTGAAGAATTCTCTCCCCGGAATTTGGTCGGAACGGGAAGCTTCGGTTGCGTCTACAAAGGCATCGACCCGAAAGATGGGAAAATCATCGCCGTGAAAGTTCTGAACCTTCTGCACCCGGCGGCTTCCAAGAGCTTCAGAGTCGAATGCGAGGTTTTGAGAACCGTCAGACACCGCAATCTTCTCAAGCTACTAACATCATGCTCGAGCATCGACACCGAAGGGAACGAATTCAAGGCCTTGGTTTATGAATTCATGCCCAACGGGAGCTTGGACGAATGGCTGCATCATGACCAAGCATCTGAAATTGAAGCAGACTCGGACTACGCATCCCCTCCTCCGAGGAAGAAGCAATTGAATTTGATTGAGAGATTGAACGTGGCAATCGATGTGGCGAGTGCTTTGGAGTATCTTCATCATGGTCTGGATACTCCAATTGTTCATTGCGATTTGAAGCCCAACAATGTTCTTCTCAATCATGAAATGACAGGAGTGGTCGGCGATTTCGGGCTTGCTAGACTGTTCCCAGAAGCCAAAGCCATCATTAGTCGTACCATGTCTAGCAGCTTCGGAGTTAGGGGAACCATAGGCTACACAGCTCCAGGTGAGAGCCATTACTTGTTGCAGCTTTCCAACCCAACCATTACTAACATTGGTGATTAATTTGTAGGGATTCATAAATAGCATGAAAATTTTATTGTTGCTTCAATTGAATTTGCAGAATATGGGATGGGAAACGAAGTATCCACGAGCGGAGATGTGTATAGCTATGGGATGCTGTTGTTGGAGCTATTCACAAGGAGGAGACCAACGAATGAGATGTTCGAGGACGGCCTGAACCTGAATTTGCATGGTAAGGTGGATTCCTGGGAAGAAGCGAAAGAGATATTGGACGTAATTTTGGTCGATGAGATTGAAGAAACAATGATATATGCCGCCAGAAACACTATAATTCAGGAATGTGTTCTCTCAATACTTAGACTTGGGGTGGCTGCTTCGACAGAGTCACCCCAACAACGGATGAGCATCAGTGACGTTGCAGTGGAATTGCTTGGAATCAAGGAGAAACTTGTAAAAAACTGGGTTCCTGCAAGCAAGCGAAAGCAATATTGGACTACTACTTCTGTTCGAGGAGATGTAAGAAACCTCGATATATACACCAAAAACACTTCGATTCAAGATTGTGAGTCGAAAACATGAGGGTTAGGAGAGTGGAAGTTGAACGATTTTGACCATTGGTATTAGATTGGGGGCCAAAGTCTTGCCAATCGAATTGTTTATCGGCCGGAAGGAGTCACTTAATGCATAGATCTTCTCTTTTGAATCAAATTGAGCAATCATATGCTAAACCAAACCATCTTTCTTAACCCGTGGTTAACTTTCCCTGTGACCCTCCGTTAATTTTACCGTACCCAATAATACCTACACCGTAGTGGTCAATATAACAACCGTTTTGACTTTTAACTACGAAAATATTACCCACCGTATTGTTACCATGGCTAAAAGTATTAACCATGTAATGTGCCTATTAACCACCGTTGTTACCTTAATTAATCATGCATCTTCATGTAGTGGTCTCTTGCTTGCTTCATGGGGTTTTACGTTGGTGTTCATCTAGTCTACCTAATGGAAGACAGAGTGGAGAAAGAGGCCTGCGAGAAATTTTGAAGGAAGCTCGAGGCTTTTCATTGTGGGTGTTATAAACGCGCTGCTACGGATCGGGAAATCGCCGGAATCGACAAAGCAAGAATACGAAAGCGAGAATCGAAAACACGACACACGATTTACGTGGTTCACTAACACGATGTGTGTTAGCTACGTCCACGGGCGAGAGAGAGCCAGTTTCACTATATCAAGGAGATTACAGATTACAGAGGAGTATGAGAAGTATTTATAGTACTTCTCCATATGGGTCTAAACCTAATCCAATCTAGCAAAGGACCCCGATTACCAGTCGTAGCGGCTGATAGTCCGATTCAAGTCATATCAACAGTGGGGAGGTAAATGGGGAACATGAATACATGATGATGATGAGGAGGAATATTAAGACTGCCGGCCACATGTTAGTAGCTAGCTAGCCGGCCGGAGTATATTAAGACTGCCGGACTTTGGTGTAGGTAGGAGACACTTTCGAGACTGCCGGAGTTTCTTTCTCTTTGAAAAGGAAAGTGTGATGATTAAGATTTTGACAGTTCAGGATATAAAAAATGGTGGGGAGTGACAACAACCAGAAGTTTTTATGAGTGTAGAGAATCTTAACAGGAGAGTGAATTCAAATCAACAAGAGGGAATCTAAGACCGGCATTGCTCACAGTCGGCAATCACAGTGGACGGCAATCACCTGTAATACTAACATTGGCGGCAATTGCACATTTGATCTCCGTTCGCTAGTTTGCAGGATACCAGCCATTGCAGTCGACGATACTTTCAGCCAAATGCAAAGAAACAAACTCCTTCCCAAGTCTCCATCAGCTATCAGTAAAATCCGTTCAAAGATTCCCATTACGATCTGAGTTTCGAAATTAATATTAATTAGCAGCAACCTTCAGCTTCAGGATAACCCCGCGTCCGCAAAACCGTGATTGCTCTGTTTTCAGAGATGGCATATTTCAAACTCCCAACTCTGTTTTTGCTCGTGTGCTCATTTGGGTCGTCGCTAGCTGGTGGAATCAGTAACCAGACTGACGAACAAGCTCTGCTCGATTTCAAATCCAAGATTACTTCAGACCCACTTGGAATCTTAAACTCCTGGACCAACTACGCCAACTCTTCTTCTTCTCTACTCCATTTCTGCAAATGGGCAGGGGTCACCTGCGACAACAACGGCAGCGAAAGAGTCACCCGGCTCGACCTCAGCGCTCGTCTCCTCGAGGGAACAATTTCTCCATCCATCGCCAATCTCACATCTCTCCGCGAACTCCTGCTCCAAAACAACAGCTTATCGGGCGAAATCCCCGCCGGAATCGGCAGATTGGCGAGCCTCCAGAGGCTCCATCTCCACACCAATTTCCTCACCGGAGAAATACCGCGGAACACCTCCGGCTGGTCCAGCCTCATCTACCTGAGCCTCGGCAAAAACAAGCTGGTCGGAAGGATTCCCGATACGCTAGCTACCGGGAAGCTCAGGTATCTGAATCTCGAACTCAACAATCTCACCGGCGGCGTCCCGTCGTCGCTCGGGAACATTTCCTCTCTGGAAGCGATCGGAATGGGGTTCAACAACCTGGGAGGAACGATCCCCGAATCGCTCGGCCGCCTCGATAGGCTGTCCGCGCTCTCAATGGGAGGCAACTCTTTGACGGGAGCCATCCCGCTTCCCATCTACAACATTTCTTCCATCGTCTATCTCTTCTTACCGGTGAATCGGCTTCAGGGGACGCTCCCCGCCGAATTGGGCAACCTTCTTCCGAATCTCGCCGAGCTCAACATCGGCGAGAATCAGTTCACCGGGACATTCCCTGCTTCGCTGTCCAATGCTACAAACTTGGAGAGGCTTACAATCACCGCCAACCGTATCTCTGGAGCTCTGCCGTCACTGGAGAAGTTGCATAAGCTCTGGTGGCTGAGCGTTTCGACGAATTCGCTTGGAACCGGTGAATCTGTTGATCTCGAATTCCTTTCCACCGTCAGCAATCTGTCGAGTCTGCAGTTGGTTGCTCTGAATAACAACAATTTCGGGGGATCGCTGCCGCAATCAGTCGTTAATTTTACAGAGCTTTCGAGTCTGGTTGTGAATAATAACAAGATGACTGGGGAAATACCTGAAGGGATGGCGAAATTGAAGAAATTGGAATGGCTGCATTTGGGTAACAATCAGTTTACAGGTACGGTTCCAGAAGAGCTTGGGAAATTGGGGAATCTGAAGAAATTGTATCTCCACGGGAACAAATTCTCAGAGGGTAGAATTCCGTCTTCTTTTGGGAATTTAAGCAAGCTGACACATCTCGGCATGCAGCAGAGTTCGATTCAGGGGGAAATTCCATCAAGCTTGGGGAATTGCCGGAATTTGCTATCCCTGAATCTCGACAGAAACAATCTCACCGGAGAAATCCCTGGAGAAATTCTCAGCATTGAGTCTCTAACTATCTACTTGGGTTTGGCTGAAAACAGACTCACAGGATCTCTGCCGAGACAAGTCGGAACCTTGAAAAATCTGGGGATACTTAACGTTTCCCACAACTTATTATCCGGCGAAATTCCGGCGAGCCTTGGAAGCTGCAGTAGTTTGGAGGGGCTTCTGTTGCAGAACAATTCTTTTCAGGGAGTGATTCCTATGTCTCTGAATTCATTGAAGGGGATTCAAGTCTTGGACTTTGGTAACAACAATTTGACTGGAGAAATCCCGCAGTTCCTGGGGAGCTTCCAATCACTGACAAGCTTGAATCTGTCTTCCAACAGATTCCATGGCAGAGTGCCGAACGAAGGCGTGTTCAGAAATTCAACGATGGCTTTCGTTACAGGGAACCGCGGACTATGCGGTGGCATACCTGAATTCAAACTGCCTCTCTGCAACAACAATAAGAAAGCAAAGAGGCTTTCCTTGGCAATCATCGTAGCTTCCATCTTTGTTTCCCTGGCTCTGTTTTCATCTGTCCTGTTTCTGCTCTGCATCAAGAGAAAGAACAGAGTGGACCCAGATGCAGAATCTTCGGCAAGTCCTTTTCCACAAGTGTCTTACCACAGCCTGCGGAAGGCGACGGAAGAATTCTCTCCCCGGAATCTGGTCCGAACGGGAAGCTTCGGTTGCGTTTACAAAGGCATCGACCCAAAAGATGGGAAAGTTATCGCCGTGAAAGTTCTTAACCTTCTTCACCCAGCAGCTTCCAAGAGCTTCAGGGCCGAATGCGAGGTTTTGAGAACCGTCAGACACCGCAATCTCCTCAAGCTACTAACATCGTGCTCGAGCATCGACACTGAAGGGAACGAATTCAAGGCCTTGGTTTATGAATTCATGCCCAACGGGAGCCTGGAAGAATGGCTGCATCATGACCCTGCATCTCAAATCGAAGCGGACTCGGACTTTGCTTCCCCTCCGAGGAAGAAGCAGTTGAATTTGCTTGAGAGATTGAATGTGGCAATTGATGTGGCGAGCGCGTTGGAGTATCTTCATCACGGCCTAAAGACTCCAATAGTTCATTGCGATTTGAAGCCGAGCAATGTTCTTCTCAATCATGAAATGACAGGGGTTGTTGGAGATTTCGGGCTTGCCAGACTTTTCCCCGAAGCCAAAGCCATAGTTATCAGTCGCAGCCTGTCCTGCAGCTTTGGAGTCAGGGGAACCATAGGCTACACAGCTCCAGGTGAGAGCCATAACTTGTTGCACCTTTCCAACCCAACCTTTACTAACATAGGTAATTTATTTGTAGTGATTCAAAAATAACATGAATATTTTTTGTTGTTGCTTCAATTGAATTTGCAGAATATGGGACGGGAAACGAAGTATCTACGAGCGGAGATGTGTATAGCTACGGGATGTTGTTGTTGGAGTTGTTCACAGGGAGGAGACCAACGGATGAGATGTTCGAGGACGGTCTGAACCTGAACTTGCATGCTAAAGTGGATTCCTGGGAAGAAGCAAATGAGATATTGGACGTAATTTTGCTCGATGAGATTGAAGAAACAATGATATATGCCGCCAGAAACACTATAGTTCAAGAATGTGTTCTTTCAATACTTAGACTCGGAGTAGCTGCTTCGACAGAATTGCCCGAGCAGCGGATGAGCATCAGTGACATTGCACTAGAACTGCTTGGAATCAAGGGGAAACTTGTAAAAAAGTGGGTTCCTGCAAGCAAGCAAAAGACATATTGGACGTCTACTTCCGTACGAGAAGATGGAAGAAACCTCGATATATGCACCAGAAACACTTCCATTCAAGATTGTGAGGCAGAAATATGAGGGTTAGGAGAGTACTTGAACGATTTTGACCCTTAGGTAATTAGATTGGGGGACTAAAGCCTGACCAATTGAATCGTTAATCGGCCGGAAGGAGTCACTTAATGCATGGATCTTCTCTTTTAAACAAATTGAGCAATAATATGCTACATCAAATCAGACCATTTTTCGTCACCATAGCTTCAAAATTTAATGATCTTGATATAGAAGGGCTCGACGCAGCTCCTTCCAAAGAGTCGCGCGCAGAGAACGGATGAGCATCAACCGTTTTGCAGAGAAACGCAGGAGAAAACTTGTATAAGATTGGTCATGTTCCGTTTTCACAAACATACGCTTCTTGATTTTCTTGTTCGAAGCTTATAGTTTGGTCACAATAAGATATATTTTTAATGACCATTCTCGGATTTGGTCTCCAATCACAATGTACTGGTCAGCAAATGTTTTGCCAACAAGGCAAATGTGACTACTGTTGCAACCACACATAATGATCGCTATAACCTGTTGGAACCGGAACTTGACATTTGTGACCGTTTCCGCCGTGGCAAGAGACCAATTTGGTCCATAGAGTGATAGAGACTTATAGTATCGATATTAGTAACGAAATCAAGATAAAATCATATTAAACCCGTTACTAATACACGATTTTCTCAGTACGATCGGACGACAAATGTGATCCCAAATCCCTCAAGGAAATATTGACCAATCCCACGGGCATCGAGTATCACAGAACAACTTACAAGGTCAAAAACAACATATACGAAAATTCCTCACTCACTCAAAGCTCCAGCCGATAAAATAAAAATCCACGTGTCGCACCACTACTGATGAATAGCTCTCTACCCCAATCTGCACATTCAGAGTGCAGCGATAATACGTTAGTTTACCGCCAAAGTTCAAATATGATAAATTATACTCTGTAAAAAAAAAAATAGTAGTACATAATTTTGTAGGTTATTTTGTAAAACATCAGTGAAAAATTTAACAAATTCACTAGTAATTTCTTCTGCTTACCGTTTGTAAGCGATCCGAACGCGGCCGGCCTCGCGTTTGGCTATTACATCGAAAGCGTCGGCGGAAACTGTGAAAGTGTCACAGTCTCCACCGCACTGATTCGCAACCGTGACTGTCACCCGCCGCGTCCCTTTGCAAGGGTGCGGGAAAGCGTTCATCGCGCCAACACAACGAATTTCGTACACCCGTCCACAGGCTGCTCCATTAGCGAATACTTTGGTCGGAACCATAGTCGGGAATCGCCCTCCGGTCATCGTACCGTTAGGGCAGGCAGAAGCTACAAAATTTATCAAAAGGATAGAAAAAAAATAAGACACCCCGTGCATCCCGTGCCATTCGTGCCGAATTCTAGTCGAAGGGAAATGGCTTACGAGCATCGCGAGAGTCGTAAAACGCAGCCGTATCATTTCCTGTAGCTTCCGTTGGAGAAGTGAAGATCGTAGAACAGGCGAGCCAGAAGGCCAGAAGGGCCACGAAAGAGATGTTGTTGCTGAAGAGAGTAGTAGTTCCTCCCATTTCCTCCGCAAATGTGTATTTTACGTATACAGTTGTTCGTTTTAAAAGTAGATGCTTCCTGAACTGGTTTTGATTGGAGAGCTAGCAAGGGGGATGGGTTAGGGTTTTTATAAGGTAGTTGGTTAGGTTAATTCGTACCCTAATGGGAATTCTTTGGGGCGTAGTTTCCATTGGCGACGCAAGTAAGATACTCCGTTTTGGCAGAGGAAGTTGTTTTAATGGGGGAAAGTTTGTTGGCATTAAGAATGTGTCCAAGTCATGGAACCTTGTGTGCCTTTCCGGAACTGAATTCTAATTTGTCTTCATTGATTTTCTTTTTTTTTTTTGGAAAGAGTCTTCATTGATCATTGATGGTGATTATCACATGTTATGTTTGCAGGCAAGCTCGTTTATCTTTGCTGCATGGCCGAATAGCGTTTTTATATAACATAAAAGTAGAAGCTCCGATTTGGAGCTTCTGCGAAAAGTTATTTTGAAAATACAAGATTATTCTTACCTTATTTTAATTATATTTCAGAAAATATGATTTTCTTTCATATCTATCATTTTAAAAATAAATAATAAAATCATATTATTTAATATAAAGAAATCTAACTATATCCATTTTGACTATTTTTTATTGTTTAGAATTTTTATGCATATTTTATATTATAAATCATTTATGGTCATTTTACATAACATTTTATATTGAAAAACACTTCTAATAGTTTTTCAATCAAACACTCAACTGCTTTTTTTGAAATATATTTCTCCAAAACTCTAACCAGAAGCTGCTTCTGCAAAAGCTACAGCAGAGCCAAACTTGCCCTAAGTGTAGATCTTGGACACAGATGCCTCGAAGCACATAATTTCTTAGTCGAAGTCATTTCTTTCTTGTGTGGAGATTTAGATTATTCATATTACTCTACCAACGGTTCAGGAAGTTATGGCTACACATCTACTATCTGTAAGACTCCCCGTTAACATAATTCTGGAAGGAGTATTATTAGTACAAGAATTTTCATTCAATCTTTTGTCAGTAAGTAAACCGACTAAGCATACCAATTCGTGAACGACTTTTTTCAATGATATTTGTGTCATTCGGGATATGAAGAAGATGAAAGTGACTGATTCTACTGAGCTCCATCATGGTCTATACAAGATGCATAGAACACCTATCCCTAGTCCTTCTAATTATGATGGTTTTAGACATTGATTTCAATGGTATAACTTGGTTATTGCTCATGAAAACAAAATCAAATACCGTAGAATTTTGTTCTCATTTTACAGTAAACAAAATCAAATTCTCTTTTTAGAGAATTTGATAGATCTCTTTCACCCCCAACCGCCTCTAGCACATAAAACTCATCTCATCAATCATCATTCTCTTCCTCCAATTTTCTTCTCCAACGCCACCAAGCAAGCATGCTACTCTTCCATATTGTCATCCAATCCTTCCTCTGACATAATAGAGCTTGAAACCCTAATCCTAACTCAGGCACCAAGCTCCACCCACTCCTCCAATTGCAGTTCTTTCTTTGACCATTGCAGAGGAAACCGAAATCGAGGCGAAAAAGAAACGATTCTATTTGTAAGTAAAAAAGGAGCGATAACGCAGCAGAAGCTCCCAGAACAAGAGAGGTCGATGTTGCAAAAAAAAAATAGTTATTTTATAACTTTTTAAATAACCAAAATGGCGGGAAGGTAGAGGTTCGATAGTTTGGTCCGTACGAGACCACACAGGTTCAAATCAATGTTTGGATTGGACCATATCGAATCTAATATAATGCGGCATGATTCTTGATCCCGTGAATTTTATCAATACGTAAGAAGAATTTACCGTATTAACATTTGGACCGAACCAAATAGTATAGAACGAAATGATGGTCCGGTCCAAAACAAAAATAAATTGATTGACAACGTGGGTAAAATTAACCCTAATTGCTAACTAGGCATAGTTCACCTTGGACCGTAGAGTTCAATCGCCTTTGAATATAAATACGAACACAACTAAAGCGTAACCTCGGGAGAGAGGGGAAAAAAAAACCTAACTCAGATTGCGTCTACGGCGGCGATGTACCAAGAATTCCCAGAAGATCTGATCAATGACATCCTATGTAGGCTTCCGATCGGGCATTGGATTGGCCGATTCTGCTGCGTCTGCAAATCATGGCGCACCCTCTTCTCCGATCCCTCATTCTTCCAGCGAGAGAAATCCCTAGATCCTCGTCCTCAAATCTTGATCAATTCCGCCAACAACGACGACGAGAGGTCAGTTTACCGTTTGTACTCTGCCGACACACTCGAGCCCCTCCTTCCTTCCCCTGTCCAGCTACCCTTCAACGCAGAGAATCCCCTCGGAGATGATTACCGTTTCTGGGATCGGGCTATAAGAATTGCAGGATCCTGTAACGGCCTGATTTGCATATCCGACGGTGATTACGATCTGATTCTTTGGAACCCTGCCACCTCCGAGACCAAGCTTGTCCCGCCTTCCCCTCTCCGTCCCAACTGGAATCTTGGAGCTGTTGGGTTTGGTTTCGATCCCGAAACAGAGGACTACAGAGTCATTAGGCAATTTATGTACGACGATGGTTCCTGGGGATGCAGTTATTTCTCAGAGGTTTACTGTTTGAGGACTGATTCTTGGACCAAGTTAGCCGACGATGATGAGAATGGCTATTATCTGTCCACCTACGATTCCCAGATGCCACAGTGTAACAAGGGAAAGTTGCATTGGTGGAGCTGGAAGCGGAACCCAGGCGGGGAACCGTGGAGTTTAGAGTTTCAGTCATTTGCCATCAGCAGCCACGAGTTCCGAACAGTGGATTTGCGTTTGCCTTCTGAGGTCGATGATGGGTGTGGTGATCTGGAATATCTGTTGAACGAGGAGTACATGGTAGCTCTCTTTCCCCTTAGAGACGATGCGAGGAGACATGTCACCAAGTCTTGTGAGGTATGGGTGCTCTTGAAGTATTGGGTGCCGGAGTCTTGGACAAAATTGTTCGTCATTGCGAGCCCGTCGATTGAATTGGGGATTTTTACCTTCGGAATTTCGAGGAATTTGAAGTGGTTGATTTTGACGTATCATTACGACGGCTACTACGACGGGAATGAGTTCCTCATTGCCATTCGTCCGGAGACGGGAGATTTGAGAGATTTTCATGATTTCGACATTCCGACAAGGAGATTTCCGGTGACCGTAATTAATTACGTGCCCTCTCAAGTTTGTATACGTGATTGCTACGCGGTTTCGAGTTAGACTCTGGGTTGTTCGGTGGCTCACGTCCTCTGTTTTGCGATTGAATAAGAATGGCCTTGAAACACATTCTCTTCAGGGCTGTGCCATCACATATGGATTGGTATCTTTTTTTTTTCCTTCCTTCTTTCTGTACATGTTTTCTCTGTTAAGTAAGTAACCACCGTTTCCATCCAAGAGAAATAATTGAATTTGTGGATTTAGTTGACTATGCAAGTTTGTATGGGTAAAGAGATTCTCGTACAAGAGCCTCATAATGTAAGCATGAGCAAGCAAAAATATGAAGGTATAGTGAGTTTCTTAAAGGTCAATGCATCATTGAGTGGTGGCACTTCTTCCTCTGTCAACAAAGATCCATCACATTTCTCTCAAAACTTTTACCAATAAGAATATTGACAACCAAGACAAATATACTATATACATTCTTCCTAAATCCTCATATGAACTTGAGGAAGTAAGGATTTTGGACATAGGTGCCTCAGATCACATAATTTATAATCCGAATTTCTTTGTTGTGTGGAGATTCAGAGCATTTGTATTACTCTGCCTACGGGTAAGGAACTTATGGCAACACATTTAGGACCAGTAAGATTCTCGGTTGACATAATTTTGGATGGAGTATTGTTAGTTCCATAATTTGCATTATATCTCTTGCCAGTAAGTACATTGACTCAACACAACAATCTATGTACGACTTTCTTCATTGATTTTTGTCTCATTTAGGATATGACAAATATTAAAGTGACTGGTTATGCTGAGCTCTATCATGGTCTCTACAAGATGCACAGAACACCTGTTACTCGTCCTTTCAAAGTCATGACTTCTAGTACAACCACTTCATTTGATTTATGGCATTATAACTTATAAGCTAGGTCATGTTTATTATCCTGGGGTTCCATACCTAACAATTGTGATGTTTATCATTTTTCAAGATAGAAACGATTCCTTTTACTCAAAGCAAGTCTGTCACTACTCAACCTTTTTATTTAGTTCACGTAGATATATGGGGTCCCAATCCAAGTTTTTCTTATGATGTTTTTAGATATTTCGTTACCATTGCAGATTATTTTAGTGGAATGAATTGGTTATTGCTCATGAAAGAAAAATCAAACACCATAGAGTTGTTGATCAATTTTTACAATCTATGTATAACTTCGTTCTATGTGGCAATCAATGATAATGTTTGACTATTAAATTGTTGATGTGTCAATTTAAAAATATAATAAAAACTAAAATCATTTAATTTGAAATTAAGAAAGAAGTAAAATTATTTGGAAAAGACCATTTTGAAAAGTTGTTTAAGTATAATTAAACACGTCTAGCCTCCCGGCACCACATTCCACCTTAATAATAAAATTTTGAAACAAGTCCGGCCTTTAGCACCCTCTCCCACCAAACTAGGCCTCCGTCGAGAAAATCAGGTGTGATAAGATGAAGACTCACCATCCTCATCGATTTTGAACGAGAACCCCGATCTTGGAGTGTTCGTCTGTTTGAGAGGGGAGTTGCTCTGTGGTTAAGCCCCTCTGGTTTTCTTCCCCCACACTGGGAGAAAGTAGGTCTGACCAAAGGGAGGCGATTTATGATAGCAGTTCGTGGAGGATGGACCCTCTGTTGGTGGATGCAATGGACGACAAAACAGAAAGTCAATGAGAGGGTGTCCCCCAATTGAATAATTCCTATTCCAGGCACAGAGACTTCTGAAAGGCTTTGTTCCTTCTGAGCCTAAGCAGCAAGAATAAATTCATTAGCATACGTTGATTCCAAAATGCGGGAAGGAAAGGTTGGTTCGAGGACCCGTTGACTGAGGTGAGTCCTTGGCTTAGCCACATTTATACTTGGAATCCTTCAAGGAATTTGTAACCATCAACCAGCCTGATAATAAAAAATCTAGTGACCAAATGTGCAATTCATTCATAACAAAAATGAACTGATTGACAACGGGTGTAAAATTAACCCTAATTAGTCATAGTTCATCTTTCTCATGACCAGTACAAACATAGGTTATATCACGGTCAAATCATTCTACTTACAAAACCTGCACAACAGTATAAACCGGTTTGACAACATTGGGCAACTGCCGACGGGTGTAAGATTAACCCTAGGTATAGCTTCTATCCCAAACGGCATCGTACTGGAGAGTTCAATCCGTACTCTGGAGTCATGACCTCTGGCCTTTGAACATAAATACCAACTGAACTCACCGTAACCCTTGGAGAAATAAACCCAACTCAGAGTGCGTCTGCGGCGGCGATGAACCAAGAATTCCCAGAAGATCTCATCTCTGACGTCCTGTGGAGGCTTCCGATCGGCCCTTGGACTGGCCGATTCCGCTGCGTCTGCAAATCATGGTGCACTCTCTTCTCCGATCCCTCCTTCATCCTGCGAGAGAAACCCGTGGATTCTGGTCTTCAAATCTTGATCAACTCCTTCAACGACGACAAGAGGTCAGTTTACAGTTTGCACTCTGCCGACACACTCGAGCCCCTCCTTCCTTGTCCTCTCCAGCTACCCTTCAACGAAGAGAAGCCCCTCGAAGTCGTCGAAGATAATGACCGATGTTGGATTCCCCGGTTTATAACAATTGCAGGTTCCTGTAACGGCATGATTTGCATAGCTGACGGTGATTACGATCTGATTCTTTGGAATCCGGCCACCTCCGAGACCAAGCTTGTGCCGCCTTCCCCTTTCCGTCCCAACTGGTTTCTTCATACGGTTGGGTTTGGTTTCGATCCAGAAACAGAGGACTACAAAATCATTAGGCAATTTGAGTTGGACGATGGCTCTTGGGGAAGCAGTTATTTCTTAGAAGTTTACTGTTTGAGGACTGATTCTTGGACCAAGTTAGCCGATGATGAGAATGGCTATTATCTGCCCGCCTACGATTCCCAGATGCCGCAATGTAACAAGGGAAAGTTGTATTGGTGGCGCTTGAATTGGAACCCAGGCGGGGAACCGTGGAGTTTAGGGTTCGTGTCATTTGCCTTTAGCAGCCACCAGTTCCGAACAGTGGATTTGCGTTTGCCCTCTGAGGTTGATGATGTGTGTGGTAAACTGGAATATCTGTTGAACGAGGAGTACATGGTTGCTCTCTTTCCCCATAAACCTTCTGATCTCAGATGTGCCATCACGTCTTGTGAGATATGGGTGCTCTTGAAGTATTGGGTGCCGGAGTCTTGGGCCAAATTGTTCGTCATTGCGAGCCCGTCGATTGAATTGGAGATTTTTACCTTCGGAATTTCGAGGAATTTGAAGTGGCTGATTTTGAAGTATCATGACAACGGCTACCACAACAAGGATGAGTTCCTCATTGCCATTTGTCCGGAGACTGGAGATTTGAGAGATTTTCATGATCTCGACATTCCGACAAGGAAATTTCCGGTGACCGTGATTAATTACATGCCCTCTCAAGTTTGTATACGTGATTGCTGCGCCGTCGTCGAATTAGACTCTGGGTTGTTCGGTGGCTCACGTCCTCTGTTTTGCGATTGAATAAGAATGGCCTTGAAACACATTCTCTTGGGCTGTTACATCATATAATGTATTGGTATCCTTTTTGCTTCTTTCTATGCATGTTTTGTATGTCAAGTTAGCAACCACCGTTTCCATTTATGAGAACAAATGTCCATATACTGAATGCAAATGCCAGACAAAATTGAGTAAGAACAAGTGAACAACAAGTTTTTTTTTCCATAGAAATCCTTGCGGATTAACCAGATAAGCGTGTAGAACCACAACAATTACGGCTCTACACCACAATTGCGGATTAAATAGAGTAGTTTCATTTTCTGCCTCCCTCTGGATTCCCAAATCGTCAAAAGTATCAACCACCCTTTTCTCCGGGGAATTGATTGATCACGATGGACTTGTTCGGCGAGCAATTTCATGCCATAGTCATAGTGATCAGGGTCGGAATTATGGGCTGCTGCACTGTGCGTACTTACCTTTTACTGTGATAATCAACCTGCAACTTACATCGCATAAAATCCTACTTGTCATGAACTTACAAAACATATGGAGCTTGATTTTCATCGAGTGAGAGAGGAACTTCGAGCCTAGGTGATCAAGATACTACACTTCTCTTGTTATAAACGCGCTGCTATATATCGGGAAATCGCCGGAATCGATAAAGCAAGAATACGAAAGCGAGAATCGAAAAACACAGATACACGATTTACGTGGTTCACTAACACGATGTGTGTTACCTACGTCCACGGGCGAGAGAGAGCCAGTTTCACTATATCGAGAAGATTGCAGATTACAGAGGAGTATGAGAATTATTTATAGTACTTCTCCATGTGGATCTAAACCTAATCCACTCTGGCAAAGGAAACGGTTACAAACCCCCGACTACCAGTCGTAACGACTAATAGTCCGATTCAAGTCACATCAACCTCTCTTACGTCCAAACTTGGTAATGAAACTTATATCCCGCAGCTTGCCCTTAGAAAAAGAACCCGAACTTCGGAACGACACCGTAGAGTTCAATCGCCTTTGAATATAAGTCCCAACTTAGGAAAACAGCCCCAATTCAGAATTCAGAGTGCGTCTTCGCGGCGGCGATGAACAAAGAACTCCCAGAAGATCTGATCAATGAAATCTTGTCGAGGGTTCCGATCGGCCAGTGGACTGGCCGGTTCCGCTGCGTCTGCAAATCATGGCTTGCTCTCTTCTCGGATCCCTCCTTCATCCTGCGAGAGAAATCCGCGGATTCTGGCCTTCAAATCCTGATCAACTCCATCAACAACAACGACGACAGGTCAGTTTACCATTTGTACTCTGCCGACAAACTCGAGCCCCTCCTTCCTTCCCCTGTCCAGCTACCCTTCAACCCAGAAAAGCCCATCGAAGATAATTACCGCTATTGGAATCGGTCTATAAGAATTGCAGGATCCTGTAACGGCCTGGTTTTCATAGCTGACTGTGCTTACGATCTGATCCTCTGGAATCCGGCCACCTCCGAGACCAAGCTTGTCCCGAATTCCCCTTTCCATCTCGACTGGTTTCTTGAGGCTGTTGGGTTCGGTTTCGATCCGGAATCGGATGACTACAAAATCGTTAGGCAATTTGTGCCCGACGAAGGTCCTCGGGGGTTGTATTCATCAGAGGTTTACTGTTTAAGGACCGATTCCTGGACGAAGTTACCCGATGATGACAATGGCTATTACTGGCGCGACTGTGATGGGCAGATTGCGCAATGTAACAAGGGGAAATTGTATTGGTTGAACTGGGATTCGGACGGGGAACACAAGAGTTTGATTTTCAAGTCATTCGCCATGAGCAGCCACGAGTTCCAAACTGTGGATTTGCGCTTGCCTTCCGAGATTGATGATGTGTATGGTGATCTGGAATATCTGTTGAACGAGGAGTACATGGTAGCTCTCTTTCCCCTTAGAGATGATGTGAGGAGATTTGTCACCAAGTCTTGGGAGGTATGGTTGCTCTTGAAGTACTGGGTGCCGGAGTCCTGGACCAAATTGTTCGTCATTGCGAACCCACACCCCGGAAAGATGATGTGGAAGTTCGACGGAATATCGAGGAATTTGAAGTGGTTGTTTTTATCGTTTCGCTTTCATGGCTGTAGGGACGTCGGTGAGATGCCCCTCCATGCCAGTAGCCCAGAGACGGGAAATCTCACCGATCTTCATGTTCTCGACGTTTCGACAAGGAACTGGAACGTGATGGTGGTTAATTATATGCCTTCTCAAATCAGTATACGTGACTACTACGCATCATCGAGCTAGACTGTGGGTTGCTCCTCTGGCTCGATTGCTACCTCCTCTGTTTTTGCGATCGAATGAGAATGACCTAGAACACACATTCTCTTGGGCTGCGACAATCATATATCGACAGGTAGCCTCTTACTTCTTTCCATGTGTGTTTTCTCTGTTAAGTTAGTAAGTAGTAACCGCAAGAAAGAACAGAAAGTAGGAGTTCAGGGACCAAGAAACAGGGCATCACAAGAAATGTGATAAACAGGGGGAAAGCAGCATCAGTAGCAATGGTGGATTAGGCCAAGCTTGTGGCTCGGGAAGCTTTAGTTTTCGGCAGTAGATTGTAGTTTGTCTTTAGAGATTCGTCAATGGGTTGATTCCCACGTTGCTGTTATGGCAATGTACGGACTTTTTTCTAGATGTAATTGGAGGTTCTGTGCTCAGAAATGAGAATGCTTCTACTCGTTAAGATTGTCCCAACAGTGTCTTTTAATCTTTTGGTCGAGAATTATATTACTTTATAGTTTGCTCTGTTATGAGAACCGGATGGGTAATTGAACCATAAAAAGTAAAGTAATTTATGATTCAATAGTTAATCTTGATAGAATGATTGGTTTGATACTAACTTGAACCCGATCACTTGACCGGAATACTTTTAGCTTTATTATTTAAATAAAGTATAGGATGGCAAAAATATCCGTAATCGTGGATATCCGCCTGAATCCGGCCTAGTCGGGTAGGGTAAAACTCGAACCTGAAGGATACTTAGTGGGTACGGGTAAAACCCAAACCCGAATATTGCGGGTAATGGGTGGGCATGGGTTTCTCATTATCTGACCCGAACCCGCCCGATTATACACATACATATGTATTTTGTCTAGAAATAATCATTATTTTTCTCTAACATATTTTATATTTAGCATATAAATATAACATTTTCATGAAATTGTGTTGTTTTAGTTAATTTTCTTCATTCTAGTGAATTCTTGTCGTACTTTTTTTCTTACTTAATATAAGAATACGTGTGAATGTTAACATATTGGTTGGAGTTATTAAGAGAAATTAATATCCATGGATAACCGTGGATACTCGAAACCCGAACGGATATGGGCATGGTTTTGATTTTCTACCTGTTTCACATGTGGGTATGGATATGGATAAAAGCCGAAGTACTTTGGGTAGGGTAACGGATATGCACTATCCGCCCCCGACCCATTGCCATCTATACTAAATTTTGGCTTTAATCAGAATTCTCAATCGAGATTTTCATCAATAGAATTTACCTATGTAATGAAAGTGGTTTAAATTTTTATCATACTTTGTAATTAATCATGATATTCAACAAATTGTTGAAAATTTGTGTACTTGGTTTGCGTACTCCATCGAGATCTCGTTTATGAATTCTCAACTCTTGCCTAATAAGATATCTTTCCAGCTAAGTAGTGTATAAACTGTGTAATGAGATACTAATAGGAGTTAAGCTATGCGACTACAATTATAACTTGGTTTGGTTTCCTTTAAAAAGATGGAAATACCCAAATGACTAATCACGAAACCATGGAAATGAAATCACAACTATACCGTTGTTAAATTGATTAACCATTCTTGTAACTAAAGATGAAGAAGTCTCAGTTCTCTTTCCGACCGATTTACATGATAGTATTCGACTTGTAGATAGAAATCCATGATCGCAATTTGCCAGCTAAACCAATTTTGTAACTAAAAGTCAATATAAAACCAAGATTAAAAGAGGAATTTTTTATAATCGATAAGTGGAATGTTGCTCACACAATAAGAAAAAATATCAAACTTCTCTAAATTAGGGGTGGGCATCCGTCCGGTCGGGACTGGATCAGATCAAATTTAGGAGAACCGCGGTCCAATAGTGAAAATATCTTATGACCAAGGACCGGACTAATATGTTGGACCGGTCCAAATGTCAATTTGGCCCATGATTTATAAATTTCATGAGACCAAGGACTGGACCATATTATATTCGAACCGGTGTGATCCGGTCAAAACATCGATTCGGTCTGGTGTGGTCCGGTATAGACCAACTCATTGCCCACCCCTACTCTCAATTAGTATTTATTCGAACTTCTTAGGTCCAAAGTTATGAGCAAGGTATGCACATTTTCATAGTGCTAAAACTTCCTATCGATTTAAAATTTTTTAGTAGATTTTTCCAATCGAACCGACGACACCGACAAAGCGTACAAAACAAAAATGAATTAACTGGTGTAAACTTAAACCTAGCTATAGCTTCTAGCCAAAACGGCATCGTAGAGTTCAATCGTACTCTGGAGTCATGACCTCTTCTGGCCTTTGGATATAAGTACCATGTCAACTTAGCGTAACCTTGAGAGGAAAAAAAAAACAACACAAATCATAGTGCTTCTGCGGCGGCGATGAACCCAGAATTCCCAGAAGATCTCATCACTGACATCCTGTGGAGGCTTCCGATCGGCCAGTGGATTGGCCGATTCCGCTGCGTCTGCAGATCATGGCGCACTCTTGTCTCCGATCCCTCCTTCATCCTGCGAGAGAAATCCGTGGATTCTGGCCTTCAAATCTTGATCAACGATGACGATGACATCCTTTTCTTCTGGGGGATGGATTGATCGGGATGGACCTTTCCGCCGAGCAATTTGATGTCATATTGGTCGGAGCCATCCCGATCAATTCGATTTCCTCCACCACAGTGGCTCGTCCCACATCGAGTCGCGCACCATTCGGTCAACCTACCCGAGCGGCGACTACTGCGCCATGGCACTCGAATCATCCCGACTCTGGGATGAAGCAGAATCAGAAATTGTAGAGAATCCACTTGTGGGGAAGATTCTGGACCCGATCTTGAGGTCGATGGCGAGGTGAAAGAAAGGAAGGAATTCTCGGGTGTTTCAGAATACAAAGATTTGTCGAGAATCTGCTTGGGAACCCCAAGGATTTCCAAAGACTTGCCATTGGCCATTTTGGCGCCATAGAAACCCACGATCCGGTGGTCACCTGTTCAAATCTTGGTCCCCTCAGGATTTCCAGCACCAACATTAAGGAAGAACTATTCTGTCATAATAAAAAACTGCAGGCAACGGACATTGGTCTAGTGGTAATTTGGGTGCGATGTACTGTTGCCATCGAAACTTCCAAAAAAAATGGCAAAAATATTAACTAAATTGAGATTTTACAATGTACATGCGCTCAAGAGGTGTATGTATTGGTCTATACCAATTTCCCAAATGGAAGTTGTATAACAAGAAGAAACCCTCTTTTCCTATTTTCAGTCTTTATTGGACAAACCCTAGAATCTGAGACTTTTCCAGGTATCTCTCAGTTGTGAGGGTTGAGAGCACAACTAGTAATGTAATGAATCAATGGCAATGAGAGCAGTATTTGTGTTCTAAGTTTACTGTCTTCTACTGATCTAAGTATTAAGGCGTGCTCGGACCTCATCCCCGCCGCAACAAAAAAAAGAAAGGGGGGAAACCACGCCAAAATATTCCGAGCCATTTTCACAACAGAGCTTGAATCTGCAGCATGCATTCTGCAACACGTAAGGTGGCGTTGCTCTTACAACGGTTGCTGAGCTAGTTGAAGGGGAAATGAACGGAAGAAACACTAACCGGATTTTGGGCCCTCATCAGAAAACGAAAGCTACGAGTAGTAGATGCATTACAGCCCAGTACATCATGATCCCAAGCCGGAAGGCAGGTTGCCGCATGAGAGCTCGGTCACATGAAACCCTGACAACGTCAATCAAACATGGAATTTTATTGTTACAGCGTCCCTGGCAATCGGTGGATTGAAAGAAAGAAGAATGGGAATCGTATAGCATACCATAGACCATCAATCACGTCAGAGACGGGCCTTGTGAATCTGGGGACGATCCTAGATGTGGTAAGCGACTTGAAACCATGAACTGCAGCGAGAGGAAACAACAAAATCAGCAGGTGGCGAGAAAGGAAAAGGAGTGCTCCTCATGACAATTCTATGGAGGAAAAAGCATGCAAAATCCAAAAGAAAAATTACCTTTATCGTCATCTTCATCTTCTAATCGATCACTGCCTCCTTGGTCCATATCGATAGCAATGGCAACTTGATCGTTGTTTGCTTTCCGCAAGCTTCGAACTTGAGATGTAGTAGATGGCCCGGCCACCGTCCATTTGTTTATCTATACACCAAAGATAAGTAAAGATTAGGACATTTTATAACAACAAACTTTTCCTTACCTCAAAAGGTAATAGCCTACTGGTAATGAAAAGAAGATGAACCCATTGTTTACTTAAGCTGAGAGTTGAACAGGGCACAGACTGCTTCTTCTTACTTTACCCATTGTTTTTATGAATGAAAAATCAAAAATGGTTTAAACTTGTAGTCAATCACCTTAAAACTGCAGCAACTGACATAAATTGTTCTTGGGACATGGTAGTAGGCTAATAGCATTTTGGCACATACATAAAATTAAAACCACTCACCAAGGGTTCAGTTTCAAGAATCTCAGTGGCAGAAGCAGTTGACCCTCTAACTTCTCCACCACCTTCAAGCATATTTAACTGGGATTCCTTCTCATGTAGTGATTTTTCCAGAACTTCTTCCCGCTGCAGTAAATCCTCAACTTTATTCCGCTCTAATTGTAGTAAAGTATCAGTTGTCTGAGCAGCTACCCGTTGATCCTCCAGTTCAGACACAAAAGAAGCAATCTTCTTCTGAATTGCTTCTTTGTACTCGTGAAACCCAGCATTGTCGCCAACATTCACATCTTCCTTCCTACTTTGAGGAACCAGATTGTCCAGCCAAAGGAAGAACTGATGAATCTCATCATCCACATTTCTTTTGTCGCTTGTCTGAGATGCAACAAGAACGTCGTTGGTACATCTAGTGACCTCTTGCCTTAAGAACGAGACGTCACCATCACGATCTTGCAACTGGGACTGAAGCTTTTCTATCTCGGCAAGTAGACCTTCAGAGAAACGATGAAGCTCGTCAAACTTGCTCATGGTTATTGAAAGCTTCTTCAAAACCTTCCCACGAGAGGATTCAAGATTCTCAATCTCCAAATTCTTCTGCTGCAAAGCTTTTTCTTGTTCCTCACACTTGCGCGTTAAATCCTCCATCTGAGCCTCTTCTTCATCAAGAGCTTGGGTTAATGCTTCTATTTCTGTATGTGGCACCATATGATCATAAGGAGTCAGAATATTCGACAACAAAACAGAAAATAATATAGATAAAGGCTGTGTTTTTTTGCCTTATCTAAAGTCTAAACATTTAGGGGCTAAAACTTAGTGTCTGATAAGATTTATAAAAGGCAGATTTAGTAAGACGTGATAGAACCTTTTTACTACTGAAAATGGTTGATAGGCATTAGGATGTGTTATTTATTACGAATAAGGAAATGAGCAAGTTTTGTCACATTATTTGATCAGTATTTGGTAGAGTAGACTTTCATTTTAAAATACAGAGTTAGAAACAAAGTTCCAATAATGAGCAAGGCACCATTTATAAATGTTCATGAAAAGTTGTGTTCATTAAAATTTAAGATTTAGATTTTAAAAATGAAATGTTTGAGCTATTTCTTCAACTCAAATTTAAAGAGCTCAAAACAATTCAGATGAAAAAAACATAGCCTTTCAAATAAAATGAGCTAACCTTGGTCTTTAGCAGCAACTGTATCAGATAGTAAGCTGATCTTCTCATTCAAGTCCGTCGAAATTTTTCGTTCATCTTCAATTTCATTTGCTCGCTGCTGTTCCAACGAATTCCTCTCTTCCATTGCAAGCTCTACCTGTTTCTCCAGATATATTAGACGAGCTTTGGACGCTTGAAGATCAAGAGAGTGTCTGGTTGCAACAGCTTCTGCTTCCTTAATTTGGCCAGCAAGTTCCATGCATATCCTCTCTCTCTGAATATCCTTCTCTTGAAGCTCCCTCTGCAAGCTTGTTATGGTCATCCTCATTTCCTTTCTATCACCCTCAACAGTCTCACTGTTTAGACTGATGAAGTCCTTCACGGCGTTCATCATCCTTTCTGATATACTCCTGATATGCTCCTCTGACAAAGAATTAATCTTCCCACTTACAGGAAGTCCAACATCCAGAAGTTCTTGACCCAAGAAATTTCCAGGAGCCAAAGTGCTTTCAGCTTTCCTAGTTCCTATTTCCTTCAGTGAACTGAGACATGTTTCATAAAGGAAAAGAAGATTCTTGTGCGATGCAGCAGCTTCACTTTCCTTCTGTTTTACAATTGACTCTAGGTATTCAACATCTCTCTTCAAAGTTTGAGAAGACTCTCTATCATGACTTATTTCCCTGTGAACAGTATGGATCCGTTTGCACAATTTGTCGGCTTCCTCAAGTGCTGCAAGAGAGTGGTCCTGAATCAACTTTTTGAGAGCTACAATTTCATTCATGCATTCTTGTACCGAACTACAAACTCCATGAAAAGAAATGCTATCATCAAAATTGTCTTGCATGATGGCTTCTGAAAAAGGCTCCACGGCTAGAGACATGTCCTGCAAAAGAGAAGTGATTTATATCAATAACTATAAGCCACCATTTGAAATAAATATACACTTTAAGAGCTTTTGTAACTGCAGCAGAGATCAATTACAATAAACAGAATCAACTGAACGGGAAATGACATATCAGCTGCACAGAAAAATAGCATTACCTTGTTGTCAGGATTACTGAAGAAAGGCGCCCGAGGCAAATCATCGGCTTCTGTTTTTTGTAGAAATGACTCCACACCAGCATCAAGATTTTGAATAAACTCTATATCCTTGGAGAGATGACCAACAATTATATTATTGACATCAGAAAAGATCTTCCTTAGTTGATCAGTGGAAGATATCAAAACCGTAAGCTCAGCATTTTGTTTCTTTTTCTTATCAGACTGTATTATGGATAACTCTTGGATACGTGATACAGCCTCAGATTTGGCAGCCTCGGCTAGATCTCTGGCCCTAGACAGCTCCGAAAGCTCAAAGTTAGCCCTTGATAGCTCTTCTTGAAGGACATCGTTCCTCTCTTGGACCTCATTCAGCTCTGCAAGCAGAAGCTCTGATGCTCTTCTAGATTTTGCAGACTCCTGCTGTGAGGAAGCAAGAGCTGCATGCATATCTTGATACAGTTTCCTTATGTGTTCCAATTTCTCAAATGGACTACTAGTGTTAGCCACTTCATCACCAAGATCAATGTTGCCCAGAATATCCACAACCCTAGCTAAGCTTTGCTCCCGTTCATGCAAAAGTTGCTCAGCTTCAGCCGAACGATTCTGGAAGAACAAAGTCTCCGATTCAAGGGCCTCTATCCGCTCAGAATAAGTAGATGATAAGTCTGTTATCTTCTGTTCATAGTTCACAAGAGTGCTCTCCTGCTGTCTAATCTCAGATTTTAAGCGCTCCAACTCAATATTCAACTCCTCTATGGTTTGTTTCAGAGAATCCCGCTGTTGCACTAAGGACTTCCCCTTCCTCACTGCAATGTTTAACTTCTCTTTTGCAGATGCACATTTCTGCTCTTCCTGGGTCAGTAGGTCTTGCAACTCCATCCTCTTTCTCTCAAGAGCTTCAAGTTCAGAAATCAATGATTCTTGCTTACTTATATACTCATCTCTTTCTTCCTTCACCTGTCCCAGTTCGTTAGAAGTCTCCTCCAGCTCTTTCTTTAGCGCATCCCAGCTTGAGCCATCAGGATCATCCACAGTACCTGGCTCGAGACGAGCAACATCCAACTGCTCAGTAGCTTCCGCATCCCTAGTTCTCCCTTCAACAAAGCTTGAATCTGCTCTTTCTGAACCCTGTTCTTCTTCAGCTACAATCCCAGTGGACGAGCTCAATATTGAATGTGTCCCATAGTTCGCGATAAGCTTCATCAGTAGCCCTTCCAAGCACTCTGTACCACTACCTCCACCAACCAAATCTTTTGCACCAGGATCCTGCAATGTGTTGCAGACAATATCTTGAAGTCTAACAATCTCGTCATTAATATGCTGAATTTGATACTCCTGACCTTCTTTCTCAACCAATTTCTCCCGCAAAACAGTTACTTCATCATGCCATTTTTCACTATCGAGTTCAAACCTGGCTGCCTTTTCCGAAAGGTTCTCATTATCATGAGTCAACGCTGCCAATTCTTTAAAGAGATTATCCCTCTCTTGAATAGATGCTTGGAGATCTGTTTCCAGAAATGATATTTTCTTCTGCAACTCCTCCAAATCAGCAGCAAGGTATGTTATCTGCTTGTTTGAATCTTCCAAATCTGCAGTAAGAGAACCACAACTGCTCTCAAGAGCATCGACATTCTGGCGCAAAGAATTCCTATCCTGGTTAGCTTCCAAAAATGCATTCCACATCCACTCAATTTTATCCTCGGGTTCAAATGATCTCAAGGACGATGGCAAGTCAATCCTGTCCAACAGTTCCTCCCATCTCTGCACCATCTGGTTCCTCTCCATTAATGATTGCTCCAGCATTTCATTCTGTTCAGCCAACCCATAAAACTTCCCTTGAAGGTCCTCACATTTTCTTCTCAAGTCGTCCACAGAGCTTGAGCTCATCTGAACCTCTTCCTTCCAGGCTTCTGTAGCAACAAAGCGTCCTGTATCAGAAGGGGAAGCGCCCACAGAACTCTTCTGGTCCCAATCTGGTAGAGGAACAGAATTTGCACTCACAGATCGAGCTAACCATTCAACCTTGTCAATTATGTCCCTTGAGTAAAAATGCTCAGGCAGATCAAAATCTTCCAGTATTTCTTCTATCCTGTGCAGCACAGAGTCCTTGAGCAGGAAGGATTCTCTAATTGCAGTGGCTGAGTTGCGGATGTATGAAAGCTCTGATTCTAGAGCTTCTGCACGCTCACCAGCCTCTGAATAAGCCTTTAGTTTCGTTTCCAACTCCTGCAGTCTAACATCTTTCAACTCTAACTCCTGCGAGCACCTTTCCAATTCACTAGATGTCTCTGCCAGTGACTGCTTGAGGCCATCACGCTGGACAACCAATCCTTTACCCTTGGCGACAGCCATGCTAAGCTTCTCTCTAACAGAGGACACCCTCTGCTCTGAATGTTCAAGTTCCTTTGCCTTTTCGTGCAAGTTGCAATGGGCAGCATTAAGAGCTTCCCTGGATTGGCTTAGTTGCTCTTTAAGACTGAGGATCTCATTTTCATGCTCAAGTTTCAAAGTACCTAACTGAGATATCTTATCCTGAAGTTCTGCCAACTCCGTCAACTGCTGTTCTCTTGATATGCAGCCCAGCTCATCAGCATCTTTCTTATGAGAAAGGACATGAATTAGTGACTGAAGACGAGAAACAGCACCAATATCTGAGTCAATGCTAGCATCTTTCTGTCTCACTACACCTTCAAGATCTCCAATAAGTTTCTCGATGGAACTTAAATCACCACATTGCCTGCTGAGGTCCTCAATATTTTTTGTTTTATTCAACAACTCCAAACTAAGTTCTTCGTTGACAGCAAGAAGTCGCTGCCTCTCATCCAAACAGTTTTGCAGTTCCTCCAGAAGGGCTTGATAGCTATTACTATGTATGTGGTCAAGCAATTCCTCATTATGTATATTCGCCTCTGTTTCTGGTACAGTGAGCACTGAATCTGAAACAAGTTTCTTTAGTTCAGAATAGAACTTGCACAGCATATCATTCGCCCATTTGCTTTTCCCAAGTAGTTCATCATACTTATCGTTTGCTTCAGAGAACATTTTGAATGTGGCTTCCCTGTCAGCAGTGGCAGCCTCTGTTTCTTTCTTCAACCGCCGGGTCATTTTCACAGTAGCATCAACAGAAGAAACAAGCCAACCAATTATATCCACGGACCCATGCCTGTCAGCTGACACTCCGGATCTTTGCTCGACTCCAACAGAGTTATCAAGTCTCTCTACTGCTTCAACGATCTGGGAAAAGGTGAATTTCCATTCTTGCTCAACTTTCAAAGCCCATTCAGCTATATCCTTCTGGGAGCTTTCTAATTGGTTAGGTAGACCAGAGACCACCTCATTTGATATCTTCTGTAACTCATGCAACTGAATCTGAAGTTCTTCAATTCTCTTATGGTAAATATTCAGTTTTCGGTGGAGCTCGGAGTTGTGTGTTTTGAGACTGCTGTCCTCCCACCTCAATTTTTCACATACAACTTGAAGTTCAATATTGTTCTCCTCAATCGAACTCATATGTTGCTTAAAAGCTTCATGAAGAACCTCATGCTCAATGTTGGTCATTTCCAAATTGTCATATTGTTCAGCCAAGGCCTCAACTTGAAGCTTGAGGTCCCTCATTGTGGCATTAGCAGCAGTCAAACCATCTTGCTCTCGCTTGTAAGCTAAGGTGGCTCGTTCAGCATCCAGGGACAATTGCCTCAACACCGCCTTTAAAGTTCCAGCAAACTTTTTGCTTGATAATAAAGGGTCTCCTGTTGTTGACTGACCCGGAATAACAATGTTGTCCTCCATCTCTTGTTCCTCATGTTGTGAATTCGACTCAAAAGCTTGGATTAGTTTTGAAACTGCTGGAGTTGCCGCTTTACCACCAGATTTACTTGAGGATGCTAAATGGTAGTGAGTCAGTTCAATTTCCTTTTCAAGTTGTTGCAACGTTCTCTCTGCCTCTTCCAAGTGTGCATTGAAGGATACTAACCCTTGATAATCATCAGGGGCCGCAAGTTCAAGCAGGTCTGCCGATGAGCTTTCTTCAAGGACATCAGAAATAGGCTTCCTTCCGTCTTGCTTACCATAAGAAGAATGAGGATGCTCATCCTGAGCAGCATCATTAATATCAGTGCGCTCAACCATCACAGATCCATCTTGAAAAACAGCAACCCCATCTAGGGGGGGATTTTGGACTTGAGTGTCACTAACTTCTGCTACCTTTGCTTTATACACATCCAAGCTACTAAGAAGACTCTTGTTTTCTGTTGCTAGTTGTTCAAGGCGCAAAGCCATTTCTTGCATTTCAGCTTCTAATTGCATGTGTTCCACCTGATGATTTGACAACGTCGCATGGAGCCCAAGAACCTCAGATCGAAGTCCCTCATTTTCGTGGATCATATTCATGTTGTCATCTTCTAATTTCTTGTGCTGCTCTTTTAACAGCACAAGGTTCTCATTCAAGTCAGTGTTTTCCACCCTTAAGGCAACTAAGCGCACCTTCTCTTCTTCAAGCTTCTTTTTCTCGTCTGCCACAGAAACAAGATTGCCACTCAATTCAGAAATTTCAATATTCAAAGCAGCAATCACGTTCTTGGACATGTCTAACTCCCTCAACAGCTTAGCATTTTCCTGAAGAAGGAATTCTTTTTCGTCACTTAGACTCCTCCTCTCATCTGTAGCTGAAGCAAGAGATTCATTTAACTCGCTGCTTTCAACTTTCAGTGATTCTGCCAAGTCCTTCAAATGAGCCAACTCCTTGGAAACAGTTAATAAATCTGATTCTGAGCTTTCCAGACTACTCTGCAATTTATTTGCCCTTGCAGAAACTTCATCAACCTCTGCCTTGGATGCTTCTAATTGACTTTGAAGCTCTGCCTTGCTGCCAACAGCATCATTGAGGTCAGACCTACAAGCTGAGAGCTCCTGAAAAAGGTTATCATTCTTAGCATGAGCTTCCTTGACTGAGGCCCTCATTCTTGATATTTCTTCATTCAATTGCAAAAATTGGCGATCGTTTTCATTTTGCAAATCAAGCTGCTCAGAAAGTTGCAGGTGAAAGATATCACTTCTACAACTGGCAACAAACAACTCCTCACTGAGTTTCTCCAGATGAGCATGATAGCCAGGTTGTGGTCCTGTCAAATCATCAGTATCTAACTCCACTTCAGATACTGAAGCTCTTGACTTTATTAGTAACCCAAAATCATCTTCATTAAGCCCCTTTATCGCCTCAATAAGTTGCACCAAAGTGATCGGGGTCGGGCCCGATTCAGATGGCCTTATATTTCCATCAGGTGGAGGCTTGTCAGACCTTTTGTTGACAAACCCCATGGACTTTTCTTTTTCTCTTTCAGATCCATCATGTTCTTTGCTGCAATGATCAGATTGAGACTGCATTTCTGTCATGTCCACAACAGATGAAGCACTGGAGGTACAATATTCTTCAGAGGCAGGTAAAACAGACTGCATGAGTCCATCTGACCTTTCCATTCTTAAAGTTAGTGCAGATGCATCAGCATGAATCTTTTCTGACAGGGTCACTGCTTGCTCTACACCAACATCTATCCCAGCTTCCCCTTTTACAGTTCCAGCAGGTACACTGCTTTCAGATGCACTAGGTTGCCCGTCAATTTTAGGGATTGTCCCATAACTACTATCAAGTTGTCTTGAGACCAAACCATGAGCTTCCTGCATTGCCCCTACCCAGAAACAAGTGAGAATTTAACAAACATCAGACCATGCATTCCCATTTCAAAAAAAGGTGCTAAGGAAAGAAAATCGCCAAAACATTGTTACAAAAATGGACAAAATTATTGTTATTATTATTAAGAAAAAGGAATGCAAGAGCACAACCTACATCGGTTACCTGAAGTTCCCCTTCAAGGACCAAAGGCGCAGTGGAAGCACCGTCTTCTGATTCCGCTGATTCCTTATTCTCTTCCCTGTGCATCATATTTTCTTCAGTTGTGGAGGCACTTAAATCAGTTGCCTCAGGTTCCCCTTCAAGCACCAAAGGGACATAACCACCTTCTTCTGATTGCACTGATTGCACATTCTCTTCCATGTGCATCATATTTTCTTCAGCTGTGGAGGCACCCAGATTGGTTATCTGAGGTTCCCCTTCAAGCACGAAAGGTAAAGTGGAACCACCTCCTTCTGATTGCACTGATTCCTTATTCTCTTCCTTGAGAGTCATATTTTTTTCAGTTATAACAGCATCTACATTGGTAACCTGAAGTTCACCTTCCGTGCCCGTAAGCACAGTGGAAGCACCTTCTTCTGATTGCACTGACTCCTCATTCTCCTCCCTAAGAGTCATATTTTTTTCAGTTATAACAGCATCTACATTGGTTGCCTGAAGTTCACCTTCAGGCAACAAAGGCACAGTGGATGCACCTTCGTCTGATTGCACTGAGTCCTTATTCTCTTCCTTGTCAGCCATATTTTTTTCATTTGTAACATCAGTACTAGCTGTACTGACACTTACAATGTTAGGATCCTGAGTTTCTGATATCACTACAGGCATAGAACTTTCCTCAATAGCCATAATGGTGCTCTTGTTGGACTCGACATGATCATTAGCATTATCAAGAGATCTCACATCCTGAGCAGACAACTCAGATGTATGAGCAGGCATCATCCAATCTTCTACAAATTCAAGTTCAGGAGAAATCGCTGATTGACTGACATCCGTAACATGATCAGTAGTAGCAACTGAATTCTGCAAAGAGTCCAAACTTCCTGAATTTGAATCCAGATGAGTCATATTTTCTTCTTCGAGAACCTGCTGCAGTCCTGCTGATTCAGGCTCCTTAGATGTCATATCAACATCAGCTTCCCGGGGTTCAGATTTGCCAGATTTTTTCCCAGATTTTGCATTACTACTGCTGCCTTTAACATCCTTCTTCTGCCGAAATTGCTGAAGCTAATGATGGGGAAAAGGAGAAAGTTCAGCTTCAAACTGATCTTAGTTACTATTATCTAGCTAGCAAGTATCAACCAACTAAAAGAAACAAAAGCAACAAAACCATCATGTAACGAACTACTGATCGTATGAAAATCCTGTCAGTTTTCTGAAACTTTTCACCTAAGTAAGGTCATCAGACACATAGTTTTCCTTCAAGTAGAAGGGTATAAAACTAGGGGTGTTATATTTCATTTCCCTTCGTTTAAGCAGATCTATCATCCAATTAATAAAGCATAATGCCAAACCAGAAATTGGAACAACAATTATGTGAAGCTAGATCACACATTGAGATGAGCAACAAATCCGTCCACAAATGGCTTCCTTTGGATCTAGGAAAAATGAAGCTAGCCACTAGATGTACGCCAACTTACGGCCAAAACTACTCGTATCTGAATGATTTTGAAGTTCTTAATGAGTTCATTCCTAGTTGCTATAGCTTTCTATGAACTAGTCCCATCATAAATGAAGACAGTTAACAAAGTGCAAGGAATCAAGGTGCAGAGAAAATGAATCAATACCCTTTTACGCCCAGCTGCAAGCAGATCGGTGCGGTTCTTGTTCTTTTCCATCCGCACCCCCTGGTTTCAGGCCTCCCGGGATAATCAATCACCACCTCCTCTTGCAACTCTCACTCACCATTAGCTCCTCTCACTGCTGTACCATCCCGAACAAAACAAAATTCAGCACACCGCATGAACTCGGGAGCAAAGTGGCAACAAGACAATCTCAAATCTCAATAACTCCACACAAATAGCTAGCATATGGACACCAAACAGCTAAACACAGGCAAAAACTCGAATGTACATTCCTGGTTTCCTCACGCTACACACCCTCACCGATATGTTCATCACTAAATCCTTTCCACATTTCTTCGGCAGCCAATCGAACAGCAAATTAATGAACAAAAGCGACCGAATCTGAAGTCCTTACCACAAACCGAAACACTCAGAACTCAAATCACGACAGGAATCCACAGATTCAACAATGAAACACCCGAGATTGAATCAGAGAGAAAACGGTAACAAAAGGGAAACAAGATAAGAGAGAAACGAAACGCTTCGTGATGGAGAAAAGCGTACGTTAGTCCGATTTGAGAGTTTTCAACTGCCGTTCTCGCAGACGCCGCCGGGTGTTAAAGGGGGCCGTTCCGTGCGAAGTTGCTTCGTTTCCAAAGAACGTCAATGGCGTGTTGTAGGATCGATCTGCCTCCCTCCGTTTGCTGCTTGCCGGTCTCTGTATATTGGATCTAACGCAAGCTTCCGTTCTTTTTCTTCTTTGTGGCCTGGCCTCTGCTCTTTGCTCTGCTTTTCTGTGCGGGGCAAGCGACGAAGACAGACAAAACGAAACGAACTGGTGGGGCACTCTGTTTGATAGGTCGAGAACGGTGCCGTTTTAGCTTTCTTTGGCACAACAAGTGAACGCGCGAGCGACAATGCGAACGGAGGATTTCCATTCTTGCTCAAATTTCGAACTCCATGGCACCATTCAACAAGACTACACAATTGTAGAGGAAACAACACCGCCACCGGCATGGGTTTAAGCGCCACACCTAGAGTATATGAATCGCTATTCGTCGCCCTAAAATTCAAATTTTATCGCCCTAAAATGCACCAAATTGACGATCTTGCCCTCTAACTCCAATTTCAAACCAAAACACTAAACAAAAAATTCCTTACGTTACCCTGCCCAGCCGCCGCCGACCTCAACACGGACGGTGCTATCGCTGTGGATTCTTTTATCCGGCATATGCCCACCTCAACTTGAGCGTCGCTGGTGATTTACTTTTATTGCCGGAGGAAGAAGACGAAGAAGAAGCTTAGAAATCTTGACCTCACTATATATGATGACTTCGAGAAGATGAATTGCCACTCTGCACAAATTGAACTGGGAACGGAAGGGATGAATCCTGAAACCCAGAAATCAAAATAACAACCACAACCACAACACGAATAAAACCCTTCTAGACATTGAAACCCTAAAAACCCAGATCGAAACCCTTTCTAATTGGAATCCCGACAAGCTGAGATGCGCCGGTCTGGTAGAATCTAAATCAATCGCATATGACATCGGGAATAGAGACAGAGTGTGCCGTCGTTCGCAGCTAGGTGCGCTCCTTCCGAACATCTTGAGCAGAGATGGAGCGCCTTTCTCCGATACCGCCACAGGCTCGTCGTCGGAATGACCCACTGGTGATGGTAGTTTGAAGAGGTACGAGGTTCCGACCTGTCCCAACTCGCCGGAGACGGGTTTTTAACCCTTCTGGTGCTTCCAGCGACGGTCGGCGGGTTTGATGTACATTGTACAATAATTAAGCTAAGGATATTTGAGTCATTTCAATAAAAATTAGGGCGACGAATAAGATGTTTTAGGGCGACGAATAGCAATGCCCAGTATATATATAGGGTTAATTGCATGGTTGGTCACTAACATTACAAAAAGCGTTCATGTTTGGTCACTGGAAAAATTTAAATCCATTGTTGGTCACTAACTTTACAAAACCAGTTCATTTATGGTCACTCTCCGTTAGCTGCCGTCCAACGCCGTTAACGGCGTCCGTTAAGTGATGACGTGGCTGACGGATTCGCCTAATCAGCACCTTTTAACCCCAAGATTGACCGCCACGTCATTTAAACCCGCCATGTCAGCTAAATCTAACCAAACCTAACCAAACCTCTACCCAAACCCGACCAGACCCAACCCACCCACTCATCTATGTTATTTATGTCGCTTTCTGGCCAGAAGAAACCTATCATCTTCCCAAAACCTTCACAGCTCTGTTTTCTTCTCATCCATTTCTCCTCTGCTAATGGTGACACCTTTCTGTCGTTGTGGATTGGCATCAGATCTCAAGATGAGCTGGACAGAGGCGAATCCAGGGAGGAGGTTCTACGGGTGCAGCAAGTATGGGGTAAGATTTCTGACTTTTCTGCTTTGATTTGTATACCATTCGATCATCCTCTCCTTCATCCCTCTCTGTTTTTGTGGTTGGATCTGTAGACAGATGGGGCATGTAATTTCTTCAGATGGCATGACCCAGTAGTTGACGAACATATGAAGTTTGTGCTGCTGAACTTTCATCGTCGGATTCGGGAACTAGAGAAGAGGCAAAATGGGCAAGGGTCCAAAGCTAATGGCTATCCAGTGTTAATCTTCATTGTGATTGCTCTTGTCTTTTCTTTCATCTGGATGGGATTGGGGATGTAAGAAGCTATTTGCTCAACCTTGCTGATGTAATCGTTTCTGTATTGTAGACTGTAACCCTAGAAAAATTAACCCTTCACGTTTTGTTTCTGAAAGTAATGTTAGTTGTACGATTGGTCACTCAAAAAACCTAAAGGTCCACATTTGGGCACTTAAAAAATGTAAAGGTCCACATTTGGCCACTCAAAAACATGTAAAGGTCCACATCTGGTAACTGAAAAATATGAAAAGGTCCACATTTGGTCACTCAAAAACATGTAAAGGTCCACATCTAGTAACTGAAAAATATGAAAAGGTCCACATTTGGTCACTCCAAATCATGAGAAGGTCCACATTTGGTCATTCCAATCACTTGAAAAGCTAGATTTAGAACAACACTTCAATACCTAACTGATCTGCATTACACTATTTGACAGTTAAGTCAGAAACAAACAGATCACATCTAAGATTCATTCATAATTAGTGCATTAACGGCTATGTTGTCCAAAAGAGCCATGCATAATTAACAAGTTCCTTCTCCATGGACTTGTATGACAAAATGGCAAATCAATATTGATTTGCAATTGTATGACAAAATGGCAAATCCACATTGATTTAAGTTCATCGTTTAGTTGAACTCAAGTAGAGAAGCTGTTTAGTTGAACTCAAAATCGTTCAGAAAACACAAACCTGTTTAGTTGATAAATCTGATAAATCATGAAAACTGAAAACAAGAAACAAAAACGCGTTTAGTTACTACTATAAGAACTAAAAACCAGAAAAGAGATGGAGTAAGGCGTTTATGGAGGGGAAGTGGTCGGCGGCCGACGGACTAGCGGCGGAGGCAGGGCGTCGGCGGCGGTTGCGTGGGCGGACGTCGGCGGGCTGGGCGGCTGGGCGGGCTGCGGCGGGCGGAGGCGAGGCGGCGCCGGGCGGAGGCGGAGGGGTCGCGCCAGAGGCTGGGCGAGGGCGACCTTCGGAGGTGAACTCCTCTGTCGTCGAGAAGAAGATGGAAAATGGTATGGGGGGCGGCTGATAGTGATATGTTGAAGTAGGGTTTGGGGGGGGGGGGCTGAGTTAAAAAAAAAGAAATTTTTTTGCTTCTGTGGGGATTCGAAAAGTGGTCTGGTTTAATGAAATCAAGTGCCCAACCAGTAGGAATCCCGTGTGCAACATGTTTAAGAAACAGATCCAAAGCAATAAATTATTGTTTCTCATATTTGGGCCTTGTTGTGCAACTCTGATTCACAACAGAAAATAAAAACCCAACTAAACACGATTTTTTTTCTTGGTTTTCCAAATTTCATAAAACAAAACAGACAACAAAAACAAGCAACAATACTAAACGGGCCCTAAGTTTCCACGCACACAAAAATCCGTTTCCCCTAATTCTGTTGGTAGCAATAAAAAGGAAAATTATTAATAATAATAAATATTACAATTAGAACGTCTGCCATTAGGTTAATTAAGGAAATCAACATTCTCGTCATAAATCCTAGGTGAAATCGACCATTTCTCTTCTCGATTGGAAGTCCCGGAAAAAAATCAACCATTTCTCATCATAAATCCTAGTTTTAAAAAACTTATTAAATTCGATTAAATGTTTTGCATTGTATCAATTTCATAGTTAAATATCTCAAACCTTATATTGTGGATAGGAATATGTTGGAATCTATAGTTTCTCGATTAGACGTAGAGAAGACTCGTTGTGGCTTGCGGAAGGTCGGGCAAAAGCATCTTTTCGCAATTAGTAGAGATATTGACGTGAAAAATTATTGAAACTCTCGTAGATCCCCTAAATTTTGGATCCGAACATGGCGGAATCAACCGTTTCTCGATCGGACATTTTGGGCTCAAATAAATGAATAGTGCCACAAATTCCATCGTGGTTTTTGGAGGCCCTTGTGGTCATAACGAGAAGTTTCTTGAGCCTACCGCACGTATTTTGACGATGTGAACAATTGTTGTTAGAGGATGCTGAGACGACTTAGCCTCTAAGCCAATGTTATAGTATGATTAGATAGGTCGAGGTTAAAGGTATAGCTATTTGGTGGAATGAGGGTTTAGGGTTTGAGAGGGGTAGGAGATGTAAAAGGGGAAGATATGCTTTCATTTTTGTAACTATCATAATTAGTCCAATTAAGTCGAGTTTATTATTCTTTATCACTATTAAGTACAATATTTTTAATTTAATTTCTATTCGGTACAATTTATATATTGTATGATTATTAACATACCATAAATTAAAAAATAAAATAAAATACTCATACATATTTTATATGTAATTTACCCATACAATATTAAATATATAAATAGCATGACAATTACTTGGAGGAAACATTTGCACCAATTTACCTTGGACGTGGGTTTTCAATGGTTAATTGAGGAAAATAATTACCTTAATTAGGAAAAATAATTTCCTTAATTAAACCCATGACAATTAGGAAAAGAGAAGACGTGGAGTTCGGTTATATTTATTAAGGAGCAATTTCGGAAACCCTTATTTAACATAATATAATTAGTTAATTCCATTCTATCTCTAATAAAACCTTAAAATTTTGTTTCCCTTAATTCCGTTGATTGCAATCAAAAGAGGCGGATGAAGATGATCGAGGAAACCAGCGGTGGGTGAGACCATCTCTGCCCCAAAGCTGCCGGCGAGGGTCGTCCGACAACGGCAGCTGGCGGTCCCCGTCCGACTCCGGTGGGCGGACGGATAAAAAAAAAGAAGAGAAAAAACGTGGCCTTGATGGCGAGCTCCTCTTCGACGGCGGCGATTTCTTTCTCGATGGCGGTAACCTCTTCAACAGCTGTGGCGAGCTCTATTTTTATGGCGTAATCTTGGTCGGCGGCTGGAGTTGTTTGGGGATGGAGGGAGGTGAGTAAACAGAGGCGGGAGGGGAGACAAACTCTGCGGCGTCTTGGAGATGGAGGAGATGGAGGTTTGCAACGGATGGTCGGCGGCTGGAGTTGTTTCTCAATAGCGCCGACACAAAATCCGGCCAACAATTTTGTCGGCGAGATGGGCAGTTTTGGTTAGGATTTTAAGTGTTGAAGGGTAAAATAGAAATTGTTCATAAATATACGGGCGGCAAATAATAAATAGATGGGCGGCAAATAACGATTCAGAACTTTAATCCTCTGCCCGTAGAAAATTTCAAACTCATATCTGCCGTCCGATTACATCCGTTCTGTTGACTAAAACAGAAAACCTTTTACTTTTTTGTTTTCCAAGTTCTTCCTCACCCGGTCGTCCGGTCACTCCATCCATCCCACCGTTTTTATATCCACCTCCTCTTTCTCATCATCTCTCCCCCTTCCCTCACAAATTGAAAGGAGAAAAGGAAATGGCAGTTGATCTAATGAGCTTCCGGAAGATCGACGATCAGATGGCGATACAGGAAGCAGCGAATCAAGGCTTGCAGAGCATGGAGAGCCTGATCCGCGCCATGTCTCGTCACCACCACCAACACTCCAGTTCCAACATCCACTCCACCGCCGGCGACTGTACGGACCTCACCGAGGCCACCGTCTCCAGATTCAAGAAAGTCATCTCCCTCCTCAACCGCACCGGCCACGCCCGCTTCCGCCGCGCTCCCCTGCTCCATCCCCGTCCTCACTCCCCTCCCTCGGCCGCCGCCGAGCCGCCTCCAGCTCAATCGTGCGGCAAACATCGCGTCGTTGCAGCTCCGGTGGTGCCGGCGGTCGTTCAATTGACGCCGCCTCCTACTCCGATTCAACCGGTGGCGGCCTCGATTCCGGCGCCATCGAGCTTCGCGCAGTCGCAGAGCTTGACTCTCGATTTCACGAAACCTTAACATTTTCGGCTCGAATTCCAAGAGCGTCGAGCTGGAATTCACCAAGGACAGCTTCAGCGGGTCGTCCAATTCCTCGTTTATCTCCTCCGCAATTACCGGCGGCGGTGAGGGAAGCGTCTCGAACGGGAAGCTAGGGTCGTCGATCTTCCTGTCCCCGCCGCCGACGGTTTCCGCCGCGAAGCCGCCTCTCTCGTACGGCAAGAAGAGGTGCCGCGAGCACGATCGCTCCGAAGATCTCTCCGGCAGATTCTCCGGCTCGACCACCACCAGCGGCAACTGCCATTGCTCCAAGAGGCGGTGAGTTTTGTTCACTCTAGAGCTTTTTAGGAAAGTAATTAGATTGTTAATTTCTGCAATTAAGCGAGGGTGTCCATTAATTACCTTAGGTCAACGGAAGGCAGGGGCCGTGAAAAAAAAGGGATTAATTGGACCAAGCACGCGTGACGGTGACAACACGAAAAAGAAGGGAGACCTGATTTGAGCTTTGTTATTAATTAAACCACCAATTAATTGTTTGTCGTGTAGTGGGTTAGGTTAGCATAGTGGAAATATCTTATTTTAATTCTTCAAACTAAGAGGTCGTTTGGAAGTTATGATTCTAGATGAATGATTCTTTGAATTCGTGTATTCTAGAGAATCAATCGTTTTTTTTTTCAAAAATTTATTCATTACATGCATTTGAGGTGGGCCCTCAAATCTCATATCATCCACAATCACTCATTTTAAATCTCAACAAAAAGGTGAGATTCTTCCTTTGAGATTGTTGGCTTTAATTTGTTCCACTTTTAGCTTATAAAGTAATTTTTTCTTTTCTTTAAAATTTTTGAATGGCAACAACCAAACAAGACATTCTTTCAATCATCCAATTCTTACAATCTTTGTATTTACAATAGATGTATTCATCAAATACACACATTTGAAAAATCTCAACTTCCAAACGGCCCCTAAGAACTTTGACCTTAGGAGAATCATATTAATAATAATATTTGTATATTTTTTGTGCTAATTATCGTGAGAATTCTGTTAATTGAGTGGTTAAATCTAATTTTGTTCTTGGACCGACGTATTGCAGGAAAAACCGGGTGAAGAAAACGATTCGGGTCCCGGCGATTAGTTCGAAGATCGCTGATATCCCGCCGGACGAGCATTCCTGGAGAAAGTACGGTCAAAAGCCGATCAAGGGCTCACCTTACCCAAGGTAATAACCAATAACCAAACCATCGGGTCGACTATTTAACCGACGATCCGGTCTAAAGGTTCGAATTCTGGGGCTAGAGTTAAAAATTTTCTTGGTTTTGTGTTTCAGGGGATATTACAAGTGCAGCACGATGCGGGGGTGTCCGGCGAGGAAGCACGTAGAGAGGGCGACCGACGATCCGTCGATGCTGATCGTAACCTACGAAGGCGAGCACCGCCACGCGCAGCCGCCGGCGGTGGTGGCTGCTTCTCACGGCGGAGCAGGACTGGTGTTTGAGTCAACGTGAGTAACAGAGCTAAGATTTTTAATGTTAGGTTAGGAAGGTAGTTTGGAAATGAAACGGCAAGATGACAAAAGAAGATGGAGATGAAAGGGAAAGATATTGATGGAGGTGGGAGGTTGTTGAATTGGATGTACATTGAGTTTCTCCTTATTGGTTCTTGTGGCGGAGAGAGATGAATCTGGCAAAGCATTGCAATTTGCAGACTAATCAAATACATAACAAGCACTAAACTTTGTCTTAATAGAGACCACGAATGATACTTAACCCAAGGAAAGCAGGCAACGCTTACTAGCTGCAGTTGCTCAAAAGACTAAACAAGCAGGCAACGCTTACAACTCTTTCATTAAAACAATTTTTCATATAATTAAGGGTGAGCATCGGTCGATTCGTTCTATAATCAGATCTAATCGAGGAATCAGAATCATGCTTGATGCTTGATTCGTTTGGTTCGATTCGAACTAAAATTCAATTGTGGTCCTTTTTCTATATGTAAGTTAATTTGTAGGTTCGAAATCGAATCAAAATATATTCGAATCGATTCGATTTGATCCAAATTTCGATTCCGTACAATTATGTATGGTATAGGTAAGATTGTTACCCACCCCTAATAAGAATAATCAGACGTGAACATGTGAGCTATCATTTCTTTTGGTTTTGGTGATAGTTAAATTGATGCATTGTCATCATGCATGCATAATAATATACACATGTATATAAGAAGATTGGTGTATTGTAATTTACATCGTTTGATTTATGTGATAGTTGGAAGAAGAAAAAAACTCAACAATCTCACAAAAAACTCGAGATTTAACTATCACTCATTTTGAATAATAGTTTGTGTGAAATCAAACAAACAATACATTGTGGATGCATGCATTTTAACAATCCCAACCAAACAATCACCAAAACCAACTTAATTATGTTTGGAAAAATCCAACTCTAAATGTCTAATTGATTTTCCCCCATTGAAACACATTTAAGGAACATAAATTATTTAACAAAACTAAACGGCTAGCCTAATACTAATAGGTAATTTGTTTGTTATAAAGTTCACATTCATTCAGGTGTGTGTGAGGTGACGCTTTGGCTAATTCACCTGTGCGGTGGGGTCTTTGGTTGGGAGTGCCGGAAACAGAGAGCCCAACTGTCAAGCATTTTCAGCATTACATTACTGTTGTCGTGCATTCCATCAACACTGCAAAAGCTAAAAACTTTACTAATTTCCTTTAGACGCTCTCTCCCTCTCATTCTCTCTGCAAAATCAATCAATCTCAATCGGGTATTTTGGTATAGGGTTTCACTCCCACCCTCTTCACTTCCCCACACAGCTCGCCCAATTCTCTTCTCCCCCCTGCTTCATCTGGGTTCTGAAGCTTTTGTCTTCAAGCCAGCTTGCTCTCGCTCACCGACTCAGTCAAGACGCTTGATTAACCCAATTCCCCATTATTGCTCCCTTTTTCCTCTCGCGTATCCCATCTACTTTTCCACCAAACTTTTTACTCTCCCCTGGTTTGTGGGTTTCCTTTTTGTGTGCGCTTTCCGATTTGAGATTGCGCTGTCAGTTCTTGTGTGAGTTTGGTGGAAATTATTGGGTAGGATAAAGGGAGGAAGGAAGGGAGGAAGAAACAAGAAAAATCATGAAGATTTGCTCAAGTACAACTCCTGGTTGATCCGACAACGTGTTAATCCAGCTGCCAAGCTCGTTTCCTAGCTTCCTTCCTTGTTCCAGCACAAGTTTCCTCAGATTGGAAGCTCCAAAGTTGGTTACTTTCTTTCCGATCAGCTCCTGGATTGGGGAAGTTTTTGAGTTTTTTTTTTTGAGCTGTTGATTTGGGGACCGGAATGGCGGAATCCTGGAAAGGCGCTTCCAATGACAACAAGGATAAGATTCAGAATCTGATAGCTGCGAGGAAGTCACTGAAGCTGAGCTTGGAGAAGTCCAAATCGCTGGGGCTTGCCCTAGGTAAAGCTGGGCCTAGACTGGACGAGATTAATCAACGGCTGCCTTCTCTGGAAGCTTCGGTGCGCCCCATCCGTGCAGACAAAGACGCCCTTGTTGCAGTTGGAGGTCACATTAACCGTGCTGTGGGTCCTGCTGCTGCGGTGCTCAAGGTGTTTGATGCGGTTCACGGGCTTGAAAAATCGCTGCTTTCGGATCCTCGGCATGATCTCCCTGGTTATTTGTCTGTGCTCAAGCGCCTGGAGGAGGCATTGAAGTTTCTCGGGGAGAATTGTGGATTGGCAGTTCAGTGGTTGGAGGATATAGTGGAGTATTTGGAGGATAATTCGGTTGCGGATGAGAAGTACCTGTCGAATTTGAAGAAGTGTCTAAGGGAACTGCAGAACGATGATGAAAGGTCCCGTCTTGATGGCGGGCTGCTGGATGCTGCCTTGGATAAGTTGGAAGGAGAGTTCAGGCGGCTGTTGGCAGAACACAGTGTGCCACTAGAAATGTCATCTTCATCTGCTGACGAACAGGCGGCGGCCATTGCACCCTCGCAATTGCCTGTGGCGGTAATTCAGAAGTTGCAGGCCATTCTTGGTAGGCTTATTGCAAATAACAGACTTGAGAAATGCATTTCGATATATGTTGAAGTCCGTAGTTCAAATGTTAGGTCTAGCTTGCAGGCGCTCAATTTGGACTACCTTGAAATTTCGATCGCTGAGTTCAATGATGTGCAGAGCATTGAGGGTTATATTGCCCAGTGGGGCAAGCATTTAGAGTTTGCTGTCAAGCATTTGTTTGAAGCGGAGTACAAGCTTTGTAATGATGTCTTTGAGAGGATAGGATTGGATGTGTGGATGGGTTGCTTTGCTAAAATAGCTGCTCAGGCTGGCATTCTAGCATTTCTACAATTTGGGAAGACTGTTACAGAGAGTAAAAATGATCCTATCAAGCTTCTCAAGTTACTGGACATATTTGCATCTCTTAACAAATTAAGATTGGATTTCAATCGGCTCTTTGGTGGGGCAGCTTGTGCTGAGATCCAAAATCTAACGAGGGATCTCATAAAGAGCGTTATTGATGGAGCGGCTGAGATTTTCTGGGAGCTTCTGGTTCAGGTGGAATTACAAAGGAAGATTCCACCTCCAGCTGATGGAGGTGTTCCCAGACCAGTGACCTTTGTTACCGAGTACTGTAACAAGCTTCTTGGGGATGACTACAAGCCTATACTGACGCATGTTCTGCATATTCACCGAAGTTGGAAGCACGAGAAGTTCCAGGATAAGCTTCTTGTTAAGGAAATGTTGAGCATAATTAAGGCCATCGAGCTCAATTTGGAAACGTGGATGAAATCTTATGAAGACAACACCCTATCCAATTTTTTTGCCATGAATAACCATTACCACTTGTACAAGCATTTGAAGGGGACAAAACTAGGGGAAATACTGGGAGATTCTTGGTTGAGAGAACACGAACAGTACAAGGACTACTATGCTGCAATCTTCTTGAGAGACAGTTGGGGTAAGCTTCCTAGTCATTTGAGCCGGGAAGGTTTGATTCTCTTCTCTGGTGGGCGTGCCACTGCCCGGGACCTTGTGAAGAAAAGGCTAAAGACTTTCAATGAAGCTTTTGATGAGATGTATAACAAGCAGTCGAACTGGGTTGTGCCAGATAGAGACCTAAGAGAGAAGACAAGCCAGCTGATCGTTCAGTCTGTTGTGCCTGTTTACAGAAGCTATATGCAGAACTATGGGCCTTTAGTTGAGCAGGAAGGAAATTCCTCCAGTAAGTATGCAAAATACTCGGTCCAGTCTTTGGAGCAAATGCTTAGCTCATTGTTTCTGCCTAAACCTGGGAGGTATGGAAGCTTTAAAGTTAATAGGAGGGTCAGCGACAAATTCGATAATGGCGTACCGGCTCTGCATCGTGCTGCCTCTGCAATTGTGTGATTGTCGTGTGGTCACTTGTGTTGGTTTGTTTGGTTGTCCTCTCAAAATCTAGATGATCAACCCCTTTTTCTGTACATAAGGGATGGAGGTCCTCACAGGCCTTAAATTATGTCATATAATCATATCTCGCGCTGTGGCTCCTCTGAACGCTGCCAACCAAGTTTTCCTCCATCAGCTGAAGCTCCATAAGATGCATGGCAAACGGGAGAGTGCGCGTCTCCAATGTCTGGAGCATTCTGGAAAGCTTTGTTGATCTGAGCAGCTCCAGGCATATGAAGTATGTTCCTAAATGCTGGAACAGTAGATAATACTTTTGAGGTATAGCTTTATCTCATTTTATTACCCCATTTATTCAATATTTGCCATAACATGGCTGCGTTTAAAGCCTCTCTGCACCTGCAACCGTTTAGATTGTCTAGCAGGGATTAACTTAAATTGTTACCTTGAGCAGTAGTCATTATACTGAGGTACGTACCCTTCAATGGGGTTTTTACCTTTTAGTGATGTAATGGATGCTAGAGGCCTTGTTCAGCCATGAATTTACTACTGAAAGCACTTTTCACAATAAGATGTCTTTCCATCTCTCTTTTTGTCGCAGTAGCTCCCCATTTGAATGATATTCTCGTATTCAGGTTCTAAATGGATCCTTTGCTGTAAAGACAGCATGCATCCATATGCTTTTGAGAACGTAATTTGCTTTATTCCATCTCTCTGGCCCGTTGTGGATCTATGAATCTTCCAAAACAACTGTTGCTGCTTCATCTGGGTTTCTTTGGGAACTTGTTACCATATTTTTTCGTTGATCTGCTCGCCCTGATCTATATCCCCGTTCGGGTATTACCTGGCCAGGAGCGACAATCGCGGATATGATTACTAGTGCACGAAGAGAAGAGATGGTGGGAGATCAATGCCGTTGATATGAGTTTGAGCTTTTAGGTTCATCTTGAGCTTGCTAAAAACGTAGCCATGCTCGCTATCGTGGCAATTACGGGGAGTTCATCATTCTTCCAAGCTGTTGCAGACTTGCAGCAGTAGCTGCCTCTCCGTTCCCCCGATATCGCCTGTGAGGAGATTGAGGGTAAGGAGGCTTGCCAATCTGGTGATTCCGGGAGGGATTTCGCCCGAGAAGCTGTTGCTGTGAAGCCATTGTTGGCAGAGAGAAGTGGCATCATCGATGGATGCGGAAGTTGAGCTGTGGAGGAGTCGAGAACTGAGGTCTAGCTACTGCTAGGTGACTCTTTGGTTGCTGACGTCATACGGTTTCCCATTTTGCAGAAATGGAGTGAAGAAGTAAGAGTTGTTGCTGTTCATCGTTCATCTGCTTACTGCTACTGCATTCGCCTCCAGCCAGGGATCCAAATGAAACGTCAAATGAGCTCATAAGAAGCAGAAAATAAAGGCTCCAATTTTCATCTAAAGATGGGCTTAGAGAATCCATCTAGGGCCATACGTTTTAAGGCCCAACTTAATCTCTTTTACATTCTAAGCCTGTTTATTTATTTATTATTAAATGTGTACCAAAAAAATATTTATTAAATAAGAAAATTACAATAGCTTCAGAGAAAAATAAATATTAACTAGGAAGAGAGGAATTTATTTTAAACCTGTGCAAAGTCCTAACTCCTAATCATTCTCTTCAAAACTCATAATCGACCAACCTAATCTAATCATTAACTAATTCTGGTTTATGAAACCGTATCGACGGTTCAACCACGACCAGTAGCGGAGGTTAAACCAGTAAGCTGTATTTAACGGTCTAACGATTGAACTACGATTAAACCACGATTCTATCATAAAATATCATATCACTGACTTTTCCGATACAATATCCGGTACGGTTTCATCGACACCCCACCCTCCATCCGACCATCCCTAATCCATACTGCGCATGTACGTATTCGTATACCGTATCTTATCAGCTACATACTTATCTTATCTCCCACCGTATATATATAAAAACCTTTCCCCCCCAAATTAAAATAATAAATTTCTCGCCTTTTTGTATTGTGGGAGTTGTCTTTTCTCTTTCCTTTCCCACTCTCTCTCTCTCCTTCTCATCCATCTATTATGGTTTCTCTCTTTAAAAAAGCTCTCTATCTTCTCCTTCTCTCTCCAATGGAATAAGCGGATAACTCCTTTGTTTACTTTCCCCTCCAATCTGTCAAAAAATTTCTTCCTTTTCCCCCTTTCCCTTCTGTTCCTCCCTGTACTCTCAATCTCTCCATCTTCAGCCTCCGATTGATGACAACGAAGCCTCTCTGGAAGACGGACGCCAACACCGGGAAAGCCAGGAGGGTAGAGCTCCGGCGAGCCAAAGGAGCGGTTACTTGAACGCCGATCCGTTTCAGTCTCTCTCGGATCTTCTCTCATCTCTATCTTTGGTGAACTTTACCTTCTCTATTTTTTGGTCGTCTGCAAAAAAATAGAAAAGAGAAGCGGAGGATAAGGCACTGACTATCACATGGATATCCTTGTCGGTCCTACCTTCACCGTCGCCGTTTCGCCTCCTCAGGCGGCGGCGGCTTACTCCCTCTCCCAGCCGGAGACCCAGCGGTTACTTCTGAAGCATAGGGTTTCGTCCGTTGAGGAGGGAGAAGAAGACGAGGATGGGTTAGTGGGTTCGATCTCGATCTCCAACCGCAGTCGATTCGGCCTTCCGATGGCTGGATCTGGAAAATCGCTCGAAGATTCTTCCGATAGCTCGTCTTCATCCGTCGGCGCTCCCGACGACAGCGACGAGGAAGAGGAAGACGACGGAGGGAGCAATAGCAGCAGCGGCGCCTCGTCGTCTATGAAGAAAGGCCTCGGCTCCCTCGGCTCCATGGACGCCCTGGAGGACTCTCTCCCCACAAAGTGAGTTTGTGCTCCTGCTCGATTTGGATTCGGATCTCTCTACTACCGATTATTAATTGGGGGGTGATTTGATTTCTCAAAATTGCAGGAAGGGATTGTCGAATTACTTCGCCGGGAAATCGAAATCGTTCGCGAGCTTGTCCGATGCGTGCTTGGCGGTGAGCCAAGCGAAGGATCTGGAGAAGCCGGAGCACCCGTTCAACAAGCGGAGGAGAATTCTGATGGCGAACAAGTGGTCGAGGAGATCGTCGTTCTACAGCTGGCATAACCCTAAATCCATGCCGCTGCTCACCTTGAACGAAGACGACGACGACGAAAGCGGCGACCACAATCGCCGCCGGGGGAACGAAGAAGACGACGAAGAGGAAGAAGACCGCCGTGAAAGCCTCTCGTCGTCCTCGTCGTCGGATAAGGATGAAGAGGATGGGAGACGAGCGCAGAGGAAACTGCTGCAGGAGAGGAGATTCAACAACAGCTTCAAGTCCCATAGCTGCTTCTCGCTTACAGATCTGCAAGAGCAGCAACGGCGGCAGCGAGAGATCATCAATCTGCCGCCTCGGCGGTGAAGATCTGTAATTTCCTTTTTCATTAATTTGTTAATTAGTAAAGTACTAATTACCCTTTGAGAATGTTAAAAGAAAAAGAGAATGGAGAGCTCGGCTGGGGATTATTAATATAATAATAAAATTGTTGTCGCTTTATTAATTCCGTTTCTTTGTACAGATAAATGCAAGCTTCCTCTACGTATATATTATTTTATTTGTTTGTTGTGTTTTATCTTTATCCATAATTGTGATTTTAATTTAATAATTACGCCCTTCTTGAAATGGTCAAAGATGCGGAGCTAGACTGTATAGAATTTTCCTTCCTTCCGGTGGTAATTAAGAAAAAGGAAATGGATTAAAGGAGAGGATAATGTGTATAGTAATTGCGTGCCAGCCAGCCAACGACAATTATTAAATGTGAAGACCAACCTATCTTATCTCTTCATCCTTCGAGATTATGATTTCGAGGAAGGAGAATTATAAAATCTTGAAAATGGTCACCTTTCACACTCGCACAAAAGAAAAAGAAAAAAACGTTGTGTCATCATGACGTGGATGTTCATTTTGGACACGTCCGATTGGGCCCTTGGCCCACTAAGGGTTGCTTTTGGGTTTTGACAATCACAATTGACAACCCTTTTTGTCTACGAATGGAGATTAGAGATCGTATTAGCGATTTGACCCTTTTATCCTTGAACGTGTCCAACATGTTACAAACCTTTTCTTCCCAAACCAAAACAAATCGTGTACTACCAACTGGACTTAGCCACGTGGAACCAATGGGATGAAAACGTAGAAGATGCAACATTACGATATCATGGGCTTTCAAAGAATTAGTACCGGAGTGGTATAATGAACAGACATGCCGGCCCAACACCGGGCCCGTAAGCCCATCCGGTATATCGAGAAGCCTGCATCGAGCCGGTTGTCTTCTCAAACCCAATCCAAACTTTCCCCCGAAAGAAAATGAGAAAAATAAGGAACGATCAATGGCGACTCAGCTGCTGCAGTTTTCGCCGTGTCGTTTACAGGCAGCTTCTCTCACTCGCCGCCACTTTCTCCACTCCTCTACATCAAAACCTCCGGCTGCCAATCTCCATCTTCTCCCCCTCCGCCCCTCTCTCCGATCGAAGTCAATGAGCACCGCTACAACTCCGGAGATGGCGGATTCAGATCCGGCGAAGAACGCCGGCGGCGGCGGCGACGAGGAAGTGATAGTCCAGTACGTGGTGCTGCGGCGAGACCTGATCGATACGTGGCCGATGGGAAGCGTGGTGACGCAGGGATGCCATGCCGCCGTGGCGGCCATCTGGTCAAACAGGGACGACGCCGAAACTGTCCGATACTGCGGGCCGGAGAACATCGATTCTATGCACAAGGTGCGCTTTTGTCCGTTGTTCGGAACCTTTTAGGGTTTTTCGATCTGTGATTATGTCGACGATCACGCTGGCAGGTGACGTTGGAGGTGAAAGGGGAAACGCAGATGTTGAATCTGGCGGAGAAGCTGAAGGTTGGAGGGATTGCTTTCAAGCTGTGGATCGAACAGCCTGAGAACATTCCCACCTGCATTGCTACCAAGCCTTACCCTAAATCCCAGGTGGCTTCGTTTTTCAAGAAGCTCAAGCTCTGCAAGTGAAGCGAGGATGGAATTTTTTTTGTTACATTTTCGGCGACATCAATGCAATGGCAGATACAAATTCCGAGTTGTGGATTGATTCAGATTTCAGACTAGTCGTGCTCATTCTGGTCTGCTCTAATTCGAATTACGTTCGAGCTCCGGAATCGTTTCGTAGTTCTTTGGAAGAATGGAATATGATATTTGCTTATTTGGCCTCTCTTCGATTCTGTGCTAACGATTCATAGGAAGAATACGACACATTTGCAATGCGATTCTCTTGCAACGGTGAGGTAGGGACTGGTTTGGGCTTCGGACGAACGTTTAGCTGGTCGATATGCTCTTCGGCTTCCTCAAGTTCGAGCTCTGAGTGGTCTCTGCTCTCTGGTTTTCTTTTTGATGATACATTAGCAACCAGGGTAACCACAGCTCATCAAGATCAACTGCCAAAGAATTATCGAATGGATTCCGCCTGTAATTGAACTACAAAGCTAGCTTAATTTTAATACACTAACAAGAAAGGTTAACCAAATGTGAAAATGGTACTCTCTGTTTGAAGTTTCAACATGAGAAAAAGCCGCAAATTCTAAGCCCCCAATGTTCAACAACTTTGCCTGGACCGTATACAGGCTCCAAATACGAAGAAACCCGCTACCCCTCAAAACTAAATACAAATGAGAAACAACAAAATATCGCGCAGAGACAATCTTCCAGCTTGAAATAACCCCAAAGTTACCTGAAACACACAAATTCGTGTTCGTCGCTCGAAAAATGACTTCGGATAAAAAGATCGCTTGGTAAATAGAAAGAGGTAATTGATGGGGGTATTAGAGAGTTCACCTGTATAATTTTGATACAAAAAGTCATGATTCATCCACATCAACTACCACCCTTCTGCTTTAGAGTGATTTTATCTCCCAGGCTGAGTGCGATTCCCTGGGTCTTGCTACGTATCCTTATGTACCCGCTGAGCTTCCCATCTCCCTGCTTCTCGAGACTCACGTTTACCAATGCGTCCTCGCCAAACACGCTCTTGGCGTACAAATTGGCTGCTAGGAATCCACACTCTCCATCCAGTGCAGACCTGAAATGAGAGCTTAGGTTAGTTGGATACTTGTCGTAAGTTGAACAAGCATGACAAGGGAAGAGGCTAATACAAGAAACTTACGGTGCAGTGAGGCACTTCATGTTTGTTGAGGTAATGATATGGTCCAGGAATTCCTTCTCATTCTGAATTGTTGTGTTAACAGCAACCTGACAAAGCAGAGACCAGATTGTAAAACGAACATATCACACTTCGGATGAATACTTCCCATCTTAACAAATGTACATACTGAAGGCAGGTGAATGAAGTGTTTGAACTGATAATCATAATAACTTCAACCAAAAAATGATTTTAGAGGGGTACCTTGTTCTCCCATTCAAACTCTGCCCACATTGTTCTAAATGCTGAATCGGTACAATACGCAGGAGAAATGTAATCCATGATATCGATGTGGATATCATTGAGGACGACAACATTTCTTTCGAGCACATTTGATGTCTCATAAACAATGTTACCAAATATCACTCCAGTCTCGGTTGAAGAGACTTTGATGTTAGCCTTAATCTGTTTGCTTGATTCCGGAGCCAATGCATAATTCTGAGGGCGCTCGACTAGTTTAAGATCACCCATGGTGGCCAACTCCAAGCATAAGTTTTGGAGAGTTTCCTTTGTCCTGTTGATGACAGTGACATCAAGTACAATATCATAGTGATGAACTGTCACATATGCTTCAGCATACACAGGGTCACTAAATCCAGTGAGTTGAAGGATGCGGTTAAGCTTGTTTGCATCATTGCCATCCTTGATAAACTCCCCAGTTGCACGTTTCAAATCGTCTTGAACTTCATCTTCCAACTCCAGCTGACTCATGCCCTAATTTGAGTCAAAGCCAACAAAAAGTACTTCTGACCTTTAGCAACTAGGATAGAAGAAAAAATATATAACAAAACAAGATAAGATGCAAAAACGAAGATTGAAAAACAAGTGATAGACTACACAATTATTGTCTTCAGATTGATCGATCTAGATGCTCAATGACAACCTAAAAGTGCGGGAACTGTCCAACTCGACCTCTGACTCATACAGAGCTAGCATTTGATACAAATATAAACATAGCAATGGAACCCAGTCTCTCTCAACTGCTTCTCCGAGGTTCTTACCTTCCGGCTCTTCAAATGGTAGAAGTCAATCAGATCATCTGGTTGGGCATGAGAAACCTGAGCCTTTGCCTTCAATTCCTCAGTCTCTCTCAACTGCTTCTCTGAAAGCATTTTCATAAAACTTTGACGGCATGACTTCAACCATATTTTCCGGATGTCATCACCAGTATTGCACAGCAACCTTATGCAGAGAAGCATCCTATCATACGAATCACTATCAATTGGGTGCGGAAGAACAGAAGATTGTCCCAATTGTAGCATCGAGACCATAATCAACAAAGCCTGTGTAGATGCTTTATTCACCTCCAACTTAGAAGATTGGACCTCTTCCAATCGCAGCACTAATTTCGTTAGAGTGCAAGCCACAACTGCTCCAAGAAAAAAATCACCAGTGAGAAGAAGTGATCTCAGATTTCCAGAGGACAATGAACCCTGAACAATAGTAGGAGGGGAAAAGGCAGTTTCAGAGGCAGCATTCTGTGTCGCATAAGTCCCATCAGCAAGGATAGCAGGCCTTCTTGAAGACACTGTGATGGAATTAGCTTGTGGAGGCTTCTTGGAACCATCAGAAACTTCCCCTTCTTCAGAAACAGAGAAGAAGGGCAATTCTCCGAGACACTGCTTGATGGTTGCTAAACCGCTCTCAACTTCGGAAAGAGAAAGACAATACTCACCTATGATCCACAGAGCACAAACACATACCCTAGCAGCTCGGATCTGGTAGAAAGTATCCAAGAGCCTTGTTATTATTGAAACTCTCAGTTTTGGGTTAGTCTCAATGATCTCTCTGACAAAAACAACCACATCAACAGCTGAAGCAACATTGCTATCTCCAAGGAAATCCATCAAAAGATGAACCACCGTGCTTGCAACCTCTGGGAACTTAATAGCACAAGAATGGATGGCTTGGATGAGCATCTGCCTGTATTCACCATTCTTCTCAAGCTCTCCACTCTGGGTCTTGACAACTTCCTTCTTCAACATGAGAACAACTTCATTAACATTCCTGGGGGTTATCAAGTCAAGGATAATATCAAGGGTCTTACGGCGTATATCAACATTGGGGCTAGAGAGAGCCCTAAGTACATCCATGACCATATCAACCATAATTTCCCTGTGAGAAGATTTGAGCTCACTCAGTCGATCAAGAACAATAAGCTTGACGTTGTTGTCGCTCTGAGATAGAAGGAGCTGGCCATATGTGTTGGCAGCAGCTTTAATTGCAGTAGGTGCAGATGATAGAGAGACAAGTGTTCCAGCACACTCATAAACCACTGCACTGGAAGTGGCATTCAACAAAGATATGATTATCTTTATGTATTTCCCCTTCTCCAATCTATTTGTTCTACAAACTTTACGAATCAACTCCAAAACAACCATCTGAAGCTGCTCAGCCCATTCAGAGATCTTATCAATGTGTTCAAATAGATACTTAACAGCTCGATCCTGGTCACAGGTAAAGAGCATGAGGAATGCATTACGTTTAGCTGATGGATCGTGCTCTGATGAAAGAACCTTTTCAATCATTTCAGGAGCATCAACCAAAAGCTGATCACCCTGGGGAAGCTTATAAATAGACATCACGGTGAAGATAGCATTCCTTCTTATAAATGGATGTCTATGCTCCAGATTTTGCAATACCGAAGGGATCAACGGCTCGATAATTTCTGTCTCGTTGAGGCGGCACAGAAACCTCAAAGTGACCCCACGGATATATTCATTTGGGTGTTGAAGATTGTTCCTCAAATTTTGGCATATCAGGATCATCTCCGGCAGAAGCTTCCCAGAAGCATCTTTTTTATCAATAATCTCCAAGTATAAAAGGAGCAGCTTTTGGATCGTGTGATCCTCAGAAGGCAAAACATATCTGAGGATCGTGATGAAAAGCTGGGGTAGGGTTTCTCCATTCAAAAGAAGGCTGATTGCTTTCTTCATGGCGTCCACTTTTGCTGTAACATCATTGCCTTCCAAGGCTTCCTTAATCTCATTTGCAATTGCTGGAGTCCCTTTGTCAAAGTGCACCAGCAGAGAACACGATTTCTCCATCTCGCACTTCCTCTCTGGTTAATTCCAGAAAACCCATGTTAGCTTAACCAAAACGAGAGCATCATGAGAAATGCTCTCAGGAATCACAGAAACAGTATGGATGCAAATACTATACAATGTCGTGTAACAACAGAATTTTTTATAGACCAAATACTCATTATACTCACTGAGTATATCAATATACTACAATTACCAAGCAACATCAAGCCCTTTCAGTTTTGCTAAACCATTCAAATCTATAAACCTTTGAATTCAGAAGCAGAAGCCTAACATAGGACTGAATAGAATCAGCTCCGAGGAAGAAATTCACTATTGCTTATAAGAAAAAGACTGGAATGCGCCCTTCTGAAGTAACATGTTAACAGATCACGCCGGAGAATTCAAACCATACAGATCACTGCTCTTACTCCCCAATAACCGCCATTAAAACACACCCGAGCAACGGCGTTCGACACTGAATTCCCATAAGATAAAACGTTTCTCCTCCCTAAAAGATTGCACCCCCCGACAATCCAATTCAAAATCCAAATCCATCACCTCGTATACCAAGCAACCAAACAAAATGCGCAGAAACAGCAATGCGTACCGAGGAAATACCGGAAAATACAAACAGATCCAGGCAATTGGGGAAGAGAAATAGACGAAACGAACCTTGCGGAGATCGGATCGGAGAAGAAGGCGAAGGAAGCGAAGATGTTCACAAGCTAAGAGTGGATATGAGTTGAAGAAACGAACGCCCAGTGGCCTGTGTTCACTGTGGTGTAAGGTTTTCTCAGATCCAAGATCTCATGGGCGAAAGAAGGGATTGGAAATAGGAGGGAAGAAGACGACCCTGCGAGTTAGAAGTCGCAACTGTAAAATACTGATGCGCTGGATTGGACCCTGGGGAAGGGGGAAAATGTGGGAAGCGGACTACCCACTATAAGAGGGTTTGATTTTGGGCTAGTGACCCAACCCAAATATAACACACTCGAGTCAAATCAATTTAAATTGTCATTTTCGCAAGGTTGTCAAACCGCGGGTCGACCCGGACCCGGACGAGCTAGTGGGTCATGGGTTAATGGGTCACCCGTTTTAGCCCGGTTTAGCCCGGCTTAGCCCGGAAATCTGAAAAGAGCCAATGTATTCTATTTATCCTGAATCCAAAAACCTGAATATCACAAAATTGTATCAAACCATAGCTATACGAAAGAAAGAAACCATTTATTGGAGTCAAGTCTCAAAGGTCAAACCCTTACCAAATGAAACCATTCACAAAATTCGTTTCCATTTACAAAATTGTATCAACCATTCATTCGTTTCCATTTACAAAATTGTATCAAGTCTCAGAGATCAAACCCTTACCAAATGGATATTGAGTTTGTGAAGAGTGAAGACTGAAGAGGCGGTCGGGCAGAGGCGGGTGGGCAGAGGAGGCCGAGCACTTCTCGCGAGCGGAGGCGGCCAGGCAGAGGAGGCCGAGCAGAGGCGCGAGCAGAGGCGGAGCTGAAGGGAGGAGAGACGGAGCCGTGAAGGCCGACCTGATCTTCCGCCGGCGACCGCGACCACGCCGCCAAAGAACCCTGGAGATGGCGAGAGCAGGACACGGCTGCGCTACAGCCTGATGGAAATCGAAATGGGCGGCTAATGGAGTCTCTAGAGTCTAGGGTTTCGCTGCAGGGAGAAGAAGAAGTGGACCGTCCAAGCCAAAACGGCGCCGTAACGGCCAAAACGGGGCTCAGGAAGATCAGCCCGCTGACCCGTTCCAACGGGCTAATCGGTCGGGCCAACCCGGGTTTGACCATTTCCGGGCTGATAGTAAAATGGGTTAGTATGGCCTGTTTTTTTGGCCGGGTCCGGGTTAATCCGGGTCGACCCGCGGGTTAACAACCTTGCATTTTCGCAAACTGATCTGATCGAGTACAATTAATTTATTATATATATTTTAACAACCCAATGTAATACACTCGACCAACATTGGCAAATCAATTTAAATTATCATTTTCGTAAACGGTATGTGATCTGATCGGAGTACAGTCAATTTATATATATTTTAAATTGGCATACAAGTTTTCACAAACAGTATGATCTGATCAGAGTACAATCAATTTATAAATCTGTTTTAACAAAATATGCTAGTAAAACGAGAAATCACTAACACATATATGTCAGTTATAACTTTAAGACATCTTTCTATAATCTATATCCATATTACAAACAGAATGGCAAATAATGCAACATTTAATGTCAATATCCAATGTTTATACTTGATGAAACTTCAAAAAAATCTCATTTTTGTTAATTGATCATTCAAGTCGGACGACTAATTTTCCTGATTTTGATCAGCTTCGATAAACTTTTACCTATTTTGACTGCTTTTTCATACGGGTTTTTCCAATAAGTTTGTGTCCAATATCGGTTTTTCCATTGTGTCTGCCAGTATGCTAGTGATTTGACAACCATGCTCCAAAATCAACCCGGTCTAGTTCGCAATGGTTGTTTCCGGTTCAATGGTGGGTTCGGCCGTTTGGTCGTACCTATCTTAAATTCTGAATATCTACGAAAATAACTTTTTAAAAAAATGAAAGGTAAATATAAAAATTCAGCTGTCTAGTTCTACCTTCTCGAAAGAACTCATCGGCTTTTTCGCCACAGCTCTCAGTCGCCGTTTCCCGTCATCAGCCAGCTTCGCTCGTCCGTCGGCAGGTTTGCCTTCCTCCTTTCCCAGAAACGGTGTGATACTCAAGCTATTTGAACGGACATCGTTTCTCTCATCAAAATCTCTCAATCTCTAACTCGTATATTCCTATCAAGCAAAGTATCTATGTATGATCTAGTACAACACTCACCGATAGCGTTTCTTCTTCCACATCCGAACATAATGCCTTAATTCTCTTCTGTAGTTTCTCTGGTTCTGCTCGCCTCTCGTCTTTATTCGAAAATGGCGACCATAGGCGAAAGTCCCTCTGCTAAGCGGTGGCTTCCTCTAGAAGCTAATCCTGATGTAATGAACCAGGTATGTACACGGAGCCATTCATCTTCCAGTTTTCGTTTCGCGCGATGGCTAGCTTAACTGGATGCTGCGATGATTTGATGAGAACTGGAGGCCTTGGCTTTCACTTAACCTTGAATTGCATCGTCTTGTTGATTGTTAATCAATGGCGGAGTTAGCTCCTTCGTCTTGTTTAAAATCATAAGGCTGGTCACTTGAACTAAGTGCTGTAATCTAATTGCTTGCGACAAGAGATTACTGTTCCCGTATGCTCTTCATAGAAGGAAACAGTGTTGCACGTGAATGGAGGAGTTTGTTTTATGTGCAAGAGTTTTAGAAGTTTAAAATTGTTTGTGTTCTATTTGTTTCAGTTCCTTTGGGGGCTAGGCCTTCCCGAGAATGAGGCGGAGTGTGTTGATGTTTATGGCTTGGACGAGGAACTCTTGGCTATGGTTCCACAGCCTGTGCTTGCAGTTATCTTCCTCTATCCGCTAACTGCACAGGTGCGTTTGATTTAGCATTCTTCTCGTTTTTCTGGCCATTTGTTGGTGACTTCCCTGCTAATTCTATACCAATAATTGGAGTTCATTTGCTTAGATAATTTAGTATTTCGGGTTTATGCATTTTGGTTGGTGACTTGTGTAGGGCTAGAACCAGTTTTGATGACGGTGATGAGAATGTACTTATATGCTGATATTGAAGAGCTTGGTTTTATGTTTGCCTTTCCAGAATGAACAGGAGAGACTGCAGCAGGAAGGCGTTGTGAAGGTACGTACCGTTAATACTTTTTTTACAAAATATTGATGAGTTACACTTATACTCAACAGTGAATTTTTCGAAAAAATTCACTGTATCATATTGAAATGATGCTTATGCTTTTTTTACAATCATTGAAGTTTCTGCGGTATCAGTTGTGTGTGTTGATCTGCATACTTTTTTTCATCAGTTTGAAGTGATGGTATGACTCTATATGTTACAACTTTGAATAACACTACCATCCAAATGTGAAGTTTGAGTTCTATTCATTAGTTATTAAGTGTTCATGATAAAATCATAGGTGTAGAACTTGTCCGTTTATGGCTTGTGCTGTGCAAAGGGCAAGTTTTCCCACTTCCAAATAGTTGTCTTTGTCCATTTATATCTGGGTTCTCATAATGTGTTTGAGTTGATTTAGCTTATGTTTTAAGCATATGATTGGTTCTTCGGCAAGTTCAGTAGAATCTACCGTGATGAATAATGAACAGCCCACAAAATTGCCAATTGTCTTGTCTGCAAATTATACGCAAATTGTCTTGACTAACAATTGAATGAACCTGAAGTCATTTCTTTATGGTGTGTACTTGCAAGGGCCACATCATTCTTTTGATCTGTTTAAAGTTTGTTATGTCAAGGTAAGATCCTCATATGTCCTCCATATCGTCTGATGTAGGAACCTAATGGAAACGTTTATTTCATGAAACAAACTGTTGGCAATGCCTGTGGAACAATTGGCCTTCTTCATGCCGTTGGGAACATCAAGTCAAAGCTCCATTTGTGTAAGTTGGTCAATCTTTTTCCTATGTATTTGACATTACTTTGTTCCAACTATAATAGTGTGTCATAGCTCAATTCTATACCCTGACATAGAATTCTATACATTGCCATCTGCTTCTTTCTTAGGGAAGCCAAGCAATGGTAAAAGTGAGGTGGTAGTAGTAATGAGTAAACTATACTGGCTAGTTGGTTCACTTTCTACTAGATGATTAATTATATTCTCTTGCCATTGTCCTTTCCCGAGATGAGAGTACTGTGGGGTTCTTGAAGCTGCATAGAACACGAAATTAAAGCATACTAGACCTTAGGAGTTTTATGAACAAACTTGACCTAGAAATTAGTGCTTGATACTGTGATGTAGGTGATATAAACGAACTCTGGTTTACCTAAATGCAAAGCAAAAACAAAATTCATAAACCTATACCATCATGGTATAAACATGTGTTTTACCTGAGAAAAACCATGCGGTATTACTCACCATATCCTTACGTTGTTTTTCTACTTGGCACAGCAAGTTTCTAGAATTTCACCCTTGCGAAATCAAGTTCTGTTGACTTTCAGCATTTTAATTTCTTTTCAGCTGAGGGATCATTCTTGGACCGATTCTTCAAATCAACAGCCAACATGGACCCATTAGAGGTTTTCACTTTTCCTCACTCAGCGTTGTTTATCCCTTTCTACACTTGTTCATTCTCTCCCTCCAGTTATCAAGGATAAATTAGCTGTTTAATGTTCAGAAAGGCTTTTCTGCTTTGACTATAGCTTGTTTATTAATATCTCTTTCATTTAATCTCTTTAGCGTGCAAAATTCCTGGAGAACGATCGAGAAATGGAAACTGCCCATTCTGTAGCTGCTACAGGTGGTGAAACCGAGGTAAGACTTGATGTTTCCATTATGTTGATTTAGCATTGGTGGGATGTTAATATGCAAATCTATGGAGGGATTTCATTGGCTAATACGGAGAGATAAATCTCGGGAAGCAGACTTCACGTTTAAAGTGATTATCCTCTTTACCTGCCTACTTTGCTTTGTGCAGGCATCAGACAATGTGGACACTCATTTTATCTGCTTTGCCTGTGTGGATGGTAATGAACTCTTCTAGCATTTTTATTCAATTTTAGTATAGGACATAGAACAATTATATTGGATACTGACATCAAACGACAAAGCACATGTGGCGTTGCTGCTACCATACTTACCCAAGCAGCCTGCTTAATCCCCAGTTCTGTGTTATACAGGGGAACTCTATGAGCTTGACGGCAGAAAAGCAGGACCTGTATTACATGGCTCATCTTCACCGGAAAGCTTGTTGCAGGTTTGTCTTTTGATTTCATTTTTCCCATATCTTTTTTCACGTAGTTGTCAACAGAACAACAGAGGGATCTTGTCTCTCGGTTAAACAGATATCCACTGTGTCGAGATGGTTATTACGCATTAGTAAGGATTACAGAGAAGCTTGAAAAGGTGGATTGTGAAATGATCAGTTTAGTGTTTTCTTTGGATGGTTTATTCTGGTCTATGCTGCATTCTTTCAGTTATGTAGCTATTGATTTGAAATATCTGCACTTAGGGCAGAGTTATCGAATTCAATACACAGACATATAAAGCCTGTATACACTAGCATGATGCACTTTCATCATTGTGACTCCTGATAACGCTGCCTTTCATCCATTTTGCAAACGACAGGATGCAGCTAAAGTCATTAAGGGCATGATCCAGAAGAACCCCGACTCCCTCAACTTCAACGTAATTGCTGTTTCGAAGAAAGATGCTGCTGCTTGATTGCGGCTATGTGTATCCTTGGGGGTTGACAAAGAAGAATGTGATCCGCACGCATTGTCCACTGTCTTTTCCCTGTTGAATCCAAGCTTGAGATTTGCTCTTCGTTTGTTCTGGTTATACGAAAGAGCAACGGGCTAGGTAGGTTACACAGTTTGATACCCCGCTACTCTGTGAGGCAGATTTGTTTCTTTGGTCCTATAATTCATGGTGCTTGCACTGTAAGATCATCAATTACCTGCCGGTTTTCGAGGTCCTGGAAACGTATGCCTTAACCCAGAAGGAAGGACCCTTCTGCGTTGCATACCCTCGACGACGCGTCATGGAGCCTTGGACGCACCCCATTGATCAGAATCTTCTCAAACTTGCATTGATATTAACTGATTGTATTAAGTTGGTTATACAATATACAGATGGATCCTTTGATTCCCCATTTCGTATAGAAGGAGATCAAGGAAATGGATGGAAATCTCACTAACATTATAAATGGAGGATATGAACAGTATAGTATCCTCAGTTACACGAGTTTGTCAAGATGCATGGACGAAGATGGAAGAAGATCAACAGCTAGTGTTAGTATTGATTGATTAGCTCGACTTCGAAGGAGAAGTAGCGGTGCCTGCAGATTCGTAGTCGATAACAGTCTGAAAAGCACCCACCAGCGCCTTCACCTTGTTCTTCCTCTTCTCCATCAGCTTGTTCTTCGTCTCCTCGATCACCTCATTGTAAGCCGCAGCCGGGGAATCATTCTTCCCCTCCATAGCCTTCCCGCTTTCTCCTTCTCCCTTCTTCTCGTCATCATCATTCGCCGCCATCACCGCCTTTGTCTCCTCCTGATCAACTGCTTCTTCTTCTTCAGGTGCCTCCTGTTGCTTCTCCCTCTCCTTCTCATATTCCCCATTGACACCACATGGTTCTTGATCATCGGCGGCAGCAGCAGCCAGCTTTAGTTCTTCTTTGGGCAACGTCTCATGGTCATCTCCATTGTCATCCACTTTATCATGATGGTGATCTTCATGACCATTCTGAGAAGAAGCAGTAGTAGTAGTAGTCATGGTGATCTCCCTCTCACCTTTCTCGTCCTCTGCAACATGGCGATCACCGAGCTCTTCTACCTTCTCATCCGCTGGAGTATCACCGGAAGAGAAGACCTTCTCACCGTCATCTTTTCCCTCCTGACCATTGACATTGTCGATGACAACATCGTATTCCTTGGAGGGGACTTCATGAACGTGATCATCATCGACGCTGGTAATGATTTTTTCAAGCGACGATGGAAGTGGTGATGGTGATTTGGGAATGTGGGGGCTCGCCGGAGACTCGATCTCCAAATTGTCAGGATTGACGCCCTGCTCGTCTTCGCTCGCCTGATGTATCTCGTTACCCAAACTCTCTTTTACATCCTCTTTATTAGTATTGTTCCGCTTACCGGCGCCTGATGATTTCCCCCGCGCCGCCGTCGTCGCCTTGCCGCCGCGGCCAGCGGTGGTTGCTCTGTTTTTACCCCTAAGGTTCCCTGCGCCGGTACTTTTGCCAACACCGCCGCCGCCGCCGCGACTAGTCGCGGCGGCGGTGGTGGTGGTGTTGGGATTAAGTACTGCTCTGCCCCTGGCAGGGCTGCCGCTTCTTTGCTTGGCGGTCGCCGCCACGACGGCGGCGATGGTTTTGCTCGCATTGGGGCGGAGAGTGGTGGCGCTTCTCTGGAAATTGGCCCTGGAGGAGGCTCCGGCGGTTTTGGGGCTAAAAGAGGTAGTCCTGACCGGGGCGGGTGAGCGGGCGGCGGGATCGGGAGAAGTGACGGACCTCTGCAGACGGGAATTGACGGCGGAAGGAGCGGGCTTGTCGAACGATCTCCTTCGCAGGGTCGCTGCCGCGGCGGCCTTCTGGTCGGTTGGCTTGGTTGTGCTGGTTTTGGCGCCGGATGTGGCTTTGGATTGGGAGTCGGGCTTGGAGCTCGCCGTGGGCCTCAGGTAGCTTGGGCCGGATCGCGGGGAGGAGTTTGTTGTCGTCGCCGTCGGCGATGAGGACGATGGGGAGTGGCGATTCGCAGCGGCGGTGCTACTCTGTTGGCGGTGGAAGTTCCGATTTGTGGTAGTGGTGGTGGTTGTTGTGGTTGTTATAACCTTCTTGTTGCCGCCATCCTTCTTCGGAGTGGTCTCCTTGGGCTTCGTCGCCATCAATTACCCAATGTAAGTGCCCGGAGAAGGAGAGAAAGACGGAAGAATCCTGCAATCGGACCAAAACGGAAACAGGGGACGGAGAAGAATTAGGATCAAATTACAAAGGCATAAACTAAACTTCTTTTCCTTCCTTCGTGGATTCATACATTCCCATTTTGAACGCATGATAGCAGTAATTGAAGAAAGGAAGAATGTGATATTTGGGTTCCTCTTAATGTTGCAAGAACAAGCTGCAAATTCATGATCGTTAATGGCGGTTTCCTCCATGAAACAGAGGAACCCAATGAAAGAAATGTAAGGGAAGTTAAGATAAGAAAAGGCGGTACCTTTGGAGAAGATGGATCGGCGAATGTAGAGAGGGGAATCGAAAAGTGGTTAAAACAGGCGGTAAATGTAGAGAATTTGGCAATGGAGGGTAATAATGGAGGACAGCAGAAACGTCACAACCGAATGAAGAAGCTATGGCGATGGATGGAGACTAGACCAGGACCAAAGACAAAAAACAGTTATGTAGTTTTTGTAGTTTCTACTTTCGAGAGAGAAGGATCAAAGATGTCTCTCTCTCTCTCTCTCTCTCTGTCTCTGGATTGTGAGGTCGGCAGGGAACGAAGAAGAAGACAGGGTGAAATTTAGCAAAGGGACGGATAAGGTAAGGAAAGGGTTTTTGCAGGGGAAAATGTTGACCTTTTCATACACACCAAAATGAAAGAAGCAAAAAGAAAGATCCCTAATTAAAGCCAAACTTGTTTGTTCTATCTTTTATTTTCTATTTATTGGCTTGATCCAGAAACCCCAAATACAATCAATGCGAGCATTGGCTTGCAAATTTATGAGTACTAAATTGTAATTTTACAAATATTCATAAATCCAAATGAATTTAGATTTAAATTGATTCAATTACTTTTAACTTTTTAAAGAATGCATTTGACTGTATTGATAAGATTGAATTCAAATAATCAACCGAGGGACATGTGTTGACACATAAATAGAAGAAATCAGCTGATCTTATACCTAGGGGTGATCAATGGGTTGGTCCATACCGGATCACATCAGACCGAATTGATGTTTGGACCGGATCACACCGAGTCGAATTTTGTACTGTCTGGTCTTTGGTCCTATGAATTTCATAAATACTGGGGGGAAAAAATGAATCGAATTTACATTAGGACCTGACCAAATAGACCAAAGCGGACCGAATGTACTATTGATCAGTCCTTAATCTTAAGATATCTTTCACTATTGGATCATAGTTCTTCTGAGTTTGGTCCAATCCGATCCGGACCGGATCGATGCCCACTCGTACTTACACCCAAAATCCAATTAAAAAATTATAGAAGTTTTTGGCGATAAAAAGGTGAATTTAGGACAAACGGAACTAGATTTATGTTGGAACAAAACAAGAACGAAAAGGATAGGGAAATTTAGGAATGAATGACCCGCTGGAAAGAATTCAGCATTTAAGGTGGGAAACGTTAAACGCAGCTATCCGTCCCGTCCCAGTCGCCGTTTCAGTGGATCATTAATTACAAACTCGATTTCGTTTTCCAACTCCAATAAAGAGCTCAAAATTGAACAGCGGAATGTGGATAAGCAGACCAAAACCACCATTGTATTTTTTTTGGTAATTAGAAGGAGGGAAGAAATGTCAGGCTGGTTTTGGTATACGGGTCACGGTAGGGGTGGGCATTCGGTCGGTTCGGTTCAAACCGAACCGAAATTATGCATACCGGGTCCCCGAATTCTATCAAACCTCAAACCGAATTCGAACCGAATTATAATTCTGTTCGGTCGGTTCAAACCGAATTATAATTCGGTTCGATTCGATTTTTCACACAAAACCGAAACAATGAGGTTAGCTTGTATCTTCTCTTTTTTAAATTAATTTTCATCCCTAATGTAAACAATAAATATGCATCATCAATGATAAAATCAAACATTTCAACACATAAGTCATAAAACACTAACATGATTCAAATATTTAAGTCTCATAATAAGTAGAAACATAAAAACCCACCATTTAGAGCTTGCAATTATAATAATTCGGTTTTTCGGTTCGGAATTCGGAAATTCGGTTCGGTCGAAAGGACTCTGGTTTCCGAAATATGCCCTTTTCTCTTCCGAATTCCGAACCGAATAACATTAATTCGGTTTCGGTTCGGTTTATATTCGGTTCGGTTAGGTTCGGTTTTACCGAACCGTATGCCCACCCCTAGGTCACGGTCACTTCCTAATTCGTTTGGGCCCACGGCCCACCCGCTATTATTGGATTAGGCTTTGCCCATACGACAAGTTCCTAACCCCTTAAACCCAAAAATATTCAGTATTTTCTTTTGCTCATTTGTCTCTTTTCACTTACATTTTCTCCTTGTTATGCAAGCTATATATTAAATAGTAAAATAAGTGAAATTCTCAAAATAATAATTGTTTCTGTAGTCCTAATTTGTGGATTCAAATGGGAACAATACCCCATGCCATCTCCTTAATTATTAGTTATGGTCCTTTTATTATGCAACTTTTTAGACATAAAAACAAATTAATACATTCCCCCAACTACAAAGAACTGGTGAGTAGTGACAACCTGTAACATGGTCCCTTGTTCTTCCTTAAACAACAATAATTGTGTCCCACATACGGGGTCGGATACTATGCTAACCCCTAAAGGGGTAGTGGTTTTTGACACCCTCCTCTTGATTGGTCACTTTTCCATTTAAGCTTTTTACTTTATTTATTGTAATCTTGTAAATTGGGAAAGCCTTAATTGTGATAATAATTATGAATGGGGAAGGAGAAAAACGTTGGTAATTATGAATGGGGAAGGATCTGGGGAAAAACGAAATCACCCCCATTAATTACATAATTAATTTCTCTCACTGGTACATTAATTACACGTACCACTCCACTGGTACACGTACCACTCCACTGGTACACGTACCACTCCACTGGTACACGTACCACTCCACTGGTACGTGTAACCATATGTCCTGTTTAGGCTTAAAAAATTGTGAAGACTTTATGTTTATTCACATTCGAAGGATAATTTATTGCTTTTGGCATTGTTGTTGGCATTTCCCTAATTTTGCAACCCATTTTGGAACACAGTTTTTGGCTACTAATGGAAAGTTCCTATTTTTTCCCTATTATTGTTTATCATTGTTATGAAAAATATCATTGCACTGGTATTGTTCTCACTCTAACCTACCTTGTGGATTGCTCGCACCAGTGGAGTGGTACGTGTACCATTGGAGTGGTACGTGTACCAGTGGAGTGGTACGTGTACCAGTGGAGTGGTACGTGTACCAGTGGAGTGGTACGTGTAATTAATGTACCAGTGAGAGAAATTAATTATATAATTAATGGGGGTGATTTCGTTTTTCCCCAGATTCTTTCTCTTTTCCAATGTGGTGAGAGACCCCAAATTACAAGATTAAAAAAAATAAAAAATCAGTTTAATTAATACTTGCCAATGATTGGAAATAAAATTGGCCAATCATAAAGGGGGTGTCAAAAATCACTACCCCTTTAGGGGTAGTCACGCTAACTTATCCCCCCACATACTTATGTGTACAAGTTTCTTTAGTCAATCAAAATGGTGGATTAATTAATTGGTTCAAGCCAATTAAGTAATAACAATTAACACAATACAATCAAACAAATCAGAAGACACCAAATGGTGGGATCACAAAGTGGTGGTGTTGTTGTTGGTAAAACGGCACTTGTTTCTTTTGTTTTTTTCTCGATTTCTTGTTGTTAACACTAGTTGTTAGTGCCAAGATTGCCGGTTTAGTAATGGGTTTTTGTCGTGTCATTTTTTGATAGCGAAGGAGGCAGGAAGACACAATGTAAGGGAAAGCACTCCACGAACGAGCAACTCGCCTACCTTGTTACCATTTTCCAACAAGTGTAAAGTCATTAAGCAGTGTCATTAAAAAAAAGGCAGTCCCATCAATTAATTAGTTGATTGTAATTGATTCGTCATCATAAATTAAAAAGTCTGTTGCTTTTGCCAATTAGCTATGATAGCTCTGTAATTTACTCCCTTAACCGTATTGTTTTCTCCTATTGACCCGCATAGACGTAGACTCATAACGTTTTCTCATTAGGACGTTCATTTTCAATAGCGATACTAATGAGCCAGTAACGACTACATGAATCGAAGCACGACTAAAACGATAATTACATCCGCCAAATGCAGATTAGCTGGCAACATTAGCCCACCTAAGAGAGTTTGGCTTGTTACGATTGGTGAAAAAGAACTACATTCTCTCAAACCGTTTGAAGGGATCAGATATGGTGCTAACACTTTAAATGTTGACATCATGTTAACATAACCCATGAATGGTAGTTTGGTAACTACTGCTCGTAATAACAGTTATGTCTCATCCCCCATTCAAAAGCGATTCGTCTCCTCCGCCGCCCTCTGTCACGGACATAGACTTCCGAAGTCCGTGCGGCGTCTTGAGGTGCACTCATTCCTCAAGACCAGCCTCTCTGCATACGCATGCCAACTGGTTTCGCCCTGCCTTGGGCTCATCAGGGAGACGGCAATAGCCTCCGACCAGTTGTGCCTTCTCTTGCAACGATCCCCTTCATAGCCACATCCTGACTCGGCTAGATGCGATGCACAGGCAGACAACGCCTTATCGCTAATGTCGCCCCCTTTACCCTTCTCATGGCAAGACAACCAGATGGCAGCGTTCTTCAGACGATCAACACGGTCACGACATTTCGGGTCGTGACATTCTCCACCACTCATAATGCAGCACGTCCTCGTGCTGGTGAAGAATGCTTCTCTCCGCAGCATGTATTGCAACTCTCGAACCGATTGTGGGCGTCCGCATACGATACCATCCTCTGATGGACAGGCTCCGGTCGCGTCTCTCGCGCTAGCCTGCTGTGCCCCGCGCACATACCGCTTCGCCCCTCGACATCAACCTTCACTCTTTGCTTCTGCTGCGCTAGTACCTCAGTCGACTTTCACCCTATGCTACTCCCAGCGTTTGTACCTCAATCGACCTTCACCCTACGCTCTTGCTAGCGTTAGTTCCTCGGTTGAACGGCATTCTCGGCCGCCGCATCTTCAGCCTGTCGAGGTCCCCCACAATGGCGCAACACATGTGTATCTGCGTCCGGACCGCCTGATATGCTCACCCAGGACCGCCTCTCATTCGGGCATAGGGTCGGCCCATACACGACCTATGCCGTACTGAGAGAGGAACCAGGCTCTGATACCATTTGTCACGGACATGGACTTCCGAAGTCCGTGCGGCGTCTTGAGGTGCACTCATTCCTCAAGACCAGCCTCTCTGCATACGCATGCCAACTGGTTTCGCCCTGCCTTGGGCTCATCAGGGAGACGGCAATAGCCTCCGACCAGTTGTGCCTTCTCTTGCAACGATCCCCTTCATAGCCACATCCTGACTCGGCTAGATGCGATGCACAGGCAGACAACGCCTTATCGCTAATGTCGCCCCCTTTACCCTTCTCATGGCAAGACAACCAGATGGCAGCGTTCTTCAGACGATCAACACGGTCACGACATTTCGGGTCGTGACACATCCCTGCGAGATGAAGAGCCAAAAATCATCCGAAAATTTTGTCCTTCCTTCCTCCGGGCTCCCGGAGCTTCCTCGCCTCCACCAATAGCTTTTGGCAATCACAACCACCACCAACACCATGGAAACTCTAGCAACGTCTCTATGTTCGAATTCGACGAGCGTCTAGAATAGGGGTGTGCAACTATTCGTTTTGTATCGGACCAAACCGATGCTCGGACCGGACTGCAGCGAAGCGAGCATAATATGATCCGGTCTCTCGCACAACGAATTTTATAAACACTAAAGAAAAATGGACTGAAGTGACATTTGGACCGAACCAAAGTGGAGCGAATGCACTGTTGATCCGCTCATTCGTCCATAAAAGTCTCCTTCTATTAGATCGCGATTCTCATGAATTTGATTCGGTCCGATATGGACTGTTGCACACCCCCAGTGTCGATGACCACAACTAGACATCAAAATCTAGTTGGCTTAACCTAACCACGAAATTGAACCATAGCTAGCTTGCATGAGAATGGGTGGAGTGCGTGCCTAGCCAAAGTTGGGTAAGAGGTTCCATTGGAGGCAGGCTGGCTTGCGGTTGGTTAGCCACTGCCCACCAGTGCACAAAAAGGATGGGAAAAAACAAAAATTTATAAAGGATCGGGAAAATGCTTTTTTTCCCCGAAGAAAAAGAAAAAAAAGTTAAGAATGACGTAATAATTGATCATGGGCCGTCCATTCTTGACTCCACTCATCCGACGGCCCACAGACCGCTTCGCTGAGCTCAGCTCGGCTTTCCCACCCAGTTTTATTGTTGTTGTCTGTTTTTTTTTTCCCCTTTTCATTTCTAGCTCTAACGCTAGTATTTGGGACGGCACTCTTTCTCTCTCTCTATATCCCAATTCTATTCTGTTTCTTCTCCGTCTTGTCAGAGAAGTGAAGAAGAAGAAGGCAACAAAGGCCCCTGTAAAAAGGCAGGTCGCCAGTCTTTGAATCAGACAGAGGAGCGAGAGCGCGAGCTGAATCTTCCCCTCTCTTCTTTTTCTTTTCTCGCTCAGTTTATTGGACGACGGAGGAGACCGCCGCCGCCGCGAGGTACTGCTACTAATACTAACACCTGCGATTGCGATCATTTCCGTTTTGTTTTCCTCTCTCCGGTGAACTCCCGGCGGAGGCGGAGTTTCTCTGAGGATTTTCATGGAAATTCTGAACACGGAGATTGGTTGTGGAATCGGTTTTGGTTTTTGGGCGTTTCTGTAAGATATGGCGGGGGAGAGCTCCGTGACATTTTTTATTTTAATATTATTTTTTGTTTGGTTTTGTGGCCACTCCCAATTGAAATTGAGCCTGAAATGGCGGAGGAAACAGGTGGTATTTTTAGCGTGTGGAGAACAATTGAATGCGAAATTCGCAAAGTAAAAATCGCTTCCTTCCCCTTAAATTACGAAAGCGGAGACGCTTTGCTGCCTTTTTTTTGTGTTGGGTGTAAGGCGAAGTTTGCCCTTCGTTTCATTCGCTGCATGTTCATCCTTTCCCCTTTCGTTTCCCGCTCCTTTGTATGATCAACCGCGATGCGATTGTCGTTCGGAATCCAGGTCTTAATCAGTCCCACTTTGTGAATTGAATATGGACGTTTTATGACGACGATGATGATGCTTTTACCCTTTTAGTAGAGTTTCCTTCTGTTTCCTAGCCTTGTCATGTGTATCCGGTCTTTGGAATTTTTAGTGGGTTTTGTTTGGATATGCTTTTCTTCCCCTTGGAAACCTTTGATTCCGTTGTTATGAATGTTCTGCTGTCATGGCTTTTTTCTGGTTTGCTGGAATGATGTTATGAATTATGATCATTTGGGTTCTCTTTCGTTCTGTATAAGTTTCCTGCTCGATGATCGTCTGGTTGATAATAAGGGTGTTCTTTTCCAAATTTGGAAAGTTGAAACTTTTTGGAAGATGTTCTGCTCCTCTGAACAATACTCTTTTTGTATTGATCGCTTTTTGTAGGAAATACGTGATTCATGGATGAGTACTCTGGTAAGAGAGGGCCTGATGGCCTCTTGGTCTCCAGGAAAGGATCTTCACTTGTTCTACGAGACACTGGCAATAACAAAGACAAGAATGGCCAGTTCTGCAATCGGATAGGGTGCAGTGGCAGATTAAACCCTGCAAAAGGTTCTACACAAATTAACTTTTCTGGCAAACCCCAATCCTCAAGGGCATCCATTCGTCCTTCCTCAAGTGGCAAGGAAATTGTTGGGAGTTCCTCTAGGACTTATTCAGCCATCAGCACTAGGAAACCGTTGCCGGAATGTCGGAAGAAATTTTCTTCTCGGGTAGAACCTGATTCTTCTTCTGAGAGTGTTGGCATTCAGGATGACCCTGATGTTCCAGAACTCGAACCTTCCTCAAGAAAGCTTCATAAAGGTAACCAGTCCTCTGCTTCGGAAGCTCATACCGGTGAGATTCCCTCCTCTACACAACTGAGAAGCTCAAATTTAGCATCCAGTAATATGTCCCATGGAGATTTTCATCAGAGGTCAATATTAGGCCATCCACATACTCTAGCAAGCTCTTCTAGTTCACTGTCATTGAAGAATACAGTACAAGGAAGACGCTCAAATGTGGGCAGAAATGGTCTGAGAAATTTTAGGTGCAATTCAGTAGCGGATGTTGTTGTCTCTTCAGGTTCAACATCATCTTCAGACTCGAGCCTTAACAAAAGAAAGGACCCAGTGAAGAAAAGAGTCTGTCATGCAGAGAGTAGTAGTTCCTCTGCCAGGGGTAAAAAGATGACTAACTCACTTCCAGAAGGGCGGATTTCTACTCCTACTTCAGGCATTTCCATTTCGGATTCTAGAAGAGCCAGAACTGTGCCTCCTATTAGGGATAATCCGGTGTCATCTGTTAGGACTAGAAGATCAGTAACTGGTTTTAATTACAATAGACCTCAAGGGGCTAGAAACAATTTATCTCTCACTGAAGCGCATGCTTTGGTCCCTCAAATTCCGCAGCATGACATGAGTATTGACCTCAGTAGCCCTACTACTTCATCACATCAGTTCTTAATGGAACCCCTAGGTCACCCTTCATTTAGTCGACCTGGTAGCAGCAGTGCAAGTTCAAGGGGTATTAGGCCATCTAGTCCTACTGCAGATATCAGCAACATGAGATCCTTTCTAAACAGGGAGAATTTCAGACGCTACAACATGGATGGAGTTGCTGAGGTAGCTGGCTCACATTGCTTTGATTTACCTGGTTATGTGCTTTCTTTTTTCAGAAGTAGTTGTAATGTTGCTAATTGATGAATTTGTGCAGGTACTGTTGGCACTTGAGAGGATTGAACAGGATGAAGAGCTCACATATGAGGTAGCCAGGCAGCTAGTTGGGAACTTGAAATACTCATTTAAGTAGTTCGTTGGTCATCATTGTCTTGATTTCTTATAATTTATGCAGCAATTGCTTGTTCTGGAGACCAACTTGTTCCTTAGCGGGCTGAACTTCCACGACCAGCACCGTGATATGCGACTGGACATAGATAACATGTCTTACGAGGTCTGTCTATGTTAATTACTTGATCATCTGTCATTTTCCTGTGCTTTATGTAGCAAACAAGTTCCTGATGCTGTTCTATTTGTATCAACTTTGGTCAGGAATTGTTAGCTTTGGAAGAGAGAATGGGTAATGTGAGCACAGCAGTGAAGGAGGACGAATTGTCAGATTGCCTGAAGACTAGCATCTATCAGTTGGTATCCATGGAGCGCTCATCTAGGAACCCTGGCGCAGATATGGAGGATATTAAATGCAGCATTTGCCAGGTCTGTGTCTCTCAGTTACTTCCTTACCTCCTCTAATCCCATTTAATTAATTTGCTTCCAAACTGCATGCACACTGCTGCAGAACTATCGCGGGAAATTTAGGTTTTGACCAGTTGAACATGTCTGTTTCCAGATAGCTGTAGGAATTACCTTAGTTGCTAATATGCTGGATTTGACTTGAGTAACAAGCGAATTGGTTCAGATGTAAATGCTTGGTTGTCGAGACTGAATCGAATTCCCCCCACTGTTTCCATGTGTCATGAACTAGACTAGAGCTTCATTTCAAGGAACTCCCACCATAGATATGGGATATTCTTTCTTGTCAAGTTGTGGCCGTATTGATTGTTCTGCGATTACAGGAGGAGTATGGCGATGGAGATGAACTGGGGCGGTTACGATGTGAGCACGAGTATCATTTGAACTGCATACATCAATGGTTGAGGCTGAAGAACTGGTGCCCAGTCTGTAAGTCAGCAGCAGTAGTGCCCACCCAGCTCGCATCATCTCCTTTGTCTCCCCCGCCGTCATTACTTTGATGGTTTTTCTTCATTTTGTACAAAAATTTCTTGTTTCGGGTCGCTTCCTTCTCCCCCTCTCCACTCTTCTTGAAGAAGATTTCAATTTTTTTTTTCTCTTTGGATTTTTGGTTTCTGGGTTTTGTGTACATAGAGGATATAATGGTGATTTTGATAGAAAAGACTAATAAGTTGTGGCAACTCATTGCCTCAACATTGATATAATGGAAAAGAAAATATCTTGTGACTAAGAAAGAAAGGTTGCCAATGGAAATCCTTCAGATTTTGCTTGATTCCTTCACAAATGTTTAGGGTATAATTGGGGTTTGTTTAAGGAAATGACTGTAGTTGGTAACTTGTTTGACCGGATTACGTCTTGATTCTAGTAATGCAAATCGGCTACTCCAAATACTGATTTTTTGTCCAGCCAATTTTGAGTTGGTCATTTGTGACAGACATGGATTTCAAGCAAACATGTGATTAAAATATAAGCACAACAGAAAATAAGAAAATAAACGGAGTAGAGAGAAGATATGTACTTTTGACTAATGTCTTCAGAAGTTAGTAGACATAAAAACCACACATGAAACATGGGATCTACGTGTGTGTTAGAACACGTGGGATATACCAAAACACGATCACATCATTCGATCTATCCTAGATTCTTACAGTCACCAGGAGTGGATTGGTGCTTTCTCAGACTCTGCACTTTCAGTAATGTCGTGCCAGAAAGCTACAAGCAATCATGCTACATTACTATTACTAGGCCTGATTCATATTAAGATTTGCTAAAACAACCTCCAGAGGCAAAGCTAACTATTGCTTGATTGCCTGCTGCTGTTGCTACTAAAGAGGTTTCTTGCAGCTGAGACTTCTGCAGGTTTCCTTTTTGTACACTGATTGCTGCTTCATGTTGATACCCTTTTGATTCAAAGATTAAAACACTCCGAAAAGAAACAATTCGACACGCAAGCACATAGTGTAGGCAATTTCTGAACACCGAGCAATGGTTAATACTTTTAAGTGTCAGTAGATAGAACTTACCTCAGGGCATATCTAGGAAAATCTCAGAACAATGATTTCCCAGGGAAGATAGCCAAAAAGGAGGGAAAATATCCTGTTACCGGAGAGCTACGAGCTACGAGCCGGTACCCATAGTGGTCGCATGACCAGTATTAGCACAACTGAATCCAGGAGAAGATTCCTTATGTACATCTCCTGCAATTCTCTTTTCTCTAACGTGTATTACTACTGCAAGATCACACTACAAAGTCTGAATCTGTAAGCCAGCTCTTCAATCAATATGCATGATAAAGATTTCATCTTGTCTAGAAGAAACCTCCACAATTCAATCTAAGCTTCTGAAAGTCAGAGAGAGCAAGAGCTGGATGCCACATCAATTCTGAAGCACACATGAGCTAATTTTGACAAGACTTTTATGGTGGTTAAAAGAAGAAAAAGGTGGGCACAGAGTGCGGATGCGGCCAATACAATGAACCAAACACTGCTACTATGCAAGTCACATCATAGAAATCAGAAAACAAGTAGAGCAGAAAAGTCCCATGCATATGTTTGGTTTGGAAGAAAGAGCAACCAATGCTGTTCAAAAACAGTTTATCTGTAAAACAATGCCGAAGACTTTGTACCTTATCAAACATCAAGGGAGAATGATGAGGCATTACCTTGAGAGGTGGTATGCCTGTTCCACCTTTTGAGCATCTCCAAGAAAGAAAAATATATCACAAGTATTTACCCAAATGAAACAGTGAGTTTCGAACAAATAACAGTCTTGTTTGATAAACAACACACTCATACCAGCAGATAATGTTGGTTTGAGCAAGCCCAAACAAGTTGTCGAATCATTTTCTTACTTTCTTCAGATTTATTCAAAGGATAAGCAGGTGCATAAAAATATTTGGCATCACTGCAACTCTCAACATCCGGCGCACTAAGTATACATGAGGCAGTTTCAAACATCAATAAGTGTAAAAGACATTTGAACAAGCACAAGAAACAGGAAAAGGGTATTGTCTGATCCGATTAACAAGTTACTTCTACCACAATCTTACAAAGACTTGACAAGATACTCCTACATCGAGTACCAGTGAATCATTTTTCAAGTACCAGATATTCACAAACTCCATGTCAATCTTCAATGGAGGAGCATTGTTCTGATCTTGCCTGCGCAAAAGAGGTTAGCATCTCATTCTTGGTCTTCACCTTTTACTGATACTTGAATATATAGCAAGCATTTGGTACTGCACCTTAAGATAGCAGATTGGTCAAAAGGCCCACTTGTTCGTGGCAAATTACTTATCTTCCATGATGATTTCCAGAAATAAGACATCAATGTAAGTCTAATGGCGTTGACTTCAGCCACATTTGAGTTTGCCTGGTGCTCAGATATGCATTGACACTGAAATCGGTTAGGTTTTAATGTATCTTGTATATAGAGTATGAAGCTCTGAAGGACTCCGTTAATCAACAACTAAGAGAATTCAAATGCACACATGAATACTTACTTACAGTGCTGTTTTCCAATTTGAATTCTGCAATTTATTACTCCCTCTGAGTTTCCGGGTTACTCCCTCTTGAGTTTCCAGGTTATATATAGTACCATATCATCAACAAGAGTTAGTGAAGATAGTCTCTTACTAAACCTTGAGATGGGCATTATATCGCATGTAGTAAGAGAAACCAGCTATTTCTCTGAGGGTCGTTATGGTAAAAGCTAAAGTAGTAAGCTTTACTGCGTTCGCACAAAAATGCGTGCATGGTAATTAACAGTTTAGTCAGTGATATCCATTATATCAAAACTCAGTTATCTTTTGGCAGGTGTGCCACCTTCACGAATCATCAGGCTTAATTCCAAGGAAAAGTCAAGAGGTCACTAGATATCGATGTATTATTCATATCGAAAACAAATCAATTCTGAGACTTTAGAAATACATAAGAGCAACACTAAGGGCTGTTACACCAGTGGATTTACCTTTCACCAAGCTACATACGAGTATCCCTGCAAAACTGTCATAGATTTCTCACTGTTGGCTGTAAATTATACAAAAGAGCTTTGAGATCTGCAATGGCAAGAGACAGCCAACACCAATGCTTATCGTACAACAAAGGCAACCAGCCATTGGGCATTCTACTTTGGAGTTTCCCTAGCTTAGTCACCATCAAATGATATCCCGATCAGTGCAGGATCTGCAGCCGGAGAGAGTACAGACATTTGGGTCAAACCCAGAAGCTCAAATTTCGAAGGGCTGATCTTCATCTGCACGAGAGCCGTTTGGTTCAACCAGGCAATAAGAGAACTGTGTATGTCAATAATGTTCAACATCAGTGGCCAAGGCTTTTGAACCGGGCAGGCAGATCAATGAACAACGCTGATATAAAGAGATCCTTTAAGATTAATTCTTCAATCCTCGTATGACTGCATGCAGATTCTCTCCAGTAGTAAAGGCCAATCTTCACCGAGTTGCTGCGGATTTAACTCCATGGCAACTTTGAAATCACGCAAAGATATCGAACATTGTGGCCTTTGTTGTTCTTGAATTACTTCTAGGGATCCACTGGCATTTTGCATGTGCAAGTGATTACTACTAGGCCATACTCCATTGACAACTTTCCCCGGAAAAAACTGCTGCTTGAGGCCTGCCGGCTGCTTTCTCTGGTCCTGAGGAGCCCTTGCTCCAACCAATTCAACACAGGAATTGATCATCCTCTTTAAGTACACATCTAACATGTTATTCAACATATTTGCACATTCCATTGAAACCCCTCCAAGGCCCTGTGAAACTGCAATCTGCTCCATGCGTTTTCTCAGCATCTCTGTATCAGACAAGACACCGCTGTTGTAACAAATACCAAATCCATCATCAGAACATGCCGCTGCTGGAGCTTTGCGGGTACCACCAGAAATGCTACTAGCCAGGCAAAATGGAAGACCAAGCGGTGCATGGACATGATTTCTAGAGAAGGTCAAGTGGTTTGCTTGCTCGACCTCTTCACCCTCATCAATAAATGTGGTCCTTCTGTCTTTGCTATGCGTCATTGGTTTCTCAGTGGATCGTTGGATCAAGGCTTCCCTTCCATTCTCAGGTTGCTCGGCCACTGCTTGAAGTTGCTGCTGCAGAGGTCTCTGGTAATCACATGGACTGAACCCCCCATTCTCCATAACGATCTTATTACTTCCACCATCTTCTGCACCAATGGATTGATGTGGGAAACATTCAACTTTTCCATTTGTTCCAAGTGCGCTAGGCCGATCTCTAATCTTCCTATGCGTAGTACCTGACCTAATTTTCCGTGGCGATACAGGCAAAACACCATTTGACCAAATGGAAACGTTTTGACTCTGATTTGGGAGAAGGGCCCCACTTTGTTCGTGAAAATCCTCTCTGCCAGAAGGAGAACTCTTTGCTGTCTGAATTGTTGCAGATTTTGTGGGGCCCACATCATAAGCTGGAGGCGGAGGGATCTTTGCCAGGCATGCATTCTTCAGAATCCCACGGATTAGCTGATTGTGTAGGGGGAGATTCTCCCTACCAAGCAACCGAAAACAAGACTTGTCGAAGTCACTCTTACTTTGTCTCTGACTAAGAAACCTATTTAAGTTAAAGAAATACTTCTTTGACCTCTCAGCCCCAATCTTCTTCACAATCTGAGTCTTTAGTTCGACCAAATCGATTCTGGAGCTCTGTTGAAGCTGCATTTCTCAAGAGACAGTTTAATACCACATTCAACAGATGGGGAAAAAACCCTAAAACGCCCCCAGATAGCTGTTGTGGATGCTACTGTTATTGCTGCAGCCAATCAACTTCGAATTCAACTGCCATCATCGTATCATTTCAATACAAATGAAGCAAGAACCTCCTCTTTGACCTTTGTATCTCAGAATAAGCAGATTCACAAACCATACACTGGGGTGCCAGAAATGCAGATTCCGAAATGTAAGTTACCTTCGCTTCCAAATGACTCCAAATTTACCAACCCACAAGCAGCACATTGCGACAGCAAATCTCATCTTGGCAAAGATCCAAAACCCTAGAGATCAAAACCCACTTACAACAAAGTTATGGGAGGCCCGCAACCAACCCAAATATAATCCCTAAGGCATAATGAATCAAAACCCTAAGTTTGAAACTTTGGGCACCCTCGTACTGTAGTGAAAACCTGCAGGCACCGCCAAATCATAAGAACCCACCCATTAGAAACCACACACTCCGAAACTAATGTCACGACATTCAAAAAAGCAGCGAACTTCGAATTGGGGGAAATTTTGAAGTTGAGAAACAGAGATCATTGAGTTAGGAGGATTGAATTACGAACAGAGCAGGAATTGAAGAGATGAAAAAAGGGGGAAACCCAATAAAAAAAATTCGAATTGAAGAAAGCACAATGAAGAGTAGGAGAAGTAAACTGAGAGAGAGTAAAAAAAAAAAAGCTCGAAGCTTGGAGATTGATTTGAGCTATCTAACCTGAACCCAGTTCACGAAATTTCGGGGGGCGACACGGGGAAGAAGAAATCCGAAGAGCTCACTGAGTTTGGGGCTTCCTCGAATCTTTCTTCTTCTTTGCCAGCTTCGATTCTTCCTTCTTCGCGCCTCTTATTACTTTCCTCAAAATTTCTATTTCGAGCGCATTCAGAGTTCCCTCTTTTTTCCTATTTCTTTCGGCCTTTTGGATTTGAGAAGAAAGCCCAGAAGCTCGGGGTTTTCCCTTTTCCTTTCCTCCCTCCCTGTGTCTGAGCTCGCTCTTTGCCTTCGAGTTAGCTCCCTCGATCGCTCTCCCTCCCTTCGCTTCTATTACTTTTGCTTTTTTTTTTTTGTTGGATTTGTTTCAATTTTTGGTTTTCATTTTTCTTTCTATTTCACACACTCTTCTCTTCTCCCTCTCTTCTTCTAAGCTTTGTTATTTTTTGCTTTCATTTTACAAACATGTCTTCATGTTTTGGGGTCAATTTCATTTTCGTGTCTTCATGTTTACTATTTGTACTTGCATTTTCACACGAGTGAGGAAAACTGATCTTCCAAACTTTTGGCGTTCGAAGCACACGTTGACTTAGTTCACATTTGCCTTTCTTATTATTCCAATTTTCCCTCATATAAACATATTATCAGGGTCTAGGTCTCCATGGTAACACAATAATAGTGATAGTGTGTTTCTGGTAACGATAACAATGATATCAATTCGTTTAACAGTATTCACGTGACAATGTAGTTTTATTTTGTAGATTATGGTCTCTTGTGTCTTGACATTCTGTTTGTCGTTTTTTCACTGAGACCTACGAAGATTTTAATTATGCTGCTTACTCGTACAAGTATCAACATTTTTGTGGTTTTTCCCTCCATGTATGGTACGAACATATAAGTCGGGTGGGCATCAAGTTTGGTTTACCCGAACCGAACCACATTCTTGATTGTATGAAACAAATTAATACAATGTGCGAATCGGAATATGATGAGATTGGTGTTCGAATTTCGGTTCAAAATTAATTGAACCGATCGTTTGAATTTCATACCGATTTATGAACCCGTTCAGCCGCATCACATTCACAGTCCTACTTTGAAGTACAAGTTGGGATTTGTAGAATATGGGTTGAAAGGGGTTTATCCTGAAAGTGGCAAGGGAGAGAACGTATGATAGAAGATGTGAAGAACATATATTTGCGAAAAATCATTTTACTTGGATTTTAAAGGCTACAGATCACGAATTTGGCATGAAGCTATTCTCAACAAATGATGGAGTCTATGAATATCTGATTTTAGCGGATTTTTTCTGGATGACATTTTAGTAATTTTTAGATTTTTTTTTAAAAAGCCGTTTTCCTTATATTTTGACGACTACAAATAACTGATTTGGTCTTAGACTATTCTTTAGCGATGATTAAGTCTATTAAACAATAATTTTTACAAAAAATCCCGGGCCATTTTTTGTAGGTTCTAAAGGCATCACAAATTTCTGGCGATTTTTTCGAAAAGCTATTTTTTCTTTGATTTTGAAGGCAACAGATCACAGATTCGTCCTTATGCTAATCTCCACTGATGATGAAGTCTATCAATCATTGGTTTGGGCAGATTTTTTCCAGAGGGCAATTTCGTAATATTTTGGGCGAGTTTTTCGAAATGTCATTTTCCTTTGATTTTGAATGCTACAAATTACGGATTCGGCCTAGGCTATTATTCACAATTGATTAAGTCTATTAAGCACTGATTTGGGTGAATTTTTTCCTAATCCATTTTTGACAGATTCCAAAGTGATACCATCATAGATTTCAGGCGATTTTTTGAAGGACCAATCTTTTAGGATTTTGAAGGATACAGATCACAGAATTGGCTTGAGACTATTTTCCACCGATGATGAAGCCTATTAAGCACCAATTTAACCGGATTTTTTCCGATTTAATTTTTGGCTGATTCCAAAGGGGTTTCAGATAATTTTTTGAAAGACCAATTTCTTTGGATTTTGAATGCTACAGTTAATGGATCCAGCTTGGTCTTGTTCTACACCGATGATGAAGTATATTAATCGCCAATTTTGGCGAATTTTTTTGGAGGGCATTTTTATAATTGTTTTAATTTTTTCGAAATGCCATTTTTCTTATATTTAGAAGGCTACGGGCCACACATTCGTCCCGAGCATATTCTTCACCAATGATTAAGTATATTGAGCAGCAATTTGGGAGGAGTTTTTTGCGTCTATTTTTGGCATATTCCAAATGGGTATTATCACAGATTTCTGTCGATTTTTTAGAGAGACCATTTTCCTTTGATTCTGAAGGTTAAATATCACATATTTGACATGAAGATATTCTTCACTATTGATTAAGACTAATAAGCATCGATTTGGTCGTAGTTTTCAGGCTTTTTTGGTAAATTCCAAAGGAGTACCATCACTAATTTTATGCAATTTTTTCAAAAGCCATTTTCCTTGGATTTTTAAGGCCCCGGATCACGGATTCAGCTTGAGCCTATTCTCCACCGAAGATGAAGTCTATTAATCTCCGATTTGGGCTGATTTTTTTTTTCGGATCGAATTTTCGTATTTTTTTTGTCTATTTTTCCGAAAGTCATTTTCCTTATATTTTAAAGGCAACATATCACGAATTCGGTCTGACACTATTCTTTACCGTGATTGAGTCTGCTAAACACTGATTTGGGCTGGACTTGATATGCCATCCACCGCGACTGACTTGATAATGCTTGACTTGAGTTAGGGCTTAAAGCTAGAGGAGCTTTCCCCTGCTACCTCAATGCATGTATATAAAAGAGAGCCTATTTTTTACTGATGATAAACAAGCAGCTGTTCCCTACCTTTGTTTATGGTTTGATTTGATACTTTGTTCATACTGATAATTTCCGGCAGGTTAACCTTTGCTATTGGTATAAGTATTGTCAATACCATTATAACGCGTACCAATTCGAGAAAGGAGAAATTTGACACTTTCACCCGAACCAAAACCAATCGGAGTGACTGAATGAGAGAGAGATCGGCGATGGAGATAGATACAACGACATAAAAAATGAGAATCAGAGTTTTATCTAAACTAAGAACACTGCTTAAGTTTTGAATTTTATGCTACTAAGAAGGCGAACAAACATTGCCAGAAATCTATATACTCTAGGCATGGTGGCGGCTACACACATGCCGGTGTTGTTTCGTCATCGTAAGTGTTGGTCAATTTGATTTGCCTCTCTAAACTGTGTAATGTTGTTGAATGGTGTCAATGTCGAGTCCTTTAAGCTTCACTACCGACTCGACGTGCCCCTTCAGTGTAGTCAGCTCCCTCAGCCTGTTCATTCATGCATCAGAAGCCAACGAACCCCGTGATGAATACCAGCTAAATCATCGACAATAAACGAAAAACTAATTTTCTCTGTTACGTACCTAGCAACCTCAGCGCGGCGCTTGGCTTGCTCAGCAACCTCAGAAGGCTCACTGTAACTGTTCTTGTCAGCAAAGAAGTTGGTGGTCTCGGGAGGCTGAAGCCCGTGGAGAGTTCTCTGCGCAGTAGCCCACTGTGCTTCCCTTTCCTCTTTCCCGTAATTCGTCTTAGTAGTAAACGCAGTCTGTGAAGGAAAATTACCAAGTTTAATATAATACCATAACGCCACATTTCATGACGAGGAATGAAGGGAAACAGTTTACCTTGTTCTCCAAGAGATTATCCCAGGCCTTGCCGCTGAGAACATAGCGAATGGCGAACTTGAGGATGTCGAGTGGGATGTAGGTAACCAAGCTGTAGAGCCAGATGACGCCAGCCCAACCCCAGCCGCAGCCCCTTATTCCCGCAATCACCCAGTTGGCATACACCGCAATCATTGTTGCGATCAGTTGAGCAACCATGAAAGCAAGGAGGAGGAGCTTCCCGGGGACTTCCACAAAGGACCAGCTGCGAGATCTCGTCACGAATATTAGTGCTTGGCTCACTATGCTCACTTGCAAGTATAGTGCAGACATCATCTGTTCTGGTCTATCATGCAACGGCCTTACATGGAACTTGTCCTGCGAACAAATCATTCAGAAAGCAAAACAATCAACAAAACTCATCCGTCGCTTTATTGTTTATCCACAATCTCCAAGGAAGTAATAATATTGGTGCTGTTCTTTTACCGAGAAGAAATTAGTCTCTCGCATGGCCCAGAAGAAAAGAACTGTCATTATTGCCATGTAAGTTCCCAGTACCACTCCAGTACTGAAGATCTCTTTCAGCTTCCAGCTGTCTGGCAGCGGAGATGGCTTAACTCGATCCTTTGATATCGTCATTATCGTTCCTGTATCATGAATTGACAGAATTTAGCTTCCTGCTCTCTAGCAAACATGAGAAAAGAAAATCCGATTAATTAGACTCACCGTCATTGAGTACAGCAATGATCAAAACCATGAATGGAGAGAAATCGAACTTCCATATCAAGGCAATCAACATGAACCCAAGCTGCCAAAATACCAAACAGGCAATCCCACATGAACCCAAAACTGAGTTGTCACAAATACTGCTAGACAAATTTATGTTTATATATATAGAGAACTTACAACAATACGGATGGTGATGGAGACAGCATATATCTGCAAAGAACATGAGATACAGAATAAGAGTCTCAGTATGGGGCATTTTATTAATGAGTGACGACTATTAACAGAAGGACAAATGGTGAAGGGAAAACCGTGTAATTTTTCATTCTCTGGAAAATAGCCCTGCTGGTAAGCACTGCACTTATGATCACGCTGAGCCCCGGTTCAGTGAGGACGATGTCAGAAGCACCTCTAGCTGCATCAGTGGCATCAGCAACAGCAATCCCGATATCAGCCTTCTTCAGTGCAGGAGCATCGTTCACACCATCTCCCGTCATTCCGCAGATGTGTTTCTTCTCTTGTAGCCTCTTCACAATCTCATACTTGTGCTCTGTCAAAGGCAACAAGTTTTAAGTTACTTTAGATCATATTACAGACGTTCCCGCCCTTGTTAGTGACTATTAGGGCAGAGGAGATACCTGGGAAAACTCCAGCAAATCCATCAGCCTTTTCAATCAACTCATCCACAGGGAGGGATGCAATGGAGGCATCCTTGCTTTGGCCAAGCAATGAAGAAGAAGGATACATGTTGGTTCCCATCCCAAGCCTCCTTCCTGTTTCCTTGGCAATTGCAAGCTGATCACCTGAATAACAATAAATAGAAAAATATTAAGAGCTTAAACACAGACTAACTATTGCAGTTACAAGATAAGCAACCAAAGTCTTTACCAGTAATCATCTTGACATTGACTCCAAGGTGAAGAGCTCTTCTGATTGTTTCAGCACTGTCATGCCTTGGAGGATCAAATAGAGGCAACAAACCAACCAACTGCCATGGACCACCTGGACTGTCTTTGTTCTTCTCTGGTACTTCCTATATTCTCATGGGATGGGTAAAGGATTAGTTGAACACACTATTGTCAAAGGCCAGCAGTTAAAAATGAAAACTGATACAGACCTGTCGTGCTACTCCTAAAGATCGAAGCCCACGTTCAGCAAACTTATCAATCACTGCATGAACCTTCCTTCTAACATCCTCCTTGCAATTGCACAAGTTCAATATCTGCCTCAAAAAATGAACACACACATTAACTTCGCCGTCGTCACCAAATGATCCATGTGCTAAAAACTGAAGCAGAATAAATATTACCTGCTCAGGAGCACCTTTGCTTGCCCGGTGCCAGTTATCGTCCAAATCAACATAGGTCAAAGCAGTCCTCTTGTCGACAGGATTGAATGGAAGAAAATGAACCTCCCTAACTCCAGCTCGCGCCTGCAAAAAAATTCAAGCTTTATTTTACTCAAAACCAATCAGCAGACTTCGATCAGGAGATTTGAGGCCAGATAGCTAAGTTGAATACTACGCACCTCCTTAGGGTCTGCAAGCATTCCTACAATAGCCGCATCAATAGCATCCTGATTCTCAGTCCTTGACGCTCTGGAAGCAAGAAGAATGACATGCTCTGTGTCCATACCCTTAACGAACACCTCAATCAAGGTCCTATCAACAGACAGCTTGTTCAACGTAAGAGTCCCGGTCTTATCACTGCACAGCACATCCATACCGGCCATCTCCTCAATGGCAGTCATTCTCTTGGTAATAGCCCCCTGCTGAGACAGCCTGTGAGAGCCAATAGCCATGGTGACAGATAAAACGGTTGGCATAGCAATAGGTATTCCTCCAATCAAGAGAACAAGCAAGTTGTCGATCCCGTCTCTGTACTTGCGGTGCTGTATGGGGTACATCACTATAATCTCAACAAGTATCCCGGCAGCAATCGAGCAAATACAGAAGTTACCAATAGCAGTGAGGACGGCCTGGAAATGGCCAATTTGATTGGTGCTGTCCACGAGATGAGCAGCTTTACCAAAGAAGGTGTGCACACCAGTGGCAATGACAACAGCTTCGATTTCGCCTTGCTTGCAGGTCGACCCAGAGAAGACTTCATCGTAAGGGTTCTTAGTGACAGGAAGCGACTCCCCAGTAAGAGCAGATTGATCGATCTTTAGAGGATCACCTTCCAGAAGGCGTGCATCAGCAGGGACAATATCTCCCAACTTGATGCTGATAATGTCTCCTGGAACCAAGATTGCTGCTTCTTGCTCCGTCCAGCGCCCATCTCGAAGAACCTATCATTATGAGTTCGCATCAGTAAGTCAGATACATGCAAACTGAAGCAGCAGCTAGAGCTAGAAGTAGAGATGAAAGATTGCCCACCTTGGTCTTGGGAGCAAGGCCAGCCATAAGTGCAGCCGCTGCATTTCCAGCATTATTTTCCTCAAAGAAACTGATGGTGGAGTTGATGACCAGCAGGCCAACTATACCGACGAAGTCCTGCCAGTCTGGAGGACTTCGTCCATCGTTGGCCAAGAGTAAGGCCATGACAGCTGCAGCTTCCATGACCCATGACAGCGGGTTCCACATAAAACCCAGAAACTTCAGAAATTTGCTCTCCTGTAACCAAATTTTACACGAATCAATCATTCCCCGTGAACAAAACCTGAAGTGAAACGGGTAATAGACCAGAGTCACAATCTCACAAACCTTCCTCTCTTCCAATTTGTTGGGCCCAAAGACTTGAAGCCGGTTGGCCCCCTCGTCGCCGGTGAGACCTTCCCGTGAACATTTCAGCTGCTCAAACACCTCCTCGATGGGAATCCTTTCCTGCAAATGTGATTCACTGATTCAGTTCTGATTTTATTATTTGCTTCCAAGCTATAGAAAAGTCCTGTTTGTTTGTTATCTTAGAAAAAATGAACTAAGCACAGAGACGCGCCGGTGGTGCGCGTGGGGATGGAGAAGCAAATCGATGAAAATCCTGTACAATCGAATTTTCCCTCTGCTTCCTAGTCTCTCTTTTTTGTAAAAAAACAAAAACTTAATTATCTTGCAATCAAAATTTGACCGTCAACCCCGACTCTTTGGGGGCCGAGCCATCCAAGAATTAACGTGATTACGAATAATTCGGGGATTTTAACGTAACAGAGTAACTAGAAGAACGAAGAACAGATCTGGCAATTCAAACGAAAATTAATACTAGCACAGTAAAAAACTCAAACAAACACCGCCAAGAAACTCTCGTAAAGAAACGAAGAAGCAAACAGACGGAATCTCTCGTAACAGGGAAGGAAACAACACCACGAATCAATCACACTGTCTCAGCTGGAATATTGCTTAGACGAACGAAAGAAGAAGAAGAGGAAGGAGGAAGGAGGGAGGGAGTACCAGATCAACGGCCTCGTTTTTTATCTCTTCAAGGCTGATGCCATTGTTCGCCGCCATGTTTACGCGAGAACTTCGGGCGATCACCGGGAAAACCCTAGCTAGGTAGTCGGAGAGCGGCGCGCTTACAGTGAAATCATAATACAGCAGAAGAGAAAAAAAAAAAAAAAAAGACGGCGCGGGGTAAAATGCAGAGGTGAATTTTGAGTTTCGTTGCGGGGGCGGGCTATTTTATACCGGGGGAAGATTGAAGGAAGGAGATCCGATCCGTCGATGGAGTACGGGCCGGCACTGTTGTTGTTGTCGTCGTTGGGCTGTTATGATTTGTTTTTGAAAATAATCATTTTATTTATTTTGATAAATTTTTAGAGCCCGCGCCACGCGCCGATGAGTAAGGGACCGGGACCGGAGAGTTAGCGTTGCCGTTCCGCCGGCGGTGGTGATCTGATGCGATGTCATCACCTCTGGTAACTACACGTGTCCCCGCTCCGTTTCACATTTGGTTTCCTAGCCCGAACCGAAACCTAATCCTTAACCACGGAAATTCGAGCTGGGTTAGGTTAATAATGAGTGATTAAGGACTGCGGAGGGTAGTTTGTTTTTATTATCAAAGTTAATTGGAGTATTAATTTCCTTATCCTTCCTATATTCAGAAGTTCCAATTTGGACTATGGTAGGGAAGAGAATCACAAATGTGCAAAATTAGATTGATTCCCGGAAATAATAACATATATTCTACAAGTTCATTACGCAACTTATGAATCTCAAAATTGGTTTCCTAAAACATCTTAAAATCGCTATAAGAAAAAAACCCACATGTTAAAAGTGATAATCTTAACTTTAACAATTCATTTCACGATCTCGGTTCAAATCTACACCAATCGATTCAATTACTCCTCTATCACCTCGGCCTTAGAGGTGGCAATTAAGATCCAAATCCATGAATCCAATCCAATTCATCCACCAAATTATCCACTTAATCCAATCCATTTAAATCCAATCCATTTTATCAAAATCCAATTGGATTGGTGGATTCATGGATCAATCCATGGATCCAAATGGCAAATTACGATTTGGTACCTTTATTTTTTATATTTTACATTTTGATACCTAAAATTTATATTTTTATACGAAAAAAATCATTGGAAAATTACATTTTGGTACCTAAAATTTTTCATTATGACATTTTAGTACCTAAACTTTTTAAAATTTACATTTTGATCCAATTCTTGGATGTCATTTGGATTCATGGATCAATCCACCAATCCATTTGATCCAATCCATGAATCCACCAATCCATTGGATCCAATCCATTTGATCCATGGATCCACGAATCCACGAATCCGATCCAATTGCCACCTCTACTCGGCCTACTAGTACCTAGACAAGTACGTACATTAACATGTAGCAAAATATATTATTATGTTATGCTAAAAAGCTAAATTGTCATTGGTAATTAATTAATTAGCAATCCAAATCCATAGCTTAGACTGGCTCGATACTCCTTTATGGCCACATTTTTTTTAATAGATATAATTATGGGGTCGTTTGGAGAACGAGATTTAGAGCGTGGATTCATTGAATTCGTAGATTTTGTAAAAAGTTATGTTTTTTTTTGTTGCTTTTTGTATTGTGGATTTTAGATTTAGAGATTTCAAATCTCTAAAATCTACGGAATATCAAATCTCTCATAATCAGAGAGATTCTATATTTTGATTCGTGAGATTTTTTTCTCATACTTTTATTTATTTATCATATTAAATATATTTATCAATAAAGTTTTTAATATTTCTTGAATCACCCTAATTTTTTATTAAGGATAAACATGTTATTTAATATAAAAATAAATTTTTAATTTCATTGAATATTAACAATCACAGTTACCAAACGATAAACATTTTAAAATCTATTTTCAACAATCTGAAGAGTTAGAATCTTTAGATTGTTGACAATCTATAGATTTAAACTCATATTCTCCAAACGACCCCAATCAGTTTGTTGATTTCAATATAAGAGAGTAGAGCAAACGCAAGTGAATGTTCGTTTAGTCATTTGGTTACGTTGTCCTCTTACCTTTACTCAAAATTTTGGCTATATTCTTGTTATTATGTTGGAGAGTGTGGTTTACCTCATGTTTTTTATTCTCTCCATATGATTCTACATGGACATCCTGTGCTCAAGCTATGGTGGACTTCAACTGTAGATTTCCCAACTCTATTATGTTTTCAAAATTGGGGAACTTTGTGGAGTAATTTTCATATAACACTAACATTTTTAGAATATATCAAGTTTGAAAAGGAAGGAAGGCATGTTATTTTTACCATGATTTAAGAAACCCTACCGTACTTATCGGTCTGACCGAAAATGTCAGATATTAAGTCTTAAACTGTATGCGGTTTTAGCGGTACAAAACAGTTGAAACACGATTTAACCTTTCCGGCATAACATCAGGTACCGTTTCACAAACATTGATTTTTACAAGCTTGTGAGTCAAATCCACTTCAAATAATTGAATATCGAAAAAATAGATATAACATTAATAAAATTAAACCAGACTGGACAAATGAACTCGATCATAGCGAAATCAACAATGCAATCTACCTTCTTGTTTGATCATCATCATAGCGAAATCAACAATGCAATCTACCTTCTTGTTTGATAGGTTGATTTGACTCTAGTGAGAGTTTACTGACCAAAACAGGAAAGTTCAAGGGTTGATTTGACATTTTCTTCAGCAGCGGATAATGTCCAAACCCTCATTGATCAAATTGCCTACAAACACTTTAAACGGCTCTACCCTTTATTGATCTTACAATCATCTAATCACCAAGTAGTTTTTAAGTATATACTTAGCCCTTGTAACTTAAGCAATAGATCAGCAGAAGTATTCAGACAAGCAATCGGTAGGCATAAGAACAATTTTCGACCGGGGCACGATAGTCTCTGATCATTCACCATAACTAAGCATTTCCAATGATCCAGCAAGTTTGCAACAGAAGCAAATTGATGAAGGAATGGAGCTGACAAAAAGAATTTACATCTGCCTGGACAAGTTGAGAAAACTCAAGCTACTTTTGTTTGCTATCCTCATCTATCATATGAAATTTTCCTTTCAGCCCCCTAGCATGAATGATAAGTAACACAAAATGTCGCAACAAAAACACTCAAGACTCCACCATTGGCTCCGGCTCTGGCTCGGATGGCTCTGCACGAGACCTACTTGATTGTCGCACTGAATTGAAAAGAATGTCCTTGATAACCTGACACAGTTTAACAAGAATGTATGAATAAGAGCATTTATCTATCAAGTGTTCAGAGCATGCTAGGGATGTCAAACTGGGGCTACGGATCTCACCTGTGACATTAGACCATGGACCTGTTCCACGGTAATCTTAGCACTGTCTCGGGTGATTTTAGCAAGCTGTGATTCTTCCTGCAACTCGCAAAATGAGGTTGTTCAGTAATCAGGCACACTCCAAGGAGGCATATGAATGAACAGCCACAAGGATAGTCCACCATAATAAAATTTTAAACGAGAAAAAGGTTTGACCACAAGGGGTAACAGAGGGGGCAGTCACTTATCACACATGACTTACTCTTCAAATCAAACATGGAAACTTTACATGTAATAAAGAAGTAGAAGCATTCGTGACAGGCCCTCATGTTCAACAGATATCTCTTAAAGATCCAAAAGCAACAAAAAAGAGCCCTCACCTCTTTCTTCCTCTGGGGAGGTGCGATCAAGGATCCAAAACGAGAGTGAGCCAGTTGATTCTCTGCTTGCTCAAGCTTTTCAGCTGTGCAGGACACAGGATGTGTTAATTCATAATGAGGGAAGGACAAAATTTGTTGGACCAACATTCCAACTTTCGTCTTGAAGTACAGCTCAATGAAAATGCAATCAACAATGCAACACATTACCTAAATCTGAAATTTGTCCAGCCACATAGTCCCCATTGCCCAAGAGAGGTGAAGAAGAAAGTGTGTTCACCCAGTATTTGTTCCATAAAAGATCCAATAGGTGGCTATCGAGGGATGACTTGAAGTAAGTAATATCTAGAGAATAATACTGAAGAAGCAGGACAGCATTAGCAACACAATTGCGTTCATATGAATTGCCAAAAGTTATAACAGTCAAAATCAAGATGAGAACCTGCTTGCAATGTACACCAAAGTCCTCAATTTTGTTAAGAGGAATGGTCTGGTATTCGGAAACTGGGTCATCTGGAGGTTTGTATCCCTCGGGGTATGTCCTGAAGGCTCCGATTTCAACCTTCCCAGCTGATACCGTCCTAGTTGGATCAATAACAACTGCTAGAAAGGGCTCCTGAAACTGCTGATTTAGCATCTGGGTTGACACATCAATTCCGGAGAGCCAGCATCCATAACCAGGATGCGAATGATACCACCCAACAACATTCTCTAGCCGTCCAGCCTACAAAAACAGCACCCTTGTCACAAAGAGACTAGTTAAGCATAGATATAGGAACACGTACGAGCAACTCAATCAAGTCCACTCGAGACAAACTACCTTCACACAACGAACTTCTTCATTCAAGCTAATACTAATCATATAAACCCTTCAATTCCTGTTTTGAAGTCTAAGAAATCGAGCTCGGCAATACAAACTCCTACTACGGGACATAAACCCTAGCAGTAGTTAACTATACGCAAACGAAAACTAAATTGAACAATAGAAGATTATAGAAAGGGCAAAGAAAAAACCCTAACCTGCTTGTTAGTCTGGGAATAATCAACCATATACTCGTACGCATCAGCCTGTGCATTAACCCTAGTCTCAGTCCCTTCAACAGGCAAAGCAAAGGCGTCCATAACGATAATGGCGTCGCCGTCAGTCTTCCCTTGCATAAGCCCCATGACCTCGATGGTGCCACCGGATCGAGCGTGGACGACCATCTTCAGGAGGGCGAGAGCGGAGATCTTCACGCGGCGGAAGTAGTGAGGATCGTTAGCCCAGGGCTTCTCCTGCTGGAACTTGGCCTGAGCCACATCGTCGTAGTAGAAGATGGCATCGGAAGCTGCGTCGGCGCTGGACGACGTCGCCGGAGTGTCGACGGAGACGATGTCGTTCTCGAGTTCCCAGGTCTTCTGCGCGATTTGAGAGGAGGAAGGGTAGGGATCCATGGCGTCGCTCCGGTGAATTTTGCGGGTTCAACTCTCTTCCACTACAGGTGAGGTTTAAGAGGGAAGGACGTATAAATGTTGCTTTCTCCGTGGGCCCGCTGGTGAGATTGGGTCCGAAGGACGGTATGGCCCATACGAACCATCAGTGAAGCCCATAGACACTGGGCATTAGAACGGGCTCAGCCCAATTGGAACAACACAACGTTCTCTTTCGTAATGGCTTAGGTAAGCATTTCCGCGCAAAGATTTCTCTTCATTCCTTACCACCGTTCTCAACCGACCGACTAAGAACTAAGAAGCCGCCGCCCGCCAGTTGTATAAAACTTTACCCGCCGGCGCCTTCTTTTTCCGATTGTGCGTTTCCCTTCTTATACACTCTGCCTCCTTCTTTCTCTTCTCTCAGTCTCCATCCAGCCGGGGAGTGCCAAAATGTCGGGCCTGACCTGCAACTCTTGCAACAAAGAATTCCAAGACGATGCTGAGCAGAAGCTCCATTACAAGTCTGATTGGCATCGCTACAATCTCAAACGCAAGGTTTCTCCTCTTTCTTCACTCTTCCCATCAACCTCGACTTCAGAATAAGAACATGAATGATGGCGGCTTTGCCTTTGTGGTGGATTAGGGTTTACTGCTCTTCGGTTTATTTATTGATTCTATGGCAATTCTTTATAAAGAATAGAGTAAAGTTCTGGGTTTTGCTTTCCCGTTCGATTGCAGCGGTTTCATGACTGTTTCTACTGCCTGCTTTCCCAAAAAGAACTACTTCGATCATGTCTGTTTGAATCACTGCTTTCTGGGAAAGTTCAATTTTTTTGCACTGTAGAGAAAGAACAATACTCACCCTTGAATGGCCTATTGCAGCTGTTGATATTTATGAGTTAATATGGATCTGACAATAGCTCTGCTTTGTGTTGTACATCGGAAACTATCAGGTGGCTGGGGTTCCAGGAGTTACGGAAGCATTATTTGAGGCTAGACAGTCTGCAATTGCTCAAGAGAAAGATAAGTCTCGTGAGACCCCGATGCTCTATACTTGCACCCTTTGTGGCAAGGGTTATCGAAGCATGAAAGCTCACGAGCAACACCTTAAGTCGAGGGGCCACATCTTGAGGGCTTCTCAGGGCACAATGTTGGAAGAAGAGGAAACAATAATCAAGCCACGTCCTCAACGGGTAGTGAACAGACCTCCGCAGAAAGAGGAGAGTGTAGAAAGTGATGATGATGATGATGATGAGTGGGAAGAGGTTGACCCAGATGAAGTATTGGTTGGTGATGCGACCAAGTCAATGACTGGTTTGAATGTGGATGGAGTAGGCGCCAGCAATGATATGGATGAAGATGAGGAGGAAGAAGAAGATGATGATTTGTTTGATCCTAGTGTTTGCTTCATGTGCGATCAAGAGCATGACAATATAGAAGGGTGCATGGTGCACATGCATAAGCAGCATGGGTTCTTCATTCCTGATTTAGAGTATTTGAAGGATCCGAAGGGGTTCCTTACTTATCTTGGTCTCAAGGTAGCACTGAGTTCCATTTGTTTGATTTCTTTCTTTATATTTGTCCTCTTGTATCTTGTTTTGCTCAGTCAATTCTGTTTCTGCCCTTTTTTCCCAGGCGACGAGGGATTTCATTTGTTTATACTGCAACGATCAACGCCAGCCATTTAGCAGCGTAGAAGCAGTTAGGAAGCACATGGAAGCAAAAAGTCACTGCAAAGTCCATTATGGTGATGGGGATGATGAAGAGGAAGTCGAGTTGGAGGAGTTTTATGATTATAGTAGCAGGTTTTGCTCTATGACATTCTTTCTTATAACCTTTGTGTTGGTTTGGCTATGATTGAAAATAACACTGTGCTACATCATTCGTGTAGTTACATGGATGAGGATGGAAAACAGCTGGTTGCTTCAGGGGATATGGACAACACCCTGGATCTCGGGGGTAGTGGTTCTGAGCTAATTATCACTTCAAGGACTGATGGTAAAGTACTATCTAAAACACTTGGTTCCCGAGAATTCCTCCGTTATTATCGCCAGAAGCCACGACCACCTGCAAGCGATGTCCCCATGACTGCCACCTTGGCTGCTAGGTTTGCATTCCCTCCCCTTTCCCCTTCTCTGGTTAGAATTTTCTTCAATCTTCAAACATGGCACTGATTCTCTCTTGTGGGCGAATGCTTCCAGGTATAGGAGCATGGGGTTGGCAACGGTACAGTCGAAAGAACAGTTTGTGAGGATGAAAGTGATGAAGGCGATGAAGCGATCAGATGTCGAGGTGATGCGCTCTAAGATTGGCATGAAAAGCAACGTTATAAGGAACCTGCCCAATAATGTCCCGTATTAGTCATGCCACACAAGAAATACAGCTTCAGTTACAGCTACAGCTACAGCTGATGCTACTGGTTGGTCTCTACATGTACTGGTCTATGTGTCTTGGTAAAAGCCTAACAGCAGTTTCTACACCGAAGTTATTTTTCCTTAAATTGGATTTGCACTGGGAATCAGAGCTGGTATCCTGGATTTTGTTTAGTTGGATGCGAATTTGCCTAGCTGCTTCTTATTTCCGTTATGTGACCATGTCAATGGCATTTGTATGTGAACTGAAATCAGGATTGTCTTGTGCTGCCGGACTTCTGTATGGCCCGACCCCCTAACACCGAACGACTGAACTGATTCCTCAATCAGAGAGGTGTGTTCGAGATGAGCGAGCGCTGAGATCCTCTCGCTTGATGCAGAGGTGCCAATCAGGACTCGTTTGGAGAACTGGGGAGGCTCAGATGCTTATACGATATGACCCATTGTGGATGCCAGAAGAACTTGAACTCTTCGGGGAGAAGTGTTTGTAAGCTTTGATCCTACAAGTCTTTCAGAGGCCAGAGTGGGAACAGCTACAGTGTTCTTTCGGGTCAATATTGGGCGGCAATAATGGGTCAGCGTGGCCTAGCACAAACTCAAAGGACATACTTTAATTATTTAGATCTGCTGGTACGTAATATTTGTTCTGTTAGGCCATAAAATAATGTAGGAAGATCAAACAAGGAGACACAAACACAGATGTGGTCACATCAGCCAAGAAAGCTAATGCTGCCCAGTCGCATCATCAAGCCACCATCACCAGGGAAATGCCACAGTCCCTCAGCTTACACCATCGTTCTAGTAATCCACCACCACTCGATGACATCGATGTTAGGACCGACGAATCATACTATTCGAATAATAATTCACCGTTGTTGGATCGTGATTCAGGTTTAGCTTTTTATAGCGGTTAAATGTACGCTTTTCACAATCGAAGGATGCACACGCTCAAGTAAGCATTAGGACTACACTTACGGACATTAGCTGGGTTTTCAATTTGATAGCTGAATCACCCCAACGATTTTCAATTTATACAGCCAGTGTGTTAACTTTCAAGTCTACTCAAACTTATAGCAGGAAAACAGACCATTACTGGAAGAGAAGGGAAAACAAGAAAGGAAACAAATCTAATCACATTAAGCAAACCCCATTTCTCCTCCCAAAACAAAAGTTTCACTGACAACCACAAGTCACAACAGCAAGAGAAGGGAAAACACCCAGTCACCATCTTATCCAATTACATCTGCCTATATCGGCTTCCCAGTCACCATCTTATCCACATTACATCTGCCTATATCGGCCTAGCGCCATTTCTGAATCACATCTTTCAGCAGCAATCCAGCTATCTAAAGCAACAAAGATGCAACATTGTAAGCAGATTTCTTTTTCAAAATGATGTCTGAACGCTAACAGGACCATCCCCACTTCTCATTGTGATCCTGCTTGACTTGCTTCAGTTTCTTCAGTGCATTGAGTCAGGCATCGAGGTAAGAGGTGAACTGAGGTGCCAAACAAGATGTATGGACCCATCTTTAAGTGCTAAACTCACAAGCTTTGCCCCATTATGCATACCTAGCCATCATAGAACCGAGAATGGCGCCTGCGAGAACTGTAAAACAAGAGCCACCAGGAGCAGATTGATGAGTGCAAATTCAATTATCCTGCAGCTAACCAGAATCACTTACTTAATCAAAATTCTGCAATATGAATCTTATACTAACGATATATGTGTGTTATGTGCCAGTTCATTCCAACATAATTCAAAAAAATGTGATTACAGCTCTGCAACCTTAACCACCTACCCCAAGATTAATAGCTTCACAACAAATTAGCACAGCAACCAGTGGGCAAATAAAACTAGGGTACTAAAACTAACATCTAACATTACGGCTCAATCTTCTCAGTCCAATCTGGAATCTTTTTCTCTACATTTCTCCAGGGGATAGTCCACTGGACCCTTTTCACAGTGCAGTTCGCTTAACACCTTCTTTGCCCAGTTGGCCATGTCTTGGCACATAAAAATTCTCAAACGGTTGAAAAAGAGAATGCAAGCGTAAGCATTTGACTTGAGAAAAAGGGTTAATCTGACCTGCGATGAGTAGAATGGCCCCTGCTTGCACTTGGAAATTCATCATCCATCTCATCTAATCTATACTCTGCAAAGTCAACAGACACAACAGAACCCTCATCTGAGTTCGAAGTGTCATAACTCGATCGGCGGCTCCCCCTTCTGGTATCGGCTACTCTAGATCTTCTTCTGTTCCTTGAGTTTCTGAAATTGTCAAAGACCTTATAGAAGATGCAGGACGTCCACCAGTTGCCTTCATCCCCACGAAAGTCATCAAACTCATCTCCAGTATTGTCATCATCCCCATACTCAATCACATAGTCTCCCAAAACCACTCCACGTGGCACTTCCGAATGTATGGTGCTCAAAACATCTATGATCTCAGATGACTGCTGGAAATTATCCCAGTCCAGCTGGCGAGCAGGGTCGATTTTAGAAGGACGAGCATGTGGGTGCTCTAGTTTGGCATGTTGCTGAAGTTCCAAATACGCACCTGAAAACCCACATCGATGTTCCTCACAACACCGTTTCTTCTCATCCAAAAGCAATCGAGCTTTCTGGACAACAATCCAGCCAGTAACTTCCCCTCTACACAAGGGACAAGCCAGTTTGACATCTTCATCTGCTTCTGATGATGGCTTGTCAGAGTCTGCTGAAGGAGGTGACATACCACATGCACTCTTGAAGCGGTCCAAACAATTGGAATGCAAGTGGTCAGTGTCACATACAAATGGCCTGCAACCCTTGTGATATGATGAACATTGGAGGAGCACAGAGTTATGAGGGAAATCCAAACAAATTGGACACACTACATCTTCCCAGTCAGTATCTAACTCAATCTCTTCCATGTGAAAACTTTTAGCAGTGAACCCTTTTCGAAAATAGTGTGCAATCGCCATCAGTGAGAGTCTACAAAGGGCATGGCCAGTATAATTACTCCTCTTCCACTTCTCACTTCAGATGTCAAACTACTACACAAAATTATGAAAACCCACCAAAGGATGCAACTAATCTGATCCGTTAAATCAGGCTGAATCCAAGTATAAGCCTGAACTTGGCACAGACATCCATCCGCCGAAAACTGCAAGCACCAAATCAAAAAGATCACTCGTAGTTGCAACAGATAAATAGCCATTATCCATAGCCAGAGACTACGATAACAAGTCAAGCACAATCCATCTATCCCAAATAGAAATCCAGATTCCAGACCATCCCAAAGGCCAGAAGTAGGCCATCTATTATCAAGATCATTCATTTCCTGGATCCCACTTACCGTACAGAAAATTGAAAACAAACTGAAATCAACGGAAGGATAATAGAAATGAAAACATGAATTGCCATTCTTGTCAAGTTCTAAACTAAGAAATAACTGTACCGGGGGGAAAACAAAGTCATAAATGATAAAACTGTGGCTACAAAGAAGAATATGCCGTTGAGTTTTTTTTTTTTTTTTTCTCTTTTCCTTTTAAGAGAAGTACCAGGTAAGTCGCTTGAAAAGTATCAACCAACTGACATTCAACCGCCGCGGAACGTTCAGAAGTGAGCCGCGAAATCAAAAGCAAAATCGAAGGAAGGTGATCGAAGATTCCACCATAACCAAACCGAGCAGAGCAATCTCAGTCAATTAGTAAAGAAGAAGACCAATCAGAGCCAGAACCAGCTCCATATCAGCAAAAAAACAAATGAAGAATAAGAACGTACTGGAAAATGGAAATTGAGATATAGAGAGAGTCTGCCGCGAGAAATGAAGCAATCAGAAATGATAGAGAGAGGAAGTAGAAGGAGAATCCAGAATCGTACCTCTGTGAGAGAGAGAGAAAGCTAGCTAACAGGGGAAGGGGGGAAATCGGAAGCCGAGAAGAAGAAGAAGAAGACGAGAGATGGGAAGAAGAAAGGAAGGAGGACTTGTTCTTGAGCATACGCGCGGGGGCGCGTGAAGTGTGATCGAGGGGACAAAGTGAAGTGAATTACGTAGTAGGTGAGTTGAGTTTTTTTTTTTTTTGTTGGTGAAAGTGAGTTGAGTTTTTGAGAGGCAATAATGTATTTGTGGCCTCCTCTCCTCCCGATTTCCGATGCAATTGATTTTCCTAATTCCTTGGCTCATAAAATGGATACAAATGTCAAATTGTTTGAATAGCTAGTTAGGTCAAAGATAATGTGCTTAGGAAAAAAAATATTATTGGATCAAGTGTTTTTTTCATTTTAAGGTGAGATTAACCTACCTGTTTTTTTTAAGGTTGAGCAACAAAATTCCAAGTGGTGCCCACATTAAAAACATGAATGGTAAATCATACTACTCGATACAATAAATGAATGGTGTAAATTCAATATAAATTTATAAACCGTGTATTCTTTTTTATCCTAGTTGAATAAGTCGACTTCTTTTCATAGCCACGATGCCCCCATTTTGATATTCAACAAGTTAGATCGTACTATTTTTGTGGAGACAAGATTGCACTACTCTGTTTTTAGTTGCTACTATTTTAACGAAGATTAGTCGAAAGATAGCTAGATTGTGGAGATTAAAGATTAACCAAATTCGATTTATTTTTTTCCTCATATCATTATCTTCCTTGTTAAATTTAATAAATTTTCACTCATTTTTTCATTACATAGATAGAACTATCATATTTCAAATCACGTTATCTCCAAGAACCTTTGCAAAATTCAAAACCCAATTCCAAATCACGTTATCTCCAACCAGACAACCCAATGCTCACATCGAAACACCTGCTAGTCCGATTCTTTCTTCATTTCTCCTACTAAAGATTCACAAGCCATATCTAGGCAATAACATACCCAATGTGTGGATTTCTAATTCCATTCTTACATTTTAAAAAGAAAAGTCTATTCAAACTTCCCAGTAATATATTCGACTTTTACTAAAAGGAACATCTTCCTAATTTGACCTTATTAATTATTAAGTTATTATATTATATCCAAGGTTGTCAACCCGTTGGTCGACCCAGACCCAATCGAGCTAGTGGGTTAAGGGTTGATGGGTCACCCATTTTAGTTCAGTTTAGCAAAAAAATATGAAAAAGTCATTGTATTGTACTTATTTTGAATTCAACATAAAAAATAAAAAAAACAGTATTTAAACTCCAACACACTTAAATAACATCAACTTAAATTCAACATATTCAATGACACTTTAGAACGAGCAGCCCACTGATCCACTCGGACAGGCCAACCGCGGAGTTTGACTAGGTTTTCTCGGGCTTGACCATTTCCGAGCTAACTCTCAAATGAGCTATTTTAACCCATTTTCAAGGTTTAATCTGGACCAATACAGGTCAACCAGCGGATTGACAACCTTATTATATCAGACAGCCTCTTACCCTCCATTTCCATTCAACCTTTCCCACAAAACAAGGGGAAACAAACGAGTAAGCCAAGACAGAAAACAATAATAAATCAATAGATAGCATACATGCAAGACTGAAGACTCTATACAGAACGTCGTCGTTCACCCAAAATGTCTAGACTGCAGACTATTCCTGTCATTTCCTCGAGCACTTACAGAGTTTCAGTAAGTTATCTACGTTAGCTATGCTCAAAAGAACACAGCACAAAAGTGCAGGTCCTCACTACTGGATTATCCGGGTCACAATGCCAATGGCAATGGTTCTCCCCATGGCTCGAAGGGACGCCCTCCCCAGGGCTCTGCAGTTGGAGTATTCTTCCACGCAGACCGGCGTATTCAAAACAACCTGCATACCAGCCGATTAGGTCCAGTTCAGTTCACCACGAAAAAGCATTCGCCCAAAAGAGAGGGAAGACAATGGTTTGTAAGTTTTCTTGTCTTTTTCAATGGATCTCGAGTTTTCTCACCTCAATCACAGCGCTTTGCTTGGAGAGAAGGCATCGGGGTGATCTCTTCGTCTCCTTCCCCGACTTTGGATCCAGTATCGATAGTATTTTGGCTACTTTTCCTGCCGCTTGTGCATGATGTATGTGAAACTCCACCTGTGTGCGCTCAACACAAAGGATTGCAAATTGGCGATCGTGAAACGATAATAAGACGGCATTGAAATTCAGGGGGGGAGGGGGAGGGGGGAATGAGCTGGCTATTTACCTGAGAGCCGTTGAGAATAGGGACTGCTAATTCTTCTAAGGCGCGCACTTTCAGCTCCAAATGCCTTGCAACAGCGACGGGATAGTCAGGGTGGCATACAACTCCTCCAGGCATGACATTGTTACTCAGATCGATTCCTTGGAGATTGATAGTTACATTGTCTCCTGCTCTTGCAACAGCAGAACTTTGAGAATCACGCTCTAAGGACTTTATTGTTCCCACTTCTCCAGATGGCATCACCATCACCTACAATCAAAAGTGGCAAGCAACAATGTGGGTACACACTCAAAAGCAGTAATCTTTCTAACACATATATGCTCCCATACCCAGAGAGGTGGCCACACTAAATGAGCAACAAACAAAACTCAAAAGCGGATATGGAAGTCATACAGACTTACAAATTTTTGCATCCGCCCTAAATCAAACTAAGAGTTTATCAAGGAAAAGTAGGGTTGATGAATTATGCACCTTCAATCCACTGCGAAGTGCTCCAGCTACTAATTTACCGCAGACTGACACTTGGCCTTGTGAAGATGATTTGGTTACATCACATATGGGCATCAGCAGCGGTTTGGCAAAATCTCTTGCTGGAGGTTGGAGAGAATCAATTGCATCAAACAAATAAGGTCCTCTGTACCTGAAATTCACTCAGCTAATCAATAATCATCAAGGCCGAGGTGGATCATCCGTACATGATCCAACAAAAAGCACAAGGGACAAATGAAGTGGCTGCAGAAGGAAAAAGAAAAACCTACCAGGACAATAAACGAGCATCAGAAGGAGCAGCCACTAGATTTTGGTTTTCTACAGCGCTTAAAGGAATCCACAAAATACATGATTCCTTGAAGCCGCAAGAACGAAAAAATGTACCAAGTTGTGTAACGATAAGATCAAAACGATCCTTTGAGTACCCCACAACATCCATTTTGTTGACAGCAACTATAAGTTGTTCCACACCAAAGCTTCTAATCAGTAGAGCATGCTCACGCGTTTGCCCTTTGGAACCATCGAATCCAGCTTCAAAGGCACCATTAGATGCATCAATCACTAGAATAGCGGCATCCGCTTGTGTTGCACCAGATATCATGTTTGGAACAAAATCTTTATGACCAGGAGAATCGAGGATGACAACATGATACTTTTTGGAATTAAAATATGCAACTGCCACGTTCATGGTAATTCCCCTTTCTCGCTCTTCAGGGCTCTCATCTAAAGCCCACGCATAAGCAAAGGAACTCTTTCCCTGCTCAAATAGAGGCCTTGTCAATCCCATAAATTGATAAGTTCGCCAAGGTATAAATGCAAGAAGAAAAACAAGTCTAAACACCATCACCTGTATCTTGGCATCTTTTTCATATTTGTGCATTTCTTTCTTAGTGATTCTTCCCAAAAGATGGAGCAGTCTTCCTGACAATGTTGATTTTCCTGAATCAACATGACCAACCTGAAATGACAGATAAGACAGTCTTGGTAAAAACTTCAGCAAAAAAAGGGGGAAAAAAATAGAAATTAAAACCCACATAAGGTTCCTTACACTATACAACACATAACTTACAATTGCTAGGTTCCAGCCAAAAAAAGAACTTACAATTGCAAGGTTCAATTGAGTTAATGTGTCGTTAGCCTTGTCAGGAAGCATCCATTTATCAGGATGGTATTCTGCAGTTGACTTGTGTTTTCTGGAATCAAGAGCATTGGAATTTCCGGGTTTGTCAGACAAAGACATCTTTCCGAAATTGCTGGCTGGGGCAGTTTGCTTTTGACCACTGAAGTCATCATCTGCATTCCCTTGTGTTCCTTCAATCTTCAATGGGTTAGAACTACCAGAAGCTTCATCACTAAGTTGACCACTGAGGATGCCCTTCTTTAAAGAATTGTGTCCCTCTATACTACCACTACTTCCATGAAATGTTTCTGCAGGAGGACGATCTGAATATTTGGAATCTAATTTTCCATTGACTGCTGTGTCTGTTGAATTGCTTGCATTCTGTTTACCTCGCTTCCCTTTCGACTTGTTTGACTTTTCAGACCTTTGCATGGTAGAATGTACACTTTCTGCACCATTGCCATCTTCAGCTACTGTTGAAGGCTTTACATTACCTGCACAAATCTAAGCACTTCAGGAAAAAGGACAATATATGGCATGCTCGTGTGCAGCATATCCATTTCACCCATTTAAAAATGGGTACCAGTTAAAGCAAAAGTCTAAATCAAAACACAACAAATATCTGAAGGCACTTTGATATCTCAAGTATCAGATTCCTAAATCAAGACGAAAATGGTGTTTTGAGAATCCAAGACCAGCTGGAGAGGGTTCAAGTAACAGCACCAACTATTTCCAAGAGATATCTGATACCGAAGATTATCATGCTCGACTAAAGGTTCTCCTGCTATTAAGATGTCATGTATATTAGATGTCCCAAGCAGACACTGAATGATTAAAATCCAGGCAACAGACTGCGATCAATACAAAAATAAAATAAAAACATACCTTGTGTATTAAGTTTCGAGGACTGTAATCGAGTTGAAACCATGTCATCAGGAGATGGAGCATCGAACTTGAAAGCAGCTGCATGGTCAATGCCAAGGAGGTTAGATGGCGATAATAACAGGTTGACAGGTCAACTGCGAACTAGCCATCTCATACAAATAACTGCTGAGCTTAAATGATTCCCAGGCAAAATAAAGGCAACACTCATTGCTCTATAGATGACCCAAGCAGACACTGAATGATTAAAATCCAGGCAACAGACTGCAATCAATACAAAAAAAAAAAACATACCTTGTGTATTAAGTTTTGAGGACTGTAATCTAGTTGAAACCATGTCATCAGGAGATGGAGCATCGAACTTGAAAGCAGCTGCATGGTAAATACCAAGGAGGTTAGATGGCGATAATAACAGGTTGACAGGTCAACTCCGAACTAGCCATCACATACAAATAACTGCTGAGCTTAAATGATTCCCAGGCAAAATAAAGGCAACACTCATTGCTCTAGAACAGTTCAGACCTATATTAACATGAGAATGACTATAGGAACTACAAGCACTATGGAAAGCAAGGAAATTTCCTTGGGAACTTCCACACTTGTGAAAGTCATTCCTGCTTTCCATCACAAGATCATCCTTCTGCAGTTGACCAACCACGGCCTTCTGGGATGTCTGATGTGGCAGTGATCCAAAAAGAGACTTTGCCAACAATGATACTCCAGAGCATTTGCCCTCACTGTCAGCTGCAACAAACACATCTAATCTATGATGGTATGATCCACTCGAAAGGATTCCTAAATATCAAAGTTAGCAAACCAAGTTTTGGCATATCGCTTAATGCCAAAAACACACAAGATAATGGGCTTCAGCTTTCAAAAGAAATTGTCTGTTTGCAGTCTTTTTTGTTTTTTCTTGATTGTTTCAAACTGGAGTTGGTTTAATAATGACAACATCAAGTTAAATAAGGGAAGATGAGTTCCATAACAGGAAAACATAATTATAGCAACAATAATGCATATTAAACCCAAAATGTCAAAAATATTAGTCAGCTTGGTTTTCACATTCAAGAGAGACAGAGATGAGAATTCAAAACACTAAGACAAAAAATGGGGGGGAAACCGTGGAAGACTCAAACCTGTTTTCTTATTGCTGTTCTTGAAATCACCAGCCACGGGGTTGCGAATAACACCACAAATATCACATACAGACATGCCCTCCTCGTTGTCATATGTACAAATAGAGCAACTCCAAAGCTTTTTAACTTTTTGCTGAGGCTCTTCAACTTTTGCTATCATTAATACAAGGTCGAATAGTTAGATTATAACATTTGTACAGCGGCAGCCAGACAACCAAAGTATAATTTTAAACCAGAAACAAACATTCAGAATTTTTGCTTTTACAACAAACTTCTTTTGTATTGGTTTGATTAGCAACAGGAGGTGTTCACTTTCTAATATAGTGAAAGGAAAACGACATAGGCGGGGTCCTAGGGTTTAGCGCGACAGTTTATTCTAGCAGCCTTCCTTAGTTCCTTAGATTGATCCCTGATTGGAAGTGTAGAATACCTACCATGCTACCCCTATTGGATAAAAACTAACCTACAAATAACCCTGATGTGCAACCCATTTAAAGGTGATACTAGTGCGATTTTGAGACCATAAGACATAAATTTGTTGAGAAAGAGAGGAAATTATCGCATATAGGTAACTTTTGATCACAGTGCACCTATGCATACCTTGAATGTTACACTTCCAAAAAGGTAATGAAAAGGTTCTTTCTATACCTTATCAGTGTACCAGACACAAAACATACTCTCTTGTCTGTATTCTCACTTAATCCCTCGATTCTCAATACCATTTATTTCCATCTCAACCAGAGGGAGACTTCTATAACTATGTTAGCTAAAAGATGCTAAGGAGAAGAATGAGTACACCAAGAGAATAACAGGCACCAATGGAGGAAGAACACCCGACCCGAGTTTTGAATAAACTTGTTGCAACAAATGTGACCTGGGTACAACTACTTAACAAGCTTTGTTTGAGAAGTTCCATCAAGAATGTACCATCCAATGTAGCATGCCAGATAATAACTCACAAGCTCCACCTTCAAATTTGGAATTGATAAAGCTCCTACATGGAAATAGAGAATCGGACTCACCAGGGCTATCTACGCTATAATCATTGTCATCTTCATAGTCATAATCATCATAACTATCATAGGCTTCATCGTAATCAACTCCACGGTTAACTTTACGAGGCATTGCCCTGGAATACAAAAATTCAAAGCCGAAGGCACAGCTCTCTTAGAATGGTAAATGCATAACTATTTCATTCATTCATCACAACCCAAACATGCAAAGACAAGATGAGAAGAAGGGACATCAGCGAATTCCATACCCCAAAGGTTTTATTCAAGCGCGGGGGAGAGAGCTTTAACGGCTGGACATGCCCAGAAACAATCGGCGTAAAACAAACCCCCTAAGTACTTATTAACTCAATCCTCGTCGGTATCCAAGCACACCACCGGCGCAATCTTCTATATCAAAACATTCAATTCAGAATGGAAGGAACTGATTTCCCAATTCTAAACAAAGCGGAAGAATGAGCAAAAAGGATTGAGTAAATAAATGAATGCAAGAATGAGACGGTGCCCCCGCCATAAGAACGACGAACGGAAAACCCCGAAGAAGCGGCGAAGGTGAAGCAGCAGAAGAACGGGAGAGGAAGTGAAGCCGCGGAAGGCAATTGGAAGATAGGAAACTTTTACCTTTGGAGCGGCAGGCGATGAAGTTGGGATGGGCAAAACTGGGAGCACAGGCGGCGAGTAAGACAAAGAAAGAGCGCCGACAAGGTTTCAACGAGGAGACGCCGCCGGAAATCCTCTCTTCAGAATGCTGCGAGCGCGCTGTGCGATCAGTGGCGAGTTTCGAACCTCGAAGTCGGCAAAAGCAAAACGATGAGCGAAGCAACCCCCTCTCTGTCTCTTCTCTTCGAATATCTTTTGGAATAGGTTGTTTTATTATTCTTCTGATCCCTTATATTATGGGTTTTAACAAAGACGACCCTCATATTAACAATTTTGAACAAATGAGTCTATAGAGTTTGTTTTGTTGTAAAATTAGTAATTACTCCTAGAATCTAGACGAACCATCAAAATATTATTAAAATTTTTATCCATGATACAACAAAATGTTGATTCACTTTCTTTTTGTTCATTTAATGTATGTAATTCAAATTTAATGATAGTAATTGAGAAATTTCTAGTCCAATAGAATTTCTTCTCTAATAAGGAATATGTGTACCAGAGGTGTTTTACAATTCTCTTATAAGGATCCCAATTTTCAAGTCATGCTAGGAGTATAAACATTCTCAAGCCAATTTGGAATCTTTTGCCAATACGATTCCCACTCTTATTATGGAATAAGATCGATAATATAACACACGCGGTAGACAATAATCATTGAGTGGAATTTATTTTTCTTCATTTCATCATTTTTGTTGTGTTGTTCCGCCAGGGCTTGACGTGCTTCAGTCAATAGAAGGAAGATAGCTGTGTAGAAAGAGCAAGCGGAAGAGGAGCAGATGAGCTACTGAAACGGATAGGAGCGACTTTCAAAAGCAGCAAGATCTCTTCTTCCCACTACTAGTTTGAAAAGCTATCTGTCTTCACCGCAGACGGGTAAGGAGTATCCGCAAATTCTCGTAATGCGTCATCATCTGGTCATAGTTCGGATGCTGATTTTGATACTCCAGAATTAGGTTCTAGGATTCTAATATATTCTTATCACATTGTTAATAGTTTTATTAAATTATAACTTAGTCACTATAATGTAAATTTTATATTTTAATATCTCAAATTTAATTTTAGTGTAAAATTATTGAACAATTACGTTTTGATGTCTAAGTTTTATGAGATTTCCGTACCTGCAATTTTTATATTTACATATTTGTTCAATGTTTATATTTCACTTGAATCCATGATTCCAATCCACCAATCCTTTTGAACCAAACCATGAATCCAATCCACCATAACATAAAAGTATAAATTTAGGTTGTAACATACAAGATGTTTTATCACTCAACTATAGGAGAAGATTCAACAATTTTATATTTGTTCATCAAGTGAAACATTAAAAAAATGATAAAAGAGAGATGATTCTTAAATATTGCAAGAGCGAATTTATAAACTCATTTAGTACATTTAGGGGGTACTAAACAAACTTTTACTAACTACATGTGACAAAATATGCGACATCTACATAAGCAAGTGTCAATAAATTGTTACGGTGAAAAGGATTGACTCTTGTATTGACGACCAACTAAAAGAATTGGTCAAAACCTTTCCACCATCTACTTCCTCTTCGTTTCATTTTCCACTCGCTTTCCATAACCCTTTCTTTATTTCTTTCTCTGCCTTCTTCATCTAACCCTAATTAGTATACTATTTTTATGTATTCTAATCACAAGTATGAACGGGTTCATACACGACTGACCAACAGTCTAGAGAATTAATAATTGAACCATGAACCACTAACTCTTTCAGCTCAATGTCGAGTCCAATTTAAAACAAATATATAGGGTTATTACTTATTAGAAAGTCGTCATTTTGCGCTACGGGATTCGAAGCGCGTGAAATTTTAAGCGAGTTCCAGTTTGTATTACTTTTTCTTCTCTCTACTACCTCCACCGCTGCTCGCTGATGAACACGATGATTGCCATGGCAAGAGAGGGCGTCAGCTGCTTCTTGGTCAATCTAAAGTAGCAGACCCCAAGGTAGATACGGCCTACACCCGACCATAGAAGGAGACAGAACAAATTACTGTTGTCATTGCTACCACCACCATCATCATCATCATCCAATGCAGGGACAGGGATCACCCCTCCCTGCAATTTGCAGTCATAAAGATGCGAGAACTTATCCAGCAGACGATCTTCTACAGCCCGCAGATGCACAAACCAATGTCTCTGCTGCTGCCAATGATCCGAGGACCAATACTAACGCGGCATTCGCGGCAGCTATTCGATCTCATGTCAAAACAAAACAGGCGTGGCTTCTCAACAGGCCTCCCTTCTTTACCACGAACATGCATCCGGACATAAATCTCAGTCCCTACCACAAAATGCTCATGCCCTTCCGAATAAGGTATGATTGCCTCAGAAGCGACGGCTGCCTAGATCACAAACTCACAAGCAAGCAAACAATTGGCCGCGCGAGATTTTATTTCTTTTCTCGATCGGCTGATCACCAAACCCTAGACGGCTTTGAATTTGGGATGGTGGAAACTGGGAGCTCGTGTAACACTCGGGCTTAAATGTAAAGAGGAATAATGTGGGGACCAATCGGGATAATTGGGTAGAGAGTATAAAAGGAGGGGCTGTAACAACCTAACGGTCACTTTGAGAAATAATAACAAACTTTCCCTCTCATCTCTCTCTCTCTCATTCTCTCTCTCTCTCTCTCTCTCTTACTTTCCCTTCTTGTTAGCTGTCTTCTCCGCCGAGAGCCTTTGCCGATCCAGAACGTCACAAATTGGTATCAGAGCCGCTCTCGGCCATGGCTACGACGGTGCGCCAGCTTGACGATCGTCTGAGCTCGTTTTCTACACGGACGATGGAAGCGGAATCTGCTTTCAGCACTCAGATCGCGACGTTGGAGGATCAGAATAGGTCGCAGTCGACTCGGCTTCAAGAGTTGATGGCTCGTTCGGAGGGTCATTCTCAGCAGTTCGCCGTGCTCACGACTCGGTTGGACGGCATGGAGGATCGTTCTGTGGCTCGTTTTGCTCAAATCGATCAGAGTATGCAAGAAATCCTCCGTCGTCTGGAGACACTTCAAGCTCGGCCGGAAGTCGCCGTCGATCAGCAGGTAGCTAGGCACGACGGCCGGGGAATCCTACCTCTTCCAGTGGTACAGCCGCGAGTCGCGGTGAACCTTCCACCGCCGCGAGGAGGCGTCCAGATCATTCCTGATGCAGAGCAAGCTCCGCACCTAGGTCATTTTCGAGGTAATAATCCTCCAATTCCGTTACCACGAATCGAATTTCCTCAATTCCGTGGTGACAATCCTAGGGATTGGATTCGCAAGTGTGAAAAGTTGTTTGAGATCTATGGTGTTCCGGATGATCAGAAGGTTCGCATGGCTTCCATTTACTTTGACCGGCGCCCTGATATTTGGTTCGAAGGATGGAAGGTTGAGCATCGTGAATGGCAGTGGGATGAATTTGTGTTAGATCTGTGTCATCGTTTTGGTGATAGGGAGTTTGGCAGTATTGTGGAGGAATTCAATAAGTTGCGCCAGCGAGGTTCTTTACAGGAGTATCAAGAGAAGTTCGAGGAGTTGAAATCACAGATGGTGCGCTACAATCCTGCGTTAGGGGAGCAATACTTCATTTCCAGTTTTGTGAGTGGCCTCTAGGAGGAAATAAGACCGGTGATTAAGATGTGGCAACCAGTGACGTTGTCCCATGCGTTTCGGTTGGCTCAATTGGAGGAGGAATCGAATGAGGCAAGGAGGAAGAAGTGGAGAATTGGATCGAATGCAGGTGTGAGACCAGTCCAATCTGTGCTGCCAGTTTCGAATCAAGCGGGTCGAAGGTGGGAAGGTAATGGTAGTCGTTCTCAAAATTCTGGTAAGGCTCCAGTCCAGAACAATTCCAAACCAAATTATGCGAAGGGGGCGTGCTACAAGTGTGGTGACAAGTACTACTTTGGCCATGTATGTGACACCAGGAAGCAGTTGAATGCTATACAGGCAGAGGATGGGGAAATATTGGCTCCGGAGGATTGGAGTGTTCTGGATGATGAGGATGATGAATTGGTTGACAGTTCTGACAAGGAGCAACAACCTGAATTGGTGGAGGTGTCGATGCAAGCTTTGAGTAGTGGGGGCCTTTCCAACTCGTTAATTGTGAAAGGAAAGGTGAGGAAGGAAAGGATTTATGTGCTGATTGATACAGGCAGTACACACACATTTCTGAGTGAAAAGAAGGCTGTGGAATTGAGGTGTAAAATAGTACAGGCGTCGACTCCACTGAGGGTTAAGTTGGCTGATGGTACTGTGTTGATCAGCAACATGATTTGCAAGGATTTTTGTTGGGAAATGCAGGATCAGAAGTTTACATTCGATATGAGGATACTGAGTTTGGGCACCAATGATGTGGTACTGGGTTTGGATTGGCTGAAGACAATCAGTCCTGTGAAATTTGATTTTGTGAATCTGCAGCTGTTCTTTGAGTGGGAAGGACAGGAAGTAGCTCTACAAGGGATTCAAGATATGGCACATTGCAAAGCAATCTCAGGCAAGAATCTACAGAAGATGTTGAGGAAAACTAAGGCTACATTGGTGGGGCACTTGTTCAGTCTTTCAATAGAGGCAGCTGATCCGGGCAAGGTTCCTGTTTTTCTGGAACCAGTCTTGAGGGAGTTCAAAGATGTCTTTGGTAAACCTAAGGGCTTGCCTCCCTCGAGGGATTGTGATCATTGCATTCCCTTACAGCCTAACTCTCAACCTGTTAACCTGAGACCTTATCGATATTCTATTCCACAAAAGAATGAAATGGACAGGCTGGTTAAGGAAATGATGGAGGCTCAGTATATACAAACTAGCAGGAGTCCTTTTGCTTCACCAGTATTATTAGTACTCAAGAAAGACGGTTCCTGGAGATTCTGTGTTGACTACAGGCAGCTTAATGCCTTGACCATCAAAGATAAGTTCCCCATTCCAGTAATTGATGATTTGTTGGATGAGTTGAAGGGTTCTAAGTTTTTTACTAAGCTGGATCTCCTGTCGGGTTACCACCAGATTAGGATGAATCCTCAAGATCAGCACAAAACGGCTTTTAGGACACACCAGGGCCATTATGAATTCAGGGTGATGCCCTTTGGATTGACAAACGCTCCTGCCACATTCCAGGCCCTGATGAATCAGATATTTGCTCCTCATTTGCGTCAGTTTATATTAGTTTTCTTTGATGATATATTAGTGTATAGCCCTGATGAGGAGAGCCATAAGAAGCACCTGGAAGTTACCCTCAGTATTCTTCGAGCAAACACACTGTTTGCAAAGCCTTCCAAGTGTTCTTTTGGCCAAACACAGGTCGACTACTTGGGCCATGTGATCAATCAAGAGGGGGTGTCTACTGACCCTAGCAAAGTGGAAGCTATGGTGGCTTGGCCTGTACCTAAGAACATCAAGGAATTAAGGGGTTTCCTTGGTTTGACTGGATACTACAGGAAGTTCGTGCGCAACTACAGCATCTTGGCTAAACCCTTGACAGATTTGTTGAAGAAAGACTGCTTTAAGTGGTCTGAGGTGGCTCAAGGAGCTTTTGAGGTATTGAAGTTGGCTATGGTGCAGGCGCCTGTCCTAGCCCTACCAGATTTCAACCTGCCTTTTGTTTTGGAAACTGATGCTAGTGATATTGGTATAGGGGCTGTTCTTTCTCAGGCAGGTAAACCTATAGCTTATCTCAGCCAAGGTTTGGGGCCACGAAAACAGGGTTTGTCCACCTATGAGAAGGAATATTTGGCTGTACTGATTGCAGTGACTAAATGGCGGCATTATTTGGAAGGCAGAAGGTTTGAAATTGTGACTGATCATGAGAGCCTTAAACACTTGTTAGGCCAGAAGATACATACTCAAATCCAGAAAAAAGGCTTAGTGAAGTTGTTGGGATTGGATTTTGAGATTCGATACAGGCAGGGTAAGTTCAATAAAGTAGCAGATGCCATGTCTCGACATCCCAGTCTTATGCAGCTAGGTAAGTGTCAGGCAATCTCAGGGGTGTTGCCTGCGTGGTTAGCTGAGATCGAGCTGACTTATGAAGGGGACAGTGCTGTGCAAGAGTTGATGATGGAAGCTTCTGTGCCAGTGGTAGGTCCTCAAATTTATTCAGTGAAGCAAGGGCTGTTATATCACAAGGCAGCCATGTATGTGGGAGTGACAGGTACTATGAGGAAGCAGCTGTTCCATGAGTCCCCTGTGGGTGGTCACTCTGGTTTGCAGGCCAATTATCAAAGGCTGAAACGGTATTTCTGGTGGCCTGGTCTCAAACAGGACTTGAAATTGTTTGTGCAGCAGTGTGATGTGTGCCAGCGCTGTAAGACTGAAAATGTGCCTTACCCCGGTTTGCTGCAACCGTTGCCAATTCCAGATCAGGCGTGGAAACATATTTCTATGGACTTTGTGGAGGGATTACCCAAGTCTCAGGGTAAGGAAGTGGTGTTTGTTGTAGTGGACCGCTTTTCCAAGTATAGTCATTTATTCAGCTTGGCAAAACCATACACTGCCAAGTCTGTGGCACAGGTTTTCTTCGATGGTGTATTCAAGCTACATGGGTTGCCTCAGACTATAGTGTCTGATAGAAACTCTCTGTTCACCAGTACGTTTTGGTCAACTCTCTTCCAGTTGCAGGGAGTGAAGCTTCATTTTTCCACAGCCTATCATCCCCAATCGGATGGCCAAACTGAAAGAGTCAACCGTTGTTTGGAGGAGTACTTGCGCGGAATGGTTCATCATAATCCCCCTTCTTGGGCTGCTTGGCTGACCTTAGCTGAGTGGTGGTATAACACCAATTACCACAGCAGCTTGCAGAGCACTCCTTTCGAAGCCTTGTATGGTTACTCTCCCTCTCAATTCTCTATTACCAATCCTCTGTCGACCTCTGTGGCAGCTGTGGCGGATAGATTACAGCAGCAGCAGAGGGTGATTGGCATCCTTCGAGAAAACCTTGCCAGGGCTCAAAATCGTCAGAAACAGATGGCTGATGCGCACAGGACGGAGAGGGCGTTTCAGGAGAAGGAGTGGGTGTATTTGAAGCTTCGTCCATACCGTCAATCATCAGTGGCTGCAAGGTCTAATCAGAAACTATCACCCAAGTTTTATGGGCCGTTTGAGATTGAGAAGAAGATTGGAAGTGTTGCATATCGGTTGAAACTTCCAGCAGGGTCCATAATACATCCTGTGTTCCATGTCTCTTTGCTCAAAAGAGCTCGTGGTCAACAGGTTCCAGTTCAGCCTGCGTTGCCTGAATTGGATGATCAGGGTGCACTGAAGGTAGAGCCAGAGGTGATTTTGGCAAGGCGAGTAGTAGCAAGGAACAATGCAGCAGCTACACAAATTTTAGTCCAATGGACGCATCAGACAGAGGATGACGCCACATGGGAGTTTCTGGATGCATTCAAGCAAAGATTTCCAGAATTTGAGACTTGAGGACAAGTCTTTTCTGAAGGAAGGAGGAGTTGTAACACTCGGGCTTAAATGTAAAGAGGAATAATGTGGGGACCAATCGGGATAATTGGGTAGAGAGTATAAAAGGAGGGGCTGTAACAACCTAACGGTCACTTTGAGAAATAATAACAAACTTTCCCTCTCATCTCTCTCTCTCATTCTCTCTCTCTCTCTCTCTTACTTTCCCTTCTTGTTAGCTGTCTTCTCCGCCGAGAGCCTTTGCCGATCCAGAACGTCACAGCTCGCCCGGCGAGGGAGACAGCGAAGATCGCCGACAAGGTTTTTTCGACGAGGAGACGACGCCGGAGGTCCTCTCTTGCTGCGAGCGCACTGTGCAATCAAAGGTGAGTTTCGAAACTCTCAAGTAGGCGAAGTCTCTTCTCCAGTTCTCCTTATATCTTTAGGATCAAGTTGTTTATTATCCTTACAGATCCCCTATATTATGGATTTTAACAATTAGGACCCTCACATCAACAATTTTGAACAAATATGTATGTAGTTTTGTTGTAAAATTACTCCTTTCAAACGAACCGTCAAAAAATTGTTGAAAGATTGGATTCACCAATGCTACCTTTTGCTTCAGCTACACCGCTGCAAATTCTACCGGCCTTTTATATATTGATCAGGAAATTTCAGAAGGCCGATGAGTCTTTTGCACACTCTTCAGAAAAGCCGGTCTGTATCGAAAATCTTACTATACATTTTCACAGCTCATATACAACCTCTACACAATGGGGGGAAAATAAGAATTGTCCTTGGGAAGCTATGCAGATTTTGTTAACGATTGGCAAATGAGTGTCATTACCGCCTGTCCGATAAGATTGAATCGGTCCATGAGAGCATGAGATCCCGGACTATCGTCGGAAAATCTGCACGTAGAAAAGCGTAGAATGTTGAGGAACAAAGCCAAGATATGTAACTCAAAGATAGTATCAGAGTGTCGTAGAACCGAAATGTACCTCTTACAACTTCCACAGCAACTGTGGGTATATCTATTTCACCTTCAAGCAGTCTGTATACATCAACAAGCTAATAGAAACATACAAAAAAAAGGACACGGTGGTGTCAGAAGGAATTCAAAAAGCAGCAGCATGATCAAACGACTAGATTTCGATCCTGCTCACCTCTTGTATGTGAAGCTTTGAGTCTTCGGTGAAAGCCAAAAGGAGCTGTCTCCGAATTCCTTCGTCGATAAAGAACAGACGTGCTCCATCTTTGATTGTATCAGTCAAATCTAGCTTACTTTGTGATTGCCAGTCTTTGGTACTTTTCCTGCAAACCCAGAACGATAATGTGAGTCCTGGAAAAGGTTAATTAACAAATATACGACAGCAGAATTTAGTCAAGACGAAAAAGAATTACACAGATGTGCTCTTTGTTTGTATAGCTGGGTTGGTGCTCAACATGGCTACGTTCTCTTTTGCAAGGACGATGAGATTCTCTAGCCGCTTCCACTGGAAAACGCCATCTTTGAAAAGAACCTGAAGGAAAAAAGTTCATTTTCTAGTGAGTTCTTCCGACCTTGGAAGCCTAACACAAGAATGTGAAGAATTATAAACGATTCCCTTAGGTTCAGACAAGACATGACCTAGATTGTCATCAACAGCTAGAGAGGATCAAAGATACAAACCAAATAGAGCAAATATCTCCAAAAGAATAGAGTACCTGTATGAGGCGCTCACGAAGAGCTGGATTTGGATCAGTTAGAAGGCGCTTTGCCACATAAGGGTAGGCGACCTGTAAAAGTACATTGACAAAATCTGGAATTAGAGAGAGCAGAGCAGCATACTAATCAAAGACTACTAATAAAGACTATATGCAAATTCTATCCCATGGCTTAACACAGTTCAATAGAGATAAGTCCCACATCACATTTGTTCCATAAGTTTAACAGAACGGCTTATAGCACAAACGCACAGCTGAACTCTGGTACAGACTAGAGATTACTGAAGGAAAAATCAGTCTTACCTCAAGAAATTTAAAATCTGGCTGCAGGGTGAAACAAATACCCTCTTGAGTCAACAAAGACCGGATAACAAGAGAAAATCTATCCGGTATGCGAATGGGGTAATTGTAAACCAGCTGGTTGAATTTCCCTGCAGAATGTTGACACGCAAGTTAACCCAGTTGGGCATCAGGGATTCATTTTGTTTAATAAAGACACAAAGAAAGACAACTCTTGGAAAGCTGGGCGAGATATACCACTTACCTGTAACACTTCTGAAGTTAAAATCAGCAAGTCCTTTCCCAACTGAGTTCTGCCAAATTGCTTCCAGGGCTGGAACGAGAGGAGCCACATCTGTTCCACTAGCCAGGAAACCAAGCCTGGTGAAGTCATTTGCCATCTCGGCATAGTCCTCATTCACAGCATGAACGACGGCATCAATCAGTATCTGCTTATTTTGCTGCAGATATGACAATATATTAAACAAAATGAGAATTTACAGTTTACACAGAAGTTCACAATTGTCAGTTGTTGGTAACACCATGCATCACTGCATGAGGTTGGAAATGCATATCATACCTGACTAAGCACAGCAACATTCCCAAAATCTACATACGCAATACGGCCATCCCGCATGGCAAAAATATTTCCAGGATGTGGGTCCCCATGAAATAAACCGAATTCAAGCAACTGCCGCAAAGCAGCACTAACCCCAAGTGTTAAGAATCCATTAACATCAATGCCAGCATCCTTGATTGCCTGCATGATATTTTGAACAATGCATTATTGCTGGCAATAGGAGAAGAATGTCCAAGTGCAAAATAAAAGCGCAGAGGTTTCAGGTTATCAATACCTGTGGATCAGTACACCGAATACCGTCAATCCATTCCATAACTATAACACGTGATCCTGAAAGCTTTCTGTAAACCTTAGGAATCTTAACAGTTGGATCATCTTTGAAGTTCTCCAGAAAGTCTTCGATATTCCGGGCTTCCTGAACAGATAAGAAGTGGCCAAGTCATGACTGAACATAGGATCTTCTTTCACCATTTTGATTGAAAATTGATAGAACCAAGCAAGTTGAATACTTTATTCGATTAACAATGCATAGAAAATAATTGACATAAAAAAGTAACTTTTAGGTATAATACCAAGGTGTAATCAAGCTCTTCAAGAAGCTTCTCTCCAAATTCATCTACAATGAGCTCGGCATTGCATCCCAACTTCTGTAAGCTGATCCCATTTAGGAATGAAGCAAGAGTTCTGAAAAGGAAAAGGTCCCGGTAGATTATAGGCTCTATGTTAGGCCGTTGAACCTGCATGAAAAGGAAATAATATGAGAGATTCATCTCGCAAGTACAAACTATGCTTAATAGTTTATATACAAAGACAAGATGGAATAAAATAATCTAACTTTTAGGAATGATCATCACATCACTGCATATTATGTGGTATAAGGACTAAGGTACAGCATCTGTTACACTATACTCATCCTTGTTGTCTACAACTATCCATCCAATGGACTATCAAGTGGATGAACTATGCAAGTTATATTCACACACTGTTGCGACCAGGTGACCATCATGGCAGCCAATATGATAGCAATGGATTAGCATTATCCTACCTTGATTGCAACTTCAGCACCAGTTTCCCTTAAGGTAGCACGATAAACTTGCCCCAAGCTTGCAGCTGCAATTGTCTCTGATGAAATCTGACTGAAAACAGCCTCAAGTGGTTGACCCAAATCTTCTTCTATGATTTTGAAAGCAATCTAACAAAGTACCCGACAGTCAGACAAATCAATATAACGTGGTACATTCTAACAGAAAAGCAACTAATCACTACATCAGGGGGGAAAAGACATAGAGTTCTTGCCTGGTTGGGGAACGAAGGCACATCGTCTTGAAGAATACACAATTCGTTCATATAATCTTCTCTGATTATATCTGGTCTGTTGGCAAGAACCTGCCAATGCACAAATTACACAAACTAAACTTTCAATCCAACTCCATAAACGGCCAGAGTCTCACTCCAACCCCATGAACTACATCCGAATTCAAGCAAGTAACATAATTTGAGATCACACTGACGACGAACCTGACCGGCTTTAATGAAGGAAGGCCCCAAATCACACAGGAGATTCCTAAGCTGACGAGCACGAAAAGGAACCACCTCTTCATCCCTTCCAACGAAGTAATCATACATCAAGGTCGACCAATAAAACCCCAGACTCCACACAATCTCCACTCCTCTTAGCAGCAGAGACAAAGTGCTCCCTCTGGTTTCCAACACCTTATTCCTCACCTAATTCCACAGCCACAAAGATCACCAATCAATCAAAAATCAATCCCGACAAAATCAAACTTAGCCACTACTGAATCGGAGAGCAGGAATTGGGGGAAAATGAAATGAATCTTATGGAATTCGAATTACAAGGAACAATTCATTACTGTCTCCGGGGAGTACTTGCGGAAAGGCACGCAGACGCCGCGCTCGAAGTCGAGCTGCTCCATGGCCTTGCTTAATTGCACAGCAGCGGCAGCTGCCCCGTTGGCTTCCTTCGCAACTGCCACGCTCCTCCTGCTCGTGCTCGCTCCGTTGCCATTTCTCGAGGTCGGACCGGTGGTGGTCACAGCAGCAGAAACTCGAAACGCCGGCGACAGCCGATTCCTGGAGACCGCGGAGGGGAAACCCGGAGTTCGGAGCTGCACATCGCTACGGCGGCTGGTGCGGAAAGGACAAGCGTTGATCAAATTTGGATTAATCAACTCCATGATTCCTAGCGGCAGCTGAGGAGAGAAGGAGAGAAAGCTAGCTCGAAGGAATGGGAATTGGAATTGGTGACGCTACAACCAACCAGTACCATAACCACGCAGTTCGGATAAACTGGAAATGGTGACAGCAACTGCAACGAACAGAGGACAGGAAAAAGGGGATTTTGCTACGGAATTTGAAAGCTGCTCCTTTTCAACATCCACGCATTATGTACCTGATTCCGGAAAGTGCCGATCGTATGGTTTTAGTTTTTAAAAAAAAATCTTTATTTTTTTTAGAACGTTACTAGATTGTATGGTTTTGAAGTGGGCTACGTACCCATGTCGACGCCCGACCCGGCCCAACAAAATCAATGGATGTGGAGCTACCCCTTCTTGTTTTCCATTTTAGGCAATACATTTGATATTTTTATTTAGGTCTTTTTTAATCAAGTAATAAGGTGCAGTAGGAATGATAATGGCGCGGGTTGGGTGGTATCTCGATACTCATACTTTTTATGGATTTTAGGTCGGTCAATTTTATTTTGGAGAGTGAGTTGAACATATGAACATGAAATTTAGAGAAAAAACATTAGTAATATTATTATTTTTTTCATTAAAATATTTTACAAAAAATTATAAGATAATAAATACAATTAAATTATTCGAGAAATTGATCTTCTCGCGTATTTACAACATTAAAAATATCTAAAAGTGATATAAGGAAATGTAAAATTCTCGGAATTTTGAATACAAGTACATGTAATTAGAAAGAAAAAAAAAATGTAAGGAGATGGATGAGGTTGAAAGAAGGATTCGTTTTAAATATGAATACCTCCCTAGCTTTTGTTTTTCTCACACATTAAAAATATTAACTCAAGATTAAAAAAAAAAAATGGGACGAGGAGCTCTCTCCTCTCTCATCTATGTCTGGTGGTCGGCGTTTCTTCAGATTCTCTGGACGCGCGGGAGGGCTTCCGGCCGGACTCTACTCTGCTTGCTGAATGTTGCGATAGCAAATCAAGGCATCCACACTGATCGGGAGACAGCTGCTTATCACCAATCGCACGGACTTCCCAAAAACCAGGTGGGAGATCGCGCCGTGCGCCCTGTCCGGAAAAGGGATAGGCCTCAGCTTGACCTGTGTGTCACGCAGGTCGACCAGTCGGCAAAAAGAGGTCGACGACTCAAGGGGTGGCGTTTTAGGCTCCCGTCGTCGAGTGAGATTGAAATCGATGAAGGGGACTGCTTCACCATGAAAATCAACGAAAACCCTAGTCATGGAAAGAGACCCCAATCTCAGGTCAGAAGTGATAAGATCGGACTCAGATCCCGTAATGGGGCGAGGTCGGCCAATTCTAGACCATGGCGTTTTAGCCTTCCATCGTCAAGTGAGGATGATGGAGCAAGTGAAGATGATGGTATGAAAGATGATTGTGAGATGTCTTTGGAGTTTGTCACACTTGTGATGAAAACTGATATTGGAAGGGGGGTGCTCCCGTCGGAGTGCAGAACCCAGGATAGGGCGCGATCGGGGCCGTCAATTGACGGTCGGACCGGCGTGCATGGGTCGCCGCCGGGGACCAATTTCCGGCGTAATGGGTTGTCACGGCTGTGTCGGCTGAGCAGTCCCAGCTGGAGTTGGACTCCTACCCACACTTGCGGCGCCCAACAGAAGCGATACAATCGGATAGTGCAGAATCCTAAAAGGATTGCACGTAAGTTAGGAATATCCAATAAAATATATTCCTTTTTATTAAAATCCAGAGACCTTCTCCAAGTAGGATGGTCTCGTCCGGGGAATTGCCAGCTCTCGATTGGGTATTTAAACCCTCACCCATACCCTGTTGTTCCTGTATACTCTCTCAAGCTGAAGGAACGTCTGGGTAAAACAAAAGGGTCTGCGAAGCGAGAATTGCGGCTTTCTTTCGGTAGGTGTTTTATATTCTCTGTTGAGATTAATGTTTCAATGTGGATGGGTGCTTCACCCATGCACGTCATCGTCTTTTCTGTCTCCCAATTCCCTTGGTCGCTAGGGGGCTTTGACTGTTGCATGGTGACTGACCAAAACACGTCGTTGCCCATGCAGGTTATTCCAATGGCTCGTGTTCCTAATGACCAGGTTGTGGACTTCTCACTTGAAGAGGTCCAGGCCACGCGGATTCGGAGATCTAGAATGCTGATTGGGCGCCTATTCACTGATGACCGACTAACGCCATCGGAATTGCGGGATGCGGTGAATAGGCCTTGGCAAGGTCAGGGGCATATTGTTGTGCGTCAATTGGCACACGAGCTCTACGAATTCACTCTCCCCTCGGAGGCAGCGAGGAATTGGGTGCTCCAACAAACCCCTTGGATTGTGGCGAATAGGATACTCCATGTGAGGGCGTGGGTGCCGACTGTCTCGCAACGCACTTTCGAGGAGCTTTCCATTGCGCCGTTCAAGGTCCAAATCTGGGATGTTCAAGAAGAGTGCTGTACCCATCAATTTGGTCGCAAAATAGCGACTTCCTCAGTTGGCCGTGTCTTGGAAGCTGGAGTTTTTTCGTGCACTGAGACAGCGCAAAAATTCATCAAGGTGAAGGTCTTGATTGACTTCGCCCAGCCCTTGCGATCCCAAATTATGGCGCGGAATGAGGAGACGGGGGGCTTCTGGATTCGTTTTAAATATGAATACCTCCCTAGCTTTTGTTTTAAGTGTGGGAGGGTAGGGCATGCGCGTCAAAGCTGCAGATTTGGTCCACCGGCAAGGAAAGAAAGATTTGGACCCCATATGTCCACTAAAAGTATGGGGCGAAGGATCTTTGAGGATGATGGGTCCGATCAGTTGCCTCGTCGGAACCCGAGGTCCGTCTGGGTTAATGTTTCTTCCAAGGGGGGAAAGAGGTGATCGCTGATGAGGCAGGTGGAAAGCAACAGCTAGGGAAAAATATCCCGATGCAGGGCAGGCCGCGAGCCAGGGAGAGTGAACCTCTCTGGATGGGTACATCGGAGAGGCCTTTTCTCACGACTGAAAGCCGCGACCGTCCGAAGAAGAGTCCGCTGAAAGTCCCGGTTGCTAAGGCCCCAAAAATAATTCTGGGGAAGACGGCTCGACGGGGAAAGCCGCGTAAGGGGAGGGCTGGTAGCCCAATGGAGGTGGATGGTGAGGCAGCGGCGCCTCGTGCTCGCCCCAGCCGAATGAACAGGGCTAGCACTTTGCCGGTGGAGAAGCAAGGAGGTAGTGCGCGAAGACGAGGCTCTCGTCCAGTGGAAAATCAAGACCTCCAAAGCGAGCCTGGTATGGGCGAGGTGGGGATGACAAGGCGACGTCGCCTGCTGCTGGAGGAGGAATCGGAAGACGATTTCCGGGTTGGTGAAATTCCCCAGCCGGTGCCTTGCCCGCCGGTGGCCAGTCAGGTGGTGATTGATGCAGTGCCGTTAAGGCAACTTGCTCCCGACCAGGAAGTTCCGAGGGCTGTCCAGAAGAATAATGAACGGCCAGAATCCAAAAATTGTGGGGTGGCTGGGTCGCTAAAGGCGGTGAATGAAAAGGGGAAGGGTGTGTATCATGTGCCGCGTGCGAAGGTTGGAAACAAAGGACAGAAGGCAACTCGCTCTCCTCCTGAGTCTAGGGATTCGGTGGATACGGCCTCGGAGGATGATGAGCAGGCTTTTGAAGTTAGACGTCGGGAGCCAGAGGTGCAAAGCAGCTTAAAGCGCTTAATCCGGGCCAACAGGGTCCATCAAGTGGTCCAAGCTTTCGAAAAGGGGCTCGATATGAAGGATCCTGATCCGGTTGGGAGCCCGTCCCCTAACTCGGGGCTCTCTATTGGAATCGGGATCAATGAATATGGGACTAATATGTCGCCTCAAGCGATGGGAGGGAAGAAAAGACATTTAGAGGATATGGATGGCGAGGTGTCAGAGATCCCAACCCCAAAAAAACAGTTTGTGGAGGATAAGGATGAAGCTGATAAGGTGGAGGTAGCCAGCCTGGAATGGCCCCACCCAGATAAATGAGGCTACTGGCCTGGAATGTGAGAGGCATTGGACCATCCCTCACATTCCAAACTGCTGTCGGTTTAGTTCATTCTAATAAACCGGATCTCGTGTTTTTCTCTGAAACACGATCGAGACGGAGAGTAGTTTCCCGTCGTATGCGGGGGTTAGGTTTTATTTCTTCTTGTTGTTTTTTTGTTGATGCGGTGGAGGCATCTGGTGGTTTGGTTGTGGCTTGGTCCCCCGAGGTTCATGCTTCGGTGTTCTATCATTCAAATTTTTGTATTTGCGTTCGAATTAATGAAATAAATTTTTCCTATGTGGTGGTGTTTGTGTACATTAGCTGCCATGCGGCAATTCGCGCCACCCAATTGGCTAATCTCCAGGAGATTTGTAATGGGATCACGGAGCCTTTTGTGCTCATTGGGGACTTCAACACTACTCTTCACGAAAGTGAAAAGGATGGGGGTAACCAATGGAACGCTTTGCAATCCCTGAGTCTCCGGAATTTTATCCAGAATGTGGGCCTCATTGACCCAGGGTACCAAGGTGACCCCTTCACCTGGACAAATAAGAGGATGAGGGTGGCTTGTATTCGGGAAAGGCTGGATAGGGCGCTGTGCTCCCAGTCCTGGTTGGACAGGTTTCCTGAGACGTTGCTTAAGCACTTTACAGACCAGGGCTCGGATCATAGGGCGATTGTTTTGTCGGACAAGCCTTATGTCCGCAATAGCCGACCCCTCTTCTGGTTTGACGCTCGTTGGGCTGATAATCCGGAGGTCAGAGCCATGGTTACTTATGTCTGGAAGGAGGAAATCCAGGGCACTCCAATGTTTCGACTTTGGGAGCGTCTCAAAAAGCTCCGTCATTTATTGTTTGATTGGAGCAGGGCAGGAACCACTAACTCCTTGCGGAATATCAAAACCTTACAATCGGAGATTGAAAGGGTTAAGCAGGAGCATCCGATTAATTGGGATGTGATCCGTGAGCTTGAGGTTGAATTGAATAGACAATGGGAGGCGGAGGAAGAATACTGGCAACAGAAATCTCGGGTGCACTTGCTCAAAAAAGGGGATAAAAATACCTCGTACTTCCATACAGTGACTAGAGCTCGACGCAAAAGGAATTTTGTGGCTGGGCTCCAGAATGAAGCTGGGGAGTGGGTTACGGATGAGAAAGGAAAGGCGAATATTGCTACTGATTTCTATCGCCATCTCTTCACGTCTGAAACAGAGGTACAGAACATGAGAGAGCGGGTTGCTGCTCTGCCAATAGCACAGTGCGTTACCCCGGCAATGAATGAAGGTCTTACGGCTGAAGTTCTTCCTGAGGAAGTACGGAGGACCGTGTTTGCCATGGGGTCAAAACAAGCCCCGGGGTCTGATGGATTTACTGGAAAATTCTTCAAATCTTTTTGGGATATTGTGGGACCATCAGTGATTGACGCAGTCTGTTCGTTTTTTGAAACGGGTAGGATGCTTCGTAGTTTCAATCATACATGGCTAACTTTAATTCCGAAGGTGGAGAATGTTGAATCAGTGAGGCAGCTAAGACCTATAAGTCTTTGCCAGTTTGTCTACAAAATTATAACCAAGATTCTGGCGGAACGGCTATCTTGCATCTTACCTAACATTGTTTCTGAGGGGCAAAATGCGTTTATACGGGAGAGACAGATTGTGGAGAATATCCTCCTAGGACATGAGTTAATGCATTACTTAAAAATCAAAACACGTGGGAAGAAAGGGTACATGGCTCTGAAGGTTGACATGGAAAAGGCCTATGATAGAGTCGAGTGGCCATTTCTCCTAACGGTGTTGAATAAGTTAGGTTTTAATTCTGTCTGGATAGGATGGATTCAGGAGTGTCTAAAATCTGCTTCTTTCTCTGTCATGATGAATGGTACTCCGTCGGGCTTTTTTACTCCATCTAGGGGCCTCCGCCAGGGGGATCCGCTCTCTCCTCTGTTGTTTGTCCTCTGTACTGAAGGGTTTGCGGCCCTTTTACGGAAGGCAATCTCCGAGAAGAAGCTGGCTGGAGTGAAGGTTGCCCCTCGGGCTCCTCGTATATCGCATTTATTTTTTGCGGATGACTCGTACCTTTTCCTCAGAGGTACGCTCCGTGAGTGTGAGAATCTGTTGGAGGTACTGAACGAGTACGAGGAGCTTAGTGGGCAAAGGGTTAACCTGGAGAAATCGGCGGTTTGTTTTAGTAAGAATATCGCCTTGCCTGATCAGGAGTTCTTGGCAGCAGTTATGGGGGTTGGGGCGGTAGGGGTCCATGATAAATACCTAGGCCTCCCAACCCTTATTGCGCGGTCTAAGATGGAAACTTTCCGTTACTTGGAAGTGAAATTATTGGAGAGACTCCAGGGGTGGAAACAGCGATCTCTTTCTTGGGCAGCGAAGGAAACACTGATAAAATCAATCGCTTTAGCCTTGCCGTTGCATGTGATGTCCTGCTTTAAGTTGCCGTTGTCTCTATGCAGACTGTTGGATAAACATTTAGCGCGTTTTTGGTGGGGGGAGAATACGAATACTTCGAAGGTGAGGTGGATGTCTTGGCGTGATTTATGTAAAAGTAAACACGATGGGGGGATGGGATTCCGCCGTTTTGAGCATTTTAACCAGGCACTCCTCGCTAAGATTGGATGGCGCATCCTCTGTGAGCCGCAGTCGCTGTTGGCCCAAGTCTATAAGGGGAAGTACTTCCCTACGGGCCACTTTTTGAATGCTCAGGCCAGATCCCGTCCTTCGTGGGGTTGGCAGAGTATACTTTTTGGCCGGAAGTTGCTTGAAATGGGGTTGCGATGGCAAATTGGGAATGGCCAAGCGGCGTCGATGCTTCACTCTACGTGGGTCCCCCAGAGTCAGTTTGAACCTCTCAGGTTTAATCCTCGGGTCCTGCCGGAAGGAGGAGACCCACCTATGGCTGAGCTGATTTGTGCAGGCGAGGGGCGCTGGTCTGATGTGAAGTTGGCCCAATGGTTTGACCCTGCTACGTGTCGTAATATTAAAGCTATCCCTCTCCCGAAAGGAAATGTGGAGGACAAACTCATTTGGTATGACACGGCGGATGGGGATTTCTCGGTTAAGTCGGCTTACCACTTGGCTGTCTCGCTGGAGCGGAGACGTGGAAAATGGAAGGCGACGGTAGGTTGGATGGATCGGGCAGGGTGGATGCGTATTTGGAATGCCAACATCCCACCAAAGTTGAAGGTGTTCGTGTGGCAGGTGTGTAACCGGATCCTCCCTACGACAGAAGCTTTAATTGAGAGAAAAATCCTGGTGCATCCACGTTGTCCGGTCTGTTGGGAGTCTCCTGAAACGCTGGAGCACTTGTTTCTGGATTGCCCAGTGGCACGAGCCCTTTGGGGGGAGGCAGGGATGGAACATTTAGGAGAGGGTTTACCCCGTCATACGTTTCCGCTCTTCCTCACCAAATTGTTGGGTTTAATTGATCAGCCAACATTGTTTATGGCAGTAGTGGCCATTCTCTGGCGCATTTGGAGATCCCGCAATTGGGTGGTCTTTGAGGGTAAACAGTATGGGGTCGCAGCGTTGATGAGGCAGTATACTCAACAGTATGAGGAATGGGTGAGGCTCCCGAGTGATAGTTTTCCTCCAAATCCAAATCGGGCCCCAGCGATTCAATCCCTGCCCCCATCTGGTGCGGCGGAGATCATTTGTCGCTGGGATGGGGCTACGCGGAAGGGGTCTCACTCGGCAGGTGGTGTGGTACTTTTGGCGCAAGACCAGGGGGTCCTGTGGGCGGCGGGGGTCCATTTCCCGGGTATAGATGACCCAATCGTGGTGGAGCTGCTTGTCCTCCGGGAAGCAATTTTGTGGTGCATGGGGCAGGGCCGTACGAGGGTGAGATTTGAAGGAGATGCTAAGGTGATCATTGACAAAATCAGAATGGCGGATTCCAGAGATAGTAGGGTGGGTGCGGTGCTAGAAGAAGTGCTGCAGTATCTTGTTAATAATCCTGGGTTTAGTGTTCGATTTATTGGCCGGAATAACAATAGGGTAGCCCACTTGGTGGCTAGAAAGGCCCTCTCTTTGTTTCCGGCAATGCTTCGGTTCTTTGATTTTCAGTCCTGGCTGAATTCCAGGGTGTAACTATCTATTGTTTTTTATCTAATACAAGATTATCTTTTGTCAAAAAAAAAAAAAAAGGTTGAAAGAAAATAATAATATCAGTCTCATTTAACCGACTATTACCCGCTCCAAAACAAATCATGAAAAACAGGCGAGAACAAAATTGCAATACCTAGGGGTTTATTTTCATCAATTGATGGTGGATTATCCAATTTGATTTGTAAAACAACGGGTTAATTGCAAGGTTGGTCACTGGGATTACTAAAAACGTTCATGTTTCGTCACTGAAAATATTTAATTTCATTCATGTTCACCAGGATTAGTTAAACATTCCAAGTTTGGTCACTCTCCGTTAGTCTCCGTCAGTCTCTCAGCAGTCCCGTGGAGATTGAACCAAATGGCTTCCAAACATCTTATGTGGACCAAGATATGGTTACGAACTACCTCTCGCAGTTGTCGCTTGTCGTCGAGACAATATACCGTCGATGGATTGAATGAGTGTGATCTGTTGGTCCTTAATTGAATGGCTGAAACAAAACTCTTGACATGTAAGTTTGGTTTTGGAGCTCCAAATATTCCCCACCGGCCACCGTTATGCACATCTACATTCTGTTGGTCTTGATTTGGTAGTACTAGTATGTGCAGTAGACAGACATATGCCGTGTGTGACAAGCGACACCGTACGTTTTTTGTTTGGTTTGGTTATCTGTTCTGTTATACTCGGCGATCGAAGATCTCCATTTGGCGTATTTTTATCGTTGGGGGCAACAAGCAAGCCCACCCAAGTAATTGGGCCATTTCAAGTCGGCCCACTTGTGATCACCGGATCGAAGCCCAAAATATCCAACACGCGGTGATTCTCCGTCTCTTTCATGGGCTGGATCAGAGTTCCCTTCCTTCCTTCCTTCTTTCTTTCTTCCCCGTTGGGCAGCCTACAAGTAAAATGATTGTGGATGCGGGAATCGCGATTGTCTCACTCGACGGACAGCTAGCTTGCACAGAAAATAAGGATACTGTCCCCCCCAGGAATCTGGGATGTCGTCGTCGTCGACACGTGGCATTTTGGGGGACAATGGTGACACTGTTCACGTGATAGCCCACCACCTCTCCACCCTCCTCTGCTATGCTATCTTTCTCACTTGCACACGGCTGGAGGTTCGCCGGCTCAGCTTTGCTCAGTGGAACCTACTTGCACGGCGGCTGACTCTCCATTGGAATCTGAGATGTCGACACGTGGCTTTTATGGTGGGGCCCAGAGGGGCTGAGGGCGGGGGACACGTGTGGCCACTCTTCACGTGAACAACCACCACCCTCTCTTTCTCACTACACTGGCGGGACAGTGTCTGCTTCATAGCTTTCCCACCAGGCTCCACTCCATCTCTTTGATAAGAACATGCATGCATATTGGCGGGTAAAATCGACGGGTGATGATTACCAAATGATTGCATGCATAATTGTCACTGCACGGAGTCAGGGACTGCAAACGAACTTCCTTATCCACGAATCATTCGCCCATATATCAGCTTCCATAATGAATCGTCGACTATATACAATGTTTTTCACCTACTCATGGTCTGATTGAATGACCTAGGCAGAGAAAGGTCCAGTGGGCGCCATTAAGCTTTCGAAAACAACAAGGGAGCGAATGGGCCTGTTCAGAGTGGCGTAGCCAGAATTTCGTATTAGGTGGCGGGTTATATTTTTTTAGATAAAGGTGATATAAGTTTACTTTTGAGAAGAAAAAAAAAATCTTAAGATAATTTCAGACCTTAGTCCTGCGACGTGTTTCCATATTTTGAAAAATTTGCAAGACATATTCGCGTATGATATTAATGGTAGTAGAAATATTGACTAATATTGATAAGATTTATGGTTCAAATTTTCAGTGACACTTAAAAAACTTGTATTTATATTTACACGTTCTTCGCGATCTTCCGCATCGGGGCATGGGTCCCGGGACGACTCACCCTCTTCTACATTGGCTCCGCCACCGGGCCTACTAATAACTTCGTGTTTTATGGGAACCAGTTCGTTTATGACATGGTATCATAGCTATTTGTATTTGATGTCACTTTTTCAAGTCTTCACGACTGAAAAATACCCTTGATCTTAAAGCATATGATATGACAGACTTGTTCAAACTTCAAAATCTGTACATGAACATATCTCCCTATAACTCGAGTTATTTGGAACGTAACTATATGGTTGGTTCATGACAAAATCAAAGATGGAGAAACCAGAATTCACTAGAAAGAAAAACCCCTTGTATATAGTAGATAGTGTACAAGAACACAGAAACCCATTCGTGATAACAAATCATACAGCTAGCCACGCAGCTGACACCCTATACAGAAACTTACCTTCCAAGCAAAAACACCCGATCAACAAACAGCCTAGCTAGCTTATAATTTAAGAGGGTGAACTAATGACAGGTCACACAGAGACACTCAATTTATTTATATCTGCACGGATCCACGCATGCATGCATGCATGCAGCTCTTTGCCGGACTGTAATATATAGACTAATAGTTATTGGATGTCACGGACGTGGAAGAGGTTGGGATTCTTGACGACGATGTCGTACATGTAGACGGAGCTGAACCTCTGGAAATCCATTGGCAGGGAGATGAGGTCGATGGACGACCTTTTGTGGAACTGCAAGAGCTCCGGCTCTCCGCCGCCGCCGCCGCCGCCGTAGTACCTCTCCCACCCCAGCCCAAACAGGATGCACTCCAGCGCCGCGTAGGAAGTCACCACCTGCCCGCTCGGCAAGTGCACCAGCACCTTTGTCCTCCTGCTGCTCTGGCGACCTTCCATGTCGCTGCTAGGGTTCTCCACCAGGCGGATCACCCCGTTGTTCTTGAACACCACACACTCCTGACATTATGTGTATGTGTATGTGTATACAATCTTTGTATGTCGTCTGTGTTTGAGAGAATTGGTTCTTGAACAGAATTAAGAAGGTAGTGGTGGTGGTGATGAGGGAGAAGGGGAGATGACGATGATGAAGGTATTTATATTATAAGGGGGAGGAGGATGGAATCTAGATAGATATTGTAGGACCCACCAAGATGCCCTAAAAAAACGAACCATAAAGTTAGTTTGGTGGGTTCGTGCCCAATATTCTTTGTCTCCCTCTCCCTGCCCACTAGTGGGTTATAGCTTATGGTTTTGCTTTTTGTGCATGGGAGATTCTCTTCTTTGGAAGGAAGGAGTGGACGGGGGGAGAAGAAGAATCATGAAATGCTATAGCTATATGTTATATTGCAGGTATAGATAGATCGAGAGAAGTCAATCCAACAACATACGAGAACGACGTCGTTTTCAACCCACATTGTCGCACGAGCTGTCCACGTGAAGCAAGCGATGGGCAGCCCAATGAACGACAACTTACTTATACTTCTCTCATCTCCTTTAATTTCTCCCTTGGGCGCGCGATTGATCAAACCCCACGACCGACTCCATTGATCAATACTTGCACATGCGAGTTTGTTCTAACGGTTTGGAAACTAGAGAATCGTAAGAATACATATGTGTCAGTTAATTCACGATCAGCTTCACTATATTTGCAGATATACAGATTACAAAATTTGAAAATGTATATACAACATATTCTCCAAATGGCCAAGCCCTAATCCAACTTGGAAAGGAAAAAAACCGTTAAACAAACGTGTATAAGCTTATGAACTGATATAATAATTAAGCAGGCCGACCAGGTGACCACCATGATCAATAGTTCAATAAACTAAGTATGATATTTATTATTATATCTGAATATTGTATGCATGGTATGGCATGCAGTTGCTCAATGCTTCCACATGAGATCACATGGGCTAAAATGGTCCATGCACGCGCACACACTGAAGGCTCACGAATGGATATTTTCTCTGCTTTTTCCTTTTTCTGCAAGTTGGATAATGTTGTTGTTCTATATGCAAAAAAAGAAATGCAAGAGATCAGGAAGCAAGTTGGCCCCTCAATGCTTCATTTTTTAGAGGCTTTGGAAGGACAAAGAGACTATTGAATATTGATGTGAGAAGAGAGAGGCTTTATGGAATTATGGTAGAGGCTGGCCAAAAGTGTCATCTCTAACTGTGAATGCTACTGATGTTTTGTGAATCTATTGACTCTTGGATGTGGGACTTTTTTTTTTTTACTTGGCAACTAAATGTATGGTATATACACATGCGTCTAAATGTAGTAAAATACATCCAACGATCAAATCAGATAAAGGTACCGTATACTTCAAGACTACTTACCCTATGGTAATATAAATGATAACATATCCATGTTGTAGTTTTAACATTTGGGGAATTACTGGGAAATACACATATTTTACACAATACTCTGTATGGATTTCTGGAGAATTTGGAGTGGAAGGAGAATAACCAGCCAGCTTGTATGTGGTCCGGTAGTGGAAAGAGGCTGGAAGGGAATTGAAGTAGCTAGCTAGCAGTCGTTCTCCTGTGAGACCAAAGCCCAATATTCCTCTTTACGAAAATTCTAATTCTGTCCCTACCCAAATGGGAAAACACTTTCACAAAAATAGTAGATGGAATTTAGCCGGTGATTTTCCCGATTGCATTAGTGAGATTGTTATAATGATTACTCACAAATACGTGTATTCAAAATGAATGATTGTAAGTTTAGATTGTTACCTCTTTTTATATTAGAGTTTTATTTTTATTTTATCTTTTAAAAAAGTGTATTCTAAATTGTGAATAAGGTGCTCAAATTACTTTTTTTTTAATTGTTGAAAGTACAATAACAAATACAAACGTTATAATCTATATAACATAAAATTTAAAAATGCAAATATATTGTCCAGTGGGGGAGGGAGAGGAAGAGGACTCGGGTCCTAAGACTCCACTTGAAAAATATATCATGATTATATACATGTACTGATGTACATACTTGCTTAGTAAAGATATGTTTAGACGTCACGAACCCATTTTACATCATTAGTAAGTTTATGCCCGTTTTACAAGGAAAATGGCCAAAAGAGTCTTGGTGGATAATGGGTCGATCACCAGTGCGCTAATGAGCATCGGTACAAATTAATTAAATTAGATTGAAACATGCGACACTTTAATTAAGTAACGAATTATCGTACTACTTAGCTGGCAAGTAAAGTATATCAACACAAAATATTAGTGCAAACATTTAAGCCCAAGTACTCGCTAGTTTACTGGTGGCTCCAAAACCTCAGTGGCATGAAGCCGTGAATGATCATGATTGCTGAAGTGGGTTCCAAAGAATCAAAACCTTAAATATCATCATGGGATCTATACCTAATAATATATTTATTAATTAGTATAGTTAATTGATGCATTCCTTGAGGTGAACAAAGGCATCTACCATTAGTAATGAACGATTTTGAATGAATGCGTAAACGAATTTCGAGATAAACAATTTCGATTCATGATTTGGGTCAGGTTGAATTAATATTCATCCATTATATAAAGCAAAATTTTTAATACGATACATATATGAAGCTACAAAACAAGTAAACAAATGACACATGATAACAATTCATGTAAAATGATTGTGGATGGGGGAATCGTGAATGTATCACTACTCCATCGGCAGCTACCTAGCTACAGCAATGTAAAGATACTCTCGCGCCACCCCTGGAGTCCGGATCTGGTGACTAGGGGGGGTCCTTAGTCACTTGACTAAGTCCCCCTCAGCCCTTGGATTGATCTAATGGTCCAGATAAATCAATTAATTAATATTAAATGAGAAGGGTAGTTTTGGCATTATCAATATATTATTAACTCCTATTTTCCAGTTTTATTTTATTAATTATTATTGATTTTTCTCCCTTCTGCAACCGTCTCCTCCTCTTCCCTTTTCTGCTGCGATGTCCAGAGAGAGAGAAAGCCATGGCGGAGAGAGAGGCGGATGGTGAGGAGAGAGAAAGACGACGATGTCGATGGAGAGAGAGATGGCAGCGCCGCTACGCTGGAGGAGAGAGAGGCGGCAGCCTTGGAGAGAGAAAGTAGATCTACTCGTCGGAAAACAGAGGAGAGAGAGGCGGCGGAGAGAGCTTCGACGACGATGGAGGAGATAGAAGCGGCGCGGTGATGGAGAGAGAGAGGTAACGACGGCTGTAGAGAGAGTCGACGGCGACGTCGGCGGCGGCAGCGGCGGCGGCGTGGAGAGACATCGTATCGTCATCTGAAGGAAGAACAGTGATTTGTATAGTTTGTATGTTTTGTAACATTAGTTTGTATTGTTAGTATTTTTGTACAAAATGTCAGTATGGTTTGTATGTTTTTCTTTGACAGTTTGTACTCTTAGTATGTTTTTCTTTGACAGTTTGTATTCTTAGTATGTTTTTCTTTGACAGTTTGTATTCTTAGTATGTTTTGCTTGTATTCTTAATATGTTTCGCTTTGTATTGTAAGTACTAATAATTTGTATACTTTATATGTATTGATTTGTGATGCAAAAAACATTACAAACATGGTTGACAAAAATGACAAACATGTGGACAAAAATAACAAACATTACAAAGAATACAAAAGAAACCAACAAACATTACAAAATAACAAACATTACAAACATTGCAAACAAACATTACAAACATTACAAACAAACATTACAAACAGTACAAAGCATACTACACGTACAGAATATCACTACTTACAATACAGATTGGTAAACTTGTATTACAAACAAATGAATACAAAGTATACAAATCATAACATAAAAGTATACAAACTTGAATAACAAAAGTTACAAATACAAATCAATGAATAGAAAGTGTATAAATCATAACATAAAGTATACAAACTAGACAAACAAACATTACAATGTATACAAAATAGTAATATAAACATTACAAACATCACGAACTCAATACTGTTGCCGGAAAATCATCCACCACCGTCTCCGTCGCCGGAAAAGCTCTCTCTCTCTCTCTCTCCCTCCCTCCCTCCCTCTCTCTCTCTCTGCCACACCAAAAATGGTGGTGTCGGTGGCCATGGGCCAACTTTCCCAAAATGGAACGGCGGCGGGGGAAGGGAATAATAATGGCGCCCATGATCTCTCTCTCTGGGACCATTTATTCCCAAAATAATCACCCTCTCTCACCTGGGAACAATTCATTCCTAAATGGACAGCAATTACAGTAGCCGCCGGCTAGAGAGGACGCCGGAAACGACACCAAAACCGCCGGGAAAATTTTGCCGGCTAGGGAATCGCGGAAGTCCGAAGGCAACAGCGGCCAAAACTGATTTATTTTTGTTTATTATATAAATTAATAAATTAAATAATCATGCAATTACTATATTGCCCTTTTTTAAATTGGATTAATATGGGCCATTGGATTTTAATGAGATGCAAGGGTGGAGATTGACTTAGTCATGTGACTAAGGGACCCCCCTTAGTCACCTGATCTTAGCCCCCACCCCTGGAATCTGGGATGTCGACACGTGGCATATGGGCCCAATGGAGGACACTGTTCACGTGATAGCCCACCACCTCTCCACCTTTTCTCACTTGCTCCGGCGCCGCCCCACACGGATGTCATTGTCGTCATTGGCAGAAATATTATTAGGGCAAGCAAAGAAGATGATCAGATTATCAAATGATTGCATATATAATTCTCACCCGGCCCACATATATGGCATCTTCCATAATGATTTCCCCCTCACCATCATCTTTCATATATATACTTCGTTTTTCACCTACTGCATGAGACTGGTTGAATGAGCTATGGCATATGGCCGGGAAACAACCAACAGAGAACGATCCAAAAACATAATCGCAAAAGCCAGTAGAAAAAGAGACCATATATATATACATATATCATACATGTATACCACTATCAAAAGTAAGTGGTATATATATATATATATGGTGGCGTATTCGGTGTACCCACTTTTTTGGGTGCACTCAGTGCACCCGCCTCATAATTGCCATTCTAACCATGCGATTCATGTCAAAACGGTATCAATTGTTGCTTATGATATTATGAACAAGAAGCACATGAATTTGAAAAAAATTCATTCAAAATTTACTTTAATTTGAAGGATTTAGGATTTAGGGATTTAGGGTTAGGGTTTAGGTTTACAATTTGGGATTTTGGATTGGGATTCAAAATTGAAGGTTAAGGGGTTAGGGTAATTGATTGATTTGTTATGACTCTATGTCATATCATCATATTAGATTGAGAGTACTAATTAAAGTTCAAAATTTGATGTAATATGGACACTTTTAGAGTGGGTGCACTGAGTGCACCCAAAAAAGTGAGTGCGCCGAAGTAGCCACCATATATATATATATATATATATATGGTGATGACTGGTGTATGCCAGACGTATAGTATACGTCAGTTGGTTTTATATATATATATATATATATATGGTGCCTTCTACGGTACCCTGGGTGAAATCGGGGGTACCGCATACCTTGAGTATAAAAACGCTATCTAGACCTCGAATTAGCAGGATTTTTGGGCATGATACTATACCATAACCCTTAATGAGTGAACCCTAGGTCCTAATTATCTAAATCATAAACTATAAACCCTAAGATGGTGCATTGATTTTTTGCCTATATTTGGACGAATCATAACCGTCGATTATTAATTCTAATTAAATTGATCTCGGGGTATAAGATTTAGAGAATTAAGACCTAGGTTTTTATCTTTAAGAGTTAGATTATAGTACCATGTCCGAAAGATCAGTCAATTCAAGTTCTGGATAGCGCTTTCTTACTCAAGGTATGCGGTACCCCGGATTTCACCCTGGGTACCGTAGAACTCCCCATATATATATATATATATATGATTCGTCCAAATATAGGCAAAAAAATCAATGCACCATCTTAGGGTTTATAGTTTATGATTTGGATAATTAGGACCTAGGGTTCACTCATTAAGGGTTAGGGTATAGTATCATGCCCAAAAATCCTGCTAATTCGAGGTCTAGATAGCGTTTTCATACTCAAGGTATGCGGTACCCCGGATTTCACCCGGGGTACCATAGAAGGCACCATATATATATATATATATATGGTGGGTACTTCGGCGCACTCACTTTTGTGGGTGCACTCAGTGCACCCACTCTAAATGTGTCCATATTACATCAAATTTTGAACTTTAATTAGTACTCTCAGTCTAATATGATGATATGACATAGAATCATAACAAATCAATCTATTACGTACCCTAACCCCTTAACCTTCAATTTTGAATCTCAATCCAAAATCCCAAATTTTAAACCTAATTCCTAACCCTAAATCCCTAAATCCTAAATCCTTCAAATTAAAGTAAATTTTGAATGAATTTTTTTCAAATTCATGTGCTTTTTGTTCATAATATCATAAACAACAATTGATACCGTTTTGACATGAATCACATGCTCAGAATGACAATTATGAGGCAGGTGCACTGAGTGATCGATCGGTTGGTTTATGTCATAGTATTAGCTGGAGAGCTCGTCGTTTGTCCTTTTTGTTTTGAAGCACACACGACATGACATGTCGGGTTGTTCAAATTTCAAGTTCATAATTTTGTTTCTTTTCGTTCGAAAGGGGTGCTAAGAAAGCTGTTAAAAATTTGTAAATGAACATCTCTCAATAATTTGAGTTATTCGAAACTAGCTAGTTGGTTCATGACAAATCAGACTGCTGGAGAGAAACCAGAATTCAAGGGGGAAAAAGAACCTTGTATATAGTAGATATATAGTGTACGTACAACGGTACAAGAACACAGAAACCCATTAATTCGTGATAACAAATCATACAGTTAGGCATGCATGCATGCAGCTCTGTACGTAAAGCCTAGCTAGTGGATGTACTCATCACGGACGTGGAAGAGGTTGGGGTTCTTGACGACGATGTCGTACATGTAGACGGAGCTGAACCTCTGGAAATCCAATGGCAGGGAGATGAGGTCGATGGACGACCTTTTGTGGAACTGCAAGAGCTCCGGCTCTCCGCCGCCGCCGCCGCCGCCGCCGTAGTACCTCTCCCAGCCCAGCCCGAACAGGATGCGCTCCAGCGCCGCGTAGGACGTCACCGCCTGCCCGCTCGGCAAGTGAACCAGCACCTTTGTCCTCCTGCCGCCGCCGCCAGATTCCATCATGTCGCTGTTGGGGTTCTCCACCAGGCGGATCACCCCGTTGCTCTTGAACATCCAAACTCCTGACATTATGTGTATATAATCGAGCGAGGTAGATGATGATGTGATCTGTGTATGAGAGAAGGTAGGTTCTTGAAGAGAAGTAGGTAGTGTTGGTGGTGATGAGGGAGAAGGGGAGATGATGATGATGATGATGATGAAGGTATTTATATTACAAGGAGAAGAGGATGGAATCTAGATAGATATTGTAGGACCCACCAAGATTCTATGTCTCTCCCCTCTCTATCCTGATCTAGTGGGTTATAGCTTATGGTTTTGCTTTTGGGCATGGGAGATTCTCTTCTTTTGGAAGGGTTCAAGCCCAAGTTATGTTTACATAAGCTTATTGCAGGTATACAAGTCAATCCAAACAATAAAGGAAACGACGTCGCTTTCGACCCACATTAGCGCACGAGCAGGCCACGTGAAGCAAGCGACGGCCACCCTATTGTCTGCTTTAAATTTCTCCCTTTAATTTCTTCTCGGAAGGCCAAATCGTTCCTTCGCACTATTAGGGTTCTAATTAAGTTGTACGTACTTGTAATTCACTTATCCGCGCTTAGGATATGGAAAGAAGCGAATTTCATTGTCTCGATTTTCCTTATTTTCTATCGGTGTTCGTATTATCGGAGGAGTAGTCGCGTAGAATACCGCATCGACTCGTGTCTTGCATGCTTTCGCCATCGCGACATGCAAAATATTCTTTTCAAACCTAGCTAGCTAGCTCTTTCGAGAATATATGAATGTCATTTGTATATATCACTTCATGATTAATTTATAATAATGAATATGGTTAGTTATTGTCAGATTAGTGTGCGCTATATATAATCGGGTAGGTCAATCAGGGGACCACCATGATCAGCACATAGAAATGCAAAAAAGCTTTGCTCTCCCCTTCAATTTGCTTCTCCAACTTAATTTATGATGATCACAATCCTAGTAGTTTTGGGCTGAACAATTCCTTTTTTTCCCCCTTCTTCCTGCATGCTGCTGGCTCAAATATGCATGCAGTTGCTCAATGTTTCCACATGAGATCACATGGGCTGGGCTTAAAAAAATGGTCCATTAATCTGGTTCCATCTTTCTTTTACGTACCCAGTCCTGTCGTGATCCCACCATGCACACGAACTGTAGCCTCACAACTGGACATTTTCTCTGCTTTTTTTTTTTTTTTTTTTGCAAGTTGGATAATGTTGTTGTTGTTCTATGCTAAAAAGGAAATGCAAGAAAGAGGAAGCAAGTTGCCACCTCTGACTGTGACTGCTTTTTGAGAGGCTTGGGAGAACAGAGTGTATTGAGATGAGCATCAGTACTAATTAATTAGGTTGAAACATGCGACACATAGATTAAGTGACCTTTTATCGTCCTACTTAATTGCCAAGTAAAGTATCTCATCACAAAATATTAGTGCAAATATTTAAGCTTAAGTACTAGTTTAGTGGTGGCTCCGATCCAAACCTTAGTGGCGTGGAGCCGTGAATCATGCTTGCGAAATGGGTTCCAATGAATCGAAACCTTAAATATCATTCATGGGATCTATACCTAATAAATTATTTATTAATCTGTATAGTTAATTGATCTATACCTTGAGGTGAATAAAGGGATCGATGATTAGTAATAAACAATTTGGAATGCGTTAGTAACCAACAAGATATGAATGAAAAATAAGGAAAAGGACAATAAGGCAAGTGGAAGTATTAGAAAGTCTGAGGTTGGTATTTCGATACATATATTTATGGTAGCTCAGATAACTTGTCATGGGGCACGGGTCGAGGGAAGGTCGAACCATATCTTATGCAATTTAAAAGAAAAATATTGGAATATTTATTTTTCTAATATCAAGAAACAAACTATAATATATATAAATGCAGTTATATTATTTGAGAAAGAGGTTCTCACCTATTTACAACTTTGCTATAGCTAAAATATGAGATCATAATGTAGAAGGCTAATTAAGTTGACTAAATTGCATGTAATTCAGACAAAATCATATTGAGAACTAGGCGAGTCGGGATAGGCCAGATCTAAAAAAGTACTCATGTTCGCCTTGCCCCGTTTACGGAACGTGTATTACCTTTTCCAAAACACGTCAATCGTCAAACAAGTCGAATAAAACATATTAGATCAAATTTATTTTATCTAGATATAGTAGAGATAACGTTTCCATGATATCATCTTCATTCCGGATCAATAACATCAGACGGGCTTGGGCTTCTTTGGGCGAACAGAACTGGCCCATCATTTGAACGAACGCAGGCCCGCACTGATCCCATGCTGAAAGAAACCATAAAGATAGGCCCACTCTGGCCCATCTATCGAACCCAAGGCAGGTCCACACTGATCCTCGTCACTTGCATGACGATTGACGACCATCCAAATATGGCCAAATACCAATCCCGATCCAATGCGGACTTCCGAATTCTGCTCAGAACAAGAACAACTTTCCGGCCAACCAACCAACCGGACTCCAAATCGTCCATTTTTTCCCCGGCCACTTTCTTAATTTAGTCCCCAACTTCCTACTCTCCCGTTCTCACTAAGCTCTCCCCAAAACAAGCTCCGACCTAAGAAAATAACAGAGTTCTCGTTTACTAAATATACACTAACCCACACTCTGTCAAAAAATAGGGTCCAATTTGTTGCTATAAAATGGCTACCCCAACCTTCTCCATCGTCATCATCAAGAGCCTTACTTGATCGATCTCTCTCCCACCTTCAACAATCGCATCCCCGCCGGAATAATAAACCGACAATAATAAACACCAGGGCTAAACTTTTTTTTTCCAGGGCTTTTGTTTGAATAGGAGACGAATAATCCCCCAAGGCAGAAAGGGAAGAAATCGGAGAGAAATGGAGACTCAGAACTGGCTCTTCTTCGCGGCGGTCTGCCTCCTGTCCATTTCCTCGGCGTCCGCCGCCGGCGGCAGCTTCAACATCACCGAGACGCTCGCCAAGTACTCCGACTACAACCAATTCAACCAGCTCCTCTCCCAAACCGGCCTCGCCGATGATATCAACAACCTCGGCACGGCCACCGTCCTCGTCGTCAACGACGGCGGCGCCGGCTCCATTTCCGGCCAGTCGAAGCAGGTGATCAAGAACACCCTGATGCTGAACGTAATCATGGACTACCTCGACAGCAACAAGATCAAGAGCTGGAAGAGGCGCTCGGTGACGTTCACGACCATGTACCAGAGGACCGGCGAGGCCAGCGGCGACCAGGGCCAGATCAACATCACCAAGTCCGACAACAACCAGGTCCAGTTCGGCAACGGCGGGGCAGACGCGCAGCTCACCGCCACGATGCAGAAGGTGGTGACGGCGGTGTCGCCGCTCTCCGTCATCGAGATCAGCAACCTGATCCAGCCTCAGTGGATTTACAACAAGAAGGCTTCGTCGCCAAAGAAGGCTCCGTCGCCGAGCCCATCCGACGCGCCGGCGCCGTCCAGGAGGCACAGGAAGGAGGCTCCTCAGTCGGCCGAGTCACCGGAAGCTGACTCCCCTCCACAGCCTGACGCCGATGCTGAATCCTCCGATACACCGGCTGCGGCGCCTGGAGGCGCTCATTCTGCCGCTTCTTCTCCCTCCGCCCCTGCGGCTGCCTGCGCCGTGCTTCTCGGATTGATGGCCTTTGCTACGGGTTTCTGAAGCTTGCCGTGACGAGGAAGAAAACACAGTAAAAGGGTTGAAAAGGCTGGGCGTTAGCAAAACTGCAATAATATGATCATAGAGTGATCGGCTTTCACTTTCCTATTATTAGCATACACCACAGCTTTTTTTATGTATCCGCCATTCTGATCTTTCATCCTCTCTTATTTCCTCCCATTTATGTAAGCAGCATTAGAGAAATAAAAATTTCAAAATGGAAAGCTTGCATCAAGGACTCAGTCTCGGTCTCTCAGGTTATAGTTCTCGACGTTTTACTGCGTAAATCGAAGCCACTCAAGCCAATCCAACACCAAGCTAAACATGTAATGTAACTCAACATATACAGACAGTGCAGGAATATCAAAAGTTAAGAGCACAATGAAGGAATTCAAGAATGGAGTGTTTCAATGAAGTTGATACCAGGGCAGAGAGACTGTGTAGCAGAGTTGCAGCTACACAAATGTTTGATCTCTGCCCAACAGCAATCAGAATACAGACCAATGACAGAACTGACAGTTTCTGACGATGAATTCGTCCAAAATGAGCTCTGTGTCTGTGTTAAAGCTACGGACCTGAGCTTGTAAACCAGCCGCAAGAAGTTTCAGAGCAACCAATCTAAAGCAATTGAGTTATATATATGTACCTCCGTAGCAAGAAATGACATGTAGTTGGTACTCTAATAAAATGCCTCCCCAAGGACCAACACAAGTTAAAACCCTTTCCGCTGCTCACCCCAAAAAAGATACCCTCCCGAGCAGCGAACCAACCTACTCCACCACTGGATTTAGCTGTCATTTGAGCTTGCTAGCTATGTCTGCCACAACTTGATCCATGTCAAGATCCTTCATTGGCTGGAATGGGCGCTTCATACCCTGAAATAGAGGTGACCAAAAGTTGACAGGGAACCCCAGACATAAGCAACTGCAACGTGATAAAAGTTTGAACACATAATTGAACAGATGTATGGACACTGTTTTTACCAGAAGACTGATGAAGACTCTGCCTCCTTCCTCTCGTACCTCAAAGCAACCCCTCCTAGGCTGGTGATGAGAAATTCATCAACAATTAGACATCGACTGAAAGACAAATTGTCATTCCCAAACTACTATAACTAGCAACCTTCCAAGTAAAGGCGATGCAAGACATTTATATGGTAAAATTCAGACCATTGTTGAGTTCTAAACCAACAATTGGACTAACATCTAACGAAGGGACAGACTGGAAATGGCGCGCATTCACAGTTTTGACAGATGCAAGTAAATGACACACATTTTTTATTCTAGTTGTGAACATCCCGATGAATGACAGAAACGAAACAACGACTTGGTATTAGGACAAAATTTCACAGCCAAAACCTACAGAATCAAAGTTGTGGAAGTTTATATTTGGAATATTAGTCATAAGAAGACGTTCAGAGGCGAAAGATTCAGTTCACCAATCAGGAGCAAGGAAAAGAAGAAGAAAAACTAAAAGCTTGTCGACGTACCGGCCCATGAGGATTGAGCAGCACAGTAATCCCAGGTACAGCTTCCTCCAAGCCATCTTTCACCTTATCAGCCCTCACCTTGAATTGTCTACATTGTTTGCTGCATGAATCAAGAAACATTCACCATATGTACCAAAGAAAGATAACAAGAACGGAATGAAAACAACAGAAAGTAGACGAACGAGCCCAAATTTCTTCAACAGATTGAAAATTGGGGTTTTCCCTTTCTTCAATCTTTGCCACCAACTGTTTAGTTGAAGCTGAAGATTGCACTGATTACAAGGTTAATGCCTTATACAACATCCACATCCCTGAATGTCATATTTCCTTCAAAGATTCCACAGCTCCTCAAAATAATGAACCTTATCCTAGGCTCCTAGCTAAACAATTACGCAAAATACGATAGCAGAGGCTGTTTGCAGGGCAAGCCACACATCAGGCAGAGATTTTTGTAATCATCATCTTCCATTTCTTTCCAGATAGAAAGATGAAAAGAAGTTATGATTCTGCGATAGAACAAAGCATGAAACAAGAAGAAAGAAGTTTGTGATTCTGCAAAATACAATTTGAACAACAACTCCAAGGGCCAGAATGAGTTCTAGTCTTCTAGATGTTCTAACACCACCACCACAAGGGGTTAAACTTTCTTTTGATTAGTGAGCTTTACCAATTTTCCACCCCTGGTCAAGAATAAATATAGAATTCTCAGAACTTCCATTCCTTTCAAACCGTTACTTTGATCAGGATTCAGGACCAAACATAATTTAGTACGTAGGCAAACTTAGACTCAAATCGTTTGACAAATCATTGGTCAGGACCAAAACAAATTACAAAACCTGTGTACCCTTCATCGATGGAATCTTATTCAGAGCTACATCATAAAAACATGACCACACACGAAACCCTAATACGCAGGCAACGAAGTCTAATGCCGCCCCTCAAGCCAATCTGTAAGCGTTAATCCTGGATTTGACGTTCCAATTTGCGTTTCTTTAGGTCGCTATCAACCATGGATATCAATGGAAGCCAAAACAATGAACTAAAATCTTCCAGAATCTCCTAGAGTTCGTTGCTAGTAAAGAAGCCATAGCTTCACAGCACTCAGAGACAAGAACTAGAACAGAGAAATCTAGAAATATCTGTACCCTAACTTTCTCAGAAGCCAAACGTACATGATACATCGAACGAGACGAAGAAGTTCTCGGGGGAAAAAGAAAACGAGAGCTAGCAGGAACGGAATTCTCCAATCTGGAAAATAGCTATTCGTAACAAAGCAAGACCTAAATACTCACTCAAGAGCTACGAACTAGAGCAGATAAATCTCGAAAATCTAGTAGACAACTTTCTCAGAAGCCAAACAGACCACAAACGAGACGCAGAAGACGGAAAGAAACAGAAAATAATGAGAGAGAGAGAGAAACAATCACCAGTGCTCGATGACCACAGTCCTCCTCGCCGCGGCACTGCCACCGTTGTCCTGCTCCGGCGCTTCCGCTCCCGTCCCATCTTTCTCGACCTCGCCACCATCATCCTTAGCTTCTCCGTCGCTACCGGCCTTCTCAGCGTCATCCTCCGGTTTAGCAGCTTTATCAACAACTCCTTCCGCCGCATCGTCACCTGCCGGCTTCTCCTCCGTTTGCTCCGGGTCCGCAGGCGGCGCTGGTACTTCCTCCTCGGGCTTCACCTCCTGCTCCTTCGGGGTTGGGGTTTTCGCCTTCTTCTTCTTAGGCGAAGACTCGTGGCCGAGGGGAGGGGTTAGATTCAGTTTCCCCTCAGCAGTCTGGCTACGGGTCGCCCTTGCCGCAGTCACCGTAGAGCCGCGGGTCGCCCGCTTCTCTCCTTCGACAGCCGGACGCTTCTTCGGAGCCATTGACGGAGGCAGAAAGGACAAAAATCTAGCAGAGGACCGTTCTCTTTCTTTCTCTCTCTCTCTCTTCGTTCTCACTTCTCGGACTCGCTTCTGCTACTGGGAAATGGGAATGACGTTTTGCGTGACAGGTTCTTGCAATCTCTTCGATTTCCCGCGGTTTTGTTTTGGTTGATTTTGAATGGACGGCTTGGATCAAACAATCTTATGGAAATTTCGATCTGGATGGCTATAACTGCACCACGTGCAAAGATGGAGAGGTTTAGGATCCATAGTCCATCCCTAGGGCTTTTCCATCAAAATAGTGGGGGAAAAGAGTGGATGATGGAAAATATCTTTTTTTATTGTTTTGAGGTAAGGGTGGGCATTAGGGATGGCAACAAAACCCGAACCCACGGGTACCCACCCGACCCAACTCGGTCAACGCGGGTAAAATCCGTGTTGACGGGTTTTGGGCCGGGTTTGGGTTTAAACCCGTTCATTATTCATCGGGTTGGGTTGGGTTTGGGTTTAGGTAAACCTGGCCCGTGGGTACCCGCTCACTCATATAATTAATTTTTTCAGTATATTTAATATTCTAAACAACTATTCTTATTTATGTTTGTGGAGACGTGTCTAATTTTTTCTTTTTAATTGTGTAGAATGAAGTTGATGTTATGGAATGGAGTGGAGACTAAAGAAACTTAATTGAAAGAAAGAAGCTTTCAATTAAACATGTTATTTATGGATAATTTTAGATTTGCTTCAATTTTCATGAGTTTTCTAGATTGGTGTTGAACAATTTGTATAGTTAATTTGTGATTTGCTTGAATTTTCTAGAATGATGTTTTATATATGGATAATTTATATTGAGAGATTGATATTTGACTTTAATTTTGATAAGAACTTGTAATTGTAAATTTTTTACGACAAAACCCGTGGGTACCCATGAACCCGCGGATACCCAACGGGTTGGGTTGGGTTTGAGTTTTTCAAACCCGGTGGGTTTTACCCCGGGTTTTTTTCAAAGATAAACCCATGGGTTTGGATTTGGGTTTGGCAAAACCCGACCCAACCCGACCCATTGCCATCCCTAGTGGGCATACATACGGTTCGGTAAAACTGAACCGAATCCGAATTAATGTTATTTGGTTTGGAATTCGGAAGAGAAACGGGCATATTTCGGAAACTAGAGTCCTTTCGATCGAATCGAATTTCTGAATTATGAACCGAAAAACCGAATTATTATAATTGTAAGCTCCAAATGGTGGATTTTTAAGTTTCTACTTATTACGAGGCTTAAATATTTGAATCATGTTAATGTTTTATGACTTATGTGTTGAAATGTTTGATTTTATCATTGATGATGCATATTTATTGTGTACATTAGGGGGTGAAAAATAATTTAAAATAGAGAATATACAGCCTAACCTCACAAGTTCGGTTTTGTATGAAAAAACGAACCAAACCAAATTATAATTCGGTTTGAACCGAACAAACCGAATTATAATTCGGTTAGAATTCGGTTTGAGGTTTGATGGAATTCGTGGACCCGATATGCATTATTTTGGTTCGGTTTGAACCGAACCGACCGAATGCCCACCCCTACTTTGAGGTGACCTTTTCAAACCGAATTATAATTCGGTTAGAATTCGGTTTGAGGTTTGATGGAATTCGTGGACCCGATATGCATTATTTTGGTTCGGTGTGAACCGAACCGACCGAATGCCCACCCCTACTTTGAGGTGACCTTAAAATGAGGTTAATTCCATGTAGTTATATTATTATAAATTTGATAAGAAATATGTAAAACATAGCAAATTAGTTATCCAATTTTTTTGGGATAATCAAATTGTCTTAACCTAACATCATCAATGATCTGCTACATGATTATTTATTTATTAATTTATCTTTTATATTGATTTACTCCTAACTACTCTAGCTTAGGCCCTACTTGTTGATAATTGTTTGTTCACTACTATAAATATAGAGGTTTCTGAGCATGATATGCATATACTTTTTTTGGTCATTGGATGAATATTCATTTTATTCGTATATGCCCATCTCTAGGGTTTTATTGTTTCCTAAAAGCCTATTGTACCTTCGCTTTTGACATTTTCTTTCATTTTCTTGAAATAAATCCTCAAACATTCAACACAACTCCTCCAATTTATGGACTAAAGTGGGGTTTAACCTTGTTTTCTCCACTGGATTTTGTCGCTCTGAAAGTACTTGTGCACAATCCACTTCATTTGTACAAACTAAAACACCACACCCGTTTAAGAATTCTACATTATGGAGAAACTAATAAAAATATATAGAAAAAGGGTTTGGTCACTATAAATGAATACTAATCTACTACTTTTCAGTATATAAAGAAATGCATATAAAGAAATGCAGGTGTATTAATATCTCTAATTTGTCGTATAATTTGAAAAATGGTACAATAATTTATCTAAAGTGTCTGGGTTAAACTTTCTGGCAAACAAATAACAAGGTCGCTTCACTCCATTCCAGAAGCAAGGTCTCCATGTCGTTACTTTCTGTTCATGGTTGTCAGAATGTCAATCACCAATACCATTGACAGAAAACTTAAAGAAAGAAAAATAGAAAGCGTGTGTACCTTTCCTTCACTTGTGACATGTATGGCCTCGTCAATGGTCTGTAAGCAACAACAGGAGAAGTAAATAAAGTTATTTCACAACTAGATCATATGAAAATCTGCCTATCATGTGGGCTATCAGCTTGTGCTAACATTATTGGATCGTCATCTTGTGCATTTCGTACGTTGAGAATACACCGCGATTATATACTAATTTAACGACTAAAAACGCGCCAAGATCAATCCAACAATGTAAAAACCTACTGATCGCCCCATGATCAACAGCATGCTAGCGTAATTAAGAGAGACTAGTCACACTAATCACAATAAGGGTGTGGATAATACCGTTAGGTTCTTGAGGAGCTCATACGTAATGTCCGAAGCTCTGTAAGATCTTGGATGCCACTTCCCCTCGGACCAGTCGACATGTGTAACCGACCACTTTGCAATCCCTTCAGGATCAATCATCTATACAATGACCAAAAATTAATGGATGCCTATAGCTGATTGGAGTAAGATGAACCATGACAGCATTCAGTATGCTCACAGTGAAAAATGTTTGCAGGTAATGCTCATCAGAGTAGCAGTTCTTCCCATCCATATTCGGCTGCAAAATAGGGTACCAGATTAAACAAGTTAATCATCCCCTTCTCAAGATAATCACCCAGATTGATCAAGTGGTTCATGTTAGGATGTAACTGACTCTGCAGTAGAGCTTGAATTTCTTGTAGTACAAGCTATCGGCCATGACTATGATAGCATGTTGTCGCTTCATGGAGAACCACTGCAATCCAAGTTTCGCAGCATGTACAGATCAGTAACAGCGAAAGGAAAGAAACTAGTGAATCAACTGCATTTTTATCTACCTGAGCACCCTTTCGGAAATCGGAGTATCGAACCTCTGGCATCATGCGGTTTGAGTATCTGCCACTGCCATGCGGACCGGGATCCACATAGCTGAAGAGAAAAAATGAACCAGACAAACAGTGAAGTAATTCATTTTGTAACAAAATGTCAATACAATAAGGTTCACCGCCCAACCTCTGCCAACAACTCAATCTACTAAAACACGTTGGTTCTCGACATAACATCGGAGCCAATGATACCCAAAACTGGGACTGATAAGTTACCTATCGATATAGCTGACATTAGTGAACATCAGATGGTGATACACATAGTTGAAGGTACGGAGTGGTACGCAGCTGCAAAAGGGAAATCAGCAGCAAGATAGACAGTGCAGTTAGTTTAGCACACACTTTCTGATGGTTACATTAGTTAACACAGAGACGCCAAGAAGTTTACCTCTCAGAGAGCAAGACAAACTGATGGTTATCTGGATCCAGAAGTGCATGTGCTAGTAGCCTCCTCTCTGCATCAACCATGGAGATTCTCCCCCACTCCACCTGTTACAAAGAAAACCCAGATACATAAATTGATTCACACGTCTACATGGTCAGGTTGTTCTCAAACATCTTGCTACTTAGCAATTGTTCAACGGCTGATATGAATGTGTTAGTACGTGGTATAAGGCCTGATAACCAACTGGTTCTTGATAGAACGATGATACCTTTTCACTGCGGATTTCTCTGCCCACGAAGTAACGACTGCTATGAATCGGTTTGTCTCTGGAGGAATGTATGTAAACGGTGAACTTGTCTTCGTGACCCTGCCACCAGTTGATCAAACTTTCTTAGTCCCCCGCTCCACGAAAATGTGCTAGAAAAACACCAACGAATGAAGAAAACAAGACAACCATAAGAGTCAAGAACTTACTACTCGACGATACCTGAAAGAATCTCTCCCAGAGCATCTCGAAAGGGAGCGAGGAAGGCGTCAAGAACATGAATGCGACCTTCGGGGACCTGGAGAGCGGAGGGGGCGTGTTGAGGATCTCGCGGATCACGACGTGAGCGGAGGTCTCCTCGTCGGTGAACACTTTCGCCGGAACGACTCGGTCTCCGTCGTAAGTGGTGGTGCACCCGCCCTGATCGAAGACGGAGCAAGGGGCGGCGGAGACCGTGGTTCTGGGCTGGTAGAGGTAGTAAGCACTGACGAGGAAGATGGCGGCGAGAGAGACGAACAGCAGAATCCACCTTGGCGTCCGCTTCACATGAGCTCTCTGTCTTGAGGTGGCAGGCGTTATCAGGTAATCCCTCGTACCCATCCACCATGAACGACTCGTCTTCATTTACTTCGATCCAAAAGAATACAAATCTCTGCCTAATCAGAAGAAAGAAAAAAACTCCATTAATGCGGAGTAATGTGATGCCCATAGTTGTGAATTGAATAATCAAGCATTCCAGACTGATTGGAAACCAGGAGAAAGGGACAGATAAGTGGATCAAGAAAACGACAATGGCGGGATCGAAAGTACCTGGAAAAATTAAAACTGCAGTAGCTGTGCCTGTGGATTTGTAGACAGGAGGAAGGAGGAGGGGAAATGGAATCTGAAGCATGAGCTGCAAGAGATGTCAAATTTTGTAATTATTATTAATGTAAGATTGGAGAAATTTTGGAATTTAGAAAGACAGCAATTATTGATCCCCAGTTCATTAAACAAAGATATAGAACAATTCAGTTGTTTTGTAATAATTATCACTGTCTGGATCCCTAATTACTTGTGAATTGTGATTAAATATGGTTTACTAGTTACAACAACTACAAGACATATGAATTAGAAATTTGGACAAATAATCAGGAAAAAAATATCATTTTGACGACGAATTTATTTTTCCTGCTAAGAAAAGTCAATAAACTACATGGCACACGTAATTAAGCCGACTAATCATCCGTAATTGGAGACAATTTCAAACATTTTTTTTTACAAAAATGTGGTAAATAGCTTATGCAATCATATTTTCATTTACAAAGTATGGATTTGATAAACAACAAGGAAAAATGGCATAATTTTCTGTCCGATCAGCTCAAGAACGACGGAGGAAGAAGAAATCATTTTGCAAGTAATAAGCAACAAGGAAATCATAATATGTCCCTTCCCCACAAAACCAACATACCGGATGAGTGGGCCGGCGGCGGCCTACATGGAAACCGGTACGATCGAGCTGCGCGCTTACAGTAGATTCCCCGGCGGCGGCCGCTTCCTCCACATAAAGAATCGGCTCCGACGACAAGAAGAGAAGGGGGAACTGTGAAGCCCAAGATGATGGGTTGAATCTCCAGCTAGCTAGTTGATTAAAGAACCCAATTAAGAGAAATTTATTAAGCCAAATCTACATATCAGCGGCAGAGAGAGAGAGAGAGAGAGAGAGGGGTTCTTTCCGGGCAGGACGGCTGGCCAAAATTTGATGGTGGATTGGAAATATATGCGATGTGGGTATAGGAATTAGACTTTTCGAATGCGGAAAAATCGATGAACAATAGTCTTTCAGAGAAACTTGGTCTTGGCTTTTAGGGGACGGCGCCCACACAGGACAGCTACAAAGGACTTTCTAGCTATATCGATGGAACCAACCCAAAAACAAAGAGACAATGGTTCGATCGAAACAGGGACGGCACTAACAAAGAACCCATTTCTCAGAGCGCGAGAGAAAGCGACCTGTTTAACGAGCATCCAATATCGTCAAATCTACGGGAAGCCATGGACGGGAACTAACTTCCACTTAATGGAGAAGAAGTCAAATACTAGGTAGTAATAATGGAGATTGGAGAGAGTGACCTGTAATATTTCTTGCAGCCAGTTTTCAGGGCAGGAGAGCTCCCATCCAGTTATGGCGGGCCGGCGATCCAAGAAGTGCGTATACGGATTTCTTTCTATGGGCCGTGGCCTGACTTGCTGCGGCCCGCCTAACGGACACGTGGATCATACGGCGAGTCAACAAGAACAAGAAGAGACTAGACTAGAGAGTAGAGAGTGTAGTTGAAAGAGGAAAGGAAGTCTGAACGGCGAAGCGATGCCGGCGATGGTGCGGTCACTGGCAGCTAGAGCTCTCAATGAGCCGTCGCAATCTGTATTCAATTTTCTACGGCGGATCCGTACTGCTCGGCCGCAACTGCAATCTGTTCGCGCGTTATCGGCTCTCATGTCGCCGCCGTCCAAGGCGGTTGTTTACGATCAGCACGGCCCGCCCGATTCCGTCGTTAGGTAAACCCGCTCTCTGAAATTCGGTGACGCAGTTAGGATAGCGGTTTACGTCAGGCTGACCGGATAGTTTTTGTGCTCAGGATGGTTGAGTTGCCTCCAGTGGAAGTGAAAGAGAATGATGTCTGCGTTAGGATGCTTGCTGCGCCGATCAATCCTTCTGATATCAATCGAATTGAAGGTCTGGAGTTAACCTAACAAGTCTATTTTGTCGCAATCCCCCTGTTTCTGAAATTGTTTTCGTCTTTGGTTGGTCGTAGGAGTGTATCCTGTGCGGCCGCCGGTGCCTGCAGTTGGAGGATACGAAGGCGTTGGAGAGGTGTATTCAGTGGGCTCGGCGGTGAAGGAGTTCTCGCTCGGTGATCGTGTTATCCCGTCTCCTCCCTCTTCCGGTATGCGGCTCTCTCGCATTGAAATTAAAAACTGTCAGTAATTAGGCCTGCTATAAAGCCAATTAGTAGTGTCTGTTGAAGAAGTACAGAATGTGAAATTGACATAATGTAGTGACTTGCAAGTTGCAACTTCTGTTCAGTTTGAGAAGAAATGCGAACTTAGTAAAGATCCATTGCCTTGGTAGTAGCCTTGATTAGAAGTATCAAATGTAGGTTTCCTGGTGTCTTTAATAGGTGGTTTTGTCGATGGTTAGGGACATGGCAGACTTACGTTGTGAAGGAGCAGGGCGTCTGGCACAAAGTTGATAAAGACTGTCCGATTGAATATGCTGCCACGATCATTGTTAATCCGCTGACTGCTTTGCTAATGCTTGATGATATCATTACTTTAAATTCAGGTGGGTATACTTCTTAAGGTTGATAATACGGAAGTTGGATTCTTAACCCCAAACGATTGTGCCTTACTTAAGTTTGACCGTGTTCAAGCAGGATATTCGGTTGTCCAAAATGGAGCTACAAGTATAGTAGGCCAGTGTATTGTCCAGCTTGCCCAACTTCGAGGCATCAATAGCATTAATATTATAAGGGACAGGTGCATCTTCAAATTTTGATTATGTGAAGTTGGCTCTTTTTAGAAAGTGAGAGGGAGTTGGGTTTTGCATGCATCTCTTGTTTTACCTTTCCTTTTGGGGGTTTGGAATTCTTGAGTGTGAATTATATTTCAATTGCGTGGTTCAATGCACCTAATATCGTTCCCGATGCTGGAAATGTCAGCTGCTATGTATGAGGCAGATTTGGAAAAGATTGTGAATTGTCAAAATGATTGATGACTTTGGGCGAAAGGCTTCAATCTTCTGTTGCCAAATGATTGGTAGAAGTCTAAGAATCTTTTGTTGTTCTTTTACTTCACCTTCTCCTCGGTTCTTTAGCTGAAGTTGAGCTGCATAGCATGACTTTCTCCTGAAATTAGAAATTCAACTAGTCAGTATTTCGTGATAAGATCTATTGTTAAGGATAGATTCATCACTTTTTTCCTGTGCTTTAGTGGTTAAATCTTGACAAGGAGTAACAAGAAGAGTTATGTTGATGGTCTTTCTCTAGGTGAAATACTATACTCTGCTAGTGCACCAGGCTGGACTCATTTCATTCCACGATTTCTGCTTGCTCCAGGGTTGGGTCAGATGATGCAAAGGAAATGTTGAAAAAGCTTGGTGCCGATGAAGTTTTCACTGAAAGCCAATTGAATGTGAAAAATGTGAAGAGTCTCCTGGTATCATGATCTTCAAACCTTTTGACAATTCGCAATTCATAGTTACTGGGTTAGAGTGGTTATTATCTTCTGCACATTTTTTGTATCAATGATTCTCATTGCATAAGCATATTTGCCAACTCACGAGCAGCAGAGCATTGGAATGCATGACATGTACATCATTTTAGTACATAATGTTAGATACTAAATTATCTCATTTCTATGCCAGAATAGTTTATCGGAACCTGCTCTGGGATTTAACTGTGTCGGTGGTAATTCTGCTTCTTTGGTTCTCAAATTTCTGAGGTAAAACTTTTGAGTCCAATAGAACACATTCTATCAAGGTTTATATAATACGTGTTAATCTGATAGTGTCTTGCACTATTCAGGCAGGGAGGAACGATGGTAACATATGGGGGCATGTCAAAAAAGCCTGTCACAGTATCAACATCAGCCTTCATTTTCAAAGCAAGTCATATCTCTATGCTGTGTTTTCTGTTTTGCATACTCTTGAATGGCATCAACACTAAATATGTGGTGAATAGGTTAATCTCTCAATAAGGGTGTTTGTCCGATGACTGCACGCAATACTACAACATATAATACTAGCTGCCCAATATGGTTGCAGGAACTCTCCTTGAGAGGATTCTGGTTGCAGAAGTGGCTGGGCAGTGATAAGGCAACTGACCGTGGGAGACGGATCGATTATCTTCTCTCGTTAGCGAAGGAAGGGAAGCTGAGATACGAGTAAGCCTACCATCACATCGCTTCCCCAGTTTTGGCCACTTTCTTGGGTTTTTCTCTCCTAATGATGATTCGATTCTGGGGGTGTGGGTCACTCACTCTGCAGGATGGAGCTGGTTCCTTTTGACAATTTCAATGTAGCATTGGATAGAGCACTTGGAAAGCTTGGGAGCCAACCGAAACAAGTCATTACTTTCTGAACCTGCCCTTCATAAGGGAACCCTGGGATTTGCTTGTTGAAAGAGATAGTGGTGCACTGGTGATTAGGTTTTGCAAGCTGATGCCGTCACTGATCCTCTTGGCCCAAGGCTAATGTTTGAAGGAAACATCGATCTAGGATTATGTTTTCCGGAAGCGAAGGAATGTGAAAGTAGAGTGAGGGAGTAACAAATTGTGTAAAGGGAATCCAGGAAGAAAGACGAAGATGCATTGTCCTAGTGTAATGAATAAAGAGATCAGCTTGTCTTTAGGGTTGCAAAAGAGTCGAGCTGCTCACGAGCTTACAAGCGTGTTGATGAGCCTCGACCTCGAGTAAAGCTTATGAGCTTATTAACGAGTTGAGTTCAAATCAAACATGAGCTGATGTTTCGGTAAATGAAACAAGATTGAGCCCTGCATATTTATTTACAAGTTGATTCCAATCTATGTCAAAACTTGACTCGAACCGACTCATTCGTTGCTCGTCCTACTTGTGTTGTATTTCGACAAACCAATAATTGTAGGTGGGCTTAAAATAGTCAATGCGCGTGGATGATAATTGCACTTGAACGCATTGGGTTGGCCCGTTGAAGTTAGTTTGCAAATAAATTAAAAAATGGCATGATTTTATAGCGTCTTGACCCTCTCGGTTTTCAATTCGAGCCACTATCTCTTGGGTGGTTTGATTATGACACTAGGTCCTTTTTTTCGAGCTCACGGTTCGGTCCAATTTGTAGACGTGGCATTATCACCCTCATTTCATCCTAGAGTCCTCAATCCATAGCTGGGTAGGGAGAGATTGGAAAGTTCAGATTACAAATGTTTTTCGAGAGAGCTACTTTGTAGCGGATTACCTAACGTCGGTTGGTCATTCTTTGTTTTATGTGGTATCGATTTTGATAATCCTAATCTGTCTATACTCCTCGCTTGAATAATACTTAAGGATTAAAGCGCCCCTGCGCTTTGATTATTAAAAAAAAAAGAGCAGACAGATTAGGATCAATCAATCAACCCGATTCCTATTTCCAATATGATAGCCATCATTCCTAAGGGTCTCAATCCGGGCCAACATATGTGCAGGAAAATCCGCAACAAAACCAAAGCTGATGAGTGACAAAAACTTCGTTTGATATTTCTAAAACATAGTACAACATATTAAGACTACAATATAAGATAAAATTAAAATAATAACATTACTACCTGCAGAATCATAAGCTGCCAGGACTTGGTCTGCTGGAGCTTCACGAAGTATCAAACACCTGTTTCTAATTTCATGGACGTTCTCTTGTAGCCCTACATTGCGAAAATCATTTACTATCTGTTCTGGATTCACACACCCATCTCTCTCGATTCCAGCAAATAAAGTTTCAAAATGAATATAGGTGACCAAAAACATGTCCTCCAATGGATAGCAATAGGTCGGGTTGGATCGCGTTTTGTCAAACCTAAAGCCAAACTGATGGGTTTATTCGTGAAAAAAACCCGGGGTATAACCCATTGGGTTTGAAAAACTCCAACCCAACCCGGTTGGTATCCGCGGGTTCATGAGTACCCACGGGTTTTTGTCATAAAGAATTTACAACAACAAGTTCCTATCAAAATTAAAGCCAAATATCAATCTCTCAATACAAATTATCCATATATAAAACACCATTCTAGAAAATTCAAGCAAATCACAAATTAATTATACAAATTGTTCAACACCAATCTAGAAAACTCAAGAAAATTGAAGTAAATCAAAAATTATCCATAAATAACATGATTAATTGAAAGCTTCTTCATTTCAATTAAGTTTCTTCACTCTCCACTTGATAGCATCAACTTCATTCCACACAATTAGAAAGAAAAATTAGACATGTCTCCACAAACATAAATAAGATGAGTTGTTTAGAATATTAAATATACCGAGAAAATTAATTATATGGGTGTGGGCGGGTACCCATGGGCCGATTTTACCTAAACCCAAACCCAACCCGGTGAATAGTGAACGGGTTAAAACCCAAACCCGGCCCAAAATCCGTCAACATGGATTTTACCCGCGTTGACCGGGTTGGGTCCGATGGGTACCCGTGGGTTCGAGTTTTGTTGCCATCTCGACCTCGATGCAACTCATTGGACAGTAAAATCATATCTGCAAACTAAGTGCTGGTATATGGATAAGGGACTGAGTTCAATTCTTCGATAAGCCTAGCTGGATCCGCTTATGGGAGGCTAATCTCCCTCCTAAGTTGAAGGTCTTCTGCTGGCAAATCTTTAATAGAATCCTCTCGACCACAGAAGCTCTTCGGGAGAAAGGGGTGGAGGTTCTTCCTCGGTGCCCGGTTTGCTGGGCGGAATCTGAGACTATGGAACATTTGTTTCTGGAGTGTCCAGTGGCACGTGCGCTGTGGGATTTATCGGGGTTGGAGTATCTCGGCCAAGGGTTGCCTCGACATACGTTCCCATTTTTCCTCAAAAGATTGATGACTTTAGTGCACCAGACCCCTCTTTTTATGAAAGTTGTGGCTGTCCTTTGGAGGATTTGGCGATCTAGAAACTGGGTAGTCTTTGAGGGCAAACAGTTTGGGATCCCGTCCTTGATGCGACAATTTAATCAACAGTTTGAGGAATGGGTTAGCCTGCCTGTCGATCGTCACCAGCCTCGATTTGCTCCTCTGTCAGGTCCCCAGTCGACGGGTTCCGCTGTGCGGGCTTCGTGTAGATGGGATGGGGCAACGAGGTCTGGTTCTCATTCGGCAGGTGGGATGGTGATTGTGGATGCTAATGGGGATCCGGTCTTGGCTGCTGGGTTTCAGATTCCACATATTGATACTCCTCCAGTTGTCGAGTTGTTGGTGCTGCGTGAGGCCATAAGGTGGTGCCTGAACTTGGGATTTGCAGAGATGCGATTTGAAGGTGATGCCAAGGTCGTTATCGATAAGCTTAATAGGGCAGATGCGAGAGATAGCCAGATGGGTGTGATTCTACAGGAAGTTATAAATCTTTTAGCTGTCCATTCTGGGTTTTGTGTACGGTTTGTAGGTCGGAGTAACAATAGGGTAGCCCATTTGGTGGCTAGGAAAGCCCTGTCTTTGTACAGGGCTACGTGCCGTTTCTTTGATTTCCAGGCCTGACTGTCTTCCAGGATGTAACTATCGTTCTTTGATCTAATGGATTATCTTTTGTAAAAAAAAAAAAATTCTTCGATAAAAACATCAACAGAGAAACGAGCATTCAACTCTTCCAAGAGGAGTTTAAAGTATTAATATCTCGATGGAGCAGTTCGAATTCTTTACGATCATCAGCATTCTCCCAGTCTTTTAAAAAATCCATCCTTGAGCTCATAGCAGAGATTTGCAAGTCTATAGCAGTGTATGCTCTTGCATTAAGCAGATGTAATCCAACAGAATGTACTCTGCGAATGTATGCAGATCGTTTGAATATCAATAAATGTGACAAATCTGCAAAAACACAAAAGTTGGATCAACAAACTGCACTAATGGAAATAATAAATGACAAAGAACTAGCATGACTAATACATGTCCAATGTAATGATTCACAGAGCTTAACGCAAAGCTCAGATTCTTCAAGTTCGCCAAACTCTGGTTCGAGTTGGTGTGAAACATGACAACAAGAATAGGGGTAAGGCAACCTTTGAAAGCCAATTCCAGCAAATCAATTGCCAAGGACATTTGACCATATGAAATTCGAAAAAATTGTAGATTTTGCCCTTCCACAGTTCCAGCAGACCTAAATACGAAAAACCATGAAATTGGCAAATCAGTGAAACAAGAGTAATTGATTCAGATTCCTAAAGAATTTATTAAAGATTTTCTCATTTTAAGTTTCAGGGATTCAAATTTCCCTTCTCCTTACATTTCCACATCAGCATACACTATTAGCTAATCATATCTTCTCCTTCCACAGTTCCAGCAGACCTAAATACGAAAAACCATGAAATTGGCAAATCAGTGAAAAAAGATTCCTAAAGAATTTACCGAATGAAGAAATAGAACCAAAGAAAACTGATCCACAAGCTTTATCATCTAAGAAACCCTAAAATCAAGAGTACAGTATGTTACTGATTCACAGATTTACATACAACATCAAACAGATCCGACATTCTTCAATTAATCCAGACACCATCAAACGAAAATTGATTACCAAAACCATAATGTATCACTTGCAGAAACCCTCATAACCAGTAAGAGACGAATACCAAAACAAGACATGCAGAAGTTACTGAATCACAAATTGACATATATAATATCATACAGATTTTCCATTCTCGAATGAATTCCAAGAGCAAGAGAGAAAAAGGCGAAGGGATGCTACCTCTCCCCTTGACCATCTTTGCTTCCAGATTCTTGAACAGAACTCGTACTTGAGAGGTTGCGTTCATCTTATCCACTGCTTTTGCGCGGTGTCCTTGCAACGTCCGACGGTGGTTGATATACGCAAAATTAAATAGATTGTCAATTCGAGAATAGATTCCGAATACGAAGGGAGAAAAACGAGAAAGAAAACTACCTCTGTCCTTCCCCTCCATTGTTTCCGGGTTCTTGATCAGAACTCGTACTGGAGAGGTTGCGTTCGTCTCCTCCATTGCTTCTGCGCGGTGTCCTTGCAACGTCCGAAGGTGATTGATATACGCAAAATCACATAGATTGTCAATTCTCGAATAGATTAAAAAAACAAAGTGAGAAAACCGAGAAAGAAAACTACCTATGTCTGTCCCCTCCATTGTTTCCAGGTTCTTGATTAGAACGCATACTGCAGAGATTGCGTTCGTCCTCTTCACTTCCTCTGCTCGGCGTCCTTGCCACATCCTCCAGTGATTGGGACAAGATGAACAGCGAGACTGGCTGTTTGGTAGTTGAAAAAGTGAAGTAAACAAGTCTGGAAATTTCTCACCAATTGTACGTACCATAGAGGTGACTAAAAGCTCCAGCTCTGTCAAAACCGGTGCAAAATAACAAACAACTAGTGGCATGCATATCAATTTTTTCCTGCTCAGCTCCAACATAGGGGTAGACCATATCTTCACCATGGGGGATCAACTATACGAGACCTTTAAAACTGTTCCAGTGAATTTGACATAGGTCAGATACAATCTTCTTATCTTCAATTAGAGCAAAGAGATCCTTCTCCTAAGCCAGCGGATTATTTAACGTGCCAGATTCACTATTAATCCAAGTAATTCGGCTTGTCATAGCTTTCAGCGGTGCATTCAGAGCTTCATATGTTGTCCAGGCACTGTAAGAACTAATTATTTGAGGAATGGATCTAAAATGTATGCAGCTTCTAATCAAAGAATTTGTCAGCTCAAAAGGTTATACTCTCTGCCTCTTATTTTCGGAATCGTCAGAATCATCATCAAGATAGCCTTCGTCATCAAAAGACAAAGGACCAGGTACATACCCAGATCTGTAGATTTGTAGCTAGTTATATTTAGGGTTTGCAAAACAAAAAAACGAAGGAAGGAAAAATCGAGGTAAAAAAGGGGGAAAGAAAAATCTTACACTTCATACTCTTGTTATGGGAAGCGCTCGTCGGGATCAGAACTGTGAGCCAAAAGAATGGATGAAAATAATAAAAATCAAACAAAGAAACCCTAATTCTCGATAAAAGGGATGGAAATAAAAATTGAATTTACCTAGAGGGTTCGTCATCACAAGAACCATAGCTTAAACAGAGGAAAGTAAGGCATGATAAATAGGAAGATTGAAATACAAATATCGAAAACGAAATACCTTGGCGTTGAATCGCCATTGTTCATCATTGATTTGGTGTTCCCAAATCTGGACAAGAAGACGGAGAACCGAAAAACAGAGTAAGGATAATGATAGAGAGAAGAGAGGGAAAAGATCATCCGAATGAAACAGAGAATACAGAGACGAAAGAGAGAATTGTAAAGAACACCTTAAAGATCTTCTCTTCGGTGGCATCTGATTCTCAAGGCGGCTATTGATATGATATACGCAAAATCACATAGATTGTCAATTCCTTTGACTAACGGTCAAACAAAAATAATATTTGTCAGTTTACTATTGACCACGAGCCAATTAAAATGTCCAATCACTTCATTTTTTTTACCTTCATCTCATATGTCCAACCCGACCCAACCTCAATTGTATTTATCACTAAGATGTAGGTTTAATGTTGGATGAATATTGTCCTTTATACAATCCATCTCTTTTGTGTGAGTATGTGTTTATACATATCCGACGCAACCCGTATTTCAACTATTATCCTCAATGTTCGCATTCAAATAAAGCCCAATTTCATATTAATATTAGTCACAAGTGCAGATTAATGTTGATTACTAATTAAGAAGGGGAGGGTGAACCTTGATGGAATGGAGAGTAGATCAATCTGAGGAGTAAGTCCCGATGAAGAAGACGAACAAATAATTTTATTTTATTCCATTAATTTATTAATAGAGGTGCTCTCTTGTATTAATTTATTTTCAAATCAACGTTATTTTCTTTTTTCCTTTAATTTATTCAAGTTATGTCTCTAAATTCTAACCACTTTTTTACTTGTAAGCTGCGAACACCTATGAGGGTGGTTTTTTGTAAGTTGCGTCCGTTCTTTTCTTTAACTGTCAATTCGAATTGAAAGAAGTGTATTGTTAAAGTTAACTGTGACAATAAAGTTGGGTTGGTGCAGTTAAAGTTTATCACTAATTATATATTCGAGATTGACAATAAAGAAGAAAGGAGTAAATCAGAAAAAAAAAATATAACCAAATCCATCTGTCCAACCGAACTAAGACCCATTTGTATTTATAGTGGGTTGAGAATATTAGTGTGTGATAATTAATTAATTAATTAATTAATTAATTAATTAATTGAATAACCAACCATTTCCCACATATATTTACCACCGCACTTTATCAAACCCGGTTTCAAATTAGTATTAGTCACAACTCACAAGTGTAGATTAATGTTGATTACTAACTAAGAAGGGGAGGATGAACCTCGATGGAATGGAGAGTATAGATAAATTTGGGCATGAGGAGTAAGTAAGTCCTGATGAAGAAGACAAACAAATGACTTTGTTTTATTTCATCAATTCATTAGCATTTATTAAAGGAGATGTTCTCTTGCATTTTAACATATAATTTATCAAATCCAACGGTCTTTTCTTTTTCCTTTAATTTACTACCGTCATATCAATTTTTTTACTTTCCTGTCTTGTGAGCTGTGAATACTTATCATGGTCCGCTTGTAACTAGTAAGCTGTGTCTGTCGTAGCTGGCAACAAAGAGAGGGGGAAAAGGTGATTGATGGTGATTGGTGAATGAATAAGACGATTGAGCAAAAAGAAAAAAAAATGAACCAGACAAAACCCAACTGAACAAACATAACAACAATTGTTAAGCAAGTTGGAGTGGATTTAAATTATTCAATTACGGAAACGGGTTTTAGTGGATCGACTTTGAACCAATCTTATATAATAACTATAAAATGGAAAAACAAAACAACCTCCCAATAAAAACACAACATGTCACCAATTCCACCAGTAACATCACATTTAACTCTTCAAGTGACAGGTGTAGTGTATAGATTCTCTATTATCAAATTTCTCTTGTTTTATTACATTTCAATAGTCTCTTCCCATATATTTCATTGAACACAAAAAACACTACATATGAAGAATTTGTATTCTATCATGAGCGATTAATACATTGAAGTAACGAATTGATGTCATTTACAATTGTATGCATGTTGGTGGGAAATAAACGAAAGTAATCCAACTACAAATATGTTCCTAACTGAAACATGACTCAGCTAAATAAATGAAGATGTAGAAAGAGCATAACCTCAGATCTTGTAAGCATGTTATAAAAATTGATAGCTTTAACAATCTCATACTTACAAACTTTTGATAATATATAAGTAGATGATGGACAAAATCTTTATGTGGGACCTTGACAAGCTTTGGCAACTTAATTTTAACCAATCAAAGGTTGTGTGCTCCAAAAATGTTAAATAACTCTATAAAATATATATTAATTCAATTCAACCTGCTGTTTTCCTTCCTTAGACATATAACTCAAATTTGATCAATCCATCCAGTCAAAAGAAGAGAAAAAAAAAGTTCGTCAATTTGAATCTATAAGGAGGTTCTCTCGCTTCCTACTGTATCATTTTCATGTTTTACCAATTATTAACAAACGATCTATTATTTCGTTGATAATATGAGTGTGAGAGAATTAAACAACCAACTATGTGCCACATATATTCATCACCGCACTATATATCAAACCCATGTTTATATTAATAATGGTTGCAATTTTAATAGTTTGTTCTGTTGTTATATTTGATTGCATTGTACAATTCGCACATAAGTACTCATTTGTGTCTTTGAGTTTTTGTGAACATGTTCCACATTCGGCATAACACTCATTTGTAACTTTGACAACCTTACATTTAATGGAATAAGCATCATATTATATAAAGTGTTAGCATTTGATAATGAATTATTTGATTTAAATTGGTAATCGCCTCTTCTCCATCGTCAATTTTTCGTTCACAAATTTCATGCAATGTTATGGTTGTGATTAATTCTCGGGTTGTGACTTTGGTTCTCGCCTGAGAAGGTAGTTCATATCTGATATGATCCTAGATTGGCCCTTAAACACGAATCAATTGCTTGCCAAAGGATCCATCTATGTTGGATTGAAAAATGGAAGAATTTGGTTAAGTGTTTGGGTTGTTTCGTGGTGCTTACTTTACAGGTTCATATCTTACATTATGATTGATGGAAATGCAAGCGGAAGGGTGGAGATTGAAGAACAAGCGTTTATGTACAAGTCTGGATGGTTATTTTCACAATTCCAAGCCTCTAAGTACATGGACGAGGATCATCAAGTAGCCAGGGTGAAACTGGGAAATTGGTTGTTTTTTGCCAAGTCTGGAAGCAGTTCAAGAGACCATATTTGGGAGCTTATTCAATACAGATGGAGCATCGTAGAGGGAAGAGGTGAGTTGGAACTTGTACTACGAGGACAGGAGAACAAACGACTTAAGCCGGTTTGGATCGACTTTCCCTGGAAGGCTACGATCGAGAGCTTCAAAGTGGCTCTGGACGCTGGAATGGTTGCTTGCGCAGGAAGGCAGCAGCTTGGGTATGAAGTAATTGAGTTTTGTTTCCTTTTCAAGTTAGGATTCTGTTTCCTTGTTAAGCTAGAACTAGAACTCGTATTTCCTTGTTTGGTTAGAGTTAGAATTAGGATAATTGTTGTCTATTTAAGGGCTTGAAAGCGAAGATTGAATGAAAAGTTGTGACTTCGTCACCAAATTCTTGTGTGTTGGTTGAATTCCAGCAACAAGCTTGCTTCGTATCGATTGAAACCACATCAATCGTGGCCGAATTCACCTGAAACCAATCGAGCCTTCTTCCACGTGAAAGATTGCACCTTTGGTCCATTTTCTTTCGTTTTAAGTTGATCAAATTCAAGTCCTTGTCGAGGGAGATTTGAGTTGCGCGCTTTGATCTCAAACAAGCACAACTGTGCTCATATTAATATCCGTCGTCATTTTTCATAAAATAATGAAAAGTAACCCTATTTTTGTGTAACTTCATACTTATAAATATAATGCACAACAAAACACGTGGATCAAATTATCGTAAATTTCACCTTATCCAAAGCTAATGACTTTTTAAATTCTTGAATTCCCCCGAACCGAGGTCGCTCTCTATGAGGAGAAGGTATTCTCACCGCAAAATTGACGGCCATTTAATTAACCGACATGATTTTATTTGTCAATGGGTAGATTGATAATAAAGCAACAAATATGTTTTTATTACCATTGACCATTGTATTGAGTGACGAATATTGATGTAATGATCACAATGAGAGGTCGATCGCCTCCATTTGCAAGGATGACATCTGATTTAGTAATTATCATAACAAACTAAGTTACCTTCACAACCAAACCCATGCATCCAAGTTAGATATTAGCTTTTAAATTAAAGCTAAAGTAATGCATGTTATTTTAAGATGAAAGTTCACAAAATTAAGTGCTCGGGAAGTTTGGTTGGAGCTTTTTCGAGTAAGTCTAGTAGATGCCAATAAACTCGAGTGTTGAATAAGCTGGACAACAACATTGGTGGAATAAACACAAACAGAGAGTTCCCAACTGATTCCAACCCTAACCAGACTGATTTACAGATGCATTGGTAAGCATAGACAAGAAGACACTGTCCTATAGGCTACACCCATATGAGGACTAACATACACAAGTAAGTTCAACAAAAGGAAGCACCCCCAACATTTACGTCATGCAAATCTTCAAGATGATCGTCGATAGTAATACCTGCAAAACGATAAACCCAGAAATAAGAGATCTAGCATGGTTTGATACATCCAACATGGAAGCCGCGGCGAGAGAGGGACGTACACGTATACGTTTACACCGTAAGCGGAAGCATATTTGCGTAGCAGACGCTCCACGGTGTACCATTGCGAGCGATCTGATCCATCCTGATACCCTATTCGAGGCATGTGGACTGATGCTGCGCTCCCCCCATGTTGAGAATACAGGGTAACCAAAAAATGGGATCAGCTGTTGGATTATTATCCAGACATTCATTAGTGTTATGTGCATAGGTGTGAGAGAAACGTACCAGAATGTTGTGCTGCTGCAAACAATGCCTTGGATAAGCAGCTTTCCAAGTCGGGAATGGAGATGTCACTACGAGGAACTTTGCGTCTGGGATTATATGACTGTACAACACCCAATGCCACCCACTGCGGCTTATTGCCCTCTCCACTGCCACTATCTCCATCTGGAGAAGTATTTACAGTTATAGACAAAGATGTATCGAGTATGGATAAGTCTAGTGAATAGAACTCCATAAAGAGAGAAAAAAGGAAAAACCTGACCATTTATTTTTATGAAATGCAGATCGCCTAGGTGCAAGTCGCCAAATTCTGAGGCCCGTTGATAGGCATCTGGGACAGCAGGAGAAAGTCTGGCCAGGGCGTCAAACAACCCTCCATTTCCCCAGTTTCCAGAATCGTCCACACAACTGCATATGTTTTTGAGCGAATAAATAGACTAGAGAACTGAAGAATAACATACTCTTGACGATCTCCTAATGGTAACTGGACATCAGATTAACAATTATCATAGCTTGACAAACAGAATGAAGAATAATGTAAGGATCAACAACCTGGAGCACCACAACGATGTAACACTACCTGAATATGACAGTGGGTTCGGACTGGCAAACTTGTGTTGGATGCGTACAATCTCCAGAAACAAAATGAACAGAACCTGAATCTGACAATAGATTGCCATTCTCAGGGGGATTCGGATCTTTGAGGGACAAGGAATGATATCCATGGGCTTCCCACTTTGCTAACTTCTTCTCCTCTGCCTTCTTCCTTGCCTCCTCAAGTCTACCATGTCTCTCCTGGATCAAATTATTCTTGTTCTCTAAACCGATCAATGGGCTGCAAGTTGATTCTGATTCTTTTTTGAACTTTTCAACCCAAGAAAGATATGATGCCTCATCGAGACCAGGATCATAGTCGACTAAAGCAGAATCTTCCCTAACTGGATTAATGAGTTCAACTTTCTGATTATCCTTCCCCAATCCACGTTTATGGCGGGTAGCAACTGCTTTCTCTGCAACAGCAAGCAGCTCTTCCTCACTTAGTTCATCTAATTTTTCACGATGGATATCCAAAGGATCAAACATGTGCAACCCAAATATGATGGATCGCATGTCACCAATGTCAGCTCCAGTTGCTTCTTCTCCCGTGCGATCTACAGTTTCATCTCCAATGACGTTATGGCTAAGCTGCAATTTCCTTTCCGCCCTTCGCATAATAATCTACATCCACAACCATACAAAGCTGACTGAATACCTTTTTTTTTTGAAAAATCTGTGATCTAGATCTAGTTAGTAGTTGATTACCTCCTCCACGGAATGCCTTGTAACCAAGTTTATGCACAACACGTGATTCATTTGACCAATTCGATGCGCTCGTTGCAGGGCCTGCTTGTCAACTTGGGGATTCCAGTCTTGCTCATAGAATATAACCTAAGTGTCCACAAATTTTCATAAGGTATCATTAATAATCCACTAATTCCGCATGTAAATTAAAATACTGTTAATCATGACAGGAATCCTTGCAAGTTTTAAAATTTCAAACTGAGAAGAAAGTTCCTCATAATAGTTAGATTAGCTGAATTAACCTGGAACATTTTCCATGAATCCAATGAAGAACGAACTTTAAAGAAAGCAGATAAAAGGTTTCAGACAAAAATGCTACAAGAACCTTAAACGCACTCACAGTATCTGCAGCAACAAGATTCAAGCCAACACCACCAGCTCTTGTAGAAATCATGAAAACGAAAGCAGTGCTTTCATCAGATGCAGAACTTTCGCTTCCCGATTTCCGGCTGAAACTTCTTATTGCAGCAAACCGCTCTTCTGCCCGAATGGAACCATCAAGACGCTCGTACGAGTACTTGCGTAACTCCAAATAATCCTATGTTGCATTCGAGTTGTAATTTTATATAGATTCGGAATGTAATCTTAAACTCTGAACCAAATCATGCAATATGAGCAAGAAAGCCAGGTGGATCACATACCTGCAAAATGTCTAGTGTGTTGGTCATCTGAGCAAAGAGCAGGACTCGATGCCCAGAAGCATGTAGCTTGTGAAGTATGTGATCCAGAATCAAGAGTTTCCCACAGGCCTAAAAATGAGAAGTGCAGACAAAATAGGGGAGTCAAACCATCAGCACTCAGCAGTTCAACACTGACAGGTTATACTTCAAGATTCTATTTCCATGTAAAAGACATCACCATCATAACCAAGCAGTCACGTGCTTCCAATACTCAGATAAACATGAAGAGGTAAGTTACTTGTTTTCATATGGTTAGACTAAGATCAGTTAGTCTGTTATAATGAGTTTGTACATATAAGGATTAAGGACCCCATATAAAATTCCCATGAACACACTTCTCAATGCAAGCTTCTACATGTATTCCGCATATTCTGTCCACAAACATGTTATTCATTGATAGTAAAACAGTAACAATACACATTAGTACTATACATTTCTCATCTGGAGAAGAACAAGAACTTCAATTTTATCACATGCTTTTCGTCCAATTAAGAAACAACCTTTGACTAAAAATAAACACTTAAAACTATCCCATCTCTTTGATTATATCTATGTTTTCTTATTTCAATGCCATCATGCAGTTAATGTTATACCAAGAACGAACCAGCTTAGAAGTTCAATTTCTTTGCTCTCTCAATTTGAAAATCAAGATATACCTGAACTAAGTGTTCACCCTCTTCATAGGGCTCAGGCTCAATTCCAGGAAAAAGGTAAGGGTGGCTACATGCTTTTCTTAGTTGTATCACCTGGAGAGAAGAAGCAAGGCGAACAAATGAATGTTATTTAAAGCATGAGATTGTCAAGTAGAACATGGTTATCACGGAAAGTCAAAATTACTTATATGAAGGAGCTGATCGGTTGCGTACAATATTCTGCAATGATGGCTGATTAGAAGCTGCAGAAGTTAGTGCAAGAAGCTTCGGAAGCTCTTTCCTCAATAGTGAAGTATAAACCTTCTTTTGCAGGCTAACCAACGGAGCCATCCTATAACGACAATGCATTTACTTCATGTGATGTTCTTGTTTGACCAATTAATAAAAAGATTGAGCTTTCAGCAGATCCCCAATTTAAAATGGCAACACAACTTACACGGTAATCTCGGTCAGCGGTGGCAGCACTAGGTTTCCACACTCAATAAGCTTAGCTTTTGTCCTCCGAAGCATGAAGGCTTTCAATATCTGTTTTAGAGACTTAAACTGCTCTTTGACTTTGGGATCATCAAGATCTACACAACATTTCAGCAGAATTATTAGCATTATGTAAATAAACCAACAGCCATGGCACCATATCAGCTGGCAATATGAAGTGACAACATGAGCAACATCGTGCTTGAATCTACTGTTATTTCGAAGATAAGTCAGTGTATGCAATAAAGCTTATCAGAGAAAAGAACCAATGAGTAGTCAAATAATCGACTTTGGAGAAAATTTTCAAGCATGAGAAAGATAGCATCCGTAGTAAATGAAGATAAGGACTAAGGAGACAACCTGTCATAGAATGAGTAGCTTCCTCGAATGTCGAAAGGAACTGTTCTAGCGTCCCAAATACTGAAGGCATACAAAAATGCATCAAAGACCAAAGTTCAATGAGATTATTCTGAATGGGAGTGCCAGTCATCAACAGTCGCCTTGGCAAGAGAAAGCGATCGCTAAGAACACCATACAGGACCTGGAGTTTTGCAGCAGTGAAACAGGAAATTTGTATACACAGTGAGTCAGTTTCGAATACTCCAGATATATGGTAAATTTCAATAGAACAGGTAGAATAACAGGATAACGACAGCCCTGCTCTTAGCACTGTCAACTGTAAAATTGCATGCCAGTTTGACATGCAAGTACCTAATTTCCAAATGTCTCAGGGCAAGTGCATAGAAGAACTCATTCAGATGCCAAATAAGGCGAGCTCAAGATACATATAAAATAAAATAAAAAATCCAATTGACATGATTCAGTATCAAAAGATCAACAAAATCAACACCAGAATTAGACACATAATCATCTCTAATGAACGAAAATGGAATCTCTAATCACATACACTGGAAGGATTTTTCAGTCTTTGAGCTTCATCGATTACTGCATATTGCCATGGGATTTGAGAAAGAAAATCTTGGTCCATCAATGCAGTCTCATAAGTCGTCAACAACACGTCAAAAGGCAATGTTACCTAAAAGGTAGGAAACGAACATGTAAAACTACACTTAACTTTTAAGTGAAACTTCTTATAACCTCTCGAGGAAATCAATGAGTCGCGAACTCACATTAGATGAAGAAGTCTGTTCTTCTACATGCTGATACATTGTCATTCGCAAAGAACGCCTATGTTCTTTATCACCAACATACCTAAGGATTTTAAGCATCGGAGTGAAGTTGGCCATCTCCAACACCCAACCATCTGTCACGCTTAGAGGACACAACACCACTGCCATAAATTGAATAAGGCAACTTTATCAAATTGGTTCCAACAAATTGATAATCTTTGGCTCAAAAGTTAAACAAAACGAATCTCGAGACTTACAAAATGGGCCAGGCGACTTCTGCATAACTTTCAAGTAACTAAGGAAAGATATAGCTTGCAGCGTTTTCCCCAACCCCATCTGCCAATGACAGTTCAAAATGATTACATATTATGAAGAGGAAAAGTTCGGCACAAATCCGGAGCTCGGTTCACGATAACAGTAACTTCCGGTGGGCGATTGAAGGGATGCAGAGCATATACCTCATCCCCTGCAATGACAATGCGAGTACAAATCAATAATTCAGTGTTTCAACCCTAAGTTTAAATTCAATCACGTCTGTATTTCAGTAGAGCAGGCAAAAACGCGGGAAAAAAATGAGTCAAATCGTCGGGCTTCAGGATGCCTCCTAAGAGAGAATCACGGAACGAAGATGCTCACCTAGAACAACATTGACCCCAAGAAGGTACCTCCGTATGAGCCAGGCAACACCTTCCACCTGGTGAGGCTTCAAGGTCGCTTCAACCCCGATTTCTCGAGGTTCTACGGTAGACTCGGCGGCGGCGGCGGCGGCGGTATCTTGCTCGTCGGAGTTGAGAATGATCTTCGCCGCCGTTAGTAATCGCTGCTCGTATTCCATCATCTTCTCCGGAGCTGCTTTTCCTTCTGCGAGACTCTGTCACTGTGATTGAGGCGGGAGGAGGTGGACAAAAAATGGGGAAAGGCGGTTAAAGAAATGAATGAAAGGACTGATTTGTCAAAAACTATACAGTACGAGGATTCGTCTATTCTAAAACATTAGTACAGGGACCAGAGATGAAAAAATAACCGCTGCAGAATTATAAACGGCAGCAGAATGTGACGTTTCCGTGATCTAACGGAAATCCAGTCGGTCGGCCCAAAAAATTAATTAAATGGAAAAAGAAAATTATAAGACCCCTGAGAGAATAACGACAGCAATAACCTCTCTCTTACACCATCGTCGTCTTCTACCAATCTCCGGCAGCAATAATGACTTCGGTATCGGCTGGGGATCTTTTAGTCGAGCAATCAGAACCTGATGTCCCTCCAGGGATGACGGAGGCGGCGACAGCGGAGGCGGAGCAAGGGATTGAAGCTGGAGCAGAAGCGCAGCAGGGCGAGGTCGCGGCGGCGCAACCACAAGCACTAGCTGAGGAGAAGTGGCCGGGATGGCCAGGGCATAACGTGTTCAGACTGATAGTTCCGGTACTGAAAGTAGGTAGCATTATCGGAAGAAAGGGCGAGCTGATTAAGAAGATGTGCGAGGAAACACGAGCACGAGTCCGCATCCTCGAAGGCCCTCTAAGTACTCCCGATCGAATCGTCAGTATCCCTCCCTTCCCCTTTCAATCCTATTATCGTTTGCGAAATTTGATCCTTGTTTACTTTGTGATTGAAAGGTTTGAGCTTTGATTGGGTTTCGTTGTTCAATTGTGAATTGGGATTGTTAGTATGCAAACCCTAGTTCTTGGTCGTCGTGTCCAGTTGTCGGATTGAGAACCATCAATGGCGCCTGAATGAGATAACGGAGTGTGGTTTTAGGTATTGTATGCCTGTTGCTAGCTGAACGATAGTTAGCTGGGGCAAAGCCATTGTATTTAGGATTTCTTTTCTTTTGTGCTTATTCAGCTTATACCATAATCGAATCCAGGATTGTTGAGCTTGCTATCTAGGATTTTTCTTATTTGGAAAATCATGGTTGGCGATTGAGTTTAGCCTGGCTGATAGATTGACTACTAAGTGAGCTTGATTTGTTTCAGCTACTTGAGTTTAGTTGGAAACCTTTTGTCTTTCTGCTAGTTCTGTGCTGAACTGGATGCATGAAAAAGCTGGTAGTTCCTCTATATAATTATTTCAAACACTAGTTTTGAGAGCCCTCTTCCAAAGTCTATCTGCAAATACCTTGATTGTCAAAGTTCTAGCAAATTGGATTCCAGGAGGCTGATGATTTAGTTGTGGAGAAGCTGGGAACTAAGTTGCCTTTCGATTAATTTTCTTGCAGTGTAGTTTGTAGTATAAAGCATAATCATTCCCCATGTTCTTCTGGTTAGATTTTTTCCTGGAAAATGCTTAAGGTACAGAATTTAGCTGGGTAATGTTACTGATCTGTTGGTCTAGGGTACAGTAATCTGTAGTTCTGTCTTGTGATCTAAGTTGTCTACAATTGTGTGTGGTAAGTGAGAAACTAATGAGAACTTCTAGGTCTTTATGAAATTGTCTTGCAATTTCCCTCCATTTCTGTTGTTCGTCATGTAGATAACAAGAAAGTGGAAGTGATTCCTTTTTTTCGGGCATTTCTGGAAGGGGTCCAAATGGTGGTTAATCAATCTACTCCACTGTGCATTTCTGATTTCTCCCATGTAAAGAAATTATGTTAGAGAACATGATAGATGTTGGTGGTGTTTAATAAGCTTTACTTACTATCTGACCCACAAATGTTGTCAACTGTGAATTTGACTGTGGTTCCCGAAGTATCTATTTGCTCATAGGTGAAATGTTGGGAGAGAGAAGTGACCGGCCATGGGCATTTGCTAGTTACTTGCATATGGTTTCTGTTCTCTTGTCATGAATATCTTCTTATTCTTGTGTCGGGATTTTGGGAAGGTCATTTATATTCTGGCTGAATTATGGAGCATACTGAATCTGTTATGGAAATAGGGGGTGAAATTCTTTTTTCTTTGTTCGTCCTTGCTAGGTTTTGATAACTGGAAAAGAAGAACCAGCAGCACCACTATCACCTGCAATGGATGCGGTGTTAAGAGTATGCAAACGTGTCAATGGTCCATCTTCTGGTGAAGGTGACAACACAAATGCTGCAGCTGCTGGTGCTGCAATTTGTTCCATTAAGTTATTAGTTGCAAGCTCACAAGCAATTAATTTAATTGGAAAGCAGGGATCCATAATCAGATCGATACAGGAGAGTAGTGGTGCAGCTGTAAGGGTGTTAGCAGAAGGTGAGCCTCAAATAGTATCTTTTTATTGCTCTTCATCTTCAAATGAATTCGTTGAAGTTTTTTTAGACGAATCTTTCCAGTTCCAACGTAACAACATATGACTATTTATTCATCTATAGTCTCTTTTTTACATGCTTGACTAATCATGCCTATGCCTATGCCTATGCCTATGTGGTGTTGTTTGCTATCAATTTAGCATAACAAATTGGAAAAACTGTTTTGACAGTATTCCTTTTCCAGAACCTCTTTAGGATCAGCATGGTTTTCTGAGTCGAGCATGTACTAATTTAAACTCAATACTTACCTTATCAGCATGGTTTACTCAAAACTTTGTCTGGAAGTTGCTAACTTTTTTTTCCTTCTTTATTTCCGGGAAAGGAAAAATCTTAATATGCATGCTTCTCTTTGTAGATCAATCGCCATCATATGCTGCTTCAGAAGAGCGACTTGTTGAGATACACGGTGAAACACTGAAGGTACTTAGTGCTCTAGAAGCAGTAATTGGACAACTGAGGAAGTTCTTGGTTGACCAGAGCGTCATTCCCATATTTGAGAAAATTGTAAGTTGTAATGTTTAACCTTAGTTGATCGTGGTTTAGGAATTAAAATAGCGTTATGCTAATATGCTCTGTCTGCTGCAGACACAGGAGCGCTCTGCTGATTGCAAGCCTGATAGGGTACAGCCCTCAATGCAGCAGACTGTTTCTGCTTCTCAGGCAAGGAGTATCAGTTCTGAATATTCCCTGTCTATAAAGCGGGATCCTTTACTATTTGAGCGCGAGGCACACATTGAACAACAAAAAGTTCTACAGCCTGGGCGCTCTCTCTATGGACAAGAACATGCACTTGGATTGCGTTCAACGGGTCTTGGCCACGCTAATGTACCCATAGTCACTCAGGTAGGGTCTGGAATTGCTCATGGTAGTCTTTTAAATCACAGTTTCAGTGATCTTTGCACCATTTTGTTCTGTTAAATTGTTACTCAAGAAATCTGGAACATTCAAGTATGAAATTGTTATGGGCTTTTTGTTTCAGGTGACACAAACTATGCAAGTGCCCCTCTCATATGCAGGGGATATAATTGGAGTTAATGGGACGAACATAGCCTACATTCGCCGTGTCAGCGGAGCAGTTCTCACAATTCAAGAGAGTAGAGGTTATCCTGATGAGATAGTCGTGGAACTCAAGGGCAGTACTTCCCAGGTCGAGAGGGCTCAACAGCTAATTCAGGTTCGTTTACAACTTTCCCTTCGATCAGAACATCAGAGCTGGTACTAAACTACTAATAGGCTAATACAATCATTCTTCTGTTGCTGGAGTATCTAAAACAATAACGGTGTTCGTAATTTGTTTTGCAGGAGTTTGTAGGTAATCACAAGGATCCGGTGGTGGCACCGCCGAGTTCGTACGGGAAGATTGATGCAGGATACAGTTCCTACTCACAACAGTTGTCAGAGACCAACTATTCATCTTCGTACTCTCCTAGACTAGGTGGAGAAGGAGCTTATGGCTCCCATGGTTTAGGATTAGGAGGCTATAGCGGTTACAGATATTGAACAATACCGTGTTGTAATGTAATCAAATCTAAGGTGGTCTGCTGGTTTTTATCCTTTTAGCTCTTGGACAGAGTTGATATTGCAGTTTGAAGCCATGACGAGATAAAAAAAATGTTCCCAAATTACATTACAGTTAGGAGACTCGCTCACTCCCGTCAATATAGTGACATTCGCACATTTTCACGCAGTCTCATCAATGTCGCCGATCAACACGACACCTGCGATTAGAGGTGGCAATTAGGATCCAAATCCATGAATCCAATTCAATCCATCCACCAAATTATCCACCTAATCCTATCCATTTAAATTCAATCCATTTGATCCAAATCCAATTGGATTGGTGGATTCATGGATCAATCCATGGATCCAAATGGCAAATTACAATTTGGTACCTATATTTTTTATATTTTACATTTTGGTACCTAAAATTTATATTTTTATACGAAAAATATCGTTGGAAAATTACATTTTGGTACCTAAAATTTTTCATTATGACATTTTAGTACCTAAACTTTTCAAAATTTACATTTTGGTCCAAGCCTTGGATGTCATTTGGATTCATGGATCAATCCACCAATCCATTTGATCCAATCCATGGATCCACCCATCCATTTGATCCATGGATCCACCAATCCAATCCACGAATCCACGAATCTGATCCAATTGCCACCTCTACCTGCGATCGAAGTGGGGATAAAGAGAGTGGAATGTGATTAGAGAACAAAGATTGCTACCAAACACTGAATTGGCTGTTTGCTTCACCTTTGCCCATTTATGCTTCTAATGTAATTGCACTGAATTATATTCGAGAACCAGGATAGAATGCGAAATGAGAATCAAAATTGGTAGATTTAATGTTTAGTTTGCTACAGAAAAACAAAATTGATAGACACATCAATGTCCATAAACCAATTCAAACTATGCGATGCAAGGCAAACCAGCCCCAAATCCTATCTGATAACACTAACACGAAAGATCTAGCTCCAACTAGCTTGAATTTCAGAACAGCTTACTCTAAAAAAATCAACTAGAGCATGCAATCCGTCTATACACGGCCTGGAACGTCTGTCCCCCATTCCTAGCAACTTTCTGCCCTTCTTCCGTCGCAGTACTCAAGAGCTTGACAACAGGATCCGCTTCAAGTTCTTCATGTGTCAGGGACTCAAACATGGGGTGCTGCTCCAAACAAGCCTTCATCCACTCCCCGAGCTCTTCCACATCAGTGATGGTGTATACGATCCCACCAACCTGGAGCACATATGCGTACTCGTCCAACAAGTGCGGGCTGATCACTCGCCTCCGGTGATTCTTCTCCTTGAAGTGGGGATCGGGGAAAAGGAAGAACATCTTCGACAGCTGACCTTTCTCAAAGTAATTAGGGATGTACTTCATCGAATTCGTCCTAAAAACCGAGACATTTCGGTACTGTCCAGGATTCGTTACCCTCAACGCCAAGATTCGTTCTTTGACATACTCTGTCACCTTATCTCTGAGCTCCATCCCAACCATCAAAGTTTCAGGGAAAAGGGTGGCCAGACTGATCAGCAAACCTCCAAAGCCACAACCAACATCTGCAAACTGAATTCTTTTGGAACTACTGTCAACTTGATCGGACGAAGGAAAGAGTTCCGGGAAGTGGGCAGTGTAGTCGACATGACGAGGAGAGACCGGGACAGGGAAATGCGAATCACTTAACGGGTTGCTGTGTGCTCTTGCTCGATAGAAGCGTTTCCTAGGAAGGCCAGTCGACTTGCTGAAAGTTGGGTTTGCCTCACTTTCCGGCATTGCTTCCTTATCTGAAAATTGCCAGAGAAGAAAACATCAGGGCAATAGCAGCAGAAACAGCAGTTACAAACGAACTAACTACAGATACCATCCTAATTTTAGTCTGTTAAGAAATTCTGATCACCAATTCCATCAAGAAGACGAGATCATTTTCTCCACAAGACTTAAGCTAATATCTAACAGTCCTATCATTGGTTGAATCAAGCAACGACCGAGAAGAAACTACCAATAGCGGTTGGGAGCAAATAATTAGAAGGGGAGGAAATTCGGTTACCTGATGCGACGAAACAGACTGGTGATTCGCCGGGAAGCTCTGAGCGACGGCGAAGGAGACGGGGAAGCCGCCTAGAAGATTCGGAATTGGACGGTGGATGGTCGCTAGCTCGGGGGATTAGGGTTTGCGACGGTTGAATTGGTAATCTTTGATTTCGAGTGTCCCCCTGAGTTGGAAGAAGGAGCCCAGGAGATTGGCGGAATCGCGGAAGACTGTGTAAGAAAAAAATCAGAGATACAAAGCTATTGCCAAATAGAATGGGCCTATAGGCTGGACTATTTTGAGGCAATATGTAAGGCCAAGGGTTCATGGTGGCCCAATTAGTTTGGGTCTCTAGCCCGGAACGAAATTTAGGTCGCCTAGAAGGTAGTTCACCAAATTGCGCGTAAAGTTATAACTCAATTGACATTAGTATCAGCAATGTAGATGTCAAACGATCTGACGTCTTTGTTAATATTCACGAGTCTCATTCACACATGATCAAAACTTGTCAATTCGTTCGACATGGATCCAAATGAATTTCAATGAACCATTTCATGACTCACGAGTACTCAAAATTCGAATTTTGTACACGTAAGTCGTAGAAAAATATGAACTCGTCACTATCTAAAACCCGTCCGCCACTTTAACCACAGGTAGAAAGTTTAACGATCGAGCTCATCCAATCTCTTCGTTGAATCAAATGATGAAGCACATTTAGCATCTCCGAAGACATGGAAAAGCCAGTAAAAGGAGTAAAATTTTCGTTCGTGAACATAATGAGAGTCCATGATTACCACAGCACGTTTGAAGCTATTTTCGACTTAAGTGAATGAAATATGACCTTTTCCGTGCAAAGAAAGAAATACAATGTGTGACACTGAGTGATAACTACATCTCTAACCCCATAAAATACATCTCTCTCTAAATCTTCTCGGTACAAAAGAACTGCAGCATCTATTGTGTTGAAACTGGAGTGTTCGTTCTTCTACACTTTCTCACAGACTACTGGCATCGGCAACAAAGATAAAAACTGAAGGAGGAGCTCCAGAGCCTCGAACCAATCTCGAATTTTCGCACACGAGCTTGAAGAATATACCCCCTAAAAACGAAACTAGCCATGAAGACCACTAGTGCCATCTGAAGAAGGGGAAGTCAAAAGGGGTTAGAACAACCATAACATGTAGCTTAATGACGGCAACAATCACGATGATCAAGCATATACCTCGAACGCGCCATGATGGAAGGCACCAAACACGACCTTCAGCTATTTCACTTTTCTGCATGGGCCCTTTTACCCTTCCGCCTGGAGTGGCTGGAATGGGCACTTCTAGCTGGTCTCTTTGATTTCTTACTGCAAGATCATTGAACCATATTGAGAGGCAATTTCAAAAAATCATACTGGAAAAAGGAGATGGCATTTGATCAGAGTTCTGAGACCAACCAGAAAACAGCTGAACAGACTCTGGACAGGAGAATGATAGGCAGGGCCAATATTGCTGATGCCTACAACAGTTCAAGTAGCCATAAGTTAGTTAGTTCTAATGTACTAAACAAAATTCTTGAGCTGATTTTCACGATTGAATAATGATATGTTTGGCGGATTATAGACAGTAACAAGTACATACCACAAACCAGACGAATTCTTTCGTTGCAAGGGTTTCTGTCAATTCATGCCTTTTCAGGGTATCTTGAACAGTTTCTTGCACCTAATGAGAAATGCGAACAAGTCTGCTCAAGGTATGATATTTGTGGAAAAGCATCGAGAGAGGTCATTCTAAGATGATCTTCCAAAAGCAAAGTACACAACTAATCTACAGAGGATATTTCTTGAAATAGTTCTGAAAGCCTAAACAATAAAAACAAAAATTTACACCAACCTGATGATGATAGGTAGTGGCCGACTCCAGGAACTTCCCATATGCCCGAACTGCTTTCTTTGTGTAAGGTTTCACGACGACCCTAATTTTGTCGACATGGGGTTTAGTAATGGTGGCAACTTGATCAATATATGGCTTACTGAACTTCTTAGCCTCCTGTGATAGTAGTAACCAGTTTAAAGGACAGCAACGAACAAGCATACAACAACAAACATGTGTAGTTGAAATTCACCTGAAAGTAAGGGTCCACAATCTCTTGTACTCGAACTAAGTGAACAGTAACTGCAGTCTTTGAGGTCTCATAAGCTTCCACACTTTTTGCACACAATGACCGCACATGAGGTTCAGCCTGAGTTGTTACCACCACCCACTGATCCTTCACAGTTGGGATCCATTTCTGCATTGAGATGACAAACGGGGAAAAAAGAAGAATAGGCCAATAAATATAAGAGGCATGATAGGAATTAAAACATGTCAGGCTAGCAAGAAACTGAGATCACAAAGAGTTACTACCCCTGACAACTACGAGCAACTGTTTTCACTTTAACACGATATATCTAGAATACAATAGCTCAAAATATACACATTCTATATGGAAAACGAAATCATGTTATAGTGAAATGAATTGCTCAGGCAAAGGGCTAACCATTGCCACTAGGTCCAGGGTAATACGTTTCAACTTCTCAGATGCAGCACTTACTACCTAAACGATTACTAGTAGCAATAGGAGATGCAAGAAAGAACTTACAGTTTTAACTGTCTCTAGGTGTGGCTCAGCCCACTTTGCAGCCTTAACCTTGTTTTCTTGGGCCTGAATCAGATTTCAATAAATTATCTTTATGCCAAAATAATGTTCATGCAAGATTAAATTAAACATGAAGAGAAAACCAAGAGCACTTTGGTGTACCCAAACGATTCAAAAACAAAAGAAAGCAACTGCTTACCTTTTGGATGACTAATTCCAGTCTAGGCTTGCCATGGACATTCCAATGCTTCTGTGCCAACGACTGGAACAGGAAGAATCGTGTTAGATTTATAAGCAGGTCAACTGGCCGAGCATACAAAGAAGCCTACATTGATCTAATCACAAACTTAAACAAATGTCCCCAAATACAGTTTACAAGGAGTTTTATGGGGACCCCGAAACAGGTTTTTGAATATGCAACAAACATTACATTTGTTGTTAACCTTCAACAGAACCACATATTCATTATTGACTGTCACAGCAGAGTTCATAATCTGTTTCTTTTGATAAATGATGTAGGCAGAGTTCATAATATATTACCTGGAAACGAACTAATTGCACAGCAAGCCATGGAGGAAGCCAGGCACCGTGAACCTAAACAAGTACCACAAGCTCAAATTAGAACCAGTGGAGTAGTTAAATGCATTATTCAACACAGTAGATGTGCTAAGACATAAACTACGTGATCCTACAAACAGTTGATCCAATAATAGAGGTAAAAGACATATAGCCAAGATGTGTACTACATTTGAAAAAAAAAAATTCTCCACACCGCCCACAACGTCAAACACAAACTGAGAGTAGAATTCTTGGATGACACAAAGATCATCATAAGTTGCATCATGTCTTGGCTTTATTAAGGAAGACAACAAGCTTCCAACTTCACTAATGCGTAAAGCCCTTCAAGGGTATGTGAAACCAACACCAGTTCTTACCTCCATCAACTCTTTAGTTCTCGAGCTGACCTCTAATTTTGCCTTCAGCATTTCTTCCTGAAAGAAAGAAAGGAGAAGATGAACAGGAATTCTCGGAAGGACTAACCACTGAGATAAATGTTTGCACCGTTTGTTGTATAAGACAAATATACCTCAGCAACTTTAAGAGCACGCTCTGTTTTGCGGATTTTGCTCATTTGCTCATCACTGATCTTCTGAAGCTGCACATCGAACAATTTTGAGCAACAGTAATATCAGATGGTGTATAGCCTATAGAAAGTACAGTCCATTTTAAAGAAGGCTGTTGTATCTAGAGAAAACAACAAACTGTTAAATGAGGACCAAGTAAATCAAGAGTGATTTCTACAACAAGTCAAGAACCTATTATAAGTACATTTGTTTTTGGCATCAAGATACGGACAAGATAAAATGTCCTAGAATGTTATCTTATACTTGAAACTACAACTTCAGTTCCACATAGCACAAAAGGTTTTCAGTTACCACCCAAATTCAGTCTGCAACAGCCGCCCCAAAAAATTAGTAAGAGATGGGTGTATGTATTAATCCAATTGAAATCAGAAGAAAGCAGATTCCAGTTATGTTTAAAGGAAGAATTAATGGCAAGAAGAAGTAAACAATAACATTGGAGAAATGAGACCGAAGGAAGTAATAAAAAGGAACTTACATTCTTTAGTTTCAAGTTCAACTCATCAACCTTCCTTTCACCTTCACTAGCTTTGGTACCCAGAGCCTCTTTCTCAGCATTTTGTGCTTCAAATTCATTTTTAAGTTTCTCAAACTGCAGAAGTGGGGAAAACTTCAGAAAATGCAAAACAACTTCCTGAAATTTAGTACTTCATTCTCCAAATTTTTACAAACCTGCTTCTGCAACTCTGCAGCTCGTGCATTGGCCTTGTTCAGCTGTTCAGCATCATCCAACTTCCCTCTTTTCTGTATAACAACAAGAAAGAACAAGTCTATGATGCATTACAGGGGGGGGTCTATTTTATCAGAAAGGAACCGAGGACAACCAGCAAAATGCATACTTCAATTACCCAACTAAGGATATCGTTACATCCATCGCACAGAAATGACATGTATATGGACAAAGAAGAAAGGCAAGCGATCCTAAACTACAAACCTGAAGAGAGGATATTTCACTCAGCAGGGACCCAACGATATCTGCTTTATCTTTGATGAGTTTCTCCTTCTCAGCCAATTTCTCATCTTTCGCTTTCAATTCCCTTGTCTTCTTACTGATCTTGGACTCTTTACACCACGCAGAAAATCAAAAGCAACAGAGAAAGCACAAATTCAGAACCTTTGTCCGCAATAGCAGCAATTAAACCAGGAAGCGAATTCAAGCATCAACAGTTGCAGCGCAAGGCTGAACTGCTCAGTCAAGCAGTTAGAAACACACTGAATCAGGGGGAGAACCGTCCATGAAATAGCCGGCAGTTCAATTCCTAAAACGAAATCGGAAAAACCTAACCACCACTTCACAGTTCCCCCCAATAGAACAGAAGACTTGCTGCTGATTCAGTACAAGTCGGCATCAATCAATCAGTGAAGAATTTCTGAAGAGTTGGAACTGACCAAGGGATTGGATCTTGGACGTGAGCTGGTCGAGTTCGATCTTCAGAGCGGATGTCTCGAGGTCTTTAGATCCAGTGACTTGACTCACCGGCGCAGCAACATCGCCGTCGCTATCGGCCGAGGCGTCCGCCCAAGCAGTGGTGAGAACTAGGGCGAGGAAGAGCGAGAAAACCAGAAACTTAGCGGCCGCCATGAACCGCCGGATCCCGTCACCCGAAAGTCGCGACGGAGGGGAGAAGTAGAAGAAGTGGAAGGAAGACGACCAGTAAGGAATCCAATTTGATATTTTGGTAGTTGATTGTATAAAAGCTTTTCGGACGGTCGGGTCGATAGAATTGAAAGAGAAAATCAATTAACATAATAAAATTAAAATATTAAATAGATGTAAAAAAATATGAATCGGAGGAACACCGCCACGTCATTTGATACGTTTGGTTGGGATTTAAGTCGGCGACGAACGAACGGCGGTTACTCTGACGAACACTACCCTACTAGCGATGGGCTCGACTTGTGGGCCGACTGATTTCCTTTATATCGGGTGTATGGATCTGTAGGCGGCCCATATAGCGAGTATCTTATTTTTATATGATTTGTATCTCTAATTTAATAAAAATATTTTACAATCTTTTGTTCAATGCGTTCATAACCCTAACCTATACCACTAACAAACTTTTCAATCAAGATATTCTATCTTCACCCAAAAATTATTAATCCTGATTTGTTGCTTACTCACTCAATACATGCAATGTTCTGTCGACCAGTGGACCTCGACTAAAGAAGAAATTACTCATTACCATACTCGGAGACCGTCGGCCGGCGCCCCAAAGGGAGTAGAGGAATACATATGTCTAGCATGATAAGAAGGGAGCACAATGTAGCCAGGATTAACTCGCCGGCTTGTCCCCGGCCGGCCGGCAAGTCATCCTTGGCTAAAACAAGCCCCTCTCCATCTCCATGCCAGGCCTATGGCATTCGAGGACACAATATGCTCTGAACTGCTACATATATGTGTTGGATGTTAGCTATTTATAAGCTTTTCTAAGCAAGTGGCACCGATTAGCTAGCATCCCAAAGGGTAAAAGACAGGGAAAAAGCGGAGCACTAGCTATGCTGCTTACAGCTATATATGTCGACAGCATAGTCAAGCCTCGCCAGCTAGTTTGCTTTAGTTTTGGTAATTACCAGGGTTGTGATCAACTCGGTTTGGCCAGTTTTCTTGATCGAACAAATGGATGAAAAGCGAGGTTAATTAATGTTCTTATCGGATCAGTTACGATGTTGTTAATCTCATACTTTAATGTATAATATGAATATAGAATAAAAGATGGACCAAATTGATATTTGAATCGAACCACCCATATCGAATGCAGTAATGGTTCGGTTCTTGGTCATCGAAACTCTTCTACTATTTGATTCGTGATTCTCATGGTATGAATTTCAGGCTTATACCTTGTTCATAAATATTTGTTGTACCTCCTCGCATGCTCATAAATTAGTTGCCTAATATATGATAAGTTGTATACACAAAATCTCAACACTCCATGATATATTTGCACTAATTGTCGTGGTACATCTTTATAAGTGAACATATTCAAGTCCTAATTGTCTAACATTAACTTTTGGCTAAATATTTAGCAAACTTGTGTTAAAAAAAAATTCGGCATTTATTAGCATGGGATTGCATGAACGAGTACGTGGAAAGTCTTATAAGATATTTCAAGAGATACTAGCCTAGACCCTGCCCTTTGGACATGTAAGATTTTTCTTTTAATTTTTATAATATAATTTATTAATATATATAATTATAATCTATGTTGTTTAATTATTTTGACTATAACAATACTTATTTTTACAATATAGTTAAATATGCTTCAATAATTTATCCATGTAAATTCAAGAACAAAACAATCAGTTCTTCCTAAGTTATAAGTATTTTTTAAGGAGGTGTAACATGCATGCTAATTTTACGGAGAATCCATGTCCCTCCTATTTCCATAACACTATATCAAGTATTTTGTTGATATAAGTCATTATACTAACCACTCACCTTATTATGTTGGTAAATCTTTTTGTTTTATTAAAACTTTTCTAGATTTTCATTAGTGAGAGTTTGTGATTACATTGTCCCTCTTAATTTGATTAACGTAACAAAAAACAGACGTCCTATCAAGCCAAATCGCCATCTCATTCCATTTCATTTCCGAGTGGGCCAACACATGTGCTGATGTGTTGCCTTCTAGAGGGGTGGAGCACGAGACTCATTCTTCATCTCACAAAGGTACCTCAGAAAACTTATGCATACGGTACCAATCTCCATATTAAACTTCTCTGTCATTACCAACTTTTGGATAAGCTGCCGGTAAATCCTTGATTTAGCTAATCATCTCATAAAAACTTCAACATCAACCTCTACTTATATCTAAAATTGGACAAATAATCACTATTTGTTCTTTTTTGTTTATCTTTTAATGTTTAATTTTCGTAGCCCTTTTATGCCAGTGAAAAATTATGGCACATTGTTACTTAAATATCTTCATTTGCGAAGAATGTAAGAAACAAATGAATATTTTTAAAATTAAAATAATCATAGACCTTGATAATTGATATAGTGAATAACCATTAGTCAGTAGAGTTTTGTTCTTCCTGAAAGATACAAAGAAAAAAGGTTAATGTTGCTTGCAATCTAGTTAACACACTAAATAAAGAATAAAGAAAAAAAAAATCTTTAGGAGACTTTTGGACAAAGAGGCGAGATGATTTTTTTGGAGGAAAAATAATAATGCTAAAATAAGAGAAAATTGGCAGATTTTTAGAGATAAAACTGAAAGGTTGAAAAAATAAGGAGAATTTTTTTCTTTCTCAAAGCCTTATTGTCATATGTCTTTTAATGTTTTTATAGATTCATTTTCCTCGTTCATCAAATCTCTAGATAATGGGCAAGCTCATGATTTGTGTTCATTCCTCCTTATGAAGAATGGATAACAATTTCTTTCGTCTTTCCTTCTGTTCCTTTTGGTCAATTTGTATCGCTCGTGTGCTTCGCTATATGGCATGTGAGTCTTCGTTTCCGTCATTTACCCATTATGGTACTTCATAAAAAGTTTTTTGATTGTTTCCTTTACATGTTTTGATTTCCATTGTGGAGAAGCAAGAAAAGCATTTTACAAAAAAAGAGAAGCAAGAAAAACAATCTATACTTATTTGTGAGGGATTGTTCTCGACTATGTTCTGCATAATGTGCTCTATATTGGTTCGAGATTGTCATTTTTTGTTGAAATAGCAATGAAAAGGGTGGAATTGTCCCGCTTGAAATTATATGTAATGTTTAGAATATGTTTTTTATCCGTATCAATTATGACGGGGATCGAAGGAGGAGAATCAGGACCCTAGAGCCTCAAGGAGAAATGACATCGAAACAACAAATGGTAATATCCTCTCTTCCTTGTTAATTTAAACGTTGATGATATAGTTCAATGCCTTCTTATTACTACTGCGGTTGGATAAGAATTGTACTTTGGTAATATAGAGAGATACTTGTTGATCGTCGTTTAGGGTTAGAAATTTATGTACTCGTTTGAAATTTTGTTCTCGAGAGTTAAGTAGGTCGGTTATCTGAGACATTTTTAGATAAACTTCTATCCCGTGCACGAAATGTTGCAACCGAATTGCTAAGAACCATTGCATGTAGTATTGAAATGTTGTTGATATGGTAACTGCTTGGATAATGTTCTTGATATGTTAATTACTCAACAACTTGCATTTAAAGTTTTTTAAAAAGGTTGCTTGTGGGTTCTAATAGTTTGCTCTCTCCAATCACAGGTTGGTTTCCTCACTAATTTTCGAAGATCCTAGCGTCATCTATCTACTGTGAGAAATCCTTGAGATAGGATCAGAACAAGGATAACCTGAGCTTCGTGTCATTAGATTTTTCTTCTTCTTAGTTCTTATGGGTTAGAACCCTAGATTAAGCAAATGAATTCTTTTTACTACGCTCAAAGTGAGGTTATGGGCAATGTCAATGATGTGAAAGATGAAGTTTTTAATGCGCATATTTCTGAAATTCTAATACGGATACGCGTGTCTTGTTTTGTGATATGTCATCAGCAAAATTTCACAGGTTCTATTGTTACTGGTTGAAAATGCTGCCTTTCATCCGATGGGCTAATATCTACCTAAGACGCTTGAGAGTGTTTACACTGGCTATACTTATTTACCTTGATTACAAGGTAAAGACTTTTAACCGCCATTGTTACATTTATAAGATAATCTTGTGATGAATAACTTTACATGCCAAATATACTTCTATATGTTGCAGACTTTACAACAAAGAGAGAAATGGACTCGCCCATCTAAAAGAGCAGCTCTATGGGACAAAGCACACGAGAGGAATGCCAGGCGCCTGCTAAATGCGATGATCGAACTGGAAGGTTTGTGGGTGAAATTTGGGCAGTACTTATCGACTCGTGCTGATGTGCTTCCTCGTGCTTACATATCACTTCTCAAACAGCTACAAGATGCCCTTCCTCCTCGTTCATTGCAAGAGGTTATATAGCTTTTTTAATGAAAATAACGATGAAATGAAATACTCTATTACCTTCACGAATATAACTAGGGATGACAAGGTATCGAGTCGGGACAGAGGCAAATAGTGCATATCTGTTACCCTATTCAAAGTAGGTTGAGTTTCACTCATACCATACCCACCTAAGAATCGGGTAGAAAATCAAAATCATGCTCATACCTGTTCGGATTTTAGGAATTCGTAGATAATAAGTTCTCTTTATAACTCCAACCAACATGTTAACATTCACACGTATACTCGCATTACATAAGAGGAAAAGTACGGGAATAAATCACTAGAACGAAGAAAATTAATAAAAAAACAACACCGATTATATGAAGATATTATATTCATGTTCTAAATACAAAATATGATGCGAAAAATAATGATCATTTTTGAAAAAAATTACATATGCATATGTATAATCGGGCGGATTCAGGTTGCATGGTGAGAAAACCATGTCCACCACTCGTAATATTCGGGTTCGGGTTTGTACCCATACCCACCAAAAATCTTTCGGGTTCGAGTTTACCCTACCCAATTAGGATCGGATTCAAATTGATTTCCACGATTGCAGATATTTTTTTACCATCCCTGAATACAATCTTATGTATTCATATTTGTTATGATCAGCATAAGAAGCCCAATGATATGCTGAAAAAATTACTGTTCAATGTCACAGATTCACGCTACTATAAAGAAGGAGCTGGGACGGGCCACTGATGATCTCTTTTCCTATTTTGACGAAACCCCTTTAGCAACCGCGTCGGTGAGATATGTTGGTGCAAGATGAATTTGCCGCAACAATGATTTTGTAACCATGTTATTTCGCCAACATAAATACGTAGATATCATAGTGCTGCCTGTTTCTTAAAACAGATCGCACAGGTCCACCGAGCAACTTTGATCAGTGGACGAAAAGTGGTTGTAAAAGTTCAGCATCGAGGCATAAAAACTGTTATACTCGAAGATCTGAAGAACGCTAAAGCAATTATTGACTGGATAGCATGGGCAGAGCCACAGTACAACTTCAATCCCGTGATTGATGAGTGGTGCAGAGAAGCTCCAAAAGAGCTTGATTTCAACCATGAAGCTGGTATGTCGTCGTTGGTAAAATCTCACGTCTTTTTCCCCTCTCATCTTTGAATTAGATCTCACATTTTGCTCTGTTGGCTTTCATTTGCAGAGAACACTAAAACAGTGGCTAAAAATCTAGGATGCAAGAAAAAGGATGATAACAAGAAACAAGACAGTAAAGTGGATGTTCTTATCCCAGAGGTGATTGAGGTAGTACTGTATGTCTCTTTAACTGCAATGGGTTCATTTGCTTTAGATGTAATTGTCATTTCCTGTTACCTTAAAGAAGTTGACATTATGAATCTCAAGTCATTGTCTTGCTTTTTTGACTGCCAGTCCAGTGAGAGGGTTCTGGTTTTGGAGTACATGGATGGGATTCGTTTGAATGATCATGTCGCTTTGGAAGCTGCTGGTGTTACCAAACAGAGAATCGTTGAAGAAATTACGCGTGCTTATGCTCATCAAATATATATCGATGGAATGTTCAACGGTGATCCCCATCCTGGTATATTACAATCTCACAGTCAATACTAAACAAGATGCAGAATAAGTGTCTTCAGCTTTTCTAACCCTCGAATCGCTGTAATCGTCGTATGATTCATGGTTTAGGAAATTTCTTGGTTAGCAAGGAAGCTCCCCATCGTCCGATCTTGCTGGACTTTGGATTGACAAAGAAACTGTCGAACACCTTGAAACAGGCACTGGCAAAACTGTTCCTTGCATCTGTCGAAGTGAGTTTCGATTTGCCTCTGTCTATGTTGTTGCATTCCCTCTTTGTTGCTGCTTTGATTTTCATCGCCTAACTATAAATCTCTTCAATGTCTTTTGGGTTTATAGGGTGACCATGTGGCTCTTTTGTCTGCTTTGTCAGAAATGGGTCTCAAGCTTCGCTTGGACGTCCCAGAGCAAGCAATGGAGGCAGCTAATGTGTTCTTCCGTACTGCAAATCCAGCTAATGATCCTACAGTAAGTGTGCGGTTTGTATCAAGAACTAGCTGATCCCAATAACTCGAGTTACGAATCTTGTCAACTCCGTCTTGTGATTGCTGGTGCTCTTGTGCAGGCAAATATGAGATCTTTGTCTGCACAAAGATCAAGGCATATGAAGGTGGTCCAGGAAAAGATGAAACTGAACCAGAAGGAAGCTAAGCGGTTTAATCCAGTAAGTTATGTACAGCAAGGGGGAAAAAAAATCCTAACAATTCATATACATCGGCTTATATCGTGCACCAAAATAACATTTCGTACTTCCAGATTGATGCATTTCCCGGCGACATTGTCATATTCGGTCGGGTGCTTAATCTTCTCAGAGGTGTGACAGAAGAAAAAATAGATCTATTGCTTCAACTTCTCTAATTGAGAGTCGAACTTTCTTCTGCTGATATTTATGTGTCACTTCTATTCAGGACTTTCATCCACTCTGAATGTTCGCATAGTATACCATGAAATCATGAGACCGTTTGCTGAACATGCATTACAAGGGTCAGTTCTTCACAAGGCACCAGCAGAAAGTACAGAATGGATCCATGACACACCGATTCATTCTGGCGTGGAGGTCAAGTTAAGGCAGCTACTGGTCGAGCTTGGGAAAGAGGAGAAGATACTTGGAATCCAGGTCAGTAACAAAGTATCAGACTGTTACAGTTTTGGGAAACAACTTATGGTGTTGATGGGTTTTCTTCTAAATTCTGTTATGTTAAGGTTTGTGCTTATAAAGATGGCAAGGTCATTATTGATACGGCTGCTGGAGTACTTGGGAGATACGACCCTCGCCCAGTTCAACTAGATAGCCTCTTCCCAGTTTTCTCTGCAACAAAGGGTGTCACAGCTGGTTTACTGCACTGGCTTGCGGATAACGGGTGTGTATTCTAATGGAAAAAACCAGATAGCTCGTGTTGATACTGGCAGGATCGACCAGGTAGCATTCCCTATTTTCCGTTGCTCTTACACCGTATGATTTTTCTTGTAGAAAACTCAAGCTTGATGACAATGTCGCGAAGATCTGGCCAGAATTCGGAACGAAAGGGAAAGAGGTTATCAAGGTCAATCACGTTCTTAACCATACATCTGGTTTGCATAATGCTATGGCCAATCTCAGAGGTGGAAATCCCTTGTCATTGTGTGATTGGAAAGACTGCCTCAATCAAATTGCAGAGGCAGAACCCGAGACAGAACCCGGGCAGAAGCAGTTGTATCACTATCTTTCTTATGGTTGGCTATGTGGTGGGATTATTGAGGTACTGTTCTTTGTTTGTTATTGCTAGAATGAGGAGAATTTACTGTGCCTGTTTAGTTTAACAGTGTTCTTAAATGGAGCAGAATGCTTCCAGGAAGACATTTCAGGAGATTCTTGAAGAAGCAGTTGTTAAACCCCTCAATATTGAAGGCGAGCTATACGTCGGAATACCTCCTGGTATGGCCATGTAACATTTGCTTGTATCATTTCAATATTTGCAGAACTGTTGAACATGTAACCTTTACTGCTAACTAAGCAAATTGAGCTTTGCAATCGACAGGTGTGGAATCCAGACTTGCCAGCCTCACATTAGACACAAATGACATGAGCAAGCTGCCACAGGTCACCAACCGTCTCGATCTACCTTCAACGTTCCAACCGGACATGGCTGGCCATTTACTGGCTGCCATTCCTGCTCTGTTCAACACATTGATGGCTCGTCGTGCAATCATTCCTGCAGCGAATGGACATTGCTCGGCTCGTGCTCTTGCACGATACTACGCAGCTCTTGTCGATGGTGGCATTGTACCACCTCCACATTCCTCTTCATCACATGATCCACCTCTTGGAAGCCACCCTCACATCCCCAAATTAGGCGGCGTGAAGAAGAAATCCTCCAAACCGAAAGGAAAGAGACGCATTCGAGCGGTCTATCCTTTGAAGCACAAATCGAACAGAGACGATGAGAAAAGTGACACTACTGCTAGGAAGCCTCGACGGAACCACAGCTACACCAAGCTGGATGAGGAAAATTGCAGTAGTGATGATGGTCACGGGGAGTTACTTGGAAATGGGGCAACTCGTATGTATAGTAACCCTAGGATTCATGAAGCATTCTTAGGCATTGGAGAGGAGCATGGTAGGTTGGCTTTGGCAAATGGGGCATTTGGGTTAGGGTTCAAGAGGATGAAAACCAAGGATGGGACGATTGTTGGGTTCGGGCACTCTGGGATGGGTGGTTCGACCGGTTTTTGCTACACAAAGGATAAGTTTGCTATAGCAGTGACAGTGAACAAGATGTCGTTAGGGTATGCAACTAGGAAGATCATCGAGTTGGTTTGTTCCGAGTTGAACCTGCCTTTACCGGAAGAGTTAGAGTCGAGCTTAGGAACGCCTCTAATTAACTGAGCACAAAGATTCTTGTCTATGTACATACACAACCTTGTATATAGTGAACACATGCACAACTGATAATATGGACCTCAAGTTGGCTAGTCTATTTAAAGGGGTAACCCATTTTGTACTCTCCCAATTAGAACCCTAACTAGGCAACTTTTTGTGAGTTTAAGTTCTTAGCTGGTTTAGCAACCTATCCCAATACTCAGTTTTCAAACTGTTCAGTCTTACTTTTAGTGTTCATTTGTGGGCTACATTGGATTGATTGTTGCACAAGTTAAAGAGCATTGAACTATAGTTTGGCTGCTCAACCCTATTGACTTGTTGTAAGGGTTAAAGAGGATCGAAGTATAGTTACGCTGTTCAACCCTATTCTCCCTTCGGTTAGACTTGTAAAGTGTCACTTAACAACGTTGATAGTTCGAGATGAACTGTTTCTTGTCCTGATATTCAAGCGTTCATTAAGAAGTTTGTGTATGAATCTTCACAATCCTCAATATTATCAATTGATTTAACTACAAGACGTATAATACGAAATCATGATACACAAAAGTCAAACCCTTATCTACATGATTGAGCAATAAAAAACAGAGGTGTGGGCAGGGCAGGGTTGGGGAGTGGCAAAGAGAATTATGTATGCTACAGCTAGAGTGTTCAATGTACTGCATGGCCGATTCACTTGACAGCCAGACAGTCAGTGACAGCCTACTCCTAAAACGCGTTCTTCTCCACCACATGTACTCCCATCAAACGGCAGAATATCATCTAATCCGATTTGTCAACGGATTCTGAAAATTGCCCACCATTATTATTACTCTAAAATTATAGAAATCGATGGCCAGCTACGTACTAAGAGTCTAAAATACCTCAAGTATGCGCATAAACTATACATTTATTTCCAGATCCAATCACAAATAACAGCTCGCAAGCAATAAGGTCATTAAGTGGAATTAATCATCTGTTAATTAATTAATTAATGATAGTACCCTTCTCCTCCTATATATAAACCTCCAAGTGATTTGGGTGTCATAAGAAAAACAAAACCCACAAAAAGATAAAGAGTTGACATTTGACAGTGTCAGTAAGTAGAGTGAATTCAGCGTAGAAGAAATGACGATAGGGATCAGCAGCATCACTGGAGTTTGCTCCAGGTTGGTGGGAGACATCCTGCAGAACATGGTAGCCTCCCGCCGCCGCCGCCACAACGAGGAACAGAAGGATGCTCCAGGGGAGCAGAAGCAGGCCAGGAAAGGACATGATCACGAGGAAGACGAGGTGATGATGAGGGCGCTGACCGCGGTGTTTGGGATGGCCAACAACGGGAAGATCGACAAGGTCAAGGCTCGCGAGGTGGTCGAGAACCTTGGCCTCGTTGCAGGGGAGGAGGAAGAAGGAGATGAAGAAGGAGGAGAGGTCGGAGTGGAGGAAGTGCTGAGCGATGTGTATTGTTCGTCGTTGCTGAGAGATGCGTTCAGGATATTCGACCAGGACGGGAATGGGTTCATCGAGCCAGACGAGCTGAAGCGAGTCCTGCATTGCTTGGGTCTGGATCGAGGCAGCAGCTGGGATCTCTCTGACTTCAACGCCATGCTCAAGTGTGTGGATTTGAACTCGGATGGTAAGGTTGATTTCAATGAGTTTCAGCTCATGATGATGGTGCCCTCCTCGTCATGAACACCCCATTCGAACCGGGCTACGATCCTAACCTCGAAGGGCGTTAGGACCATAGTCGGGTTTTGTACCATTCATTCATTTGTTCGTTGTTGTTATGTCTTGCTACTCGAATTTATGTCGATTTTAAGTAGTTTTTATTTCGCTCTACTCGATTTGTAAGACTAATAATGATGATGATACCTTTAAGTTCTACATTTCTACTCATGTCCCCAAATTGTATAATTCCTTTTGCAATAATAAGTCCATCGTTCTCATAAAATTAGAAACTGCACGGAGGCACTTATTCGAATGTGATCCATAACAACAGATCACCAATTTACCAGACTGTACATTGTCAGAAGATGGTGATTTGAAGGAACCTGGTTCAAGGCCAGATATCTGTTGATACACAGCTGACAACCTCGTTAAGAACAGCGTTGTTGATACTTCCATTGCTGAGGTCGACGTTGTTAATCCCCATCCCGAGTCCAGAATTCTGTGCTGGAATCTTGAGTCCGTCGTAAGATATCTCATCTCCTTGTACTGTAATGGTTGGCGACACGTTTGCCATTCGAGGAGGATGAAGGTCGGGAGTGTTCAGAAGCTGAGGTGTTGCAGCAGGTGGGTTGTTTGGATGGAGACTGTTCATGGTACTGCTAAACGTTCCACGAGCTACCATGTCTTCAGCCAACTTAACCTGGTGTCAAATTCAAGCTAATATCAGGTTTAACTAGTCTTAAGATAATTGCTAGATCTCCTTAATTGGGGCCATTTTCATCACATCATGCTAGTACTGGTTTACCTTGGCTCTCAAGGCTTCAACATCCGATTTCAGCACCTGATGACTCGTATCAGCATCACGATACTGTTGAGTAGCTTCGGAAAGCTGTTTGTACATAGCTGCATTTTCTCCTATCAGTTGTTCTACCTGAAGACACCAAATGACCACAACTTTTCAATCATCTCCTATCAATCAGTTCCTCAAGTTGCTTGATTATTCCTAACTGCGACCCTTTTGATTAACTAACAATTTGACTCAACAGTTGATATCAGAAATCCAAGTACAACCTGCGATTCCAGTTCAGCCAAATGAGCTTGTTTCCTTCTTCGCGATCGTCTAGCAGACTCCCGGTTGGAAACCATCCTAATTAAGAAAAGCAATAGCAGATAGAAGATAAGGCCAATCTGGAGTAACTATACATCTGTGATCTCTTCAAGACATAGTAATTTTTAATCACCTTCTAACACGTTTGACATCAACAGCAGGGTTAGTGCTCTGCTCAGAAGGTCCTGCTTCTGTCTCAGCATCTTCTTCGTCCTCATTTGATGGTTCTGACGAACCGCTCCATGTAACTCTTCGTTCTATCTCTCTCACTTTTCGCTTAGCTGATATTGGACTCCCAACTGATCAATTGATTACCCATTTTTTGGAGGGGAAATGTCAATCAACTAACCAGAGAAACTCAAGCAGACCAACATTTCTCACTGATTAAAAACCTTCAAGGGGAAGCTACCACTAAAGCAAGAACATATCACCTATGCCATGCCATGATCTTAGCAGAAACCATATGAAAACTACAAAAAGGTATAGCACAAAGGTTATATACCATAACTTGATGGCTGAGCATCGATAGAAACTGAATTGTTGTATTGCTGGGGGTTGAAATCATCATGCAACCATAGTAAAGAATCTGCTAACCCACCACAAGCTGCAAATCCATCCATGGAACCCTGTATTTGCACAAAGGACGAAACAAAAATTCTACATAACTAAGCCAAGTGAGCTGTTGCTAAACCCATTACCCTCACAACTAATGTCAGCAAGTGATCATCATTCCCATGGATGCTTTATTGCATTGCAGAACATTTAGGTTAAGTGTGATGAATAAATAATCTGAATTTCAACGAACCCACGAAAGCTTCGCAACAACAACAACCCACAGCTAAAAGAAAAGGCACAATGATTCCGATAGAAGCTGAACAGAGTACCTCTGCCTCAACCACCGAGCAAGAAGAGCCGCCGGGAAAGGAATGGTATTGGGGCGACTACTAACAAGACAGCAGAGACTAAGGAGAACCAGACAAGGAAGAGTGGCTAAAGATGGAGGCGACTAGAGAACTCAAAACAAACGCAGGGAAATCCAGAAAGAAGAGCTGCATGAAACAGGAAAGCAGGGGAAGAAGAGGGGAAAAGGAAATGAAGAACAAAGTTGGGGAAGAAAGGTCGATACTTGAAAACCGGTTCAGGAGAGTAGCAGAGAGATTGGCTTTCGGACTTTCTTTTTCTAACGGTAATGAAATGTTTGGTTGATTACATGGACAATTGGGTTGGGCTCTCTACAGAAATAACATGCCCGCCATCGCCAGGGGACAAAACGAACACCCACATTCCACACAGCCAACCAATTTGATGGATGTTCTGGTTTTTATGAATCGAACCTAAAAAAAAGACAGAGGGAGACGGTAACTTAGGACAAGAGAGCAGTAAGATGTCTTTTGTTGTGTGCATAGATGACAACGCGGCCAGCAACAGCAAAATTAAAATTAACATCATCACTAAAGGAAACCACCTCTAGAATGGCAGTAAAAGCAGAGGAGGACAAGTGGTTTTTCTTGTCCACAATGGAATGTTTGGTGGAAGTACGCTTTCAGGAACAGTATGTACTACTGCAAGTCCTCCTCAGCAACTTTTGTCACAAACGCATTTGACCACCATCTTCTGCTTTCGGAAGCACACCTGATCTGAATAGGCGTCAGCAAACAACCCCAATGTCATCTTTGGTACTGAAGCTACACTCATCTGCGAATGATCTAGCGACGAATCTAACAGCCGAATACGTGTAAGCACATGTTCGAAATGGCGCATGTGATTACACTTTCTTGGCTATTAGATACGTGATCGGATAATTGTGGTGTGCACGAAACGAACGCAAATACATCATAGTCACGCACCTTATCACAAATTGGACATCTGAGGAGACATGAGAAACGTCACCATTCCAATTCGATAGAAAGCATTCTCCACACTGCTTTTGGTATTCTCTATTATTAGAGTTCCAAAAGCAGTCAAAGCAGAGTCGTTGGTTAGACCGTAGCTTTACTTGTTGGACTGAACTGATGATGGATCTGCTTTGCGTTACTTTGCTCTATCACCCGACACCCGTTCTAAGCTGCCTGAGCTAGTGGGTTACGACAAAGGCAAAATAGGCCATTCCATGCACGTTGATTCCACCAATCAAGTACTTCCCTTTCCACATTGAAAAATACATAAAGCCCTACTCAGAAAAGGCAGAAACTTTGAATGTACTTTGCATCTCTGCAACATCCTGTCAACTATAGCAGGCATCAGAAATTGAGATTTCTTCCACTGTCAGCACACATAGATGGACAGATGAATCGAGTTCAGAGGCGGCACTAAAATGAACTGACAAATTCATCACCTGGAAAGATAGTATCATGGATCACATAGCTAAGAAAACGGAGATGCCACTACTTAGCCATCATCCAACCATAAGTTCCACCACTGAGACGGTCCATCAGAGGAACAAGAAAGCAAGGTAAAAAGCAAACAAATGTACCAGTAACTCTCCATAGAGTAACCATGATTTCTTCTACAGCTAAACAATGGAGGGGAGAAAGGGCATGCTGGAGTCAAACCCCACATAAATTTAATGTCTTTCTTCCGGGGAATTGCTAGGCAGAAAGATCTATTGGCAATGTCCCGATAAGGATACAGCATCCTATTCACGCCATGATCTTGGCAGACCTCACAAAAAGGCTGTCGACGACCTTCCCCATATTGGCGATGGTTTCTAATGTATCGGGATATATAGCATCCGTCTTGGGATCATCAAAGATCACGAGACAGCCGGCGCCTTGATCCAAGGTCCCGGCAAACTTCTTGTCCAGAATCATCTGTGAGAGCTTCTTCTCCACATGATCGGTAGGCAGCTCAATGAGCTCAGCAATGTGTCCAATCTCAACCCTGGAGAAAGGCTCAATCAGCCTGCACAAGTTTTGCTCCAATAACGTGTCATACAGAGAAGACAGATGCCGATGAACAATGGGGTCTTCCTCCAGCTGAGCCTTGTAATCACGCAGTGCCGTCTCGAACGACATCAATGATCTCTTGGAGTGAGCATCAGCAACAGCTTTCATAGCATCCAGCTCTGGCCCCACATACTGGAGTCCAGCTTTGGAGGAAATTATGCCGGCGACATCATCAGCCTGACTCACCATGATCTTGCACAGTAGCATGTACTTAAGACTGAAAACTGCCCTGGGGTCCTCAAGAGCATTGAAAGACTCAAATGCCTCAAAGAAGTAGCTGTAGGCAGTCTTGTAATCCTTCTCCTCCGCATGAAGAATCCCACTCTGCAAATCGATAGTGCCTTGCTGGGCCGGAGGTACATATATTGCATTCGCAGCGGTTCTTGCAGCTGTTAGTGCAGCTTTTGCCTTGGGCAGGTTCCTCAGTGAAAAGTGAAGCTTGCTCTCTAGCAAGTCTATGTCCACAAGGAGTAGCTTGTCATCTAACCTCCTTACCTCTTTTACCAAGTCGGTAAGAAGGGTTAATGCTTCTGTATACTCCTTGTTCTCCATCAGAAGTGCTGCAAGCCTTGATTCGACTCGCTGCCTGAGGAATGTCCTCTTCTCTGCACGGGTCCACTGCACCATTTCCTTGCACAGGGCGATTTGCAGGTCGGACGTGCCGGGTATTTTGGCAACAGCATCGAGTACTCCTCTGACAATTTTTGCAGTTTTAGCCTTGGGAATCACAGCAAAAAAGGGTCGCAGCTGAGTCAGAAGACTGCGAAGATCCTCAGCCCTATTCTCTTGCCTAAGCAGATCAGTGAGATCTGTAATGGCTTGTTCTTTAATTTGCAGTGCTTCTGGAGATGAGGAAGGATTTTCAATTACACGGTAGAGCATGGAGATGGATTCAGATGGAGCATCAGCTTCCATAGCCTGAGAAATAGAGTCTTTCGTCGCAGGAAGGTAAGAGGTAGACATGTCTGCAGTTCCTAATTAAAGTCCTGAAACATAAGAGTTCCAAAATGTGTCATGCCAACTTTCTCGCACATCAGCTGATGAAGGGGTGAACACAAACACAAATGCTAAAATGTCGACTAGAAAACTGAGACTGTAAGTGAGACAGAAGCAGAATAATAGATCAAACCCGTACCACTGATCGAAACCGCACAAGTTCATAAAGTATCAAAACTGAACCATACAACTAGAACTAAGTCAATTCAACAGACAAGGGCAATCAATTCTTAACAATCCATTTGCATGCATCAAAGTCTGGCAAAGAACCCCAGAGAGAGCACAAAGCACTCTGAAATTGAATCAGAAAGCGGCACAAACTCTGCTGCTATGACAAATATCCAGGGACTAACTGAACACACAATACTAGCTGCAATGGAGATATCATGAGACTATCGTTACTGCAGCGGCAATCAACCAATTCCATGTTTTCCTTCAGTGAACTTCAACTTAAATTTCCCTGACGACGTAACAACATGATGACCGAGCTATGGTATCAGCGGCCTTTCAGGCGTACAAAGAGACATCAATACGGCAAAAACCCAATCAAACTTGAAGACAAAAGCTTCGGACTTTACGAAGACACGAGAACCCTAAACGAAGTTCAATTGCAGGAAGGGGAAAAAAATCGGATCTTTACCAGACAAATCAATTCACTAAACCCTAGAAATAGAGGCTATGAATTCAGGACAGTCAAGCTACAGTCAGGACTCGGAATAGGCCCATCCCTTCTCCAATCTATTCTCTTTCAGTAAGAAGAGCAACGGGCAATGTCAGAATGACTGCGTTGGATAATTTGATAGATCTGCTGAAATTGAAAAAGTTTCTTACTTGATTCACTAAGCCCTCAACGCTACTCCTTGCTCGTCGAACTTAAATCTCTTTGGTCGTCGGCGATGCAGAGTATTTGCCTCTAGCTTGTGCCCGACTCCAACTTCACAGCCGATACTCGGTAGAGAAAGAACTAGAGATTGCAAAAAACGAAAAGAGAGGCAGAAAGGAAAAGAACTAGGAATTCAGAGGGTTACCTTTTCGCCCCTAAATTATGCGTTTTCTACAAACGGGCTCTGAGGTTGTGAATTTTGCAATTTGGTCCTTACAGATAGAAATTATGTCGATTTTACAAATAACACACAAGAGTCACTGTTTTTCATCCAAAATACGTTATTTTAGAAGCAAAATCAAAAGGAAAATTATTTTAACCTCCCCATTATGCAATTCGATGCACCCGATCGAGAATCCTCCCATCAACGGCATCCCGAGACATTTTGGGCACAACCTTCATTTTATCAACAAGTATATAATTATGTCATTATAGGAGCCCTGAGCAGAGTTACGGATATATTTAGTTTATATTATAATAGAAATTTTATTGGTTTGTATTACGTTATCATACTCCGCAGGTCGTACTTTCAACCTAACAAAATTGTAATCGAAATAGTTGAGACGCCCAACTCACCTAGTTATACACATCTCAAATTCCGATGCAATCATCTCTCATCATAACTCTTTTAGAGGCACCATTAACCCCTCTCATTCAATCATAAAAATAAAAAACTCTCATCTTGGACCATAATTCCAATCAAGAGACACAAAAGAGAAATGTTACCCACCCAATAAGAGAAAGTAATGAATTTTGAGTACAAGCATACCAATACTAATACATCTATATTTATGTGGTTGATCACTAATATGATCTATGTTGGTTAATCCACGGACAACATCAGCCAGTTAATGCAAATTACAGATATGAGAGAGAATATGTATATCATTTTCTCCAAGTGGCCTAACCCTAATCCACCATAGAAAGGAAAACGTTACAAACCAGACCCAAAAGAGTAAAACAAATTCGTATAAGCCCGTGACAGCATGATTATCAACTCCTTGCTTTATGAAAGGAAAGAAGAAGGGAAAAAAGAGGCTCGTGGATGGTTTACAGCTCGGACCATTTGACCACTGGCTACCAACAACCATTAAAACCAGCAACATGATATTGCGGGGAGTCGTATTTTCACTGCTGCCGGCCTCCACGATCAAGCAAAATGGACAACTTGACCCTTTACCAAAATAGGAGGCACACTTAGACTCTGTTATCTCTATCTTGTGTTTTGTTTGTGTCTCCACCCTTTCCTTAAAAATGCTGTCCAAGTCGGATCACCACTAGACATTTTCCTTTCCCATGGTTATCGGCTTCCACCACTACAAACAAAATTCCATAAGGCAACTATGGATTGTGTTAGGTGACTAAACATATAGGAGCAAAATAGTTGCCCTTAATTGGCTCCCTAAAAGTTAGTCATAATTTCCCTTTTTAGGTCATGGTTAACCAACTCATGAGGTTTACTTTACTAATCAAATCCCCCTCGATCGTTACAAATCAACCTCGCGAATGTGCTTGATTACCGCAATGAACCATATGGTCGTGTGGTTTGTGTCGACAATCTATGACGAGACCAGAGTGATCCCGGACATCGATCTCGTGAGATCCGTGTCAGTGTGCAACTGTGTGCTTGACTTATAGCGTCTTTGCTCTTGCACCGCGAGTCTCGTCGTGTCCTTTTGAATCCAAGGATCATGGAGGGTATCGAGCACCCTCATGATGATCACGAAGATTTCATCGTCAACTATGTGATCAAATGTGCACTCATAGACGAAGTCATGTATGTAAATCTTCTATATTACCTTGCTTTCGGTCATTGGTCCCCCCCCCCCCCCCCCCGATTCTCTAGAAACCAAGCCTCTGTGTAGTTGACGATAGAAGACGAGAAGCACTTATGGTTCGACTTCTTTATGGTTCACGGTTTGTCCCTATGTTACTACGTTCCTAGACGACCTCTCCTTCCATCGCCCGCTAGGCAACTAGAGATACGAGTTCACGTGTTTTGGTTAAAATGACCTCAGAGCAACATAATACATGATAACACGAGAGTGTTGAAGGAGGGAAGCGTGGATGATATGTGTTTGAGAAATAAAGGTGTAGGATGAGATGGTAATCTCAAGTTATAAAAAAAAAAGAGAAGAATAAAAAGATCACCGTTACGACAACAACCATCGTAAGAGATGAAAGATAGATATCGATAACTTAAAAAAAATAGTGTTCTATCTTAAATCTTAATAAATACAAAAGTACGAAATCCTCTCCATCATGATACTTATAAATTGTGGCTGTGGAACTATGATATCCATTTATGTGCAAATCCAAAAGTAGAAAAAGAAACTGAAAGAAAAATGGCACACATGAAGTGGCAAACACAGTCAATATTTTTAAAGTCCCAAGCAATACGCAAAATTAAATAATCAAGCTTATCATGGAGGGAAGCTTTAGGGTTTGCATGATAATTTTCATTGGCCCTGCAGAAAATAAAATAAGCGCAGAAAACAAAAAGCAAGTCAAGATAAAGACAGAAACACACTACACTAACACACGCTTAATGTGATAGCTTATAGCTAGTGTGTTTCTTGCTAAGATTCCATATTCTAATAACTTCAGTTACAAAGGTAACTCGTGAATAGTCCGTTCATTGTGATCATTCAAATCGAGCCAATTCAAAAACTTAAAACTGAAAAAAAAATGTGCAATTTTATGTATACATTAACAACCAACAAATGCTGAAAACCATCGAATTCCAGATACAAACCTACTCGGTCGAAAATTCTGATACTACGATGAGAACCCATTCTTCACAAAGTTGAGGTTGCACCCTTATATGAACATTTCTTTTCCATCCTATATAGGGTAATTAAAAAATCACAAAGGAAAAAAAAAAAGAGGAAACTGCTGGCTTTTTTGCTGTTATTGTGGTTATGAATCTAGGAATGTGAACAAGTCCAAATGCATTATCTGGGCCCCTGGATTGTGGATCCTCATGGGCCATGGGCCATGGGCCATGTCCACTAACCATGAGCTCTCTCTCTCTCTCTCTCTCTCTCTGACTGTATATATAAAGACAGTGCCAAACTCGTGTTTAAGTAACTCCAACAAACACACAAAGAGAAAAGACTAAAGAGTTACTTACTTACACGTACACGAGTCCCTCCCTCCAACCCAAAACAGTACCCTTTTTCCCAGGACGCAACAAACATACAAAAAACAAACTAGCTAGCTAGTTCGGAACCAGAAGCAACAAACCAATCATCATCACCGCAATGATGAAGTGGAGCCAGAGCGATCTGGACGTGATCCTGGTTCCGATGGCCTTGATGGTGATCGCCGGCTACCACGCCTGGCTCTGGCACAAAGTCCGCACCCAGCCCCTCTCCACCACCCTCGGCACCAACGCCGCCGGCCGCCGATACTGGGTCGCCGCCATGATGAAGGTATATCCACATATGCATATCTCATTTCTTTCATTTCGTGATTGAAAAAAAGGTCTTATGTTCAAATCCCATTTTTTTCGTATTGGGCTAGTTTCGAGGCCATATGAGCGACTTGAGTTTGTAATTGAGTATGTTATAGTATGTATATAAGATTCATTATTGAACATCTCCCAACAGCTTAAATTATTGGGACTTGATCCCATATTGGTTTATATATCTTATATTGGTTTCGGATTTAAAAAAAAAAAACACAATATGAAACCGAAATATATTAAAAAACACTATATAAGAAGTGTAGGGAGTTTCTAATTCGATTGGAGTGCATGGGTGTTTCGATTTTGGGAAAACAGTCCGGCTCAATTTTTCGTTTTTTCTTAAATAATCTCGGTTCGGTTAACTGAACCGAACCAACACCACTAATTAAAACCCGTTGTTGGTTCTTGAAACTACCACCCAAATCATTCACATTCTAACGACGTCCCTTTTTTTAGTAGAACGATCCAACAATGTCAACACGAAAGTTTGGTGACGGACTGAACCGAGTGCAATTATTTGGTTGCAGGACAACGAGAAGAAGAACATCCTTGCGGTTCAAACACTGAGGAACCTGATCATGGGCTCCACGCTGATGGCCACGACGTCGATCCTCCTCTCGGCCGGGCTGGCCGCCATCATCAGCAGCACCTACAGCGTCAAGCGGCCCCTAAACGACACCGTTTTCGGGGCCCAGGGCGACTTCATGATGGCCGTGAAATACGTCACCATCCTCACCATCTTCCTCTTCTCCTTCTTCTGCCACTCCCTCTCCATCCGCTTCGTCAACCAGGTCAACCTCCTCATCAACACGCCTCAAAGTCAAGACCCCGCCGCCGGCGGCGGCCACGTCATCGTCACCCCGGAGTACGTCGCCGACCTCCTCGAAAAAGGTTACGTCCTCAACACGGTGGGTAACCGCCTCTTCTACGCCGCGCTGCCGCTTCTTCTCTGGATCTTCGGCCCGGTGCTGGTTTTCATCTGCTCCGTCGCCATGGTCCCCGTGCTCTACAACCTCGACTTCCTGTTCGGAGGGGGCAGTGACGGAGCTGGTGGGAAGAGGAAACCCGCCGCCGACCACCGTCGTCAGGGCTCGAGTTTGGTGTAGAAAGTAATGTCGACCTTTTGTGGCGGTGGTGGCACGTAATGGTGGATCGGCGGTTTTTCAACTTTCAAAATGTTGTTGAATCATAAATATTATTATTATTATTATTATTATTATTATTATTATTATTATTATTATTATTATTATTATTATTATCCATCGGTGGTTGTGTATTATCAATTATGTGACATTTTGATAATATAATTGAGTGGGTGTATGTTTTATGTGGTGTGGCTTAATTGATGATTGGCTTGTACTAACACACAGACCTAGTACAATCTGTTGGTCAAATGGTGTTGAATTTATCATTTGTTTATTATGTAACGCGCGTGGTATACGATATGTTATTTAAATGCTACTGTCTCTCAACAATTGGAATTATTTAATTTTTATTGTTTTTATGACATGATCTGTTTTGAATTCGCGGGTGATCGCTCTATTTGTTGAACACATGATATTGCCGAAGCAAATTAAGAGAATATTCCATGGCGTAGGATATTAATTATTGATTGTGCTATCTTAGGTGTTCCACTACTTCCACCTAAGCACGCACAATAACCCTAATAAGCGAGGGTTTGGAGGATAGTGAATTTTGTGATTCTTCCGCAGTTCATGTATAATATGCTGATAAGGTGCAGTAATGAGATATGCGTGATCGAGAAATTAAGGAGACTATGGAGGTTCCGTACGTCTAACATTCTCTAATTGATACGGATTCCAGTTCCTTCATGTCAAGTTTAGGGGGATGAAACTTGTCTCATTCGAGTTCTGATAATTGATATTCGTTTGTTGGCCATATATATAGAGGATGATGTCGTCGCTTTCTTTATTGTGGGATCTATAGGGTTTAGCGCAGGGAATTAAAGAAAAAAATCGAGTGAGCTTCGTAATAACCGACGTTCATTTATGCGTATGTTTCAATTAGGTCATCCGTCGACATTGATAGTAAGAAATTAAAATAAATGACGATTGAGTGCGTTGGAGAAGTCGATTGAATTCGGAAACACCATGAAAATCAACACTTTGGAGCTGGTGGTGATGCACTCATTGAGAAAACACGGAGAATTTGGGAACAAAAGATAAGCTCGTCATAATTATTGTAGATTCGATAGTGAATTTTTCACAAAGCATGATTGAACATCTCTCGACTATTCGAGTTATTGGAATCAAACACATTGAGATGATTTTGGTGACACTGATGGGCTTAATGGGCCACTGGGTCATTATAGTTCCATTGGGCTTGGATCATTCTCTAGGCTGAGTTAATTTTTTGGGCTTCTATAGAAAAACAATTATTCAGCGTACGTCAACCTGAACCACACACACAAATATATAGTTCTAGCTAGCATGCGCCAGGAGTACACACAAAAATAAACACTAAATACCGAAAATGACGGGCTGATCTCTCAGGCTTACTTGTGATAGGTGCTAATCTTAAAGTGCTTTATAATATTTTAAGATTAAGATTAACGTATTAATGGAATAAAGTAATATCCGAGACAAGGGAGTGAACCACCGTTTTCAAAAATGTTTGTATTTTTTTAACCCGACCTTATCTGTGGTTCATCTATAAGGATTCTTGATCCTCTCTCATCCCCATTTCTCTGGTTCCTCCCTCTCACTTTCTGGTACTTCAATTCCACAACGAAGAAGAAGAAAATATTTCCTTTGGAATCCAATTGGAACAAACTGGTCCATGGTTCATCCTTAATCCAAACATAGAAATATAACCTAATTCTCATTTTTCCTCTCTTTCTTCTTTCTCATGGGACAAAGGAATTTTAACCAGAAGTTGATTAACATGTGATTGCTCAGATGGTCCTTTAGGAAACACAAGTCTTCTGAATCCTATGTTAGTATGAATTTGATCATCATTCCACCTCTAGAGCCCCAATTGACTGTTGCAATTTTGAGGTCTTTGGAGGTGTTCAGGAGTATGCCACAGCATGCTGTGTACTTGGCTACTGACGTTGATTGTGGATCTCTAGAGCTGCTTCGTGACTTTATGCTTGATAAACAATCAAGGGTAAAGGTTTTTTGGGCAGATTTGATATGAGCAAGTTTGAGGATGAAAATGATTATCCGACTGAAGCTTTTCGCAAGTATCGTGATGAAGAGGTTGCTTTGACTGAAGATATGGAGATTGTTGATGAAGTTTATAACGCTCACAGAATCGAGGCTAATGAGTTGTGAAGAGCTTTTGAGGGAGGATTTGGAGAGCTTTCTTACCCTTACAGAGCTATACCTGCTGGTGGTGAAGTGGTGGAACAAGATGAAATGGATCCTTTGGCGAGAATGTTATCTGTGAAGTTTGATGAGGCTCGAGTCTGCGGGAAGTTGGCCAGCGTTTGTAAAGAATTTGGTAATTTACATTTTGAAGTAAATTTTGGTAATTGAAAGATAATTTACATTTTGATGAAAAATTATATTATATTATATGAACAAGAAAACTAGACCTAATTATATTAGAGATTGATTACTCCCAAACTTGACGGATGTCTCTATGAGGGGGAGACAATACGCAATGCACTCTTTTCCCCTTAGTCATGGTTTTTTTCACTGGGTTTTTCTGGTAAGGTTTTTAATGAGGCAGTATATAAACGCGTATACAAGAATGATGTACTCTTTTTCCTTAACTGGGTTTTATCCCACAGGGTTTTTTCTAATAAGGTTTTAACGAGGCATGTTCTTTGTCAATGAATATCCAAGGGGGAGTATTATGAATATACATACATATGTATATTAGGTGGATGTCCATACCACAATTACCATGTGGCAATTAGTTACATGAGCCAACTACGTACCTAATTACTATTACTAGCTTTTTACCCGGCCTGTTGGCTGGAGAGATTTATTTTATAATTTATATTAATTAACTTCTTTATATGTTTAAATTATTTTGGATTGTCTACATATTTTGTGTTCTTGATTCATAACAGAGTTTGTAGTATATATTGAAAATTTCTAATATTTAGCACACTCACTTTTGATGCTTCGGGTTTCTAATCATAAGTGATGTCACTGTCACGTCCCATTTATAACTTATGTCAAAATTTGTCAACCAAAATACTAATATTCAGCGTACGCCAACCTGAACCACACACACAAACCGGTTTATACCGATACGCTGGTTTCGCAAGTGGAATGGTTCTACCAGTGGTACAACCAGTTATACCGGTTTATGCCAGTTTGAATAAAATTCTAGTGTATGAATATACTAAGCCAACCTTCCCTATGCAAATCAGCAACCATCATCATTTATCAGAAGACAAACAGCCAACCTAAGTGGGAAACCCACTATTTCACCCGTAAAAAGGTTAGCCAAGGCCAAGCTAACAGCTTTCGGCCGCGAACACAATTAAACAAGGAGCCTAAAGCCTATAGATCTCCTCATCCGTGGCAACGACAAGCCGCCATTTGTGATGAATTAGAAGAGTAATCGGAGACTCCTGCTCTCACCCGCATGTATCAAGCAGAATTCACAACCGAGAAGCTCCTACTCTCACCCGCAAGCATAGAATGAAGCTTAAAAATCGGAGGCGGCGATGGTAAAACAAACAGACGGCGGGATCGGACATAAGGGGCGGCCAATCAATTTCGGCCAAAGACTGGGGAAAGGAAAGTCAATACAAGGGGCAGAAGCAAACCCCCACCCCCGATTTGCCGGGAAGAAACGCAAAGGGGAAATGCCCTTGTTCGATTTGATGGGAATCGTGAATTTCGGACTGTAAAAATGGCGAGAATGAGTGCCTGCGGCAGTCGATGAGACCGAGAGGGCCTGGAGAAACTTTGATTTAATTTTTTTCTTTTAAACAATCAGATAAAAACGTCAGCGTTTTAAGCTAGAGACTGGTATCTGATTCCGGTTGAACCACCAGGAATTTTCGATTTTGACCGGTTTTGACCGAAATTGACCAGAGCATCCTACCGGTGACATTCCAGCCGGTTTCACCACCGGTACCGGTTTCACCTAGCTCAACCAACCGGCATGCCACTGACACGACAACCATGCTTGGCCCCAAAGAAGAATTCAACAACTGTCATTAAATACTGATTACCCACTGACATTCAAAGAATCAAAACCATTTAATTTTACTGCCACTGGGATTTGAGTTTGACTGGCAGGCACCGGCCTAAGTTGAGCTAATAAAACACTATTTCTGGAGATTGCGAACATTAAAGAATGAGAAGGCCATTATTTTTTTTTTAAAAAAAGCCCATGCTAACGGTCTCACATGGGCCTTTGGCCTTTCTATTGGGAGTTTGTCAGTTCCTTGAAATTGAAGGTACCCTTCCTTTCCTTCCTTCAATGAAAAGGAATCTTGGAAGTTGGAAGGGTACGGACCAGGACCTTCTCTCTTCAGTTTGCCCTTTTTCTTTAATGGGGTTTGGATTAGTGGATTGTCAGCCACAATTTAGGGTGGATTTAGATTTTAGACCATGATGATAGCTTAATATTCATACTCATGTTGGACTTATTTGGAGGTAATGTTTCTTTTTTAAAAGGGTTATATATTTTTCATTTGATGTTAGGTGCTACTGCTCAGCATATTTGAAACGGGTGACCTCTATGTCGAAGGTCAACCATTTTGTCGCCAAATCGAGCGTTATTTTGCATTGTTTTGAGATAATTAGCGTGAGGAATAAATCAGAGCAGGGTAGCTTGTTGAGGTGGTCTCGATCGGTAAAGAAAATATGCGCAAACTATTTTGTATGGAAATAGAGAGAATTGAGCATATGTTGTAATTTGGTTTTAGTTTTGTACTCCTATCGTTCTAAGAATGAAAATCAATCACTGTAAACAAAAAAAAAAATCGGTGAGAAAGAGATGGAAACTCACGTTTTTGTTACATGAGTGAAAATATGAGGCAATGTATATAAGCGTGTGATGAGATACACTGATTAGAGAAAGTACGAGACAAGTGATCGGGACAAAATTATCACTCCTACTTAAGATCAATGATTTGTTTACTTTAACATGAATTATTATTTTTTTAAACAATTGATAAATTTTGAACGCAATTCGAAACTGAAATCTTCAAACTCAAAATTAGTAGTACTACGGCTACTCCAAAGTCCAAACCCTAATTAGCCAATTTATCCAATTATCTTGATAATACCGGTTATTAATGAGGGCCACACCCACTGATTTTCCTCATAATCTCCTTTCCCTTTCCAAGAAAAGGGCACCGTTTGAGAAAACTAATCCGCCTTAACCCTAAGTACCTTTGACCATCGGAATGCTAGCTAGCTAGTCGTTGCGACAGTTGGTAAACACACAAATTACACAAATAAAATAAACTTATTATTTCTAGAATTTCCCGCGTATTGTAACTTTTCCGGTGCCCAAAAAAACAAAGGAACTGAAAAAACTGCAAACCACAATTCCCCACAATTAATTAATTAATTAAATTAATCAATTCCTCACCACTTCATGAGTGCCATGCCATTTTCCTGCCTCATTTCTGCACCTGCAAGGAAGAGTTCTAACTTCTACAGAAACAAACGAAAAAAACTCTATCCATCCACCAGACAAACCACTCCTCCTCCATGGGGAACCAGCAAATTACAAACCCTATCCCCTGAATTCATACATACTCTCTGCAGGTCATGTTTTTTTCACCACGGGGTCACAGGTTCGATGTACGCACATGTTTAATACGACCCCAATCGTATCAGTATCTGACAAATACACGAGAGATCCGTTTACAATCCTGATTACGATCACACACACAAAAAAAACTCTTCTCAGAACAATAGTCCAATAGTCTGGAGGAATTCAGCTTGTGAACACACCGTGCCCAGTTCACGTCGTTGCGCATTTGATTTAAATTCGTCGACATTCTTGTTTATTTATTTCTTGACCAACTTAAAAAGAAAAAACAACCCTACAGCCAGCCTTCTCTCTGGCAGTGGGTGATGACTTCTTCAAGCCTGTATATTATATTGAGCTATATACAGTTAGTATGAACAAATATATTATGCATAGGATTTTTTAAAAAAAACGGGAAACAAATTAGAATTCTGAAGCCTCACCTCCATGCCTATAAGTACACAGCTCCCATTGTTACACCAAACCCTCAAAAACAAAGAAAGCAGCTCCCTTTCCCCCCAGCAAGCCTTCTTTCACCAACCTGAACAAAGAAGAAGAAGAAGAAGAAGAAGAAAATGGAGTGCAAGAAGTCCAACAAGATCAGAGAAATCGTCAGGCTGCAACAAATCCTGAAGAAATGGAGAAAGGTTGCCAACTCATCCAAGCCCACCTCCATCACCACCACCACCACCACCACCATCACCGGTTCGCCTACAACCACCACCAACAGCAGCAGCGGCAGCAAGAGCATAAAGTTCCTGAAGAGAACTCTGTCATTGTCAGAGAGAAGCAGCAGCGACGATGGCACAGTGCCGAAGGGTTACCTGGCGATCAGCGTCGGGCTGGAGCAGAAGCGGTTCACGATCCCGACGGAGTACCTGAGCCACCCTGCATTCCACATCCTGCTGAGGGAGGCAGAGGAGGAGTTCGGGTTCCAGCAGGCCGGGGTCCTGAGGATCCCTTGCGAGGTCTCGGTGTTCGAGAGCGTGGTGAAGATCGTCGAGGAGAAGAAAGGTGGTGCTGTCTACTTCACGCAGCAGCAGCAGGATTGCAGGTTTGACTTTGAAGATGGTGCAGCAGGAGGGTATGGTTACTGTTCATTGCCGGGGCAGCAGGGCAGTGCTCCGGCTCACCACCCTCAAAGCCCTATGTGCAGATGATTTCTGTATTGACAATGTCATTGTTTTTCACTTCTTCTTTTCCCCTCCTTTTTTCTTGTGTGACCCTCGTTCCACTTTTTTCATGTTGTTGGATGAGGTCATGTAATTGGTAGAGAGAGAGACAGATCCTGCGGGAGGTAGTTCAATAACTTCGATTCTTCAATGTTTGAGAAAGAGAGAGAGAGAGATGTCCTTGTAAGAGATCACTGTTTCTTCCAAATCTGCAGAAACAACCCAGATAATATATCCATCAGTTATTCACATTTCTGTTTCTACTCCATTTTTCTCCAGCGCATGGAAAAGCACCACCGGTGACTGGTTGTTTGGCTCTATCAAAGATTCAGTGAAGGTAACCAAACAGACATGCAATACTTTCCAAGTAACTCTGTTACAAGCGGACGGCAATACACAAATGATAGCCTGCGCCTTATACTTTGACGTCAACAATTATCTAGTAAGAAAAAATTAGCTTTACCCCTTCAATAGAGGCTAAAATCTGAACAAAGGTAACCCACCAAAGATACCTAGCATTCAACAACCTGACTCTACATTTTTCAGACTACCAAGTCCAGAACCCTGAAAACCTAGGGAAACCCAACCTCCCAATTGTTAAGTCACTCTTCATCAGGAATTCCGTGCCACCGACAGATTCGTAACAAACCGACTTTATCAAGTTACAGATAGTTTCAAGGTATCTGAGACTAGGGATGATGATGGGGTAAGTGCAAGAACAACCAAAATGATACATAACACTGAGAACTAATTCAACATAACCAGCCATGCTAAATCACAGCACAGGGTCTGCAAATCTAAATACCACAGCCGTTGGGTGCATACATGACAATCAACTACCGGTTATGGATCGCGATCAATCCACCGATAAGGATATACATCGTTATGCCAACTCCCATGAGCGTCGTAAACCCAATTCTGAAAATTTTGAACAAGTTCAGGACAACTTTTTGGGTACGGATTGCTGTGGAAAACACACGTTACTGCACTTGGATAAAAAAAACATCTCTTATTTAAGCTGGTCAAACATTGGTACCAATGATAAGTGGTACTACAGTACAGCATCCTATGCAATTTGAATACGGAAACCTGTACAGCAGCAGATGCATAATTACAGCAGCTAGCTTAGCTAGCTTAGTGCACAAACCAAGTCGTGCTTAAAATACTCATCCATTTGCAGAGCATTCACATGTATAATCCACATGGTGAGACCAGGAAATGGCACGCCAAATCCCCTCTTATGGTCCTCACCATGAGAGGCCCAAAATGAAAGAAAGAAGTCTGTAGGACTCCATATGACTTTCTTCTTGGGCAAAATAATAATAACGATGCTAATAATGAGACTTGTACTACAAGGGGAAATGATGATGAGATCCATTAAAAAAGGGGAACTCACATGTTATCATTTCAATACACACCATTTCTCCTGACAAATCTCGATGCCCTTATCGGTGCCACAACCCGAAATCAATCATCATGCCAAATGGGCAATTTATTATCCTGATAATATATGATTAATAATAAACCAGACTTGCAGTCACAGAGAACTAAATTCATGCCAGAGCTGTACATACCAACTTCTGATACAGAATTGACTAACAGCTAATGGAGACAAATTTAATTAGCATTGTTCACCAAAATCCAAAAGGTTAGCATATTTAATATTGTTTAGTGATCATTAGATGAACATCCTAGTCGGTCAATGGCATAACAAGAAGGGCAGGGAAAAGTAGAGTCAAATGATTCATACATTAGATTTATTTTGAGATGTTCGATTAAATTGGAACGATATAAAGAAGATTCGCATGGTCCTGCATAAGGAATTGGCCAACAAAGCAAGCAGAAGTTAGTCATTAACAAGTAAAAGCTAAGCAACTATAAGCATGAAGAAAAATATGCTGAGGAAAGATAGCATTAAAACCTAGAACCTGGAACTAGATGCCGTTACTGATAGACACTCGGAATCAAAGCGTGTTGAATTGATCTCTGTTATAGTGTACAAATTACGGGAAACCCCCTTTGTGCCCATGCTGGTGGCGCTGTAACCCTCGAATTGCTTTTTCCTATGAGTTTGTCATGTATTCATGGGTTGGGGTAGTCTCGGACGTACGCAATAAGTCCCTCGTCATAAAAATGGTATACAAGTTATGCATTTTAGGTTAGCCAAGCTCGAACCAATGAGACATGCAGATAAGGTAACACATGCCAATCAACAATAGCAAGGCAATCTAAGAAAAATGGTTTAGTCTGATAACCAAACATCCCAACAATCTCATCCTATTCAGCCCGACATGGGCTCATCATTGAAATTGGGACAACTAGCTGTATCACAGTTAGGAAGCATATTCTTGGCAGATGAGAGTGGTTATGTCTATATATTACAATGCCTAATTGTACTTCAGCTACTTCGACCCACTTGGTTCTGATGGGATAATGTTCTGTTATGTTCAAGGCAATGCTAAACGAATTATGTAAATATCAGGAAGGATTGACAATACTTGAGAAGTAATGAACATGGTTTACACTTTACAGTAAAAATGCAGAGCCTCAGCAATCATAAGCACAGAGGTTCTTAGTTAGTGAAGGTGGAGGAACCAGAACTGATATAAAAAGTCAACAAGGGACACCTTTCACAATCAAATACGGAAAAAAATTGGATTCATGAATCGTCGTCGAATTCAATTTACATCAATAACAATAAGCACAAGTGAGGTAAATGATAGGAACCTGCGAATCAAGATTTCCCAACACTTCAACAAACTAACAGTATTCTGCATCGTTCCACTACTCACAAGGATTGCACTTGGCAATGGCAATAGACAGGCAGGTTGATTAGAAGGATAGCTCCTCTCCATCACTGTAATTCGGAAAGGTAACACATTTGAACACTTTGCACTTTGAACACAAGAGGTATCCAACCTGCAGTACCATTGAAGCAAAAACCATTCATCGACCATGAACAAAATGTAGTAGGCACGGCACACACTCAAGAGTGCTAAGAATTCAATGGCTTTTCTCAAAGCTGGTACATGGTCACATTTACTTACAGCTTTGCAAGATGGACACCGGCGGTAGACTCGCTTGTTCTCGGCTTTCACATTGGTTTTCTGCCCTTTGCAGAAATCACAAACTAACCATCCTTGGCCATTGCAAGGTTCGCACATAATCCCTGAATCAACCTTCAACAAAACCACTTATCTTGTAAGGAAACAGCTTCTTCTTCTCCGAACATCAGAAAATGATGACCGAAAACAATTACCTGTCCTTGTTCTTGGACCTGCGAAGAAGAAGCAGCGCAATTTACAGGCTTCAAGAAATGCTTTGTCGAGCCTCTACTTGACGACAACGACGAAAACTTCTCCCTACTCCAGCAATTCACATTCACCGTCGCCGGAACTAACAAAAGCATTTCCATTCTCGTTACCTTCCCCGGAATTGCAGCCTTCAGAGTGTCGCTGCCGCTGCCAGCGCCCCGCCACCCATTATCCGATAACCCGCCCATGAAAGCATAATTTTCAAAACAGCCCCTATCCTGCCTTCTAATTACGCAAACAGTCCCGCAGATTTTAATTTCCCCCTATTTCTGCTCCGCCGCCCTCCACCGTCCACCGTCCACTAACAAGTAACATCTTCTTTATATCACCAGAACGGAATTCTAATCTATGGTGAACGATTTCTCTGCTCAACTTCCCGCCGGAAAAGTCGTTCGCTCAGACATGATTTGCACCGGTAAAGCTCCCTGCCGGTAATTGTAAACAACGGAATCGTAAGTGTTCATCTTTTCTCCTTTACCACTGATTGGCCAGCGTATTTACATTTTCTACCTGAGAAGTTGGGAACGGGAAACCCCCTACGTACCTGAGTTTTTCAGTTCAGAAATCGGAATTTTTTTTACGAAAACGAGAGTCGCCGCAGGCATAAACTTCAATCTGAAGACGGAGGTCGGCGTCGCCATTTCCCAGGAAGTGAGCACCACCGCCGGCCGAGCACAGATAGTCGTTAGAGGTGAGCCTCGAGCCTGACGATGGGCTGTCAGTTATTTGCGGAATAGAAGGCCCAATGTAGCTCAATCTCAAGGCCCATTAGGACTCTCGGCCTGGTTTAGTTAGGCGCGCTCGGTAGAGGAAAACCCCGGGAAGGACAACAAGAAACTACCAGAAGATACAGGGAGGAAAACAGTAATACCGACTACCGATCGCTAGAACGGCTGATTTAATTCGTGCAGGCGAATTTATCCTCATCGTACCGGAGGAATTGCGATCTGAAAGCCGGCGTCGGTAGCCGTTCCGGTGATCTATTTTGGGTAACTGAGGTATCGTCAGAGAATCTAGGGTTGTGTTTCGCCTTAATGCTCGAGTTCCAAGTGTTCGACAGTAATCGTCGGCAATGAAGCGCAAGGGTTTTCAAGAAATCGAGGAAGATTACTCTTCTCCTTTCAACTCTCACCCCGCGAAGTGCAGGAGACTGGTGCGCTCTCGTACTCTTCCCCTTCATTATTTGCGCCGGCAATTGAAGTTTGTAGAATGATCCGCCTGTCCGACGAACTTCGTTTTCTTTTACCGATTGTCAGTTTGTTCCTTTTTTGTTCTGTTTGGAAAGGATGGAGAGTTGCTGCATTCTCTGACTTTTCCATTGTGCTAGATTCCAAATGATTCCAGAGCTAAGAGGCGAGTATTTCTGTCGCTTGCTGCTTGACATGGTCTGCTTGCTTCTTTGATTGTTGTATTAAGTGACATTGTTGGTCATGTGCTTATTGCTAGGTTTGTAGCACAAGCAACAAGTTTAGCTTAACAATGATCCTTGGAACTTGATTTTGGTGCAGTAAATAAGTTGTGATCATGGATAGTATGCGATGAAGAGCAGATAGCTGCTAAGTAGGTCAAGCACATGTCAAGTACAGACTCCAGAATCACAATTCTTATGAATTGAACATCAACTGTTATTAGTGTAACATCTTTGGTACTCTGTTATATGGCCATAATTCTACATGAGGGAATAACCCTGTTTCTATCTGCTTTCTTCATGTCCAAATAAAGAGTTACCAACTGATGTTGAAATGAACTTGTGTATTGGACCATTTGATGTGATTAGTGGAGTTCAAAGCTAATGTTTTCCGGCAAGAATTAGTTTTTTGGATTAAGCAAGTGATGATGATGATAACTGCTAATTCAGAATCCAGAACCTTACTTTAGAAACTATCTGTCAACTGTTATTCCCATTTGATGTGATTTCCAGTGTTTTTGGATTAAGTAGGACCCTAGTCACTGATGAGGTAGGTCGGATTGTGCCAGTAGGAGTCAATGTATGATCACCATATAACTAACTGAGATATGCCACCGTCTGTTGGATATAGATCGTATCTGGTGGCCAGGACATCAGAAGCAAGATAAATCTGCTGAAGAGAAATTGACAGCAGAGAAAAGCATCAACAGTTTGGCTGTTATTCCATGGGTTGCTCCCCAAACACTCATGAACTCAGATGGACAAGCCACAGCGTGGTCAGAAGCCATGGAGGCAGAAGATACTGTAACGATGGATACAGATGAATCGCATTTTCATTGGCAGCCAACGCCGCCATGGATTATCTTACCAGTAGTCCAAAACATACCTACACCCATTACTTGGTGAAAATGTCATAGATGATGTATATAGTAGTTTCTTCAGAATGCAATGATAGTACAGAGTAGTTCTTGTTTCACGTGCAGTGAGGCTTTGTAATAGCTAGTTTCTGTCAAAATTTTCACAGTTGTATATTTATCTGAGTTTGACTGATAGTTATATACTTGGTTCAAGTTCATTTTCAATACAGTTCTTATTATTTGTCTCAGTTCTGTCAAAAATTGCAGAACTATGTCTGATGATATAATAAGAAAAAATTGACAGGTCCCACCGGGATTCGAACCCAGGTCGCTGGATTCAAAGTCCAGAGTGCTCACCACTACACCATGGAACCGACTGTTGATGCCCAGTTTAGTTCTTCCCTTTGCAAAGAACAACCAGATCAAATCAAGAACAGAGGATGAGATCCCAAAAGAAGAGGGGGAAAACCCTAGTCCAAAGATTTTGGGGATGTGCTTAAGCTTACTAGACCAGCTTCATAGAGAAAATTCTCAGCAAGTCTGAAGAGTCAAAAGACATTACTTTACGAGCAGTTAAACACCTTCTTCGCCATCTGTTTATTGGCTAAGAGGCTGCCTGAATCACCACTCGAATGAATTAAAGACATTAAGAGAAAGCGTATTTGTGAAATTGATAAAACCAGATAGGCAATGGAAGGAGATGTATCAACCCTTCCATCCCCTGAGATATCGACCCAGAAACCAGGCTGAGAAGAAAAGGATGAAAAGCGTTGAATTTGTTATTGGGTAGCTGCATTCATCCCTATGGCATTAAAACATGAGCCAAAGAGCCAAACTTCAGCCCCGTTTTCGTTAAAAGAATCCATCTTTCCCAAAACCCAAACAGTAAACAAGAAAGAAGGGAAGGGGAACAGAGACTGTGAATTGCCGGAGGTGAGGAAGAAAAGAGGAGACGCCATGCGGCGAACCAATATGAAACCCTAATTACAGAAGCTCTGCATCGTTGGAGGCGGAGGATGATTATCTTTCTTTGCAACTGAAGTTAAGATGTATATATATAGAACATTTTTGGGCAGTACCGGCGAAACCCTGATTTCATCACACAATTACGAATTAGCCCACAAATTACCTTTATTTACATTATACGGCTTTCCTTTAGCAAATAATATCAATTGACCTCTTGTTTTTCTTGGATTTCATCGTTCTAGTACATAAATTTTTAATTTTGAAACTCTTGTTTCAAGTCAGGTCAAATACACTTGTGTGTCCAAACCTTTTCGAGTTTGTGACAAAAGGGAGTGATTACTACATACATTTAAGTAAAGAGGAAAAACTTTACTTCAATGATGTGGTTAACCATAAAAGTTGACATTGATGAAATACACATAACCTTTAGAGGTGAGCCTTGGGTGGGTTGGGTGGATTTCGTCTCAAATTTATTCACTACTTCTCACATATGTGGATTTCATGTTTTTTAGTAGATGTTATCAATGATTACATTACTTCATACAAAATTGTAGAGACAAATAACGCTTATGGTGATTTTTATACAATTATTTATTTATTTATAAATGCACCCTAATATCTAATGGACATTAGACAACATAGTAACTGATATTATTAATTTAAGGGCATTGTCTATTTTTTACCCAAACCTTTTTCAGATTCTTTTATTTTAATCAAACCTATAGAAATTCTATTTATTATCCAAACGTATTCTAATTTAACAAAGTCTGGGCATTCATTCTGTTACCGTTACTTATTTCGTCCACGTGAGAGGTGAGATTTTGTTTTGTTTTTTGATAATCTTTTTATTAAAAATAGTAAATGATGGTATTCTGACCGCCACGTAGGAAGTCAACTCATTATGGTCATACTTAGTCAGCATTACTAACAAAAAAGTTGACGGAGAGTTAACGTTTGGATAATTTTTAGGAATTCAATAGGTTTGGTTAAAATAAAAGAATCTGAAAAAGGTTTGGGTAAAAAATAGACATTGCCCTTAATTTAAAATTCTTTGTTTTCGGACTTTAGAGGTCAACTATTAGTGTGTGAGAAGATTGGAAAATATGATAATATTTATGGGAAAAACAACTCTTTTGTCACATAAACATGGTTGCAGAGCATCTATTAATCTCCAACCCACCCACCAAAATAAGTGTGAACATGAGATTTGTCACCCATTAGCAATGCTGTCAAAACCGAACCGGAGTATGAACCGATATAGTGAGTGGCTCGCACTTTATTGGTTCGGCCGGTGTTAGACCGCTAAAAACCGTTAACGAACCAATACCTTATAAACAAGAATATGATAAATACTATACATATTAGACCATAAATTCACAATAGAATTCATCATTAATAAACAAATTTAAAATATGAGTATTAAAGTTCAAAAGTTCAAACATCATATGAACCACACTATTTTCAAATAAAAACAATGAATAAATAGTCAAATTTATATAATTATTAATTTTCCATTTTAGTTCTAAAATCCAAAATTTAGATTTCTAGTCATGACCATCTAGCATTATGATTATGAAAATGTTAAAATTATGCGGAAAAAATAAAGTTTGTCCATATATTAACCAAAATAAAAAAATACTAAAAAATAAAAAAAATCCATACGAGACATGCAGATGGCATTGGGAAGGAAAATTTCAACGCATGCAGCATTCCACCTTATAATTTGAGAGAATGAGCTTAAAAAGACTATTGGCGCACCAAAAAAGAGGTGAAAAGCCCATTTTCCGGAGTCCGGATCTGGTGACTAAGGGGGGGTGCTTAGTCACTTGGCTAAGCCCCCCTCAGCCCTTGGATCAATCTAATGGTGTAGATAATGAAAGGACTATTTTATTAATAAGAAGGGCAATTCTGGAATTAGGAAAAATTCAAAAAAAAAAAAATTCTCCACCTTCTCTTCTGCGCTGCCAGCCACGGGATGAAGGCGACGATGGAAAAGAGGCGACCGGCGGCGACGATGGAGAGAGAGAAAGGAGACCTCGACCACGACGGCGACAGCGACGGCGACGGCGACGATGGAAAGAGGGAAAGGAGATCGCGACGGAGGCGAAGGCGGCGCGACGGAGGCGAAGGCGGCGCGACAATGGAGGAGAGAGAGGCGGTGCGACGATGGAGGAGAGAGAGGCGGCGCGACGATGGAGAGAGAGAGAGAGGTTGCGATGGCAGTAGATTGAATCAGCGGCGGCAGCGGTGGAGAGAGAGTCGACGGCGGCGGCAGCGGTGGAGAGAGAGTCGTCTGAAGGAAGAACAGTGATTTGTATAGTTTGTATGTTTTGTAACATTAGTTTGTATTGTTAGTATTTTTGTACAAAATGTCAGTATGGTTTGTATGTTTTTCTTTGACAGTTTGTACTCTTAGTATGTTTTTCTTTGACAGTTTGTACTCTTAGTATGTTTTTCTTTGACAGTATGGTTTGTATGTTTTTCTTTGACAGTTTGTACTCTTAGTATGTTTTGCTTGTATTCTTAGTATGTTTCGCTTTGTATTGTAAGTACTAATAATTTGTATACTTTATATGTATTGATTTGTGGACAAAAATAACAAACATTACAAACAATACAAAAGAAACCAACAAACATTACAAACATTACAAAATAACAAACATTACAAACATTGCAAACAAACATTACAAACATTACAAACAAACATTACAAACAGTACAAAACATACTACACGTACAGAATATCACTACTTACAATACAGATTGGTAAACTTGTATTACAAACAAATGAATACAAAGTATACAAATCATAACATAAAAGTATACAAACTTGAATAACAAAAGTTACAAATACAAATCAATGAATAGAAAGTGTATAAATCATAACATAAAGTATACAAACTAGACAAACAAACATTACTAACATTACAAACATTACAAACAGTACAAAAGAAACCAACAAACATTACAAACATTACAAAATAACAAACATTGCAAACAAACATTACAAACATTACAAACAAACATTACAAACAGTACAAAGCATACTACACGTACAGAATATCACTACTTACAATACAGATTGGTAAACTTGTATTACAAACAAATGAATACAAAGTATACAAATCATAACATAAAAGTATACAAACTTGAATAACAAAAGTTACAAATACAAATCAATGAATAGAAAGTGTATAAATCATAACATAAAGTATACAAACTAGACAAACAAACATTACTAACATTACAAACATTACAATGTATACAAAATAGTAATATAAACATTACAAACATCACGAACTCAAATACTGTTGTCGGAAAACCATCCACCACCGTCTCTGGTCGCCGGAAAATTGCTCCGCCGTCGCCGGAAAAGTTGACTCTCTCTCTCTCTCTCTCTCTCTCTCAATGGCGCAGGTTGGGGAATTAATGGCGCCCCTCTCTCTGTGGACTGTGGTGGGAAATAATGGCGCCCAGACCAAGTTGCCGGCGGCGCAATTATTGGAACGGAGATGGGAGGCGACGGGAAGAGACGGACGGCTGGGTTAGTTTTTTTTTATTTCTTTTATAATTAAAAATTAAAAATAACTATGCAATTACTACATTGCCCTTCATTAAATTGGATTAATAAGAGCCCTTGGATTTTAATGAGGTGCAATGGTGGAGATTTACTTAGCCATGTGACTAAGGGGGGTCCCCTTAGTCACCAGATCTTAGCCCCATTTTCCGGGAAGCGGAGAGACAGCCCAGCGTCTCAACTCCTGTGCACTTCTCGGATACCGTACTAATTCATTCAATATGGGATTTGATAGTTTAGAACTGGCTGACCGGGTTGAATGGTTTTGGCGGTTAATTGTTCAAACCGTTAACGAGCCGACCAATTCAACCGTAGCGTTTTTTAACTGTTCCGAGCCGGGCTGGTGATCGGGTCCCAGTTTTACCGGTCCGACCGACAGGCTCGGCTCGGTTTTGACAGCACTGCCCATTAGTCATTATCTACCCACATCAATCACTCACACAATGTTTCAGATTATTTGCTGGTGGGTTTATGTCAATCCGTAGATCCACCACCCACTTACCCACCCTAATATTCACAATCCACCTTTACATTGGTTTTTTGTTGAAGATTTTCTTCTTCAAATTTTTTAAAAATCTATAGCAATCTTATTCCAGCATGCTATCAGTTAGTATTGAATTGCTCTAATACCATGTTGAAATAGAAGAGTCAATCACATTACTAGCGATAGCATGTGTATAAGTATATAATTTACAAGAGATCATCATAGAAATGTAGCACATTAGTACACTAAACTACACACCTCTATCATTCAAAACCCCATATCCATGGATTCGCATTATCAGGATTTTGTATTTCATGGAATGTACTCTATTTGCAGCAACCTTACAAACAATTATCATCATATGCATGTGTTGATTGGGCTGCGAAACATAGCAGTCTCTGCCGTTTGCTCTTACAAGGATTATTTGATTTTTGTTTTATGGAGGGAAAATCTTCCCAGGATTTGCTCGAAGTTGTAACAGAACTCCTACCTGTTTATCCATCGGATAAGAAGTGTGTCACGACCCGAGCTCGCCGGTTTAGAGTTCGGTTCATCAGATCAGAAACACAGATGCATTTACCGTACCTAACCGATAAACCTTTTTTACCCGATAACTCATCCCCGCGCTTCGCACGATCTTTTTCCCGATACTGCAAATCAAATCCTTCCCAATTCCGGTAAATGCATCGTCACCCATTCTTATCCGTTCTTCAATTCCCACATTTAAAGTCCCCTCCTTTCTTCCCTTTTCAGGCACCATCGTCCCCCCTCAGTCAAACTCTCTTCTTCTCATTTTCACCCCTGTCGTCCTAAATTACAGTGCAGGAATTGGAGGAGTGTGGCGTGTAGAAGAAGAAAGATATGCGGATAGAGGAGAGCGAGGGCGTCTCTGCGTCGAGGAAGCACCTCGTCTTCGCTTACTACGTCACCGGCCATGGCTTCGGCCATGCCACTCGTGTTGTTGAGGTCCCCTTTCTCTCTCTTTCACTCCCCCAATTCGTTCCCGTCAATTGTGCATATATGGGTTTCCTAATCGGATTGATCAAAGCTAGTGTAAAATGGGGGTTTTGAGCTATGCTAACAGTAGAATTACGGCTGTGATCATGCAATTAATCCAACGATCGATCATGTTACTGTGAGCTTCCCGATTCTGATATGGGTATTCGTGTCTGTGTGTGTGATGGCAGGTAGTGAGGAATTTGATTCTGGCAGGGCATGACGTACACGTGGTGACGGGTGCTCCTGATTTTGTGTTCACTTCAGAGATACAGTCTCCCCGTCTCTTTATCCGCAAGGTAAATAGCTATATCCTGTTTCCCCTTTTGTTGATCTTGTGAAAGATTGCTGCTTTGGAAGTTTCGACTTGTGGGTATTGGGAAGAGCTAATAAAGTTTTGAGCTTTCAGGTACTTCTGGACTGCGGTGCTGTTCAAGCTGATGCATTGACAGTTGATCGGCTTGCTTCCTTGGAGAAGGTAATCATTTTACATCATATAGCTTTGTCTATTAGCTGACTCGTTTGGGACAAGGGTGTTCCTCATTGTGTAATAGATGTTGTTTCTTGTTCTTCCCTTGATTAGATTACTTTTACCTTTTTGTGTGCTTTGATTATTCATTCTTCTTGTTTTGATCCTTTTGGTGTCTTTTGAATGCTGTTTTTAGTATTCAGAGACGGCAGTTAAACCCCGGGAATCTATTTTGGCTACTGAGGTTGAGTGGCTCAATACCATCAAAGCTGACTTAGTGGTACGTCATACTGGTCTGTCTCTCAGTTGTTTCTTCTAGTGCGGCCATTAATTGACATGATTTCTTCGAATTGTAAATGTTATAGCAGAAGGTGAAATGGGGTCTCTGATGTTGGTTTGGGTTGGTACTGCAGGTTTCAGATGTTGTTCCAGTTGCTTGTCGTGCTGCAGCTGAAGCTGGTATTCGATCTGTTTGTGTGACCAACTTTAGGTACTTGTCATTACTGTTTACTATTTTGGTGGGTTGATCGTTTTTTGAACTCCCTATCCGGGGAAGGAATTGTGTTGGCAAGCCAAGCCCTTTTGTTCTTAACTTATTAAGCTGAAGCACCCTGGGTCATATTCAAGTGTTACATGCAGTTCAGTTATTTTTGTTGGGTCCTTACTGTATATGCATGTATGCCCTGATGGATTTTCGAAGTCGCAAAACAGTTCTTATTCATGATTTAAATAATTTTTCATGATGAATTTGTCATGTCATATTGACGAGTCTGTATATTTTGAGCTTATCAATCTTACACTTACCCTGTCATTTTGTAAATGTTTGCTGAAAACACAAGAAAATTTGCTCAAGTTTTGCTATGGCTGCAGTTGGGATTTCATATATGCGGAGTATGTGATGGCGGCTGGGAATCATCACCGTTCAATAGTTTGGCAGGTGGTTTTCTTTTTCCCTGCATGAGATTGTTGCTAAAATTTACTTTTAGGCAGTTTACTTGGCAATTTGTATGCACGATTATCTGGGTCGGTCCTGATCTGGTATGAAGAATGTGCACCAGGACAAGGCCATTAGTACCTTTGATGTTAGCTGATCGAAGTGCTTGTAAACCTTCCCTATTTGCATGTTGAACTTTATCTTTTGGAACTCAAAACCTTTATGTTTCCTTTTGTTCTACTGTATTATCTCAAGGTGTACAGAACTAAGCTAACTAATCAACCCTTTTCCAATTTCATGTAGATTGCAGAGGACTATTCTCATTGCGAGTTCCTGATCCGTCTCCCTGGATATTGCCCCAGTATGTTACTTATCGTTTAGCATCAATTTGAAGACTTGGAAAAGGTTAACTTTGGTTGTAAGATTGCTAACTTCATGTTTTCTCTCTTTGCAGTGCCAGCATTCCGTGATGTCATTGATGTACCCCTCGTTGTCAGGAGGTTGCACAAGTCCCGCAAAGAGGTTCATACTGTGCCAATGATAAACTCTTTCATCTTATATGTAATGATTTATTCAGATCCTTGTTGGTGCTTTTGTTACAGATAAGAAAAGAACTTGCCATTGGAGAGGATGTCAAAGTTGTTATCCTTAACTTTGGTGGACAGGTAAGGATACAATTATCATACAACATTAATTGGTTGATTTCTATTTTTACTGCCTCTCTGCTCCCCTGTTTAGCACCAACACAGAAGAATAATCCACCAAGACATGTAATTGCCCTGAATTACCTTGTTTTGCTATTGTGTCTAACTTTGAAGTACTTTTGCTGTTTTGCAGCCGTCTGGCTGGAGGCTGAAGGAGGAGTTTTTGCCTCCTGGTTGGTTGTGCCTGGTAACTATTATAGCAATTTCTAGGCGATAAACAGATTATGTTCTTATATCTTAGAAGCATGTTTCACTGATGCTACTTTCTCCGCCTTTTCTCCCCTTGGTTGATCTAGGTTTGTGGTGCATCTGATACCCAAGAACTTCCGCCAAATTTCATAAAACTCGCAAAAGATGCCTACACGCCTGATGTTATGGCGGCATCAGACTGCATGCTAGGTCTGTATGAGATACTTTGATAACTGAACTGCATTAAGCGATCATGGTTCTCACTTCTTAGTGATTATGTTTTCGTTCCAGGGAAGATTGGGTATGGTACCGTTAGCGAAGCCTTGGCCTACAAGTTACCATTTGTGTTTGTACGGAGAGATTATTTTAATGAAGAGCCCTTCTTACGGAATATGCTTGAGGTTCGTTTCTGTTCATCCCCATAATTGTTACCTGTCGATTGATAATTTCTTCCGCTGTATCTTTTCTTATTGTACTACTTACTTCTTATGATTATAATTCAAGCAAATTATGTGAACAGTATTATCAGGGTGGTGTTGAGATGATTCGTAGGGATTTACTTACTGGTCACTGGAAGCCTTACCTTGAACGTGCAATCAGCTTAAAACCATGTTATGAGGGCGGGATTAATGGTGGTGAGGTATTGTACTCTTTTCCTCTGCTTTGCTCAAAATAAATATATCATACTGCCACTTTACTGGCTGGCTCTGTTCAGAATATGAGAACTGTCTTTAGAGAACTAGTTGATGCAAAGAAGAGAATGGGGTATCTGATGTATTTTTCTAGACTGAAATTAGTAGACACATGCTGCATCGTTTTCCTTTTACTAGGGGTACAAAGACACGATATAGAGTTTAGTAGATTTAAGTCATTATATTTACTATGGTTGAACTTATTGAATGTTTAACTATGACTAAGAGTGTTTTCCTTGTTGTAAATGCAAGAGTGATATCCTTCCTTCAATATTTATGTCTATTCACCTCCTGAACTTTATGCAGACATTGATATATTGCTTGCTGATACATACAATCTGAAAATTGCAGGTTGCAGCTCATATTATACAAGAGACAGCTATTGGGAAGAACTATGCCTCAGATAAGGTACATTGCCGGCTAGTTTAATTTATTGAACTGAAAATTGATCTTATCAGCCGTCCTTTCAATACACATCTCTAACACGTTATGAACAAAAGTAAGAGCCTATTGATTTTATCCCAAACATGAATAAAAGATGATGAAATGAGAGAGCAGTGGGCAGGTGAGGATGATGAATAAATTATGGAGCATTCTTAATGCTTTCTGAATATACGAGGCTTCTTGGGTGTGTTGCACTTAATTACCTGGCTGTTATCTCATTCTCACGTGTCAGACTAGATGTACCTCCATGCATGAACTGAAAACGTCTGTTTCCAGCATTTCAACATTTTTTAATGTACTTTTCTTTGAATTTTCCACGTCGATATGTAGCTCAGTGGTGCAAGAAGATTACGGGATGCAATAGTTCTTGGATATCAGCTACAAAGGGTCCCCGGAAGGGATATACTTGTCCCAGAATGGTATGCAAATGCTGCAACTGAACTTAGTAAGTCTACAGGTTCACTAACTGTTCAAGCAGTAGAGGGCGGACCTTTAATGAGCTCGTGAGTTATCCTACTTCTTTTCAACTTTATTAAGCTTTATGCATTTTATAATTGTTATCTAATACTCTGATTCTTTCAGATATATAGAAGATTTTGAAATTCTTCATGGTGACCTTCAAGGCCTGCCAGATACAATGAGCTTCTTGAAGAGCATGGCAGAGCTAGATGCTATAAATGAATATGAAAAGAATTCAGAGAAACGCCAAATGCGGGAACGTAAAGCTGCTGCAGGACTTTTCATTTGGGAGGTCCTTATTCAAACAAAATTTATTTCCCTGTTATCTTACCTTATCCTGGAGTGTTGGCTATATTGTACTGTTTTGTTATGAACGGATCAAGTTGTGTCCTCCTCATGTGCAATTTAAACGTCCGTTGTTTCAAGCAGGAAGATATCTATGTGGCAAGAGCTCCCGGGAGGTTGGATGTGATGGGAGGAATAGCTGACTATTCAGGAAGCCTTGTCTTGCAGGTTGGATTTCTAGTTCACAGTTTAACCTTGTGAAAAAATGAAATGCTTCTAGTTATCGTAGAACTTTTGTTTGGTATTAGATGCAGTTTCCAATTTTGTGCCTTCTCTAGCTTCTATGCACATATTTACTTTTTCATGTTCTTGCTCCCAACTACTCGGGCGACTGAATGTTGTTTCCAAATGCCTGATGCTTCTTGTGAAATGGCTTCCTTTATTTCTGTTTCTTCTTGCAGTTGCCTACAAGAGAAGCTTGTCATGTTGCTGTACAAAGGAATGATCCTAGCAAACATAAGCTCTGGAAACATGCCCAGGCAAGGCAAAATGCAAAGGGCCAAGGACCTACCCCTGTTCTTCAGATTGTAAGTTGTGGCCTAAAGCTCTATTCTTCCATGTTTCTCCACTCATCCTTCCCAAGCCAACTTATGCCACTTATTACTAACTTATGCCAATCAAACAGAAGAACAAAGGCAAACAGAAATCACTATAGGAGTACGTTAGTTTATACATACTCTTTTAAGTACCACTCTTATGTTCATATCTTTTATCAGGTGTCTTATGGGTCTGAGTTAAGCAATCGCAGCCCAACCTTTGACATGGACTTATCTGATTTCCTTGAAGATGGGAAGCCAATGGCGTATGAGAAGGCAAATAAATACTTTGCTCAAGATCCCTCACAAAAGTGGGTTGCTCTTTTCTATTTTGGTGATACCTGTTTATGATTTATACATCTTACAGATTATGTTCCTTTTCAGGTGGGCAGCATATGTTGCAGGGACCATTTTGGTTTTGATGAAAGAACTAGGTGTGCGGTTTGAAGATAGCATAAGCATGCTGGTATAATCTTAAGCTCTGAATTGGTGAATGTTTTCCTGTTTTGTGCCAACTTTTAGCTGCAACGCTGTCTGATTCTAAGCTTAGCTTCTTCATTATTCCCTCCTGAAAGTTAGTTTGAAGCTCGACAACTTTCTTCTAGTAGGCTATAATTTGATGACTTTCACTATGTTGCCAGAATAGATAACAAGTACACATGGAATTTATTTCAGTACGACATTTCATACAAGGCATGGCTAATGGAAGACCTAATGATCCAATGAGTCACATTTAGATCTTAATTCGTTTGGGATCAGTATTCATTCTCATTATCATATCTGATGTTGTACATTCCATCAGTTACGAAATTCATAAAAGCAAGTTTTCCGTGTACCAATCTGCAGGTTTCTTCTGCTGTCCCTGAAGGCAAAGGTGTCTCTTCTTCTGCCTCTGTGGAAGTGGCAAGCATGTCTGCCATTGCTGCTGCTCATGGTAATTTGTTATTCTTAATCTTCACGTACATGATTTTTGTGCTAAAATGCTTATGTATGTTTTCTTTTTCTCGCTATTACTCCTACATGCATGATAGACCTTAGGAGCATTGCTAATACAATTCAACTTTGAAATATGTAGGATTGAGCATCAGCCCAAGAGATATTGCGCTTCTCAGCCAAAAGGTTAGCTATTGTGCATTCACATAAATCCCTGTTCCACAGAGTCAGATATTCTCTCAGAGTTATTTAGATCCAAAATCTTTGAACAGGTGGAGAACCATATAGTTGGAGCCCCTTGTGGTGTAATGGATCAGATGACTTCGGCATGTGGTGAGGCTGACAAGCTTCTGGCGATGGTTTGCCAGGTATGCTAATCCCTCAGTTAATGAGCTGAGTCTCCTTCATGAAGGTGCTTTCTCGAATCTTGACTGTACAGTATTTTTTTTTTGCAGCCTGCTGAGGTGATTGGGCTAGTCGAAATTCCTAGCCATATTCGTTTCTGGGGCATTGATTCCGGAATACGTCACAGGTAACTTGTCTTGCACACTACCTTCAGATATATGTGTTCCTTTCTATGCCTTACCTTTGTTTTCGATTTCTTGTATTCATGATGTAGTTCTGTCCGTCCTGAAAACTTTAATTAAGTAGAAAATGCTCAATGTCTGATACTATGGAATCAATCCCTGCAGCCTTTCCTATGGAAATAAAACTCGGCTTCTCTTATTTTGGCAGTGTCGGTGGTGCGGACTATGGATCTGTGAGAATTGGGGCCTTCATGGGTCGGAAGATCATAAAATCCTTAGCATCTGATGTGGTGTCTAAATCATCTGACTTCAGTAACGGGTTCATCCATGACGAGCTGGAAGATGACGGTGTGGCACTACTAGAAGCTGAAGCATCACTAGACTACTTATGCAACTTGACACCACACAGGTCTGTGGACCGATTAGTCCTTATTACTTAGCATTTTAAAACAGAACAGAACCATTGACTTTTCATTATTTCGGGCAGTCCCTATATGATTTCTCCATCTTGACTCTGCAGATTTGAAGCCCTATATGCAAAGATGCTTCCCGAGACGCTGCTGGGTCAAGAATTCCTGGACAGGTACATTGATCACAGCGATCCCGTTACAGTGATTGATACGAACAGGAAATATGTGGTGAGAGCGCCAGCGACACATCCCATCTACGAGAATTTCCGAGTGAAGGTCAGTTATTAGCTCGCTCTTTTTCGCAAATATTTGCAAGAAATTGCTGTCACTACAGTTCAGTCTTCTGTAACCCCAAATCATTTTGCTATACCAGAACTTCAAAGCATTGCTTACCTCTGCTACTTCGGATGACCAACTCACGGCTCTAGGAGAATTACTGTATCAGGTATTTGATTTCTCAACAGTTGCTTTGTTACGTGGATAAAAGGGTCCCCAGAAAGAAGAAAGAAAATCAGTTAAACACTAATGGCATGTGGAACTTTGAACTGTTTTGCAGTGTCATTACAGCTACAGTGCGTGCGGGCTAGGCACTGATGGAACAGATAGGCTTGTAAGGATGGTCCAAGAAATGCAGCACAGTTCCAAGTCGAAATCTGAAGGTGGGACTTTATATGGAGCCAAAATCACCGGTGGCGGCTCTGGTGGCACCGTTTGTGTTATTGGTAGGAACTCCTTGTGCAGCAGCCAACAAATTCTAGAGGTATGTATATATGTGTCCAGTACGAGAGTAGTAGCATAGTCTATAAGAGTGCTTTTTTCAATATATTTCTCCATAGAGGAACTGACTGAGTTATTACCACCTGATGGATTCTCTCCCACGTTTGTCTCATCAGGTTCAGCAGAAGTACAAAGTAGCAACCGGGTATTTGCCATTTATTTTTGAGGGGTCATCTCCTGGAGCTGGGAAGTTCGGGTACCTGCGAATTCGTCGACGGTAGCTCACCACGCCTTTCCCACTGATGACATTTATTTCTGCTGCTCCATATAGTTAGCTGCCACCAGTCGAGTGTCGCGAATTCTTCACACGATGATGACGACGAAATGGCATTCTGGTCACTAGATATAGCATAGTTATAGACTTATAGCTTAGTTAGTTGAGCAATAGGATTACCAGGTAGCAATTAAGCCCTCTCTCAGAAGAGAGGATTCAATAAGTTGAGAAGGATGAACAAATCCTTGTTATACAAGTTCGTGCATTTAACGTTAAAACGTGTTTGGCGTTGGTTCATCAAAGGGTACTCTATAGTATTACGAAATCTTGCACAAGTATTGACAATTCCATACCAGCTTGATCATTGTTACATGGTTTAACCGGTAAGGTCTTACAATACAAATGCTGGTTATTTGTACTAAACCGATAGCAGTGTACCAAATTGGGATAGTTCATCCATGACATCCATCTCATCAAAGGCCTTGTGATGGGTAAACATGTGCTATAGAAAGTTTCTCTTTTGAATCAGGTGGTTGCAGACTGCAGCTCTTTAATGAACCTGACAGTCATCTCCAGAAACTCGCTCATGTGCAATCTCCTCCACTCCTACCAGGCAAAACCCAGAAATGAGTTTTCGGTCAACATCGATTCCACGTAGACAATGATGAACTACCTTAAATATTGGTTACCTCAACATCCCACTCTCCATACAAGTCAGGATCGTCTTTGTTCAGCCAAATGTAGGTATTCACTTCTAGCTTCTTTTCCTGTCATGAAAAAAACGTCAGTTAACTACAGAGAGAGGCAGGGCTGGTGAAGCAAGTAAATCAGATGAGATCACTGCATTGTTCTTTACCGGGAGCGAAACTTCAAGGACGAGACGCTCGTACTGATCTTCGAACGCATCAAACACTCGCAGTTCAGGATCTGTGATTCCAAACAGGACCCTCCCTGGAACTTGAACTTCCTTGTCTCCTACTACCGGTAAAATGGCAGGGTAGACTTTTTCTCTTATGCTAAACCTGTGACTGCCCACATTCATCAAATTCACCATCAGAGTTCAGAATCATACCAAACAGGGGAAGGGAAAAGCAAAGTAAAGTAACACACTAGCCGTAGAGAATGGCGGGAGAGGATGGAGGGACGCGCTTCAGTAGGATGCTAACAACTTCATCGGCCATCAGGCTTCCGTAAACGAACACCTTGTGACCATCATTGCTTCCACCATCCATAGCCACAGCTGCTGGAGTTGCAGGCTCTGAAATGTCAACGGAAGAGTTATCAAATATCTCCTCCACAAGTTGCAGAGGGCGAGAGCTCTGTACGTACAATCAACGGTTCAGATTTTGGGGCAGTTTGGTTATGAAGGAAATCGCGTTACCATTCATTATTGGGGAGGTGAATCCATCTTTTGATGCAATCCTGGTCTTAGAGTCAGGCTGCTGCACTTCTTCCATGAATTCTGCTGTCATCTTCACAAAATCACTCATGTGTGATTTCTTCCACTCCTTCCCACCCACCAAAACAAGTAAAGGTCAAAAGAAGCTTCAAACTATATGAAGCCTTTCCCATTCAAGCGCCAAACTCAATGGGAGAAAGAAACAAAGAGTTAGTACCTCAAAATCCCACTCTCCATACAATTCAGGATCATCTTTGTTCCCCCAGACATAGGCATTCACTTGTACCTTCTGCTCCTCCTACAAAAAATACAAAAACAAAAAGACTCCATTTTTAAGGAAAGGGAAATGAATGATAACCAAATGGAAGATGGGGTTTTAAAAAAGAAACCAACTTTCGAAAAAACGATCATCACTGTGTTTTACCGGGAGTGAAACTTCAACAGTGTGACGCTCATACTCAACAGCCTCAAACGTATCCAGGATTTCAAGCTCAGGCTGGGTGATCTCACACAGGACTCTACCTTCAACGCTCTTGTCCTCCATGGGTATAATGGCAGGATAAACCCGCCCCTTGATGCCACACCTGTGACTGTCAGAGGCAAATCATCAAACAGCTGGTCTGCAACACTTTCTGATTTGGAGAAAACAGGGGAGAAACAGAGGGCAGAGAAACAGAGGAACATACTAGTTGTTGAGGATGGCGGAGGAGGATTGAGGCACGCGGTTCAGCAGGACGTGAACAACTTCATCGGCCATTAGGCTGCCGTAGACGAACACCATGTGAGCATCCATGGCTGCTGCTGCTGCTACAGAACCCATCTTCCTTCTTCCTTCAGTACTCTGCCTCTCCAAAAGCTTGGTTCGCTTTCGAATTAGTTGAGAGATTGGGCTACGTCCAGAGGCTGGCTGCCACCTTATTTAAACCATTAGTGGCTAATTATTGAGACGTGGATCACGTTACCTTTACATGAAAATGACGAAAATAGTCATTGATTAGCAAAAAAAAAAAAAAAGGAACTAGTAGGTAAATTGGGTACGTATAGCGCGATAAAGCGATAAAAGATATCGAATTCATCGGGATTAGTTTCGATTAATAAAATTTAATCGTCTGATCTCTCATTCCTTACTGTTGCTTCAATAGGGTTATTATAAGGATATGTCGGTATTTAATCTCCAAAATTTCCAGCTAAGTACACATTGGAGACAACATGTCGATAGCTTGGAAGTTAATCAATTTAGGGCTTTCTAAATAACGTACCGTTTAAGCAAACAACCATGATTAGCACGCTCCCATGCACACTTACGTAGACCAAGGAAAGGAAATCTTTTCACACACAAAAAGAAGGAAAGGGAATAGACAAATACTGTTTATTTAAATCAAGTCGTGACAAGAAGGTAATTATAAAGGAAATGCATAGAACAAAGCGCACACAGAGACAGAATGCCATACATGAACCACTAACGTTATTAAATTTGAATTGGATGATTTGTCCCACCTTATCTCATTATCATATTAATTTGGATTTAGAGATGGTAATAGGTCGGATAGATATTAACTATCCATTACTCTATTTTAACCCGTTCTGATTTTATTATATCCATACTTATTCAAATTTCGATAGTATAATTATATTCATATTCGATTCGGTTTCGGGTAGGGGTGGACCCAAGTTGAGGGCTAAAATTTGGAAGAAAAATTAACCAACCATAGGTAGTAGTTTGAGTATGAAAAAAAGTACATAAATGATAGTATATGTGATTCGGATCTATAACACAGTAGTTATTAGTGAACATCTTTCCTATTTTGTTACACTTCCTTTGTTGTTATAATTTTTTCATAAATGTAATTATCAACGTGTAACCCAACCCTTATCCTTAATTTTTTCAAAGTCTAAAACTAAACCCACGAACTAGCCCTTGTCTTCATCGTATTCTAACACATGATTTTATCCTAAGGAGTTTGGTCACCTTTCTTATTCTTTTCTTCTACAGGATTTTGAGAATTATTATCATTGTGTTAAAAATGATGAGACGATGATAGCTACGAAATGTGCCGAGCCTATGTCCTTCCCAATCTAAGGGACAGTGTAGAGCGAACTTACCAGATTCTTCCCGATCCTTTCGGGGGAGGCTTTCTAAATTCCTATTATACCTATTTCGTTATTTTGTGGATCAAAAGGAACCGATGAATTATCTGAGTTGATGACGAAGACTAAATTGAATCTATCATATCCATGGGTCTATTTGTTCCTCAAAGTTGTATTGATTTTATCGGTTGCAACTCCAAATGTTGTTAGAGCTTTTTCAGCTCTGGGTTACATCAATAAAAGTTTCAAAATCGAATAGACTATCAGTTTGTGAGTGATTGTCTAGTAAAATATATTAAATTAGATTTGTTGAGCAATGCAGACATTTAGTGTATTTTACAATTTTTTTCCAAAATATGATAACAAGTCTTGAACTTTCGTGTCATTAATCACAACTATTGTATCACTAATCACAAGTATATTAACATTAGTGGAAAATTATAAAACATTACATAAGTGGAAAATTATAAATAACAAATCACTCATACAAAAAGGAATAATAAAAAAGGAACACTAGTTCATGAGACGCTATATGCCTATATGTATACTATAATGATTCATACAAAACATTGTATATGCATGTATAATCTAGCATGTTCGTATTGGATAGTAAGAAAACCATACTCACTCATTAATCGTAATTATTCGGGTTCGTACCCATACTACTAGATATTTTATTTAATCCATATCTTATCCTATTCAATTGAATTCGAACAACTATCCATAATTATGACTATTGAACCACCCACCAAACTAAACACAGTGTGGTGGCTTTCTCTTCGTTCGTTCGTTCATTCGTTCATCACTGACATCCTTTCATTTTCTTATTTGTGCATATTCAGCTTTGTGGATCCAAGTCCCAATATTGTATGCTCCAATTATTGAACCAGCTCAGCTCCAATTCATGACTGTGTCTTCCATTCACGTTGAAAGTAGAAGCCAATGCAAGTCTACCTTTTATGATTCATTAAGCTCCAGTTATTGCTCTCTTATTCATTTAGCCAAAGACTGCAACTTTTATGCGTTCTAGTGCCTTGTTCTCCGTGACATCAGGTCCCATACACGCATTCTAGGACTTAACTTAAGATACAAGCATTCTAGGTCGAATCAGAGTAGGTAAAATATATGCAAATTGTACTCTCTATCACATACACGTCACCATCGATATGGTGGTTAACAAAAATCAATCGAAGACAATTCTAGATTAGACAGAGAAATGACATTGCATGCAGGTCATTCGATCAGTGATCTCGAGGCCACAGGAAATTCAACACCGCCACATAGAGAAAACACCATTCGAAGGTGTCACAGAACAGCAAACATGCTCATAAACTATAAGACTTGCACATCATCTTACAGTAAATGAAGTGTGTTCATATACGCCATATTGATGTACCAAACCGATTATATCAACTACCTAGCGCCCGAGAGGACTGCAGCGGACGCTGTAAGGACGTCTTTACAGATGGTGTTGCAAGCACCGGATACCAGGGCCAATGTTGAAGGACCATTTCTTATATGGTTAACAGTTGGATGTGACGAGGGATGAAGTAAATCAATCCAACAGAGTAAAACAGAAGATCTGAAGTAATTCACTAACAACCGTAAAAGAGCCAAAACAGTACATTACAAATGCAGCAGCTCATCAGGATATTCATAAACCCAGAACCTTTTTTAGAAATGGAAGGAGTACATAGAACCAAACCAACTGATACTGAAAGGGGTTTTCGGGCATAACTACGAAATGCCAACAGCATCTACCAACGTCATACCTTCCTTCAGATGTTCATTGGCTCAGGGCTTTGTCCTTGTGCATTGAGTATATCCAGTAACGAGTTCTGTGCCTCCAACTCTTCATGCCACAGAGGTAGAGTGTCACCAGGGTAGAAGTTTCTCGTCACTCCATCAGAGTTGATCTACCCAAAAGAAGGGAAACCAAAGGGGTTTTTCAGTTGCATTCTTATGAACAAACTCAAACTATAAAGAGCTCTGAAGCCAGATACTTACAACTACAGTGCGAACGACACCACCGCTTGCGCCATCTCTTGCTATGGCAAGGGAAACTGCCTTCACCACTAATTGCTGCATGCACCAAAGCAGAAGGAAGAATAAAAACATTGCTGATATTATCGATTCGTCCCCATTATGGGAGGCAGGAGGGTTCTTTAACAGTCTGTTACCTCAGCTTCCTCTTTGGTCATGCCTTCTTTCCAAACTTGATCAAAGAACCCATATAAGTAACTGGAGCCAGATCCTACAAAATATCATTCATTATCTTCCCATTGCCTACAACTATCACGATAATACATTCCTACTTCTTTAATATGATAACATTAATGAGACCTGCCAACCATGGTTATAGTCGGTTTAATCCTTGCTCGATTCCCTACTTCATCCAGACTAGTTTGTCCTCTTACTCAACCCAATATTCATAACTTTAGAAGTGTAACATCTTATTATGTGTACCAAAACCCAAAAGAATTGAAGAGGCGGAATACATAGGCAAATGACGAAAGAAGCATACACACAGTAAAAGCTTAAGAAAGTGTTGCCTAGGCTACAATTTAATCGACCTAATTATGGTTACCCATGAAAAATCTTATCAGACCATTCATAAATGGAACATGAATAGAAGCCGAAACAAGAAGATATGCACATCATTCTCCACGCAGATAACTACAAAAAGAAGTACCTCCAATAGCAAAGGGTGCCTCTACCAATGTTCCACCAAGAGGAACTCCATAAATTTTCCCGCCTTCATACTTGTCCCATCCACCAATAATGAGACCAGTTTGTAGCATGTTCTGGAAGTCGAGAGAAAACATGAAGTCAAAGTTAGTACCCAAAGAAAAATAGGTAAAGCAACAAGCAGCTCTCTACCTACCAGAACACTCTACTTCGTAACCAGATTTTCCCCCCATCTCCTCTCAGAGAACCCTTTTTTCACTAGATACTTTATAGCAGGAAAGACAACTCGAAACCAACCTTATTGCCATAAGATATTAATCGGACAAGGTTTGCAGCAACTTTCACTGTTGCAGGCTGTCCCAGTTGTATTCTGCAAAAGAAATGAAACATAGTAGATAAGACTTCTAAAAGATAACCTTAACAAGGACTGAAAGCTGCCTGCTTCTACATTGGCAAACAGAAACAACTACATATGAAATAAGAAATCTCCCCAGAATATCATCACGTTTAGGCATCGAATGGAGTATCTGTCAACAACTATGATGCACATAATCCAACAAAGCTTTACCCTGCTAAATATGAACCAGCATCCTGGTGTAGATAATGCAGCCACACAATGGCAAGCAGTGGTTTTTCTTATCCCTGATAACTATAGGGTTTCGCCCGAGTTCTAAAATTTGTCAGTAATTGTTGGTTCTTGGGAGCTGAATGCAGAACCATACGGACAATATTTTCAAGAGGGTAGTTTTTCTATATCACTAGTTCCTAACTCTGGTTATTCTTTCTAACATGTAGTCTCGAGCATATGACGGAGGAACTGGTTCACAAACCCCCAGTCACATAACAGTGATAAGCTAAGCCCCGATATTTTCATAATGGGTTAAAATAGACGAAGGCACAAGAATGTAAGCAAAGCATCATAAGGCAGGTCAACTCACGTGTGTTGATGCAAGAAGTATCGTACATAGTCAGAAACAATCTGGGAATCAGCAGCCTGCATCATAGGAGAACATGATCATAAATTCCGAAGCCCACAAACAGCTTTGAGAGGATCATTAAGAGTAATGCAATTGATGCCTGAGCTGAAATTGGAGAGCAAATGCCCCAGAACAAACTATTCCAAGCATCTACGCCAAAGTTCAACAAGCACTAGTGTTCACAATAATTGCAAAAGCTGCCATTAGTACCGATCCAGAACGACAAACGTAGACGTTGTCGGTGAGCTGGGTAATCTTGTCCGAAGCCCTGTTAGCGACGTACATTCCTACAATTTGCAGACACCGAAATTAGTCAGAACCAAAACCCTAAAATCGCATAATTCTTTGATCGAGTCCATACCCAACAAAAATGTCCTCTCTTTTCACTATCAAATCAACATTAGCGACCTCCTCAGTTCTATGAATGAACGAGAAACCCCAACACTAATAAATTTAGCAGGACGAGTTCTGTGCTTAACCTACCGGTGCTGGTACGGGAATCTGCACCGAGGATAACGCCGCCGTTGTAAGTGACGCCGATGATGGTGGTGCCCATCGAGTGGGGAGCATTCAGATCCTGGAGAGTCGTATCCATTGTAGCAAATCCTAGCGACGATAAGCGGGAAGGGATATTTTCGATTGATGGAAGTAAATAAGCTTTCGGGCTCGACGATACTGAGTTTCTGATTTATATTTTTAGACCTAATGCTTCGTAGAGAACAAGTAAGAGATTAAAAGTTCAATTTCCATTTTCCATTTTTCCTTTGAGCGTTAAATGCCAAATTTAACCCCTAAACTTTACATTTTATCAAAATGACCCTTGAACTATGATTTATCCTTAATTGGCCCTTGAACTTGTTGACGATTCCTGAACGAGCCCTTTTCTATTTTTCTGTAAACCATATAGAAGAAAATTACATATTTCCTCTTAGGGAAGAAAGGTTGTACTAGAAGAAGAAATCGATTACAAAGACTTGGTGTCAGAAAAGACGATTACGTGATGCTCCACGAGAGCTTCATCGAGACCCAACATGACCTACTCAAAGTTAACATCGTTGAATGGTGCCCTCGTGCCCCAAATATGGCCACATTGTTGGTTATGTGCCGTAAAATCGTAAATGATGATTGTAGTAATACGTATAAATCTTCTTCATCAACGTAAAACATATTTATGGCAATTCAAACAATATGATTTGCTTGTGTTCTCTGTCATGAACAAATGATTTCAAAAGAAAAGTATAGAGCCTCAACGTTCCTAACATGAGAATCAAGGTTGACATAATGCGCCTTGAATTAGCTTGTGAGTAAAATTCATTTCTTCAACTATTATGCCACAAGTACAACAAGAATTCTACATATCAAAGGACCCAGAACGACGTTGCAAGCCTGCTTGCTTTCCCTGTGCTCTACTACCAAAATTGCTGAGGGAGGAACTCTTCTGCCTTAAAGAAGTGTGTTCGCTTCAGTCGGATGGTCCAATCATCTTCTCAGGTACAACCAGCTGATCGAACTCATCGCCGGTCAGAACTGCCAATTTCAGTGCAGCTTCCTGCAGACATCATTACCGGTATATATGTTCAAGTTCCCTCATGTCATTGGGGAAAACACACACAAAACAGAACGCCACCAGCCCTTTCTTGTAACCAATGGAAAGAAATAAAGAATCACACAAGGAGTTCGGAGAAGGAGTAGTAACCTTCAAAGTAAGTCCTTCCTTGTGAGCAAGCTTAGCAAGTGCAGCGGCATTGTCATACCCAATTTTCTACGGCGAAATCAACAGTGCAACAAGATCAGCAATCAGCAGGTTAAGAAAGTGAAGGCTGAGTTTTAAATGATATTATTATTCGAATGGATCGAGAGAACTTACGGGATTCAGGGATGTCACGAGCATTAGTGACTGAAAAAGGCCGACAAAAGAAAAATCCATCAGGGTTCATTAGCCATTGCAGTCCAATACTTATAGGTAGTTTCTACTATTCATTCCAATTACTTACCTCGTGCAGCAACTTGGAAATTCTTTCCTTGTTAGCTTGAATTCCCTTCACGCAGTTCTTTTCAAACGAAGCAGATGCATCTCCAAGCAATCTTACCGACTGTTTCACAGGTTTTTGAACAGGACAATGCACTGAGTATGCAATACATCTTGGTTTTATAGATACTTGGCACAAAGGAACAAGATAATTTGAGGAACATAACATACATGAAGGAGGTTACTAGCAATCATAGGCTTGAATACATTCAACTCAAAGTGGCCATTTGATCCACCAACAGTTAAGGCCACATGGTTCCCCATAACCTGTATGGATATAACAATCATGTGACTGGAGAGAATATACATAATCACAACCTGGATCATATTGTCAGAAGTACGAAGATGAACAACAATAATTAAGGAAGAAGCTCTGCAGCTAAAGATGAAAAAGAAAACAAAAACAGAATTTACCTGAGCACAGACCATAGTAAGTGCCTCACATTGAGTGGGATTAACCTTCCCCTGCAATAAGTCGAACCATAATGAGTGAAAACCGTCAATCCAACTTCATCCGTCAACAAAAACATTTGTGTATGAAAATATCTTAAAATATATATATATACCGGCATGATACTGCTACCAGGCTCATTTTCTGGAAGAGTAAGTTCGCCAAGCCCACATCTTGGACCGCTGATCAAATGAAACGATAAAAGAACTTCATGAAAATGTGGGAAGAAATTCAGAGACAGAGGGGTTTATTCTCTAGATATTGTATATTCACCTTCCTAGGAAGCGTATATCATTGGCAATCTTCATCAATGAAGTAGCAATGGTGTTGAGAGCTCCACTACATTCAACAAAAGCATCATGTGCAGCCTAACAAGTTTCAAGTCTTTTCAGCAAAGCATAGTTGTTCTCTCCCCAGCGTAATGTAGCACAAACATTAACGAATGGAAAATCACATAGTCTTTAATATAAGCAACAAAACTAAAACTAACCAGAGCTTCAAATTTGTTCTCTGCTGTAACAAATGGTAGTCTAGTTTCTTCAGCTACAGCTTGAGCAATCTTTGCATCAAACCTATAGGTCCATAAAGAACAGATCCATCAAAAGGCCAATGAATGCCCTGTGAACCATTTAGATCAGACTATAAAAGTTTAAGGTCCCTTTTGAAACATGATTATTCAAGAAAAAAGCTAATGTAACCTGAGGGAAGTCAACTACAAATAAGGAATTGCCCGAAATAAAATGGCGCATTCCCGAGCCATGATTGCATCAAAAGATATTCCATATTTCATTACAATATATTTTAAAAAAAAGTATAATAAGAGCATCATACATGGATCTTAACCTTCTTTTCGTGTTCAATTATCTAATAAGGTATATGTAATAGTAATGTTAAACTACATGTAAACAGAGTGGATCTTTACCTTCTTTTGGAATTCGTTTATCTAATAAGGTGTATGTAATAGTAATGTTAAACTACATGCAAACAGAGCTCTAGTGATGAAAACAGTCAGACGCATGCAAACACTAGCAAAGAGCACTTGCAAGGGCCCAAAAGCACAGAGAAGATATCTTACCCTTTCTTGGTGTTCAAGCCAGTTCCAACTGCGGTTCCACCTTGAGCAAGCTGCATTCAACATTCCCAAGTTGTCAATTCATCTATGGAACAGGGGAATGGGAAAAACAGAATTGTGAATACATATGTGGAACAGAAGCCAACCTGATACATGCGGGGTAGAGTGCAAGTGACACGATCAATTCCATATTGCAACTGGAAACAACACAAAAGGATGAGGAAAGGACAACTTATTACGAAAAAGTTGAAGACAAAAAGAAAAGTGATGATGGATCTCACTTGGGTGCTATAGCCACTAAACTCTTGACCAAGCGTCAATGGGGTTGCATCTTGAGTATGAGTACGCCCAATCTTAACGATATCCTTGAATTCAATAGACTGAGGCAGAAGAAGATACACAAAGTGACTCAAAAGTTGAGCAGTAGCCAATTAGTCGTAACATTCATGTTGAAAGCATAAAGATGTACTACTGAGAATGCAGCCTATGAAGTTGAAACAAACACATGGATACCAGAAAGATTTTTCACATGGAAAAACCAGAGATAATGCAGGAAAACTAAGAGATAGGCAGCTGGAACAGTTAAACTTGAAGACAACAGTTACCTTTGTATGTACAGTAGCATACAAAGTCTTCAAATTTGGCAACAATCTTGAGTTTATTTCCATTGCAGATGCTATGTGCATCACCTACAAATATAAGAGATGACCAACATGAAAAAAGGAGCAATTTTAATTTCAACATGGAAAATACACATAAAGAGCATAAAGTAAAACATATTAGTGAGTTAAGTAGAAGATTAAATAGTGAATTGTGCTTACAGTTGGAAAAGTGTCATTGGAAGATTGTGATCTATTAACATGGTCATTTGGGTGCACATACTTCTCACCACGCTTATGGCCAAGGATTTCAGCAGCTCTATTGGCAATAACCTGGTAATTGGTAAATGTGTAATGAACATGATCAACTGATAGGGAAAAAACTCGAAGCAGATCAATTAACTTCATAATGATAATACACATTCAACCATCTTCACCATGAATAAACTCGGTAGAGCTATATGTTCTGTGTCTGGTTTAAGAGCATCAGATTCCCTTCACATTTTAGCACTAATCTGATGGCCACTGACTAATAATGGTCAAAATGTCGACGAATGAGAAGTAAATTGAAAACTTTGCTGACTATACTAGATCAACAGAGCATAGATCATAACCCTGACCTCGTTAGCATTCATGTTGCTTTGAGTACCACTACCAGTCTGCCAAATGACGAGTGGAAAATGTTCATTTAGCATTCCATCCGCCACTTCTTGTGCAGCCTGCATGATGGCCTTACCAATGGCTGGATCAAGCCCGTATTCCATGTTCACCTGCAACCAGTACATACACACCGCAGAAGAATTCCCATTTCAGAACTTCAATCTGAATCGTGGGAACAATTGGGTTTGGTTCCAATCAGAGAGAAGAGCAAGAATTTCGAGACCTTTGCCGCACATTTCTTGAGGACGCCGAAGGCACGAATTATTGGCTCCGGCATCCGCTCGCGCTCCCCGCCAATTTCAAAATTCTGCAATGATCTTTGAGTTTGCGCGCCCCACAGCCTGCAGAAGTGAAGGAAGTCGTTGCAGCGAATCAGAGAGAAATTGATTATGAAACAATGGCATTTTGGAAAAAGGGAATCGAGAATCAACCAAAAAAACTTACTTATCAGCAGGAACTTGAATTGGCCCAAATGTGTCTCGCTCTTCTCTGAAGCCATTTGAAGGCTGCAAACAATGTATGTTGATGTAATCAATGTGCGTTAATCGCGACTGTGATAGATGCATCAACTTACGCTAAATTGCTAACGTAGTCTCTCTCTTTCTCTCATCCCTTCCCCTCTCTCAATCCCGGCACCATTAATTATGACGACTGCAACGACGACGGCGGTGGCAGAGGCATGCTACGATGAAGGCCGGCTGCCGCCGGCAGTGGCGAATGAAGAGGAGGACATTTCCTTCTGCACTACTGTAACGTCGTCGTTTGCTTACCTGTTCCGTTTGTACTTAGCTTGCTACATGGGCTTTGGGTCCAAGAATTTTGTCCAAGGGCCTTGCGATATGAAGAAATAATGAGCCTAATAGCCTAACAATAGGCCCAACTCGTCATTCTCATTCAATTTGCTTGAGCACCCCCTTAATATTTTATTTCATATTTTAATCATAATTATTTTTATTTTTTATAATGGATTTTTAATCATAATTATTAGTTTATATTTTCTTCAGTTTACATAATTTTTTTACTAACCCACTCGAAGAAAGATAGAACTAACTCGTCTACATGCACACAAATATAAACGATAGCTTGTGAACTTTTTATTTTAAGAACAAAAACTATTTCTTCCAAATTCATAACATTATCAAAGTAATCAATGTAATGTCCCTTTATATGTGCTATATTACAGATTATATATGTGATAGTCTAAATAATAACTTATAGTGAAATACGGATACATGGATGCTTACAAGCTTATTGAGCACAAAACTCGAATTGAAATAAGCACAATTGACACCCGCGATAACATTAAGATCACACGAATGTGTATGGGAGGAATCAAACGAAACAAACAAGAAGAATATTGACCTGTTGAGGAGTTGAGGCCATGATTAACACGAACAATGTGATGCCCGAAATGAGATGAAACTATAGAGACAGAGACTAATGATCGATGAGAAAGGAAGAAATTCGTTACGAAAGAAAAAAGAAAACCTATATATGTATTGTTGCTCAAACATGTTATTGTACGGTATACAAAATCTTGTATAATGATATGTCTCAAAAGTTCCGTAATGATTGCTCGTCCATTCCATAGCTTTCGGGACAATTGTATTGGGCGGGAGGGCATAGGAAGCGGAGAACGAGTGAGCGATAGATGAATTTTTAGAACTTCAGAAAATCAGTTGTTTAACGTCTGGTCTTTTTACTTGATAAAACCACAGTAGAGAAACACGGTAGAAAAGAAAAGAAAATAAAAGAAAAGAAGAGACGTTGAATAACAATAAGTAATTCCATTTATTCATTTTTGGGAAACTATTTTGTAAATAATGGAGTCAAGACTAGATCAGGATTTGTTGAAAGATCTTTCTGTAATATTTGTTTTGTTTCATTAGAGGGTGAATGCATTGTTAAAAAATAAAAACTATGCATGAACGTATATGAATCAGTAGAATTAACGTATATCTATAAAGAAATTCACATTATTGGGTAGATAATAAAAAAAAATCGATAATTTTGTTGATAAATTTAGAGCATAAACATAAGTAAAAACTAGGCTATGATGTGTTTAACAATGACATAACTAATGTGGTATGAGTAGTATGATAAGTATTGTATTATACAACGAGTTATTACTGTTAGAGAACCTCCACATGGAGCACATAGTTGTTATTCAGATTTGATTTCCAATTTTTATCAGAATATATGCTAAGGTTCTTATGATTAAAAATATATAGGGACTTTAAGTAACTGCCCTATTCTACATCAGCATTGAAGCTATGCTCCTATTTATCTCTTTAGCCTCTTTTTGTTTTGTTTTGTTATGAGTTTATGGTAGTTACATGTTTTTTATTGGCAATTACCATTTTCCGAATGCGAGATCGACTGATATCTAATATTGAGTTATACGAAGAGTTATCGCTATTAAAGAACCTTCATTTAGTTGATCAGATTGGTTTTCTGATTTCGCGAGGAAGAGAATAATCATGGTTTTATACACTAAGATTCTTACTTTATAAAAAGTCTCTATTGTTAATTATATACTTCTGACATTAAAATTGTGCACATTACATATTATTGTGAGCTCGAGTGCTCGACTAGTAGTCAGTGTTAAATAAAAATAGTTGTTTGACTATGTTTTCAATGAAGGTTAGTTTATATGCAACCCCAATTGATATATGATATGATATCAGAAAAGAAGAACTGGAAGTGTCTACAAATCAATAGCTACATAGATACTATTCGTTAAACCACCGAGGGACAAGAAAGCGGTGATATTATTACCATACTAGCTTACAGGTCTAATTCCATCAACAAGATGAGATCAATAGTAAGTGCAATCAAACAAAATTTATTACTGGTTGGAATTACTATACTTTGTATGATGGTAAATAATTCAAATTTACTTGAGTTTGATGCGGGTATAACAAAAAACCTTACTTTAAATTTATCCCACCAATGTTTTTGGCGAGCTTATTCAACGTTCGAGTTTATTGACATCTACTAGACCTACTCCAAAAAGCTCCAACCAAACTTCCTGAGCATTTGATTTTGTGAACTTTCATCTTAAAATAACATGCATTACTCTAGCTTTAATTTAAAAGCGAATATCCAGCTTGGGTGCATGGGTTTGGTTGTGAAGGTAACTCAGTTTGTTATGATAATTACTGAATCAGATGTCATCCTTGCAAACAGTGGCGTAGCCAAGATTTTATTCAAGGGGGTGCCATAAAAAAAATTACATATGTTGTCTCATGTTTCATATTGTGAAATTATTTTATAAATATATGAATCGGTTAAACTATCAAGATTTCATACTTAATTTATCCCACCAAATAACTATCCACAATATCAATTCACTAGATTTGACGATTGATATTTAGCATTTAATATCATTATTAACTTAATATTACTACTAATATTTTGACCTTTTTCCAAATATAAGGGGTGCCATGGAACCCCCTTGGTGTGTTCTAGCTACGCCCCTGCTTGCAAATGGAGGCGATGGACCTCTCATTGTGTTCATTACATCAATTCGTCACTCAATACAATGGTCAATGGTAATAAAACATATTTGTTGCTTTATTATCAATCTACCCATTGACAAATAAAAATCATGTCGGTTAATTAAATGGCCGTCAATTTTATGGTGAGAATACCTTCTCCTCATAGAGAGCGACCTTGGTGTCGGGGAATCCAAGAATTTAAAAAGTCATTAGCTTTGTGATAAGGTGAAATTTATGATAATTTAATCCACGTGTTTTGTTATGCATTATATTTGTACGTATGAAGTTACACAAAAATAGGTTTACTTATCATTATTTTACGAAAAATGGCGACGGATATGAACTACCTTCTCGGGCGAGAACCAAGGTCACAACCCGTGCATGAAATTTGTGAACTAAAAATTGACGATGGAGAAGAGGCGATTACCAATTTAAATCAAATAATTCATTATCAAATGCTAACACTTTATGTAATATGATGCTTATACCATCAAATGTAAGGTTGTCAAAGTTACAAATGAGTGTTATGCCGGATGTGGAACATGTTCACAAAAACTCAAAGACACAAATGAGTACTTGTGTGGGAATTACACAATGCCATCAAATATGACAACAGAACAAACTATTAAAATTGCAACCATTATTAATCTAAACATGGGTTTGATATATAGTGTGGTGATGAATATATGTGGCACAAAGTTGGTTGTTTAATTCTCCCACACTCATATTCTCAACGAAACAATAGATCGTTTGTTAATAATTGGTAAAGCATGAAAATGATACAGTAGGAAGCGAGAGAACCTCCTTATAGATTCGAATTGACGACCTTTTTTCCCCTCTTCTTTTGACTGGATGGATTGATCAAATTTGAGTTATATGCTCAAGGAAGGAAAAACAGCGAGGTGAATTGAATTAACATATATTTTATAAAGTTATTTAACATTTTTGGAGCACACAACCTTTGATTGGTTAAACTTAAGTTGCCAAAGTATGTCAATGTCCCACATACAGATTTTGTCCATCATCTACTAACATATTATCAAAAGTTTGTAAGTATGAGATTGTTAAAGCTATCAATTTTTATAACATGCTTACAAGGTCCGAGGTTATGCTCTTTCTACATCTTCATTTATTTAGCTGAGTCATGTGGGAAATGGTTGGTTATTCAACTAATTAATTAATTCTCACACACTTATATTCCCAACCCACTATAAATACAAATGAGTTTTGGTTCGGTTGGACGGATGGATTTGATTATATCTCTTTTTGTTTATCCCCAAAATTGTTGTTTTGTGTTGGGAGGAGAACTAGATCTTTGAAACATAGCCAGCAAAACACAATATGAGTAAGGTACAAATAAAATACGAACGGGAAGTGAACTTCATTTATAAACTAATGGTACGTTGAATAATACGCAAATATCTAAAATTAATAATTTACACAATAATTGAACATATGAATAATAGTTAAATCAACCATTTAACTCATAAAATATGGATATGAAATATATCATACGTATTTTACACGTGCTCCATATGGGAGACATCAAATTAACCGCAAAATACAAAACATGTCGAGAATAATACGGATATGAAAATTTTAAACCGATAAAAGACAAACTATCTTACATATTTAGCCTTGAATTATATTACTAATTATACTTTGAAGCCATCCCTATATATTTTGATCTTGTCTTGTGACTGTTCCCGTAATTTATTAATTTGAATTATGGTTTGAATTATTATATTATACTTTGAAAACCAACAACTTGCTGAACATTTGCTTCCCACTAATCACGAATCACGATTAATAAAGAATGGAGCATGAAGATAGGTCCAAAATTAATTTTTTCGCACTAACAAAACCAGTAATTATTATAAACTTGAAAAACAACGGGTTCTCCCGCTCGTTTCTCTATTTCAACGCAATTTGCGTTGCTTTAACAAAAAAAAAAAAAGAGTAAAGTGATGTAATAGGAGAATTACCAGGGATCGGATTGGATAATTGCCAATCAGTCTGAAATCTGAATTGCCTGGGAGAGTCGTTGTAATAACAGAAATTTCTCGCTCTTCTCTCTTCCTGTACTTATCCTCTTTTTCTCTGCACTTTCCTCCATTTTCCCAGCAACCAAACACTCGTCAAGAACTCTCCAGTACAATTGACATCGAGATTCATCACTGATGAATCTCGGTGAGGGTTTAGGGTTTGAGGGAGGAGACGAATTGAATTGAACTCGTTACTAGGGATTGAATTCTGGGAACGTAAATGGATATCTGCGATTAAGAAAAGAAAATTGGTAAAGTCTTCTCTCTTTCTGTACTTATCCTCTTTTTCTCTGCACTTTCCTCCATTTTCCCAGCAACCAAACACTCGTCAAGAACTCTCCAGTACGATTGACATCGAGATTCATCACTCTCCTTTCTTCCTTTTCCTTTCTACTTTACCAATTTTCTTTTCTTAATCGCAGATATCCATTTACGTTTCCCAGAATTCAATCCCTAGTAACGAGTTCAATTCAATTCGTCTGCTCCCTCAAACCCTAAACCCTCACCGAGATTCACCACTTTCCTTTCTTCCATCGCTCGCCATACCCAACAACTCGTCGACGGTTTCTCGCTCTCCCAGAAGGTAACGTCTCACAACATCTCACTCCTATTCTATTTCTCAGAGTCCCTTTCTCTCTCTCTCTTACTTTCCCCTTTCTCTGTTCTGCTTCTCTTCTGCTGCACGGAAAGAGATCGCCAGCAATCCTAAAGGTGACATCCACCGCCATACGCAGCATCTCGCCGCAAATTACAACTTTCGAAGGCGTAGAGCTCCTCTTTGCGGATTCCTTGCAGATTCCGACGGTTTCTTGCTTCCCAGAAAGTGACGTCTCACAACTCGTTTCTTCCTTCGTACTTTAGCGATTTGGGTTCCTAATCGTAGAAATCCGTTGCCTTTTCCCATGACTCAATTCGTTTTCTTTATTATTTCTTCTTCTTAAGAAACATGGTTGATGATGATTTGCGTTGCTAATGCAGAAATCCGTTTCCGTTTCTTCCTACCTACTTTAGCGATCTGGGTTCCTAATCGTAGAAATCCGTTGCCTTTTCCCAGGACTCAATTCGTTTTCTTTATTATTTCTTCTCCTTAAGAAACATGGATGATGATGATTTGCATTGCTAATTGTAGAAATCCGTTTCCGTTTCTTCCTTCGTACTTTAGCGATCTGGGTTCCTAATCGTAGAAATCAGTTGCCTTTTCCCAGGACTCAATTCGTTTTCTTTATTATTTCTTCTCCTTAAGTAACATGGATGATATCAGGGCAGGCCAATTGAAATTTCAACTGGACGACACCCTATGAACTTCTACACAACAAACGAACAGATCTTTCTCAGTTAAGGGTTTTTGGCTGTTTATCCTTTGCTAGCACTCTGGGTAACCACCAAACTAAATTCCAACCTAGAGCTAGAAAGGGTGTTTTTATAGGGTTCACTTCAGGGATTAAGGGTTATCTGATTTAGGACCTTAATAGTCATGAAACTTATATCTCCAGAGACGTTGTTTTTTATGAGAATGATTTTCCCTTCAAAAGTCTAGCAAGCAGTGATGTACCACCTACCCCAAACAATTGTTCTCTCTTCCCCTCACCACCTTCACCACATGTTTTTGATGACTTCTTTTTCCTTCCAACGTCTTCATCTCTGCTTATTTGAAATTTCAATTGGCCTGTCCTGCTAGATGATGATGATTTGCGTTGCTAATTGTAGAAATCCATTTCCTTTTCTCAGGACTCAATTCGTTTTCTTTATTCATTTTTCTCCTCAAGAACCATGGAGGATGATGATGATCGCGAAGTCGATCCAGATCTCAGGTAAATCACTGCTTGGGTTCAACACTCAGTCTTGTATTTCTTCCTAGTGTATGGTTTAATCTTTTTTTTTTTTACATGCACAGCTCTGTATCTGAAGAAGATTCACAAGAGTAAGTTATCCTCTAAATTCTATAAAATCTTCTATTTCTCTAGCTTTACTTTGCTAATGATATATTGTTCTGATTTGCCTAACAGACTTGAATCCGATGGTTCTCCTCAAAAGTCTGATGATGGTGATCCTGATAATGGGGACTATGGGTAGGTTTCCTTCTTTGTAATGATTTTTCCTTTTCTGGGGTTTTGGTTAATGATTATATCCTTTCATTTCATCTATGTAAACAGCCGGTTTTATAGGAAGCGAAAGTCTGCAGATTCCAAACATGCTAGCAAGATTCTTGTGCGAATGCCATCTCCAAAGCCCGAATGGACAGTTGATCTTGTGTTGTCCTGTATGGCATTCAGGAAGATCAATGAGCATGCTCAATGGATTGCTCTTGATCTCGGTCGTAAATCGCTCGATTTTCTGGGTGATGTAATGATTGCTTGATTCGGCAGGGTTATTTCTTATTTGCGGAAATTTAATCTTGCCCCAGAGACTGCTGAGGCAATAGCTAAGCTGGAGGAGGAAAGACAGGCTTTAACTGATATGCAGATTGTGGGGGCTGTTGTGAATGATCAAGAATCTCAGGCTACTGCTTTGTTGGATATTTTAGGAGGTGGATTTAGTTACATCCCTTATCCTTATCGTGGTTTGGATGCTGGTGAAGTTAATGAAATAGAACAGACCGATCCAAGTTTGTCTGCTGAGAGTGTGGTTTTTGGTCTCCTCCAAGTGCTGCCACAGCTCCACAGATGTTGTGAGAACATCGAAAGAAAAGATTACAAAATGAATCTCAAATCAAAATTTCTATGTGACTCCAACAACTCATATATTAACTTAATTTGTAATAATCCATGCAGCATTTTATGTGCAAGTCAAAACATGGTTAACATTATTAACCTCATAATCATAATTTCTTAGTCCATGATTATTAATGATGATCTAAATAAACTAACTCATTTTCAGTTTTTGGAATGAAAATTTGTGTTTTGATACACAAATCAATGAAGAAAAGGGCGTAGAAGAAAGCCATTAAAGCTGAAGATGAAGTACATTCTCAATCTTCATAGGGATACAAAACGCTCCTCATATCATCGACAATAGAAGTCAAACTAAACCCAGTCTTCAACCTTTCAAGGAGGTGCTTCAAGGATTTAATATCTTGTTTCAAAAGTCTCAATTCGACCACAAATTCTTCATCATTCATAGACAGCTCCAAAAAATCAATTCTTTCTTTCATCGCATACACTTGGAGTTGTGGCTCTTGCTCTCGTTTTTCCTTTTTTAAAGATTTTTTTCATTCTTTATCTTATTGTTGGATTGAATGTTCTAGTTAATCTTTCAAGAGTAAGTTGTGCTGAAATTATGGATGATGTTTATGGATGAATTGGTCTATGGATGATGTTATATCAGTTTTGTGCTCTTGTAACAAACTAATCATTCGATCAATCAATTTTTTATTCACATTTCTCATTCTGTAAGTCAATTTAACCAATTAGTCAATTTAATTCTTTCACTAACATTTTCTTCTATAAGTCATGTCCTTTTAAACTAAAACTAGATCAGTTAATTATTTTAATTTCTAAATTTGTATGTTTAAAGATTCTATAACCTCATTTAACTTTCACATTTTGTTTTATAAATCATGTACTTTATCAAGTTCTTTAACTTTTATATTCTTATGTTTATCATTTTTTTTTTGCATATAAGTATTTTTTTCACAGACAATCCATTTAAGACGAACCAGATCGTGTGTTGTGCATGGGAAGAGAGCGAGATCAACTCACAAACGATTAGAAAATGAAGGATCAATCCTTTTAAGATGACGGATCTTCGTTTTCCAAACATAAGAATATTGGAAAACATGCTACAAATTGAAATGAATGATTGATTTTTATTCATAATTTACTAACTTGTTTTAAACATAACACAACAGAAACGGTGTGTACAATACAATACACCCAAAATCAGATGTGAAACACTAGATTATATCATACATAGATTGCATACAATTTGTTTGATCAAGGACAATTTTAAGATGATTTATTCTAATTCTACAAAAAAAAAAAAATCCAGCCCATTGATACTTTCTCTAGTCTTCCCTTTAAGTACAAGCAGTACTATTTATATTTAGGGTAAATACAATTTATTAGCCAAACTTATTATTTTAAATAAAATAATATCCAAACCTTTTCAAAAATAATTTATTAGTCAAACCGTCAACTTTTCATCCGGTCAATTGTTAGTTGACTCTGATATGACAAATGAATTGCTTACTCAGTACCCTTATTTATCAACTCAACCCAATAATATCATAATAAAATCGATTGGAAAAAATTATACATTTGTGAAGTTACATATATAATCTTACTCATATAATTTATTTTTAATGCTTCTCTTTGTCTCTCTTTTGTTTTTTTATCCCCTCTATTTCTCTCTCCCTATGCAATATCATTAGACTTCATATAAGAAACCCATTTTTCCACAAAAATAGAGAAAGTTAGCTAGTAGCATATCCCCTCCAACAAACCACACTAAAAAAGAGTCACCAATTCCCCTCTTTGTCGTCTCTCTTTTCCTTCCCCAAAGTTTCTTGTCTCCTCACCATTATCTCCACCACCACACCACACCTCAACATAACCAAAACCCCTCCTTAATTACAACCATCTCCACCATGATCACTCGTCGCAAAACCACCTCCGCCATCATTACTACCCTCACTTATCATAATCACCATCGTAATTACATCTCCATGAGTTCTTGCTTCCCTGCTGCTCTGAGTCTGGACCCAAAATCTGTATGTTCCATCATACATGCCTCGCAACTCCGCATACCTTGGAATTCAAGGGTGGATTTAGTGACCTTTCCTACCCTTACAGAGATATAGCTGCTGCTGGTCAAGTGGTCGAACAAGCTGAACTGAATCCTTTGATGAGATTGTTGTCTGTGGAGTTCGATGAGGTTAGAGTATGCGGGAAGTTGGCCCGCTGTTGTACCGAATCTGGTCTGTTTTTTTTTTTGTATGGTATTATAATTCATGTTGAAGCTCTTTATTATCTTTGAATAGTTTATTTCTTATTTTGCAGAGCATGGCCATAACTTGTCCAAGCGTGCTGCAGCCTTCTTCAAAGGAAGATTTGTCAAACAGTACCTCTCCACTGCTTTAGCAATATGTGTCATGGGGCTTCAGCACTCTGCAATGGAGCAGATGCGCGAATTTTTGAAGCAATCTTTGGATTTGGCTACCAATCGACAAGCTCAGAATACTGTGGACATGGGCGCTGAGCTGAACATTTTGACTACTGATATTCGAATCTTGAAGTTCTGGTTCCAGAAGTTGGCTGATAGGAATGAATCAGAAGATTCTTTGAAAGAGATACATTTAGTGGTTCAATTTTGTGCATATGGTGAAGGTAAACTGTTCTTGAACTCTGATTTACTTTTTTGAAAAGCAAAGTGTTAGTAAGAATTTTTGTTGTTTGTTTTCAGAGGCTATTGAGTTGGATGGATGAAGTAGCGTTTTGTATCCCTACGAAGATTGAGAAGGTACTTCATCATCTTTAATGGCCTTCTTCTATGCCCTTTTCTTCATTGATTTGTGTATCAAAACACAAATTTTCAGTCCAAAAACTGAAAATGAGTTAGTTTATTTAGATCATCATTAATAATCATGGACTAAGAAATTATGATTATGAGGTTAATAATGTTAACCATGTTTTGACTTGCACATAAGATGTTGTATGGATTATTACTAATTAAGTTAATATATGAGTTGTTGGAGTCGTATAGAAATTTTGATTTGAGATTCATTTTGTAATCTTTTCTTTCGATGTTCTCATCAGCATCTGTGGAACTGTTGAAAGCTGATACATAAAATTTTAATTTCTGGTTGGAGAAGTTTGAGGATATGAATCAATCAGAAGATATTATCCATGAATTTAAATCTGCTGCTTTCTTTTGTCCATATGGAGAAGGTAATTGTCTTGAACTTTGATCCCCTTACTTGACGAGCAAAGTGTGGGAGTAAGATTGTTTGTTGTTTGTTTCTTCAGGCTCTTGAGTTTGGACGGAAGAAGGGGTGAAAGTTGCTAGGAGTGGTGGTCAGGCTTTCCAAGCCGTTTATCGATGGATTGAATGTTCTAGTTAATCTTTCAAGAGTAAGTTGTGCTGAAATTATGGATGATGTTTATGGATGAATTGGTCTATGGATGATGTTATATCAGTTTTGTGCTCTTATAACAAACTAATCATTCGATCAATCAATTTTTTATTCACATTTCTCATTCTGTAAGTCAATTTAACCAATTAGTCAATTTAATTCTTTCACTAACATTTTCTTCTATAAGTCATGTCCTTTTAAACTAAAACTAGATCAGTTAATTATTTTTAATTTCTAAATTTGTATGTTTAAAGATTCTATAACCTCATTTAACTTTCACATTTTGTTTTATAAATCATGTACTTTATCAAGTTCTTTAACTTTTATATTCTTATGTTTATCATTTTTTTTTTTGCATATAAGTATTTTTTTCACAGACAATCCATTTAAGACGAACCAGATCGTGTGTTGTGCATGGGGAGAGAGCGAGATCAACTCACAAACGATTAGAAAATGAAGGATCAATCCTTTTAAGATGATGGATATTCGTTTTCCAAACATAAGAATATCAAAAAACATGCTACAAATTGAAATGATTGATTGATTTTTATTCATAATTTACTAACTTGTTTTAAACATAACACAACAGAAAATTTAGGTTAATGTGATTTGATTATCTCTAACATTTTCACATGTTGTTTTATAAATCATGTACTTTATCAAGTTTTTCAACTTTTACATTCTTATGATTAACGATTTTTTTTGCATATAATAAGTATTTTTTTCACAAACAATCAATTAAGACGAATCAGATCGTGAGTTGTGCATGGGAAGAGAGCGAGATCAACTCACAAACAATTAGCAAATGAAAGATCGATCCTTTTAAGATGACGGACATCCGTTTTCCAAACATAAAAATATTGAAAAACATGCTACAAATTGAAAGGAGTGATTGATTTTTATTCATAATTTACTAATTTGTTTTATACATAACACAACAGAAAATTTAGGTTAATGTGATTTGGTTATCTCAAATAACATTTTTCTCCCTTTATATCATAGAAATATATTGATTTTCTTATATTATTTTTCAACCTTTTGCGATTATGGAGTCAAACTCCGACCCCCCAAAACTTAAATCCTGACTCCGCCCATGTTTTTGATCACTTTGCAGCGTGCGACGTCTCATTTATAACAATCAATTTTAGAGCTATATCTCATGTCGTGTTCCCAACTAAGGATGATTAAGATTGGTACAAACACTTCATTGATGCTCTCAAATCCATCCGAGGGAAATCATATAGTTTCATGCTTAGACTTCATTATGCATGTTATATGGGAAGACACATGTACTTTTTATAGCACTTTTACCATAAGAAACAATTAGCATCTAAGAACGTTCAATCTATTATTACCATGCCAGCGCACTCAGAGATTTCCAAATTTTGGATTCTTCTTTCTCATAATTCTAGCTAACGAGACAACTACCATGAAATGATACAATGTTGCGAAGCCTACCCGGACAACGGGTCGTGCTACGCACTAGTAAAAAAAAGTATTTTAGGGGTGGATGCAGTCAGGCAGGGGGTGTAGGTGGGTCGATTCAGGTCTGGTCGACATAGATCGGGTTATCCTATTAGGACGACGAAGTTTGGAGCTGGATTTGGTCACATACAATCTATCTGATCCTCGTACCACAATGCGACGCAACGAAAATTGGGCTCGCGTTTTAAGTTTGTAGGTCATCATAGTTAAGAGGAGCCCGACCCAATATCCCACGAAAGTATCCATCCCCGGCCTAGGCCCATCCAAATGTTAGAGAAAGAATGCATCAAACAAATCAATGTCACCACAGGGTCCAAGTCATGCCGACACCATTAGACTCAGATCATCCACATAAAACTATCATATTGAATTGCAAAGTGATGTGATAATGGAAATGCAATTGTATTTTCAATGGCATAGATGTAAGTCTCAATTGAAATATTGCAATCGCACGCACGATAGCACTTCGATAACATCTAATTTCAATTGTATTTTCAAGGGCATAGATGAAATGCAGACATAAGATTAACCTACTTGTCACACGATAGCACTTCGATAACATCTTATTTCTTATCGAAACCAATTAGCACTCTCATCACTCTTACCATATGCATGGTCATTACAAACATACCAAGTTTATTCTTCTTATCATCATATGTCAGAATTGAACATACACATCAACATTGAATACTGTATAATTTGCAGGCATAGGCGTATTCAAATAAGCATTGTTGGGATTCTTGGGAAGCACATCAGGTCCAATTTCGAGGATGGAGATTCCAAATGATTCACAGGGAATAAATAAAGCTATACACACATACAAAAAAAGAATCATATTACATAGAGAGGATTCTCCAACTGCCGAGGACACAATGTATACACATAATGTCAACAACATTAGAGAGTGATTTTTAAATTATTATTATATTATGCAAAAAATAATTGAATGGAAACAAATGGTTTGCATAGCCATTATCAGTGAGCACGACGACTATCTTCACCCCAAAATGTCGGCCTATTTGGTATCTGTCTACAAAGAGCGGAAACAGCTACTACATCCTTGTAATTGGGTATGTTTGTTACTTGTATTGTGTCTTTGTAAATATAGACCATGTCAATTGCATATATACTATTTTCAAATTAGATTGTGATAACAAAGTGAAAAGGAGATACGTTGGACTCACGTTTAATTTTTCTAACTATATTTTTCTAAATACTTTATATACCTACTCTCGTGTATTTGATGTTGTATCATTCTGATGTCTTTGACTATCGGCGTTGTGTCTGATCTATACATTCTGAGTTTTGGGTGCATACGATGGATGATTATAGTTAGCAAAGAATTTGTAATTCGTAACATAAAGTATAAAAACCTAATTACAAATATTTGATGCAAGTATACAAACCGGTTGTCAACCTGTACAAAAATATTTGACCATTGCAAATGGCAACGGTGTGTACAATACAATACACCCAAAATCAGATGTGCAACCCTAGATTATATCATACATAGATTGCATACAATTTGTTTCATCAAGGACAATTTTAAGACGATTTATTCTAATTCTAAAAAAAAAAAAATCCAGCCCATTGATACTTTATCCAGTCTTCCCTTTAAGTACAAGCAGTACTATTTATATTTAGGGTAAATATAATTTATTAGCCAAACCTTTTATTTTAAATAAAATAATATCCAAACCTTTTCAAAAATAATTTATTAGCCAAACCGTCAACTTTTCATCCGGTCAATTGTTAGTTGACTCTGATATGACAAATGAATTGCTTACTCAGTACCCTTATTTATCAACTCAACCCAATAACATCATAATAAAATCGATTGGAAAAAATTATACATTTGTGAAGTTACATATATAATCTTACTCATATAATTTATTTTTAATGCTTCTCTTTGTCTCTCTTTTGTTTTTTTATCCCCTCTATTTCTCTCTCCCTATGCAATATCATTAGACTTCATATAAGAAACCCATTTCTCCACAAAAATAGAGAAAGTTAGCTAGTAGCATATCCCCTCCAACAAACCACACTAAAAAAGAGTCACCAATTCCCCTCTTTGTCGTCTCTCTTTTCCTTCCCCAAAGTTTCATGTCTCCTCACCATTATCTCCACCACCACACCACACCTCAACATAACCAAAACCCCTCCTTAATTACAACCATCTCCACCATGATCACTCGACAACATGGGCCTGGCCGGCATCATCGACGTGGACTCTCTCACGAAACTCCCCAAGCTCATGACTTTCAGTGAACAGCTTCGACGGACCCATATCCCACCGTTCAACTCCGATTGTTCATGCTTTCCGATAGCTTTCGCCGTTGCTCTAAGTCTCGTCGATCGAGTGTCCATCATTTGTGCATACATACTAATAAAGACATCTAATAAAGACATGCAACGAACATTACTCTCAAGAAGAGACACAAAGTTAATACGTACATCACTGTCGAAAATGATTGGATTTTGGGCTCAAGATTACAGGAGTTTTAGGAATATTGTAACTTGTATTATTATGAAACCACAAAGGGGTTTATATAGATCACAAGACTTGGACAATAAGTAAGAGAACCACAATACTAGGAGGACACGGAAATACTAAGAACTATACTATAAAGACTAGGAAATATAAGATTATTTCTAATCTATCTTTAACACGCCCCCGCAAGATGATGGTTCGAAGAACAACATCAATCTTGACCAACATACGCCAATCTTGAAGAACACGCCCTCGCAATGTGATGGTGGAGAATGTGATGCAAATTCGTCGAATACTCGTGCTTGAAGAGCGAAACCAACTAACCGTCGTCTTGGAGCATAAGAAATCATCGAACTTGCAATGCATATGTTGCAACGAAAATTACTCGTCGTAAAAAATTGACCCGAAACGAGATGAACAATAATCAATTGGTTTTAACGATACCAATAAACGTAAACTGGTGTAGGACACGAAGAATTCATCCGAATGACTGTGGTCGGAGAAACTTCCTTTGTTCCATACACACAAACGAGAGATGGCTGGAGATTGAGTGTGGACTCCATACCATACAAAGTCTTGAGCAATCAGCTCTAAAAGCCGGAGCTTCGTCTCCGAAGTAAGGCGGCAGTGATCGAGCTTCATAGCACAAAAATTTAGCAGAGTCGGCGACATTGAAAAATAAGGATGAGTAATCGATGAAAGATTGATTTGTGGAGTGGCAACAGGATTCTTGGACTTTGCTGGGAACGAGGTAAAGGGAGGATAAGAGCGGGGTGAAATGATCGAGTCACTTTATGATACAAAATTAGTAACCAAAGCAATCCACAAGAAAATTATTAAGTTAGTTGGCGAGCTATACATGAAATCACGCATAAATTAGTACCCAAGTTGGCTCCAGATTCGCACCTTCAAGACTTCTTATGATTCAAGGTAAAGATATACCAAGTCGATCTAGCTTAAGAGCTTGTAAAATTGAACAAGACCCAAGTCTAAACAGATCACTCATCAACATAACACAATTTGGATCTTCGATCCTCTTCTTTTCTCCACAACATGAAAAATTTCTACTCTAATAAATTAGGGTTATAGGTATAATATGCCCCTCTACTACGACGTTTTATAAAACATGCCCCTCTACTATTTTTTACATCAAATATGTCTCTGTACTTGAAAAAACTATCAAACATGCCCTTCTGTTAAAATTTTCATTGAAAAAATCGTCAATCGTGGTTGAACAGAGATTTAGATGACCCGACATTGGCAAATGGGAGGAAAAATGTCAGTTTTGTCCCCTGTTTTATTTCCCTGGGTCTTTTCAAAGTGAAATTATTTGAATGATTTGATTATACAAAAGAACGAAAAAAATTATAAAGTGAATTTATTATGGATATTTTAGTCACTTGTGTCGCCCAAACTAAAGTTCGGCCTTGGTTAACGGTTTTTGGATGAAATTTTAACAAAATGACACATTTGATCATTTTTACAAAATACAGGGGCATGTTTGATGTAAAAAATAGTAGATGGGCATGTTTGATAAAGCCTCATAGTAGAGGGGCATATTATACCTATAACCCAATAAATTAATATATCATATTATATCATTAAAACTTTGAAATGTCATACAATTACCCAAGACTTTTACTTACACCGCTACTAACTATATTAATAGTTATCTCAAGCACAAATGAAGAGAGAATGGTTAAAGAGCCCCATAGTGTTCACCACTACGTTACCCATCATTTGTGTATTCTTGTGCATTTCAAATGCTACTCGTTGCATAAAGCCTATTTTTTACCTAAAACTCTCAACATTTCAATGGTACGGTACTCGTTTAGGTTTATAGTTTTGTGTGGGGTAGAAGATTCTCAATGGTACTCTGGTTTTTAGTTTAGTTCGAAAACCCAATATTGTTAATTCGAAACAACAGATGAGCGGATAAGGCTATATTGAGTGTGAATTGTTCCACGACAAATGAGTATTAACAAAGAGAACATAAACCTTACATAATTATGTCGCAGCCCGTTGAAACATATTGACCCCAAATGGAAGAAGAAAAGAAATATAATCATTTTCTTCAACTTCTAAACGGTATACTCTCTTACTATATTTTTTTACTAGAAGATCGCTTTTCACTAGTCTCTATCAAATAAGCAACCAATCACAATATTTGTAACCAAGTACAAAAATCAAAGTGAACACAACTCGTCGGGAAGAGTCAGAGGACTTTCCTCACCACTTTATCAGCTACCCTGTTCTAATCGCTACCGACTAGGGGTGTTCAAACGGTGTGGTTATGGTGATAACCGTTTTAACCGGTAATATTTGGATAATTTGGTTTGATTAATTTGTATAATTGGTTTGGTTTAGTTAAATTTTTTAGCTTGTTTGGTTATTTGTTACATGCATTTATGTTAAGGGTTACTATAATTATGTGTTGATTGTTAAGTGTTATTCATTATATAAATTGTGAATTGATGCACTAACGAAAAAATTTCTCACTTAATGATAATGTGGTGTTATATTGGTTATTTTGGTTAACCAATAAACCAAACTGATTAAGCTTTAGTTTCGTTAATTTGGTTGTTGTATTAGTTTGGACGATTTGGTTATGATATTGTATTCCATGGTTAATGAAATTTATACTTATTTGGTTTGGTAATTATCATGGTAACCATTTGAACACCCCTACTACCAACAAAGTACACATTAGAACCGAGATTCACATCGCAAATCCCCACAATTGCCTCCAAGACAGGACTGACTATTTCATCCCAGCGATGCCTAGAACGAACTCTGTTGATACCTAGTTGGGAATCTCCCTTGATTGAAAGTGAGTCAAGTCCCATCTCGACACACCAGTTAAGTGCATCCCTTCAACGCCAGCTATTCAGCCTTGGAACTTGACTCTTGCTCAAACTCTTCGAATTGAGCTCCAAAATACCCTTCCTTAAACGCTCCTCTTGCCTTAGCCAAATTCTGGCAGTTTCCCGATTTCAGCATAAGCCTTTGGAAGGCTTTGAAAATGACCCTCTTGAATTCCTTTCAAGCTCCTAAGCACTTTCAATGTGTAGAGGGACTCTCCATCTTCAAAACAAGACTTCAAACTTGAATTTTCATAAAGCCAATAAAAAGTTATAGACATGCAAAGATGGTAACCTGAAAAGGGAAAATGACTTGTCCCTATATATTAGATGAGTCTGTCCTAGTGGCTTAACTTATGAAAAATACACCCGGCTCAAGAATAGTTATAAATACATCCATCCAAACAGTAATTCTTGCGCACATAAGTTACTACAAATCACTCTATAAAAAACGAAAATAAGTTAATACAAAACACTCAAGACATCAATCAGCCCAAGACATCAATCAGCCCACGGTGTAGAGGGATTGAATGAGCGAGTTGCAAGACTTTAGCTGCGGCCGGCCTGAGCAGCTGCAACAGAGCTTCCGCTGCACCCTCAGTGACTGCGATGGCGTGATCCCCATCAACCAAACAGCCTCAAAGATCATTCAGTTATTTTCCAAAAGACGAAGCTCATATTTTTCCTCGTCCTCCATCATCAACATCACTGCAAAAATCACAATACAACCAACCAAGAAAAAGAAAAAAATTACAAAAAACTATGGACTATGCATGCAACGCAACCGAAGAAGAAAATAGACCGATTGTTTGGACAAAAGCTTTGGCATGCAATTTGAACAAATTTGGGATTTGGACACAACACTTCGGAACTGAAAAATACAAGGTGAGTGGGACTTCAGCTAAATGATGCATAATATGTGAGATTTGTCCAAATCCTACAACCCAAATGACCCCGAAAATGCAACACAAAGAAACAACTCAAAAAACACAGCTAAACAAGAGACCACCTACTCCAGAAACAAAGAGGCCAAAAGCACCTATTTCGTCTGAAGTATTTCAGAGGGAGACAGACCTCATAAAAACCCTTCCAAAAACCAAAATTAAAGAAACAGCAAACCGAAATTAACCTGCTACGAAAGATGCAGAGGCCAAAACGACTGTACGGAATAGATAAACACGAGAGAGAAAAAAAGGGAGCAAGGATACGCCAAGAGAAAAACCACAAAGAAAACAAAACTAAATCAAAGTAATAATAGGGAGAGCCTCAACTTCAGATAAACACTACTCTAAACTCTTTTATCTCGCTTCCTAATTCCATCAATACATGTCTGCCAACATCTAACCCTAATCTCCCTCCTCTAGTGATTCACACATTGATTATGTTTCCAGTCTGCCAAGAGTGACTAAAATGGGTAGCTGTTTTACCTGCGCGTATATGAGGTGGTATCCATCGCTTGAAGACACTTGTAATAGGGGCTGGAAGGGATAACAAACACAATCAGAATCCACTAAGCCAAGTATTAGTAAACAAAAGAAAGTAAAACTCAACAAAACTTCACCTTGAGGAGGACGCTCTGCCGACGTTTCACACAAAAGGCTGTGCTTCAGTTCTTTCGGTTTGCTAATAGCGGCAATATTCGCTCCAACATCTTTCAAATCCGCCTCTAGTACATCCGATTCCTTGTCTGGTGGAAAATGAGGCTGCTGCCTTTCTCTTAAAACAGTCTCCCTGATTCCGTTCTCCTTATGCTGAATGATTTCAGTTGCCTCTTCAATGCCATGTTCCATACCGTCCTTGTAAAGGGCGGATTTCGTAGCTTCGTCCTTGCTGGAAAAAAAACCCCCAAATGCATGATGTTAAGTTGGTAAACAAAACAATCAACTAAATACCAACACTAAGTCAGGCAAAACGAAGATACAGCAACCTGTTGGAGCATTTCAACCAGCCACAGCAGAAATGAGATGAAATATAGGAAAAGAAACCAGACAATATAAAAAGAATGAAAGTAAATACATACAACAACCATGTGCATCTTATCATCCACGCCTTTGTTGACGTTTAGCTTTAAAAATCGGGTATAGAGATTGTGACCAACACAAAATATCCAAGCAGTTGACAAGAGATGTAATGTAAGTATATGTGCTAATTAGTACGTGTTGCATTGACGAAGTAGTTAGTTAGGTCGCACACCCAAAACTGTAACCCTCGACCTGTAATGGGATTAGAGGTTGCAGGTGCAGGATGTCTTTTCGCTCAGGAAATCTTTCTTTATGATTTTCTCGGTCCCATTAGTAAATACTAAACTTAACACCAGAAAAGAAGTAAATTTTAACAGGCAGAAACAGTTACCAAATATTGAGGGATGAAGGCAGGGAGGGAGTTCTTGCTTCCCTGCTGCTCTGAGTCTGGACCCAAAAGCGGTATGTTCCATCATACATGCCTCGCAACTCCGCATACCTTGGAATTGGAGTAGCCCAGCAAGAAACCCTTGGCTGGAACACCTGAAGGCGAAAGACATCTGGCCGTCCTTCTACTTTAGCTAAGAACTCTAGCTCTCCCCTTCTCAAATCGCAGCAGAATAAAGCATTCTTTGCACTAGAATAGGCTGGATTGAAGAAGATGACTTCCGGATTATGTGGATGGAGTGAGGGTCTGTGACACCCGTTTATAACTTCATAGTTACCACACTTTGTTGTCTCGTTCACCCACCCTTCGCATTGTTTAATCAAAGATTTACGGTCTTTATCCAGCCTCCAAACGCTTAAACGATAAGGTATAGTCTCATTTTCTTGTAGAATTACATGAAACACGCCTTGTGAGGCGGAAATAAACCAGTAATACGGATTCACAAGAAATCGGGAAATATCCATGGATGTGGGATGCATATCAAGGCGGAAAGGGTTAAACACAGCCACCAAATTATTAAGTATCTCATAACCCCTTCTGAGACTGTAGAGGTCATAATACCTCCAAAATAGCTCCCCATTGCACGAAATTGTACTTTTCAATTCAACTTTAACATGACCATCACAGACAAGAGCTTCCTTGGTCCATTCTCCAGATTCCGAACAAAAGACATCCAGCTTTATAGCAATTCTTGGTCGAGCGACTTGATAAATACACACCACCCGGAATCGATACTCAGAATAAACAAATGCTTGATCATCTCCTAGATCAAGCTTATTAGAAATACGGGGTTCGCAAACTAACCTTGAGGCCGGTGATACATAACCCGTATTCTTCTTGGGCGCTAAAGGAAGAGCGATCCACTGCTTCGTAAAAGGATTGCAGACCAAGTACGATCTGCCCTGTTCCCCATCGTCGCAGTCTGTATCCCAAAACCCACATAAAACCAAGTCCTTGTTGCAATCCAAAACTCTAAGGGAGTCTCGAACACTGCATGGCATGGGAGGGAGAAAGCTCAGGATTACCGATAGCAGCTCGTACGGATCCACCGACATAGTTGCTTGGTCCAGATTCATAGTCTGGTGGTGAGATACGAAACGGCGGTTGAAGTGAGGACTGCAGATCAGGGAGCCCCACTGCTTGCAGACGATTTTACACTGGCAGGCGGATCTTGGGCTGGGGAGGCGGATCAGAATCTCTACTAGGAGATCGGTTCCGAGTTTGCTGATCGTCGTGGGAGGAAGATCTGGTTCTGAACTGGTTCGTTGTCGTTTCCCGGAACAGCGACGGAGATCGGTTGCCGGGAGATCCCGATCCGAGATGCAGTTCTCGGCTGCCATGGCGTATTAATGAAGGAATATACGCCGGCGGCGGAGGAGGAGAAAGGCTTCGGTGGTAGGCGGAGGCCAGAATTTCAGAGGACAAGCCCGGAGCGGAAAGAGATCTGAAAATCCTAATTATTATTCCTTTTATCTGGGTAACGCAATCCTTCTCCAACCTGGTTTAGGTTTCCCGGATATCGTTTACTCCCCTGGCTTCGTCGATTAGTAGAGCTCCTCTGTCTATTACCCTGTCCTCTGTCTATTACCCTGTTCTCTGACCTCGGCTATGGCATCCCAATAAGCTCCTTCTTCGAGCCCGGCCTAATATCCCACGAAAGCCTCCATGCCCGGCCGAGGGCCCATCCAAAATGTTGGAGAAAGAACGCATCGAACAAACTCTTCTTCAGACTACTCATCCTTCAGCGCTTCCTTCTGATCCGGTTTCTGCTGCTTTTGGCCCTACTCCGGCTACTAGTAACTAGATCGAGTGTTTCGCTTGTGGTGGGTGGAAAGACAAGGCGTCGTGTGGCATAGCAGCAGCTACGGGCTGCAACCCAGGTTGCTGCCAAATTTTTTTTTTTTTTTTTTGAAGATACCGTATTTTGGATAATTCTTTTTTAATAAAGCAATAATTATAGAAAAAAAAAAGCATATCCTATGAGCTTCCAACAAACCACACAAAAAGAGTCGCCATTGCCAAAGCCCAAAGCTTCCTCTACTCCTCCGCAACAATCCCTCCCATATTCCCATCTTTGTCGTCTCTCTTCTCCTTCCCGCAAAGTTTCATGTCTCCCCATCATCTCCTCCACCACACCTCACCCTAAACAAAAACCCCTCTCCTTACCAATCATCTCCCACCATGATCACAACCACTAAACCACCTCCACCATCACTAATCCCCTCACTAATCATAATCACCATCGTAATTACATCCCCGTGTTTCTTCCCGCCCACGGCAACCTCCGCCGCCGTCAACGAAGCCGAAATCCTCCTAACCTTCAAGAAATCCCTCTCCAACCCCTCCGCCCTCCAGAGCTGGAACGCCACGTCATCCCCGCCCTGCACCCGCGACTCCTCTAAATGGGCCGGGCTCCGCTGCACGGGCGGGTCCGTCGAGAAGCTGATCCTCGACAACATGGGCCTGGCCGGGATCATCGACGTGGACTCTCTCACGAAGCTCACCAAGCTCAGGACGTTCAGCGCCATGGGGAACAACTTCGACGGGCCCTTCCCTCCGTTCAGCAGGCTGCCCTTGAAGAACCTGTACCTCACCGGGAACAAATTCTCCGGCGAGATCCCGGCCGATGGGTTCAGAGGGATGGCTTCGCTCAAGGACCTTTACCTGGGCCACAACCAATTCGCGGGCCCTCTTCCCGGGTCGCTTGTTGGGCTGAACAAGCTCAGCGAGTTGGGCCTGGAAGGGAATCAGTTCACCGGGGGAATTCCCGACCTTCAACAGCCGTTGACGGTGTTTAACGTCTCCGTTAACAATTTGGCAGGTCCCATCCCCAGGAACCTGGCTGACAGATTTAATCAGTCGTCTTTCTCCGGTAAGTTTGTTATCATTGCCGCCGTCTCATCGTCATTTTTCACCTTAATTAATCACGTCAGTATTTTATCATTAGCTAGAGATTAGCAATCAATAGTGGTATGCACGTATTTTGGAGACCTTACTTGTCACTAGTCATTGCGTGTTAAACCGTGGCGTTAAAATCAACTATTCTACGTAAAAGTGTTTTCGTGATCTATATAGAATCGTAAATATGTAAGCTTTTAACCTTTAAATCGTAGATTGTGACTATAATTGTAAGTGAAAAGTGCTATTTACGTAGAAGCGTTGTGATGACCGGAAAATAAAAGAGCGCGAGTTTTTAAGTTTTAAAACAGGATTGTGACTAAATTGGTCTTAAATACTAGAATAAATAGATTAATAAACTAATTATTTCGGTTATTAAAAAGAAAAGAGCGCTAAAAATATTTTTTTGGGGCAATGAACAGGGAACAAAGAGCTGTGCGGGAAGCCGCTGCCGGCGGCGTGCAAAGCCGGGAAGAGGAAAACAAAGACGAAGACCATTTTGATCATAGCGGCAATTATCGCGGTGGTGACAATACTGGGCGCCATCCTGGCCTGCACCTTCATCCAGGCCCGCGGATCCAGAAGAGGAGAGCAGGCCCAATTTGACGACACAAGAAACCTGAAGAAATTCGGGGCGGCAGGCCGAATGGGCCCAAAGATGCAGGCCCACAAAAACCATCAACCGGAGCCCATGAAGGAAGCAGCCGCCGCCGGTGGCGGAGGGAGGAGAGGGGAGAGCGGGAAGCTCCGGTTCGTGAGGAGCGACAGGGAGGAGACATTCGACCTGCACGAACTGCTGAGGTCGTCGGCGGAGGTTCTCGGCAGCGGGACGTTTGGGTCTTCGTACAAAGCTGTTCTCTCCGAAGGTCCGGCCATGGTGGTGAAGAGGTTCAGGCACATGAATAACGTCGGGAAAGAGGAGTTTTACGAGCATATGAAGCGGCTGGGAGATTTGTCGCACCCGAATTTGCTTCCCCTCGTTGCTTTCTACTACAGGAAGGAAGAGAAGCTTTTAGTTTCCGATTTCGTCGACAATGGCAGCCTCGCTAGTCATCTCCATGGTAATTATTGACCGCACTACTTGTCAATTTTTTTCTCTCCAGTTTTGGAAATTGATCGATCCAATTTCAATTTGTTGCAGGGAAGCGACGGCCCGGGGAGCCAGGGCTTTCATGGCCGACGCGACTGAAGATTATCAAGGGAGTAGCGAAGGGGTTAGGGTTTCTGTACAAGGAGCTTCCCGATTTGCCCCTGCCGCACGGCCACCTGAAATCCTCCAACGTCCTCGTCGACCACGCGTTTCAGCCGGTGCTCACCGACTACGCGCTGTCGCCGGTGGTGAATCGGGACCAGGCGCAGGGGGTGATGGTGGCGTACAAGTCGCCGGAGTTCATCCAGACGGGTCGGACGACGGGGAAGACGGACGTGTGGAGCCTGGGGATCCTGATCCTGGAGCTTCTGACGGGGAAGTTCCCGGCCAATTACCTCCGGCAAGGGAGAGGAGCGGCGGCGAACGCTGACCTGGCGGCGTGGGTGAATTCGGTGGTGAGGGAAGAATGGACAGGGGAGGTGTTCGACAAGGACATGAAAGGGACCAAGAACGGGGAAGGCGAGATGCTGAAGCTGCTCAAGATCGGGATGTGCTGCTGCGAGTGGAACGTGGAGCGGCGGTGGGATTTGAGAGAAGCTCTGTCGAAGATCGAGGAGCTGAAGGAGAGGGAAGAAGGTTGTGAGAATGATGAGGAGTATTGTAGCTCCGATGGTGATCTCTACTCTTCCAGGGCCATGACTGATGAAGGCTTCTCCTTCTCCGTCACTGCCTAAACTGCATTGAATTGAATCAATTCAATTCACCCATTATTGGTGTATCTATAATACGATGATCCTGTGTAGAAGAGAGCTAATAATGCTGATTACAGAAGCTGCTTCAGCTGGAAGGCAGAGGTTGCAGGTTTCTTATCCCTTTTTGTTCTTTGTTGGCCTGGTATGGAAATATTTTAGTATAGAAAGACTTAAATCACTGGATTTTGTACTGTTTAGGTTCTTAGATCAACTTTCTCTTGCATGTAATACTGCTTGTTTTGTTCTGTTCTGTTCTGTTTTGCTTTGCTTATTGTTTAATTTTTATCCTCCTCAAGTTTTGAGAAATCTGTGTAATTTTGATGGGTCGATTAATTTCCTTGATGTCATGGTTCTTGCCTCTCATGGCTTCTTTAACCTACTGGTTGATACAGGTAATAAAGCGCCGCCATTTTCCATTCTTTCCAACTTGAAATTTGCTGGGTTCTTAAGTGGGGTTGCTTGCTTCCCTGTTACTAAGTATAGATAAATATAGTATATACAGTTCTTGCCCGTATCGATTGTCGACACTTGTATCTTCTTGTGTAAACAGGGTTATTGCATAGGTTGGTTGGTTGGCAGAACTCTTAGATACTCCACCATGGATTGTTCTGTGCAGGCGTGCAAAAGGAACATGGAAGAAGAAACCAAAGACCCTCCAAGATATGCTTAGTTTTGTTTGTCAGAACTCACACCGAGGAAGGCTTGCCTTGTCGTCTGCCTGATTCTGTACGTGGACAAATGGCATAAGGTTAATAATGCATTGGCTCATGAACCAATTTTGGGAACCTTTCTCCTGAAACCACAAGGTACCCCTGTTCCTCAGCATTCTGGTTTCTGTCCTGTCTTGGTTGGCCTTATGTGACAGATCCTGGACTTTTACAGAAACACGTTGTCCACTATCAATGGCCGAGCTTTTTTTTTTTTTTTGGTCCTTGTTGGAACTTCATGTGTCCGTTAGCTCTGTCGTTCTTTGGGACTACCTTCTATGTTTTTCAAGTTGGGGGATTCTCTTAATCCATGGTTGCCTTCAGGTTGCTTCAGATTGACACTAATCATCCCTGTATCCCGAAAACGACCATGGAAAGAAAAAGAATCAGAAACTTCCTGCTGATTTTTCTCAATCCAATGCTCATGTTAGGAGAGGGTTGAAGTGATTCGAACTTGTTCCATGCAGTCACTATTTTAGTTTTTATTTGGCAGAATACGATTCAGTGTACCATATTCAGACTGTTACAAACCTTGTACTTGGTCCTCGCATCAAGGAAATGATTCAGCGTAGGATATACTTTTCAAGAGATTCAAAGACTCCACTCAAGCTACTGTCTGTTGATTTCTGTTGTGAGTCACACTCTTCTTATAATGGCCTGCATTTCTGTGGCTTCCATCAACAGGTGTACCAACAGTGGGAAAACCTATAAAAATCAGAAGATTGGATGCAGGCAGTTGGACAGTCACCAATGGCAGGGGATAACACTGCTGAAGATGGAAGCAAGGACTTCTTCAACCTCTTAGCATCTCGAGGAATCAATTTCCTTCTCTCTTCCCAAGGGCAGGTAGTTTAGTTCCTTCCAAAACAACCCTTTGTTTTCTTTTGAAAGAACTATGAACTAACTTGAGGTGCAATCTTGTGGTGAACAGGTGCCAATATCATCAGCATGGCCTCTTGTTCTCGGCCAACTGGTGCAGGCCATGCAAAACTTTTGCTCCACAGCTCATGCAACTCTACCATACTCTGAAATCCGAAGGCAGATCGCTGCAGATCGTCTTTGTCTCATTCGACCAAGACGAGGATCAATTCGAAGAACATTTCATGTCCATGCCTTGGCTTGCAGTCCCATTTGAACCCCAAATTGCATCAAATGCTGAGGAACATCTACCAAGCTCGCCGAATCCCAACGTTGATCCCATTGGTCTCCGTTGGAATCACAGTTGAAGAAGACCCTTTCACTCGAAAAACTTGAGAAGAGCTCAAGGCTATTGACGATGCCAAGCGCCAAGGAGGCAGCCTCGAGCACCTATTACTGAATACTCATATGTAACATGTCATATTTTGGAACAAACCGTTATACTGGTCATATTGAAATTAACGTTGTTGATAATCACGAAACTTTATTAAACAAGGTACCAAAATAATTTGTTAATATTTACCATTTTGAGTCGGTAATTGAGAGAAAACAAAATTATCATCAGGTTTTGATTGTTCGGAGTCAATGTTATGTAATTGGATTATCGTAATTTTCTCGGGTATCTGAATCTATTATGATTAGTAATATTTTAGAATATCTTTATACGCCAGTCTTTCAAAAGAAAAAGAAACCGACATTAACTGACAAAACACATTATGAGTTGAAATGGAAGAGTTCTTATAAGAACTACGAAGTTAAACTTGCTCAGTACAGAGCACTACAACGATACATGACCTTATAAGAAGTCACATTGACATGTATGATGCAGTCAAAATAAAAAAAACCTTGAGAACCTAATTCCAAAAAAGACAATATCTCATCCTTTTCGTACTAAACTGTATGGAATTCTTAAAAAAAAAAAAAATACTCTGACGGAAGTAACTGTAAATGGACGGAGTTGAATTTGACGGTTTGAAACCATCCAAGAAAAATAGTTAAAGAAGGGGCCGATTGAAACCAACGAATTTTTCGGGAAATTTTGCAGCTTCAGAGCGCGGGGTTTGCTTCCTTCTTTCCCCTTCGTCCCAAAAACCAAAAGAACTCTCAATCCTTCCTGACCCAAAACTGCCGGGAAAACACAAATTAAGGGGACAGAAGGGGAGAAAAGATTCACCCACGAACACAAACGCAAAGACGAGCAGAGAAAAATGGTTCCTTCCTGTCTCTCTGCATCTTTCGAGAGAGACGAGGGGGTTAGAGAACCGGAATCGGCATTGTCAGTTTGTTGTTTCAGGTAGGCGAGAAGAAGAAGAAGAAGAAGAATCGAAGGAGAAAAAAGGAACGTGAGGGATTGATTGAAGATGTGGATGCCAAGAACAATCACGGAGAGGAAGGATGCCGGTAATGGCGTGGTGGCGGTAGCAGTAGACAAGGACAAATCCAGCCAAAACGCTCTCAAATGGGCCATCGACAATATTCTCCAGAGAGGCCAGACCGTGATTCTCATTCATGTCAGAGTTAAGCAGCAGCCTCAATCCTGCTCCCTTGCTGCTCCCAGTAAGACAAACCCCCTCCATTTCCATTTCGTTCAATTGAGCCTTGCAAACTTACAATCATATCCATATATAATGATGGTTAAATTGCAGGAATGAACCAGGTGAGTGATGCCAATGGTGAAAGCTCGTTGGTTTGCAGAAACCCTGATTCTCAAACTAAGGAGGTGTTCCTTCCTTTTCGATGCTTCTGCACTCGTAAAGACGTATGTATGAATGAATGAACAGTCAATTTCATTGTGGTCATGGGCAAATCAACACCAATGTGCATTCACATGATACATTTTCATTGTGGGTATTGGATCACAGATTCAATGTCATGACGTTGTGCTGGAAGATTCAGATGTAGCGAAAGCATTGATTGAGTACACGAATCAGATGGTGATTGAGACTTTAGTGCTGGGTGCCACCTCCAAAGGGGGATTTCTCAGGTATCTTTGATTGCTTGAATTGAATTGGTTGTAAAATTTCCCCCAATTGGAGAAGTGGGTTGTGCTTAACTTCCATAAAGTTTCTTCTTCATACAAGATTCAAGACCACTGACATACCTGGGACTGTATCGAAAGGGGCACCTGATTTCTGCACAGTGTATGTTATATCGAGAAGCAAAATCCAGTCTGCAAGGTCTGCTTCTCGTCCTGCTCCCCAAACCTCTCCTTTCCGCAACATGTCTAGCCAATCAAGCATTAGGTCCAGTTCATCAGATCATTCTGTCCCACAGACACCTGCTAAAAGAGGTAACTTGGGAAGCTTTTCTCTCTTTTTGTTGTACAAATCAATGTAATGAGGTTCAAAAGTCAGTCAGAAATCGGGTGTTTGACAATAAAACATATGATTTCCACCATCAGGTACTGATAGGCCTCCAATTGATCCTCCACGGAAATCAAATAGTAGTGAGACTTCAGATTTTTTCAGGTTAGTCATTAAGCTAGTATGCTGCTTTGAGAACACATACCAAGTTATATATGTGGCTAACAGAAAGTTCTGTTCTTTTTGTTTATTTGGCAAAACAGGTCTCCATTGACGAGGAAAGGCATGAATGCAAAATCATATGGTGATATAAACTTGGCAGAGACGGATATATCTTTTGTTAGCTCAGGAAGACCAAGCATTGATCGCATGTTCCCAGCATTCTATGATAATAACAGCAATCCAGATGCAGGGCGACCACCACGGCTGTCAAACCTTTCAGAGTTCGAAAATGATCTCAATAGCTTTGAGTCGTCAATGCAACCTGGTAGGAGATCACTAGATATCACCTCATCCCCTAGATTGTCATCAGTCTCACAGGAAAACGAAAGGCTCTCGTCGGCATCACAATCCATGGTAAACTGCATGCTTGGGGTTGAAGCAAAACCATTTGATGACGCGTGAGTTTGTAAGATAAGAGTAACTTTTACTAAATTGCGATTTTGCAACTGTAACAGGACGATGTGGAAGCTGAAATGAGAAGGTTGAAGCTAGAGCTTAAGCAAACAATGGAAATGTACAGCACAGCTTGTAAAGAAGCACTTGTAGCACAGCAGAAGGTAAGCAATGACAGAAGTATACCAAAAAGAAACTTGACTTGGTATCAGTAATTGAAAAGGCTAAGCTTTTGCTTTTTGGATTTTGAACTACCAGGCAAGGGATCTACAAATGTGGAAGTTGGAAGAAGAGAGGAGGCTCGAAGAAGCAAGACTAGCTGAGGAAAATGCTTTGGCAATAGCTGAGAGGGAGAAAGCCAAAACCAAAGCAGCCATCGAGGCTGCTGAAGCTGCTCAAAGGATTGCAGAGCTAGAAGCACAGAAGAGAATCAACGCGGAGATGAAAGCAATTAAAGAAGCTGAAGAGAAGAAGAAAGCACTTAACACTATCATGCATTCTGATGTCAGATACAGAAAGTATAGCATCGAGGATATTGAAGCTGCCACTGAAAATTTCTCTCAATCCCGCAAAATCGGAGAAGGAGGTTATGGTCCTGTCTATAGGTGCAATCTTGATCATACACCGGTTGCCATTAAGGTCCTTCGACCTGATGCTGCTCAAGGAAGGTCCCAGTTTCAGCAGGAGGTATATATTTATTAACAAATGCTAGCAAAGGTTGTTGAAAATAGATGGTTTGTTAAGAACAACAAGCTATTCAAAATAGATATGTAGGGTGGATTAGGAAAATGGTATTGGTGAGTTGGAATACCAAACAAGTCTATGGAATTTGTATTTTTTTCCCCCACAGGTTGAGGTGTTGAGCTGCATTAGGCACCCAAACATGGTCCTCCTACTGGGAGCCTGCCCAGAGTATGGATGCTTGGTGTACGAGTACATGGCGAATGGCAGCCTAGAAGACCGTCTCTTCCGACGAGGCAACACCCCGCCCCTATCATGGCAGCATAGGTTCCGAATCGCTGCAGAAATCGGAACCGGCTTGTTATTCCTCCACCAGACCAAGCCTGAACCCCTTGTCCACCGAGACCTGAAACCAGGCAACATTCTCCTCGACCGCAACTTTGTCAGCAAGATCAGCGACGTCGGTCTGGCCAGGCTGGTCCCACCTGCTGTTGCAGACAGCGTGACACAGTACCGAATGACATCCACCGCTGGCACGTTCTGCTACATCGACCCGGAGTACCAGCAGACCGGAATGCTGGGGATCAAGTCCGACATCTACTCCCTCGGGATCATGTTCTTGCAGATAATCACAGCCAAGCCGCCGATGGGGCTGACACACCATGTGGACAGGGCCATCGAGAGGGACACGCTGGCTCAGATGCTCGACCCCGTGGTGCCCGATTGGCCCATGGACGAGGCCAAGAAGTTTGCTCAGTTGGCGCTGCAATGCGCCGAGTTGAGAAGGAAGGATCGGCCTGATCTCGGCAAGGTGATCTTGCCTGAACTCAACCGGTTAAGAACCCTTGCAGAGGAGAGTATGCAGCAACATCAGCAACTGCCCTTTTTTGCTGGCAATACTTCCCTGCATTCCTCCTCCCAGGTTTCTCTCAAACTAGTGAGTCATCATTCTTAGCCCCTTTTCTGTAACTTTGACTCACATTCTTACGATTACATAAAATCCTTGGATTCTGCAACATAATCTACCCAAAGGATGATGTAATTGACGGGAAGATGGATGGTTGTAATTGCAGAATGAACCTGCTTCTGTATAGAGCGGCTGCAGCCTGCAGGGGAGCTGGAAACGAGCTGAAAGTCATGTACTGTTGACAGCAGCCATGCAAGAACCCTGAAGAGGCGAAGATGCATGAATATTTGTACATTGTTGTTCTTCTTTCAATCATTTCCCCTTTTTCATGGTGCATATAGTAGTGGTGGATTGTGAATTTTGTTGTAGATAGGTGGTGCGAAACGCAAGGAAGGGCAACCTGACCCGATACAGGGGATTTGAGCTCAAATTCAGCTGCTCTCGTATTATTATTTTTGTATGATAATGTAAAAAGAAGGTTATTTTTATATCTTTGACTTTCTCAGGAATGACACCTAACAAATCCAACATGGATTGTTTTTTTGGTTTATATTTTATAATAAATTTTGGTATTTGTATTCACAATGTGTAAGGTTAGAGCTCGTAAATGGTTGCAACTTGCAAGTAACAAAAACCGGACACAAAATTACACCAAAGATCGTGAAAAAAGGTCTCAAGTTCGGTTATCTATAAACCATTAGAATTGATGTAGAAATGGATAATAGAAGGAACGGTTGTGCAGACAAACAACATCGTAGTTAAGTATGAGTAACAAATAACTGTTGATCATGTTCCTTATAGTTTATCAAGTTAACCGGAAAAAAATTGTTGGTCGTAATCATAATAGGACGGTCCATTTGATGACAAAAAAAAGTCCTTTCATTATACCCTAATTTGGTATGGTTCGATTTTCGTTTTTTATTTTGCGACCAACCATGTGAGTTGTGACTCGAGTATATCTCAATTCTCTCGCTTATACAAATTTACCTTTCCAAAAAAAAAAAAGGCTTCCTTATAATTTCTACTAAGTGATTATTTTGTAACCCAAACTATAAATTGCTCATTATTCTTGCAAGTGTTATAAATTATATACAACAAACATGACCATCTAAATTATAACTTATAACAGAACCTAATTAATTAATACAACATCATATAAGTCCATAAAATCAATAAATAAAATATAAAAATACAATCACATTCAAAACTTACTCAAAAAAATAAAGTACCATGCAAGGTACGTACCTGAGAAAAGATCAGAATAACAGCCGGGGGAAAAAAAAACTCAAGAAAAGAAGAAAAGGTACTCAAAATGTTTAACGAACAGAACGTGATTAAGAACTAACGATAGTACATAAGCTGCTGGCCCGTGGTACTATTGCCGTATCCATCGTACAGGGCTTGCGAGCCAGCCGAGCCCAGGCCCATCGAAGCCGCGGCCAGCCCATGCTGTCCAGTCAACTGTACAAGGGCCTGCCCCGAAAGCCCAGATGCGGCTGCTTGGCTCAACGCCAGCTGCCGTTGGTACACTAGTAGATCCGCCGGAGAGTAGCCTTGGTTGAGTGTAGTTGAAGGCAGGATTTGGTACGGTTGTGGTGCTGGAGGCGGCAGAGGGTTCGAAGCTGTTCCCGGCGGAGTCGGCTTGCTCCCCCATGAGCACTGCGGAAAAAAAAAGCGTCGTAAAAAAGCGGAACATTGATCGAACGACTCAATCAGGACCAACTGGTGGTGCTTCAAACACAAACTATTCATCGTTTGCATGCATGGCGAATTTATCGTACCTTCATGGGTTTCCCATGGACGATCTTGCCGTTCCCCATTCGAATGGCTGAAGCGGCTTCTTCGTGGGTGTTGTACCTCACAAATCCGAAACCTTTGTCCCTCTGAACTCGAACCTCTTCGATCACCCCGACTCCAAGCGCATGGAAATGACAATGTAACTCGGCTTGAGTAACCTGGGTATTTAATGTACGTGTAAAATCAACTTCTTTTACCTCAGTTTTACGTACTATCCAACATTATTTCATCTACGATTTATGTAACTGTAGTCTCATCTTGTATGCATCCGAAAATTCACGACGAATAAATGATAACATCTTCGATCTTATATCGATTTAACTACCTCATGTGAAAGGTTACCGACGTAGACTGTGGTGTAGGCCGGATTATTCTCAGGAGCCTCCTCATTGCTAGTTTCTTGACCTCCCTCTGCACATGGATTAATCTATTAATGATGTGATTAAATTGATTAACTAATATATTATGAAGAAAACATAACAAATCAAGTGTACTAAACTAATTAGTCATTATTGAATAATTACCTGAAGATCCACTAGTAAGCACAACTGCATTTTGGTTGTCACTGCTCTGTTTGTCATCGTTGGATGCTGTCCCTTTAGTGGCCCAATTGCATCTTATTTGCCTATTCCCAAGCCATTTACCAGTTAGATCATTGATGGCACCTTGTGCATCCTGCCAACACACAATGTCACAACATTGCACCATTAAATGACGTGCTTCGATCGATTGATGTTCCACCGTTTACTACACCGTAACGTTTTTTCGTATAGGAGTCCAGTAGCTAGAACTACTGCTGTATACATACCTGCTGATTACGAAAGGAGACGAAACCGTATCCTTTGGATCGACCGGTCTTGTGATCCCACATCACTCTTGCATCACTGTACTTAATTCGCAACACCATATGTAAGGTTGTCGATCGAGATGATAATTAATTTAGATCGCATTAAATTTTTAAGAAAATGATGATTCAATCACACAGGAGAGGAGCTAGGATTATATTGCTTACGAGCAACTGGGATAGACCGAGAAGCAGGCATACAGCGTCGCATCAGTAACCTCCGGGCTCAAGTCTCCCACGAATATGTGGAAATGCCCTGATTTGATAATCATCACAATCAAGTTCTATGACTGGAATTGATTGATACAGAAACAATGAACAACAGCAGTAATCAATAACAATTAACCTGAGGTATCCTCTCGTTGACTGTTCGCGTATGCCCAATTCACCTTCAATGCTTGCCCGTAACTAGATCATACACACAAAATACAACATTCAATCACCATTTTAGTACATGAAACTAAGAAATGCAGACTGTAATTTGAGATGCTTACAGCTGCCTTCCATGCAGTGACATGATTGCAATGGCTGCAGAAGATCGATCGTGATAATCGACAAACCCATACGACGACTGCATTCAGATCATTGTAACATGCCTTCAACAGAATGTTTATGTTTGATACAGAATGTTTATGTCATTGTCAAATCCAACTTTACCTTCTCCTTTCTGATAAGCTTGCATCCTGCTAAAGGGCCAGCAGTCTGGAAAACTTCAGCGAGCAGTTTCTCAGTCACATTGACATGGATGTTTCCTACATAGCTAGGAATGGTATAATCAACCATTATTCAAGTAATTGCATACAGAGAATCAGAGATCATTAGACAATGGTTGATTGGTGGTGATTGCTTACACGCTACGACACGTGGACGAGTCGAATCCAGGAGGTAGATTGCCACTAGGAATTGGTTCCATCTGCAGAACAAAAAAGAGAAGAAATGAAGCTAGGTACTACGTACGGGAATCTTAGAACAAACAAACAGAATAGAACCTGTGACATAGCTGCGGCGGCGAGTACACCGGGGTGGTACATGTGTTGCTGTTGAAGTAAAGCTTGCTGCATTAGTGCCTGCTGTTGCTGCTGCTGCTGTTTTAATCTCTGTTGCATATCACCTATTTTCACAACATGCAAATTGAATCTAAAATTAATTAGATTACCATATATCAAACCTGTAAATTATATATGATGGACGATCATCTGCCAAAATTAAAGCAAACTACGAGTGGTGAAGGATGTAAGATTACCTCAGGTGCATGCGATGGTGATCGATCGGTGAGATTCACACACAGACTCTCTGCGTCTCTCCCCCTCCGGTGTTATGAAGTACGTAGAAGATCTATCGATCGAGCTTCTTGTCGAAAGGTTAAAATTGTTTTGAAAAAAAGAAAAAAAAAAAGCATTCAGGAAGGGAAAAGGAAGAAATGAAAGCAAGCCTGAGGATGTTTATGATTTAATGGAGAGAGCATTAAGGAACAAATGTAATGTTTCCCCCCGCAGTAGATCGAGCAAAGTGAGAACCGACTGGGTCATATCCTATTTTGCAGCTTTTAAATTTGCTGTTTTCTCGCTAACATTTCAGTTATTTACCCCTCCCCTGTCCTTTCCTTAAGACCCACGAAATCAGGGAGCACTGCAATTAGATAGCAGAAATATGAGATCAAATTTGCTAACTACGTACTGCTCCTACCTTTATCTTTGGAATTATTTAATTAAACTATTTTCTTAGTGGTCATGACTACATCATTAGCCTATGAACAATTAGATCTTATTCGACGCAGATGCTTCCATCGTACTTAATATTTGGCTTGAGATTATACAGTGTTTTCACGTCGGAAGCTGGCTACCGATATCGTTGTTGCTGAACAAAATCCTTTGGAAGTACAATTTAGAAACGAGTATGTTACTTGTTTCCTCTGCTCCAATTAATTTTGGTCGTCATAGAAATTAAAGTAAACTCTCTGTCTAATGTCTATGTCTATACAAGACTTCCTTAGCTACTTACTACAAAAATAAACTAACCGAAGTTTAGGTCAAGAAACAGCTTATGAGAAGAACCTAATCCAACTTTGTCTAACCAAAATTGATCTACTCTCATTCATTCATCCCACAAAGAATCCCCTCCAGCTCTGGAAAAAATGGTGTCCGGGAGTGAAAACTACCTGCACAGCCCGACCCTTGTCCTTCGTCGAGTTCCTGGGGTTGTGCAGCTGAACTTGCATTTGCCTTGGGGTCATTTCAGTGAAAAGCAGTTTGCACTTCTGCTTATTCGTCTGGTTGCTTCCACTGCTGCTGCTTCTTCAACCTTGGGTTGCCTCTTGGGTCGTCCGCTTCTTCTCACATCGTTACTTGACAAATACTCCATTGCTTTCTCCACAGTTACATCGTTTGGGTCTACGTTCTGCAATATTGAAGATGACACCACGTATCAAAACCCGGAGGAACAAGGAATGCAGCAAGCAAATGTTCCGATGATGATCATTCTAGAACATCTCCTACCCAGTGAATACCGAATTTTGTAACAAAAGGACATACCTTGGGGAGGGAAGCAATTGTGCGTCGATGTCTAATATTAAACCCATTCTTTGAAAGCTTTAATATTATGGGATGCCCGTCCTTTGGGTGGTCTCCCTGGAGAGGATGATTAAGTTTTGAGTAAAGAATTGAAATGAAGAGCATTTGCAATTCCAGATTTTGTCGGATGGCGTACCAATGTCAATGGGTAGCGCAATAACTTTAGAGCCTCTTCCAGTGTAATGGCATCCACCTCCTTTACCTGGAGACATAAAATGCAATCAGTATATCTACACAACTAAAAAACAGCAAAAGGAACTTTAATTTTAGATAGTAAACAGATAACTGCAGAAAGAAACGGCTACATTTACATGGGATAAGGATGTTCGTTTAGGGATATAGTCCTTCTTATCTTCCCCAAGCTGAATGTAGAATCCATAAGGACCTTTCTTCAACAAAATCTGGAAAGAAAGGATGGACAATCTGGTCATCAATTTTAAATGGAATAAGAATGACCAATCACGTTCGAAGGCAAATTTGCGAGACAAACAGAGGTTAATACCTTTTCCTTGGAAATTGGATGAAGACCTAATACTTTTGGCTCCTCCACGGTACCAACATTTTGGGGAGGTTCTTCATCTTCTTCATCTCCAAGCAATGTCTTGGCAATGTACCTATCAAATGTAAAACCCAAGGAAATGAGCTAACTTGTAAGCAGTTGGAAGAAAAGAAGAAATGCAAGCTCTTATGAACTCTCAATATTCGATATACCCACTTGCACTTTGGATGTTGATCACAGCCGATGAAGTAACCTGCACCATACCTACTCAATTTGAAAATCAAAGTGCCCTCCATACAACTGAAATGATACAATGTAACAAGAAAAAAAGTCTCATTAACTTGACGAACTAAGGCTTATGCATGCACACTGCAGTGAGTAAGCAGCAGCCTTAGCAAACAAAGAAGTGTAGTTAAGCAACAACCAACTAACTGAACATAAAAATAGAACATTGGAAAAGAATTACCTGGGGCATGTCCTGCTCTCGGAACGGAGTGAGCCAAACAAATGGTCACCAAACTTTTTTTCTAACATTTTCTCCACCTTCAAGCATATCACACAAGCAAAAAGGAGGTCGAACTTTCTGTTGGTGATTCAAACAAGGGGGAAAAGGAATTTACATCTGGAAATTATAATTGATTGCAGCACCAAACTTACCTGATGAATGTGGACATTTTCAGTATGGCTGCAGTATGAGCTAAATCTTGTCCAATAATCTCTGAGAAGACCTTTCCATTCAGTAAGTCCAGCAGAAACATTATCAAGCTATAGTGCAAAAAGAGATGTTCAGATATCAGCTCCAGGAAAACGGTAACCACCTTCCCTCAAGAAGGAAGAAAGAGGAGAATCTCATTAGACGTAAGATGTTTAGTTTAGTTTTCCGGATTGGTGGTTATGAGGTTACCTCAGTCTCCATATCAGCAGTAAAGCTGTAATCTGTGACCTCCGTAAAATAGTTCGAGAGGAATGCTGAGACCTAGCATCAACCCAACCCATCGACATTACTGATCATCTCACACAATCTAGACTGAAAACAAGACAGTTAATAATAATAGCACCAGGACCTACCATTCGACCACGAAATTCTGGGTACATCACACGGCTTTTCATTAACACATATTTCCTGTCCTGAAGTAAATAGTAGATCAAGTCCAGAAACAACAAACATCACAACTATTAGATGCAAATATTTCCAATTAACGTCATGATTGTTCAACTCTAAGTTTGAGAGTGAAATATAGATTGCAGCGGAATATATGCAAGATTATAAGCTTCTCGTGGGATGGGGTTACTAATATGCCCATAGCTATCAACAAATCGACTAAAACAGAATCAACATCAACGCTTGGATGCACTAATATATACTGTGATCTATCCATGCATACCACTTTGAAGGCCCAACAAATGCATACTTAGAAAAAAATGATTGGAATCATCCTAATCGCATCTAACTACCGATGAACATAAAACACAGCATGAAAACTTCCCTTATTATATCCTACGCTACAACACTTGGATGCACCAGTGTATTTTGGAGCTATCTGCTTCTTCCAAGCCCATCATCCAAAGCACTAGAAAAATAACAACTGAAGTATGTCTGCTCATCATCAGTCACCTGTAAAACTTTTAATGTGCTGGCATAAGTTGAAGGTCTTCCAATCCCAAGTTCCTCGAGCTTCTTTATCTATTTCGTGAAAAAAATAAAATGGCCTAAGTACCAACAAGCAAATGGCCGGGGGTAAAACCAAACACATTGCCTGCATAATCCCTGCTGGATGTCCAACAGTTAATAAATTTCAACAAGGAATCATGCCAGAAGTTGTACCAATGATGCTTCTGAATAGCGCGGTGGAGGCTGAGTGAAATGCTGCTTGGATTCCACTGCATCAATGGATATGGAATCCCCTGCCTACAGATATTTCAGTTAGAACTTCCAAAAGAAAGAAACCATGGCAAATTTAGTAGCATAAAAAATTAGAATAAAATTATACAGATATTGTCACAGGAAAATCATCTACATCATTCAACCATGACATAATGAATGTCAGATGTGAGAATATTCACCTTCAGAGAGTAGAGAACCCCAGAAGCTTCTTGTTGAGGGTCCTCTTCATCTTCTTTGCCTCTTAGAAGTCTAGTTTCGACATCCTAGAAATGAATATCAATTATGTCATACAAGCCTCAAAGTGAACAAAACAAAATTCATACAAACCATTTTTCAAAAAAAAAAATCATACAAACTTTAAGAAATAAAATCATCAACATGAATATTGTACAAAAGGAATATCATAACATATGTATATTTAAGGCCCAAGAAAGAAACTGGCAGCCTACAAATAGAACATTTAATGTAGATGTAGATATGGCTCTCACAACAATATGAGTACCTGATAAACTGCTTGGTAGCCCCGAAATGCAACCCTTGAACACGAAGATCGAAATATGATTGACTTGCTAGCATTTCCAATGTCCAATTGCAACTGTTTCAATAGAAATTGAGTAAGTGAGTGCATATAGAAGTGAAGTCCAATATCATGCATTAAGGATAGAAACAAGAAACGAAAGGATGAGGCTCAAAACTATTCCGTAAAAAAGGTTTAGAGTTTAGCTCGGTTATAATGTAAACTTCAGATGGTTTTACTTCAGTATTACTGACGACAGGGTTGGAGGAACCTATCGGACGACTTCAGGGTTTCTATATGTAACTGGACTTGGATATTTTTTATTCAGTATTATCAACTTCTTTACCATGTTATATCTTCCACTGTGTATCACATTGAGTGAACTTTTATGGCAATTACTGCATTGATTAACTGAACTGGGAATCCTCTAAAGAAGGCACAGTACAATTTATAAATCAATCAAAAGTTTGGGGTGCAATATTATGGAACAATGACGTTTAACCTAACCTGTTCAATTGTAGCAGGCTCCATTTGGCATGCCACACTGCGTGACCATATGAGAGTGTACAACTTCAATGCATCCTCATCAAGAACACCAGCCAGCATTGCTACAATTCAATGAGGAAACAATCATTGACATCTAGCTCTGCAACTCCACTGGAAAAATCACAAATTTGCATGGCAAGTCAAATTATAGATGAGATATTATGTTTGAAGTAAAGAATCGACCTACAGGGTAGAATCTGAACGTCAGTGGGTCTGATTGCTTCATGGGCCTCTTGTGCATTCTTCACCTTCTTAAAATACTTGCGTGCATTCGCTGATGCAAAATCTGGGCCATAACTATGGAAGAGAACTGTTCATGTTAGCAGTGAAACAAATAACAAACACATAAAAAATCAGAAACAGCAGAAAACTGCCATCCAAAAACATGGACTATATACCAAAAGATGTCATTTACACAATCACAAATGTGTTCCTAAAACACAAGTCCGGAAAACTTACCTTTCAGTGATCAGAGAGCGTATATCCTTGAGAGCATAATCTGAAATCTGAGCATCGAAAAATAGAGATACAAATTAAGCAACGTGAAAACAACGAAATGGCCTTTACAATCAATTACCACAAGTAGAGGTCACCAACCAGCGCAACATGCAGGATGTGCAACACTTACATGCAGACCGTCAGTTCTGGTATATGTAATCAATCCCGTAGTCTCCCCGTCTGATAACTCAATCCCTTCATAGAGTTTTTGTGCAAGCTGGAGCATACAATCCCATGTAAGAGCAATGGAAAAATCACTAATGTACAGTCAAGCTGAACATATAAACTAACAAGATGAAATAAGAAACCATTTGAACGGTAAACATGAAATCAATGAACGGTAAGCAAAGAATCAAGAATAACTTGAAACATTAATCCTTTGCCTTATGTATAAACACAAACAAAAGTGCAGGCAGTTCTTTGATCTTTATCATCAGCATTGTCAATCATGAAAACCGCAGCAGTGTACTTGAGAATCCGAATAAAAAATGAGTAGTTAATAATAGTAAGATATGTGGGAGCCACAGAAACTGTAGAAGGTGCTTGGCCTACTGGTAACAATAACACATATTGAAAATAAATTCAAGAATCGAAAATTCTGGCGAGAAAAGCATGCGAACAATTTCCTAATAGCCACCCTTCGCAGCTTCAACTCTTGCAGCCATTGTTCACCTACCCAAAGCAGAAACAGAAGAAGGGTTCTAAAGAGCTGTAGTAGCAGAATATTTTTGCCTTTCATAAGTTGTTGAGACTAATTCAATCCAAAAGTTTCTGGAGACCTGAACAGAAATTCTGGAATCGGACTTGAATTTTAACTACGGTAAACCCGATAACATAAAAAAGGAAACCCACACGTACAATAGCTCTGGAAGATATACGTAGGCATGATAAGGACAGAATACTGCACATGGGAATTTTTTTAGGAGTTTAGACAGACCTTCATAGTGTATGATGTGTTGAACTGTAATTTGTTAGCTGCATCTTGCTGAAGCGTTGACGTTATGTATGGAGTAGGAGGGTTTCTTCGCATTTGTCCTTTTTTACAGCCAACTACCTCGAATTTTGTAGCTTTAATCTTCTGTTCAACCTCAGCTACCTCCTTACCAGAACTAAACGAGAACTGATTCAGCTTTTTGGAATCAAAACAGGTCAAGCGTGCATTGATTGAAGCACCTGGTACTTCTTTGTTCAACTTAGCCTCAATACTCCAATATTCCTGTGGCTTAAACTCGTCAATTTCAGCCTCCCTATCAGAAATAAGGGCAAGGGCAGCTGATTGCACACGCCCTGCTGATTGGCACCCAGGTAATTTCCTCCATAATAATGGTGAAATGTTGAATCCAATCAGATAATCAAGAGCACGTCTTGCTAGGTAAGCATGTACTAAATTCACATCAATATGCCTTGGAGCTTGCAAAGCACTTTTAATGGACCCCTCTGTTATTTCATGGAAGACAACCCTTCCGACATTGATACCTTCATGCAGGGCATCCTGCTGCAGCAGCATCTCAGTAATATGCCAAGCAATAGCCTCTCCTTCACGATCAGGGTCTGATGCAAGAATAAGATTTTCTGCTCTGAGGAACAAGTACAACGAGAGATCATCAGAATACAGGGCATACATAATAAGAAGATAAAAATCAGTTATACAAATCAAACAGCACTACATAGTGAAATCCACATGAATGTTCAGGTATGTATGGCTATGGCAACCAAAAACCCCTTTTTACAGAAAGTATTATAATTTGCCACATTCAATTTTGATCCATAATTTGCTGAATTCGGTTTTGATATCGACTCATAAGACTAAATGAACTGATGGCATAGAAAACATACCCACTTAGAGCGACTTTAATGCTCTTGAGATAAGTCCAGGCAGCAGATGGAACCTCCCACACCATACTGAAGTCTTCATCAGGGCGAACGGATCCTGACCTTGCGGCTAAGTCCCGAACATGGCCGTAACTAGGCAATACTTCATACATACTGCCAAGATAGCCTTGAATGACCTTTGCCTTTGTAACAGATTCAACAATTACAACAGATTTCCCAGTAGGAGGATACAACGGCTTCAGGGTCCCTTGTTTAGGAGGCTTCAAGTTGCCTATGTGCTGAGGTTTTTGCTTCTCAACTGACTCATCAGCAACAGTTGCTGATTTGCCCTTCCTCCGTGAGTTGCTACTTTTCTTATTGACCTTCTGTTTTGTAGAAGCTGAAGCATCCAGCAGTTTTTCGGATGCCTTTTCAGTTGACTTGTTCTGAAAGACTGGAACGTCAGTTCAATACTGCTGATTAATAAATGATTAAAATGCCAACTATTCAACAAATCAACTCACAAACCTCTTCTGAACTAGCTTTGGCAGAATCAGCAGGAGCAGAAAGCTGAAGTTTGCCTTTCTTGCTTCTTGCCTTCGGTTTGCCATTGACTTGGGGAGCCTCAGCAACAGCAGAGCTTGGAACAAATGATTCAAGAGACACACTTCCATTTGTACGATCGCTTGAATTCAAGGCCTCGACGTCATTGGAGGTTGAGACGCTCGTCTTAGCAGTTTTATTCTTCCCCTTCGCAGCCCAAGCCTTAAACAACTCAGAACGTTTACCCCTAGTGAAATCCTTTTCAGCCGCTTCCGGTGATTGAGAGAAATGCCTCGTCGAGATACCTCCATAACCATGCACAGTGAACCCAACCTCTCGATTCAAAGCCCAGCAACATGAGGTAGTCTTGGGCGTAACAAGTCGAGGATATCCAGAGATACATGCATCAGCCACGTCTTGTGAAACCGTCCCCGACAACAATCTGGGCGCTCTAACTCTAACTTGCGTGAAGTTCCTACACCTCTGACGAGTCACAAATTGGGAAGTAGACAACAACCTGAATCCGGCGACATTCTGCAGCGTCCCACACTGCAAATGAAAGTAACTTTTATTTCCCACCTTCACTGCAAGTTTACTAGCTACTCTCACCAATGCAACAAGAGATACAAACTAAAGAAACCGAATTCCCCAAAATTCTCACACAATCAAAGCACGGAAAGGATAATGCTCGAGTTTTTTTCACAGTTCTTAGGCTCAACTAGCATATATTAGGACAGAGGGAAAAACGTGAGAGGGTACCTTGGACATCATCATCAGGGAATTAAACCGCAAAGCTAGCAAGGGAGAAGACGACGGCGTAGGCAAGAGAAAAGAGGAAGCGGAGGAGATGGATAAGAAGCTCCTCTGCAATTGTGCTGTCATCGCCGTCTCGTCATTCGCTTTCCAATTACCCCAATGGCGGTCTCGAGTCTCGACTTCTCGCGGCGACCTGTTTCCTTATCTATCGCCTTCTCGCAGAAACCAACCCCATCGGTCACCTGTGCGTACACCCGCAACTAAAAGCTGACGTCGCGCCGGCGGCTAGATAAAAAGAAACGGCGAGGGTTGGGATTTGGGAACGAACGAGAGGCAGAGGAGCGGAAGTTAGCAGCTGTTGCCATTAGGTTTGCAGAATGTGGAATGGGTAATATGAAACGACACCGTTTCCATCTTTCAAAATCCCATCCCATCCATAAACCCCGTAGCTTAGCTCCCATGCATTTTTTCCACTCTTTAATTCTCCCAACCGTCACCAAATCAGTCTTCCCCAATTCTCCCATCTTCTCCACTTCACTGCTCTCCCTTCTTCAAAGCTTTTCAACCTTCCTCCATCCCCATTTCTCTCCTTTCCCTTCCCTCCAACTTGCTCCAGCAATGGTTCCGCATCTCCTTCCCTTCCTTCTTCTCCTCTCCGTTTCCTGTCTCTCAGGTTCTGCAACTTCAATTTGTACTACTTCCCAAATTTAGCTGTCCGGCAGCTTCTTTGATTTCCACTTTCCACCACCCTAATCCCTTCACTCTGTTTTTTTTTTGGCAGGAATTGAATCAGCAGCTACTCTAAAGCTCACCAACCACTGTCCCCAAACCATCTTGCCGGATATCCTCTCCGGCGGGAACACTCCAGACCTCACCGCTGCTGCGGGCTCCCCGCTCGCGCCGGGGAAGTCCAGGACGATCCCCGTCCCAACCGGCTGGTCCGGCCGCATTTCGGGTCGGACCATCTGCGGGATATCCGCCGCAGAATGCGGTGCCCGGAAGGTGGAGCTCAGCCTCGACGGCGGCGAACCGCCGGCGACTGTAGTGGAGCTCACCCTCGACGGCGCTGGCGGTCTTGGCTACTCGTATAGCGTGAGCTCGGTCGACGGGAACGACATCCCCGTGGCGGTGTTGGGTCCGGCCCGCGGATGCTCCGATGAGCTGAAGGCTACGGCGGCGCGTGGGAAAGGGGAAGTCGCGTGTAACGATACCAGTAGTAGGACTGCCCATACGGATTACGCCATCGTATTCTGCCCCAGACCGTATTCCAGGTAAAATGGCCCTCTTGCTCAATTTGCATATGTTGCTCTCGCAGCTTTAAAATGAGCAGCAAATGCTGCCTGTCTGCCTGGCCATGATACAGAAGTGTCTGGCATCTTTATTGGCTGTGGGGAATGGGGATGGTGGGCTGGTAGTAATCAAGTATTGAATTCCCCGAAAGAAGTGACCTTTCAGTACGTAACAGCAAACATTGATGGATGTTTGCTCAATTCTGGCCATTAATAACAGATGCCCTTTGCAGCCTAGAACTAGAAGAGCTAAGAGTATATCCATTACATGGAAACTACGTTATTTAGCTTCTTGCTATACATTAGGAGCCATGTGTTTGACGAGGAAGGATTGACTAAGGAATAGTATTATTATGTCTTTGGATAATATTGCTGGTGATCTGAGTGCTTAAAATGTAACGAGTCCTGCAAAACTCTAGGCTTCGTGGTTGAACATTGTTGCCTAATATAGCAGTCCATCGAGCTTATCCGCTCTTGCCTTCTTGGATGGCATTGAACTTGTGCAGCGGGGAAGTTGTAGGAAGAAGGAGAGGCAGTGCAGCTTTGCCACTGGTTAACCAGACGACAATGACAACAGCCTGGCCAAGCAGACATCGGAATGGTGCTCTCTCTTCAGGTAGCTAGGTTGCTTAGCTATCTGTGCGCTCGAGCCTCGAATTTGAATGCCAATTCTCTCCCCAGGTGCTTATCCATCCTCTCCCTTTGTTTTCACTTTCAGCTGCTGACATCAACGTCGATTTGACCGAAGCAGCCACCACATTGAGCCCAGCTGATCATCAAGTGAGTGCTTAATTACTTTAGATATACACCTATACGCTATGATTTGCTTGTAAAGATATTAACTTGTTGCCGTTGTGTAATCTCGGTTCTTGGAAATGGAGGAGTCAAACGGGGGAGGTAATGAGATGATGACAACGAAGACGATGGCCATGGAGCCAGTGAAGATGGTGGAGATGAGAATGATGTTGGGTGACAAGAGGAGGAGACTCAACAGCTTTCAGATGTGTGCATTGTGCACTTGTTGTAGCAGGGGTGGTTCCAGACATTACTGCCTGCTCTCTCCGTGTTGCTATGCAATCAACTGCAACATACCAAATAAGCCCTTTGGTTTCTGCTCTTTCACTCCCAGGGCCTGCAATTGCTTTGGATGCCATCTCTAGCTAGCTAGCTATAGCTCCCTTCTTCCATTTTTCTTCTCTTATATTTTTTTCTCCATTATTATAGTAAGTATATTGTATTATAGGGAGTGGTTCGTCTTGATTCTGTCGTCTGTGGGGGACTAAGGAAGAATATCTGTCGTTTGATTAAATTAAATTGATTGATTTGTTTATAAATATTGATTTAATTAGTATTAAATCAAATAATAATTGCCTGTTTATGCTGCAAACTCTGCAGGGGACACCTAGAAAGGCATGCAAGAAAGATGATTAGTAAGTGGATTGTGGGGCTAATGTTTCCTTTAATTAGCTATTTTTACGGTTATCTGTCTTCTGTCCTTTTGTTTATTGGGATAATTACAGTAGTGCTGTGGTAATTGGACAAACCGAAAAAGATCAAAGCGTCTTTCCCACTTTTACTTCTCTTCTCCCCACCGCAAGCAATCGTCGGCGTTCCCAATTCATCCTGCTTGAGCTCACTTCTTCAACAATGGATCCCCATCTCCTCCTCTTCCTTCTTCTCTCAACATCTTCCCTCTCAGGTTTTCTCCCATCCCCACTTCCCAAATTCCCCTTTTCTCGAGGACCCTCTAATCTTCTCTTCATTTTTGCAGGAATTGAGCCGGCAGCTACTTTCAAGCTCACCAACCTCTGCCGCCAAACAATCTGGCCGGGTCTACTCTCCGGCGCCAACACCGCCCAGCTCCCCACCACCGGATTCGCTCTCCGCCCGGGGAAATCCCGAACAATTCCCATCCCCGCCGGCTGGTCCGGCCGCATATGGGGCCGGACCCTCTGCTCAACCGGCGCCGACGGCAAATTCACCTGCCTCACCGCCGACTGCGGCTCGGGGAAAATCGAGTGCGGCGGGAGCGGAGCGAAGCCGCCGGCGACACTAGTCGAGTTCACCCTCAACGGCGCCGACGGGCTCGACTTCTACGACGTCAGCTTGGTCGACGGGTACAACCTCCCGATGCTGGCTTTCCCGCAGAAAGTCACCCGCGGGGGTTGCGGCGCCACGGGTTGCTTGATTGACCTAAACGGCGCGTGCCCCAAGGAGCTGAAGGTGGTGGCGCGTGGTAAGGGTAAAGTCGGCGGCGTCGCGTGCATGAGCGCGTGTGAGGCATTTGGGGATCCCAGGTTTTGCTGCGCTGGGGAGTACTCCACGCCGGAGACTTGCTCGCCGTCGGTGTATTCCCTGTTTTTCAAGTACGCTTGCACGCGGTCGTATAGCTACGCTTATGACGACAAGACCAGTACGTATACCTGCGCCAATACGGATTACACCATTGTCTTCTGCCCTCGGCCTTACACCAGGTAAAGAAACTTCTTGATGTGCTGAGATAGCAGTTAGTAGTGCCTTCGGATTAGTAAACCACCATGAACCTGGTTCAAAGATGTCACCTTTGAGGCTTTGACTGAGTGTTTAACATTGATGGATGTTCTGATAATTCTGCCTATTACCTATTATTTACAGAGCTCAAGATTGTGAATTCAATACTTGGAAAGTAGGCTGATTTCATCTTCATTGGTAGCCAAGTGATTCGAATCAGAATTGCCATTGCTTTGGATTGGTAGTAGTACTGTAGTAGGGCCAAGAACAGCTGAAGGTTGTGTGGCCTTGTTGGTTGGCAATGTAGGAAGGTTTTCCCTGGCTCGATAGCGCGCCTGCAGTAGTAGTGTGTGTGATTGATCGTCATTATGACTAGTTATGATCTGGACTGGAGCTGAATTGGTTGAGAAGGAAGGATCAAAATCGTTCGTGAAAGTCTGTCACGCTCTTCTATTCCTTGGTTGAACTGGAACGATGACTTCATGTGTGATTGTTATGTTTTCAGATTCACTTGCGTATTGCAGTAGCTTGTTCTTGCGTAATAGCTATATGTCGAACTAATTCGTTTGTTCTTGTATCTGCGTTATGTTTAGCAGCCAGGAAGTGCTGGGAAGGAGGAAAGATGGTGTTGTGATTCCTATAACCATTGTATTAAATTATAGGGATCACCTTGGTTATTTACCCTAAACTCCTAGTTGTCTACGTAGATGGAGTAGGGTTAATTAGTTTTTGTATATATTGGATGTAAGGGTGCAGTCGGACCCTTTGTGAGAAGAAACAGAAGAAATAAAATTACTCCGAGAGCTTCTAGCTCTCCGTGGACTAGTCCTGATCACATCGATCAGGGAAACCACGTAAATCCGTCTCGTGTTCCTCTTGCTTTCGTTTCTTTGGTTATTTTACATGGTATCAGAGCTGTGATTGGATCCAAAATCCTATCATGGGTTCGGGTGATGAAGAGGACAGCAAGAAGTCGAAGATGGCGATGGGTAGTGATGCCGAAGCACAAATCTCCCTTCCCTCGTACTTGCAACTCGATCGGTCGGACAATCCCAGCAGCCTATTTGTTGGCGAGCTCTTAACAGATGTCAACTATGGAGAGTGGATCTTGGACATGACCGATTCACTCATAGCAAAAAATAAGCTTTGCTTTGTCGATGGAAGCCTGCTGATAGCGACTACCTCCATGGAAAGAGAGGCTGTTCGGCGTTGCAACGCGATGGTGAAGAGCTGGCTGAAGACGTCTATGACGAAAGAAGTGCGTAATAGCGTCCGATTTGCCTCCACTGCTCGCGAAATTTGGCTTGACTTGCAGTCAAGGTTTGGCCAAGGAAGTGCACCTCGGCTGTATGAACTAAAGGGCACCATTAAATCATTACAACAAGAGAAGACTTCAGTCTCTCAATTCTACACGAAATTGAGAGGATATTGGGATGAGATTGAATCCCTCACACCATCACTCGAGTGTACGTGCTCGGGATGCAGTTGTGATGTTAAAAAGCGCCAGCGCGAAGTCCGAGAAGGGGAGAGACTATTCGATTTCTTGATGGGTCTGGATGACGCTTTCTCCACGGTGAAATCGCAAATCTTGGCGATGCGTCCTATCCCTTCGCTTGCTGATGCTTATCGACTAGTCACCATGGATGAACAACAGCGACAAATCGCTAGCAGCAGCCGCCCACGTCCTGAGGCGGCTGTCTTCCAAGCTCAGGGGGAGCGACGCTCGGAACGCAACTCACACCAACCTGATCGTGATCATGAAAAGGATCGGGAAGGAGACGGCAAGCCTCGTTGCACCTACTGCCGGCGTACTGGCCATCTCCGAGAATCTTGTTACAAGCTAATTGGATACCCGCCTCGAAATGGAGAAAAGGGGGAGCAGAATGCGACTTCTCGCAAGGCTGATCGTGGGACCCGCTCGTCTCCTCAGGCGGCTCAAGTGGACGTGGGAGGCAGTCCGCTACCTGGGCTCTCGACACAACAATTTGAGCAACTCAAACTCCTCTTAAGTGGTGATTTGAGGCAGCTTTCACCCACTGTTGACCCCACGTCAAACATGGCAGGTACAAATTTGCCAAATTCTGATTCTTGGGTTATTGATTCAGGATGTAATGAACATATTGTTAATCGTGCTTCCTTGTTGGATTCCGAGTTGGATTCACATCCAAATTTACAGGTCAGAATACCTAATGGGACTGGAGTCCGGGTTCACAGCATTGGCATGACTAAATTATCTAACGACTTATTATTACGTCGTGTTCTCCATGTTCCGGATTTTCAGTGCAACCTGTTATCTGTCAGTAGGCTCACGGCTGATCTTCCCGTGGCATTAATATTCTTGAATGACTTATGTGTTATTCAGGACTTACCCTCCAAGAGGCTGATTGGGATGGGTAAACACATTGATGGACTGTATTATCTGAGGCTATTCGCTCACGAACACCCTATGGCACATTCGGTTCGAAGATCCTTGGATGCTACAGAGATATGGCATTCGAGACTTGGTCATCCCTCGGAGGCAAAGTTACATTTGTTGGAGAATTCTATTGGCTGTTCTTTAATTCACAATAAAGAGCCCTGTCGATCTTGTTTAAGGGCTAAGCAGACACGTGAACCTTTTGATTCTAGCAGTATTAAGACTGCATCTTGTTTTGAGCTTATACACGTGGATATTTGGGGAGGTTACAAAACTCCATCTATGACTGGAGCACATTATTTTTCGACTATAGTTGATGATTTTAGTCGTGCTGTCTGGGTTTTCTTGCTTCGATATAAATCAGATGTAGCTCGGCACTTATTGTACTTCTGCAATATGGTTCACACGCAGTTTGGGAAGCAGGTGCGCCGTATACAAGCAGATAATGGTCCTGAATTTTCAAGTACTGTTCTTACTGATTATTACGAACATAACGGGATCATCTTGCAGACCTCCTGTACTGATACCCCACAGCAGAATGGTGTGGTTGAGCGCAAACACAGGCATTTACTGGATACTGCTCGTGCCTTGCGATTCCATGCTAATCTGCCCTTGAAGTTCTGGGGAGAATGTGTTTTGACGGCTGCATATCTGATCAACAGAATGCCCCTGGTTCCTATTGGAAATAAATCCCCTTTCCAGGTTCTCTTTGATAAAGCGCCAAAATACACTCACTTGCGTAGTTTTGGGTGCTTAGTTTATGCTCGTGACACTCATCATAACCTGCAGAAGTTTGATGCTCGTGGCAGAGCCGGTGTTTTTCTTGGTTATCCTTCCAGTCAGCGTGGCTATCGCATCTATGATCTTGAGACTCACATTATTTATACTTCGCGGGATGTTAAATTCCTCGAAACTGTATTCCCATATCGAGATTTGGAGGTTGGTTCGTCACTCACTCCTGTTAATGTGTCGGCTCCACAATTTGGTAGCCCGCCACCACTTGTGTTTGATGATGAGGACGAGTTGCTGCCACCTCCCACTTCATCCATGTCCTTGCCTCCACGTGAACAGCAACATGCAGAATCTCCTCCACCTATTAATGTCGAGCAGCATGAGACTTCCCCTACCACTGAGCATTCTTCTCCTATTATTGCCGAGCCTGTGTCCACTAGTGCACATGAGGCCCCTGTAGAAAGTGAAGCTCCGCCGAATGCCCCATCCTCTTCTTCTTCGGCCCCAGTTCCAGTTCCTGTCCGCAGAGGTGATCGACAGCGATTTCCCTCCACTCGCCTTCGCGGGTACGATGTGCAGCTCCCCGGAGCAGCTCATTCGGCAACAGTCACTTATCCTCTCGATGATTATGTGACATATCATCGCTTGTCGGTTGCTCATCATGCCTTTGTCGCGGCGGTCAGTTCTGTTTTTGAGCCTTCACATTTTTTCCAGGCCGTGCAGTATAAGCATTGGCGAGAAGCCATGCAAAGGGAGTTTGATGCTTTGGTTGAGAATGGTACATGGACCATAGTGTTTCTCCCTCCGGGAAAGAAAGCTATCGACTGCAAATGGGTGTATAAAGTGAAATTCAATCCCGATGGATCAGTTGAGCGTTTTAAAGCGCGATTAGTAGCCAAGGGTTACACTCAGGTCGAAGGTGTGGATTATCACGATACTTTCGCTCCTGTGGCCAAACTCGTCACTGTCCGATGTCTTCTCGCCGTAGCAGTTGCTCGTGGCTGGCATATCCATCAGTTGGATGTAAACAACGCCTTCCTTCATGGCGATCTTCATGAAGAGGTTTACATGAAAATTCCCCAAGGGTTTGCTCGTCCGGGGGAGCAGCGTGTCTGTCGATTGCGCAAGTCCATTTATGGTTTGAAGCAGGCCTCTCGGAATTGGTACCAAAAGTTCACTCAAGCACTTTTGGAGTTTGATTTCATTCAGAGCCGGGCGGACCATGCTCTTTTCACCTACCAGCGGGGTGACATCTTTGTAGTCGCCCTCATATATGTCGATGACGTGATACTTGCGGGTACAGATTTGGGGTTCATCACTCGGGTTAAAGAGTTTCTGCATTCTCGGTTTACTATTAAGGACCTTGGTCCACTGAAGTATTTCCTCGGGATTGAAGTGGCTCGCTCACCGCGTGGTATGGTTCTTAATCATCGCAAGTATGTACTCGATATTCTAGCTGACGCTGGGTTGGAGGCAGCAAAACCATGCTCCACTCCCATTGAGCAACAGCATAGCTGGGTCGTGTCCCTTCTCCTCCGGCAGATGATCCCAGCGCTTACCGTCGTCTGATTGGTCGTCTTTTATATCTCACTGTCACACGTCCCGACATTACATATGCAGTGAACCTTCTCAGCCAGGCCATGCAGGCGCCCACCAGAGCTCATGAAGAAGCTGCAGTTCGTGTCTTGCGATATCTAAAATCTGCACCTGGCCGTGGACTCTTCCTCTCTGCCACTAGTCCCCTCACTTTAACGGCGTATTGTGACGCCGACTGGGGTGGCTGCCCTCTCACTCGTCGTTCCACGACTGGGTACTTCATCATGTTGGGTTCTTCTCCCATTTCTTGGCGTACCAAGAAACAGACAGTTGTTGCTCGTTCCTCTGCCGAAGCGGAGTATCGTGCCATGGCTAGCACAGTCAGTGAAGTGCTTTGGCTCCGGTGGCTCCTTCATGATCTCGGCGTCCCACTTTCTGCGCCTACTCCGTTATTTTGTGACAATCAGGCAGCACTTCACATAGCTTCCAATCCGGTTTTCCATGAACGAACTAAGCATGTCGAGATGGACTGCTATTTCGTTCGAGAACGCGTTCAGTCTGGTGATGTTGCTCCCTTGAAGATTGCCACTGCAGATCAGCCAGCCGACTTGTTCACGAAGGGGTTAAGCGTTGATCAGTTTCATTATCTCTTTGTCAAGCTCGGACTTCTTGACATTCACTCCTTCGCTTGAGGGGGAGTGTTGTGATTCCTATAACCATTGTATTAAATTATAGGGATCACCTTGGTTATTTACCCTAAACTCCTAGTTGTCTACGTAGATGGAGTAGGGTTAATTAGTTTTTGTATATATTGGATGTAAGGGTGCAGTCGGACCCTATGTGAGAAGAAATAGAAGAAATAAAATTACTCCGAGAGCTTCTAGCTCTCCGTGGACTAGTCCTGATCACATCGATCAGGGAAACCACGTAAATCCGTCTCGTGTTCCTCTTGCTTTCGTTTCTTTGGTTATTTTACAGATGGAGTGTCCCTGCCGCTGGTTAACAAGACGTCAATGTACTGGCCAAGAAGACATCCTAATGGTGCTTTCTCTTCAGGTCCGCATTTAAACAACTTGCACCCCCCTGCCTCACATTTTACTATGGTTTGAGCCCTCTCTTGACTACACTAACATTGGCCATATGCTCGAGGCTTCCAGTGAGATAGCACGCGTAGAGAAGGTGCAGCTTACAAGAGTAGCGGAGTACACAACGTTCGAAGGCTCGGGTGTCGTAGCTTCCTCTCCCTGACCATGACGTTGGTTCTGTAAACAGAGATGAGTGGGGAAGATGATGGTTGAAGTGTAATGCAGCACAGTAAATTCCACGAACTAAATTTTGTGCCGATTTCATACGCCTTAACTAACTAGTAACTACACACTAACTTTGCACTTGGGGATCGGGAAGACAACAGAGGGGAATATACAGCAGGTTTTCAGTTCAAAGCTAGACTGTTCAGTTCATTCTGATTGCCAATGTGTTCTCTCATCATACCGTATTCTGCACAAATTCTGTACTTTTGCTCTTCTTCCTTGTGGAAGTTGAAGCTTTTATGATGTAAAGCGTTTATCCCTCTATTATCTGCCATGAATACAGTGTAGCACCCTCCTGCTTGGGAAACAATACAATCACCAAATGCATTGAGAAACAAAGATTTGAAGCCCGGTCTGGTAATGGGCTGGATATCCTTTTGGGCAGCAAAGAATAACCGGCGGTTCAACCAGTTCTGGCCAATCAGCTGCTCGAAAACGCAGCGTTTGGTTAACTGAGCTAAGAAAAAGAAAAATTGGTTCTGAATCTTCGTCCCCACTCTCCAACTAACTCTGCAGTCGCCAGTTCTGCCAACACAACCGCGCCACGACGACCGGACTTCCACAGAAAGATCACAGCGGAGTTTCCGTCTGATTATCCCTCCGACTAGAGGCAGGTACGAAATATATAGATACCCTTTTTTGGAAATTTTCCTTTTGTTTGCTGGCCAATTTTGCATCCTTTTGTTGATTAAGATTGATTTTTCCCCCAAAAATTCAGGGGTTTTGAATTTTCAGTTTTTGATTGATTTGGGATTCTTTACTAGGTGTAAGATGGAGGCTTCTAAATAGAATTTGCAAGGTTTTGTTAGTTTAGTTGTGAGTTGTACTAAGGCAGGCGATGCAATTGGAGTGTGTTGTGCGAGTAACAAATCCGACGGAGCGGGTTTCTGTTCCCATTTGCTCCCTGTCTCGGAAGTGATACAAAACTTGGGTTTGGGTTTTACTTGACTTCCAATGTTCTTCATTTTATTTGACCACTTTTGGGTTTTCCATTTTCATATTGCTCATTCATTGTTTACCTTGGCAGAATTGGCCTAGTGAACCATATTGGTCTCTTCAAACTCCAGTCCTTCCCATCCCCACAGCGGTAATTTCTCTTTAGTTCCATCGTGATGATCTTGTACCACCAGCTCATGTGGAAGTTAGCTGGGGCAGAGCTAACCCCAGTTAGCTTCAAACTGGTGTAGTCACATCGAGCTGAAAGCATTCATTTTTCTCATTTTTCATATCGAGATGTTTGATTTTGGCCTCGTAATCTGGCGCGAGTGTTTGCAATTTCTTTTGACCTGGTTTCATTTGTCACTTGTTGTGGTACAGGAAATGTGCAAATAACTTTCCGGTGCCTGAAATCTGCAATGCAAGCAAAGGGCACATTTTCCTCACCCAGTTTAACACTGCTTCCCCTCAACATACCATGTAGTTCATCACGCTCGGGTTCTTTGTCCTGTTACTTCCAGATCAAGCAACAAAGAAAAACCATTTGCGCTTGTGTGGCACCTCCTCTGAATATAGGCAGCAATGGAATATCAAAGACCAAAAACAATGTAATATCTTTGACACTAACCTTATGTCTAGAATTTCTGAAGCGAGTTTAAGATTGGTAGACTCATTTCTTATTTTCCACCATTGATGCTTATTGGTCAGGTCTATGATAGTAGAATGTCTAAAATCCTGTATTTAAGTTGAGATGAATTTCGAAGTTAAAAAACAAAAATTCGAAGTTCCTTTTCCTTGGGTTCTTCATCTTATTGGGGACCTACAGCCCACAACCATGTTAAATTTTGCTTGTTGGGGTGAACTGTTTATATCCTTCGGTCATCCTTGCTAGGGAGAAATTGCTGAACTTCTAGGAGTTTGATTTACCTAAATTATCTCCCTAACCCCTCATACCCGCCTTTTCTATATTTTCTAATGGGGATTTATGCTCAATTTTGAATCAGCATATGAGCAAATCAGAGGAATTGCACTCGGTATTGGAACCAGAGGATGACTCAGACGTTCTAATTGAATGTAAAGATGTTCACAAATCATTTGGTGAGAAGCATATATTAAGAGGTGTGAGCTTCAAGGTGAATCTTGTCTCTCGCTGTTTTGGTATTGGATTGCTAATTCCATGAATAATACAGTCTCTTAATCAAGGTTTACAATGTTTATTGCATATGTGTGCCTCTGGATGTACCATTGAACTTCGCTTGTGACAATATGTTAACATTACCCTTACTTTTGTGCTTCCTTTTCTTCCTGGAATGTCACACTAGATCAGACATGGTGAGGCAGTTGGAATAATTGGACCTTCTGGCACTGGCAAGTCTACAATTTTGAAAATAATGGCTGGACTTCTTACCCCAGACAAGGTCAGGATCATGTGTAATGTTCCTATACCGGCCTAGATATCGTGCTGTAGCTTGTTTGCATTGATTTTTTCTTGGACAAACTCATGTTAATTAAATGGTTGAAAAGCAGGGCGAGGTTTATATTCGAGGTAGGAAAAGAGATGGGTTGATTAGCGACAATGAGATCTCTGGCGTGCGAATTGGATTGGTGAGTTTGTTTCCTTGTGTAGATGATTTTCAAAAATATATATACCGCTGACTTCTCATAGTGATTTGACTTCCAAGCACAGGTGTTCCAAAGTGCAGCACTGTTTGATTCTTTAACAGTTCGTGAAAATGTCGGTTTCTTGCTGTAAGAGACAATCTGATTTTCTCAGTTTATCTGTAGAAGTTAGCACTCTTTAACTATCTTATTAAATTTTCCTTCTCCATTAAAATGAATGCTTGAATTATTCGGTGTTGTCTTCTTTTACAGGTATGAAAGTTCTACAATGCCAGAGGATCAAATCTCAGAGCTTGTGACTGAAACCTTGGCTGCTGTTGGTTTAAAGGTATGCTATCTGTTCCATACATTTATTTATGTACTTTGCTGAGTTTGAGCTAATCCACCTGCAGTTCCATAAGTTAGAGAATTAGAGTCATTTTTTTGCAGAATTATAACCATGTATTGTAGATGGATTTACCTTAATCTCATGTTCCCAACTCTGGTAACTTAATGTATGGATCTTGTTGATGAGCATGCATGCTTCGTTGCCACTATTGGTATCGATTCCCCATTATTCTATCGATTTCATTGGCTCTCATATCTAAAATGTCTGCCCAGGGTGTTGAGGATCGGTTGCCTTCTGAGCTATCTGGCGGAATGAAAAAAAGAGTTGCTTTAGCTCGATCCATAGTTTTTGACGCCTCCAAGGCCACCATTGAGCCAGAGGTACATCCATTAAGATGGTCATTATGCCAACTAGTCTTCGAATGCTGATCCTCCTAGTCGTCATTTTTGTAACAAATGAGAATGTTTGATACTCTTTTGGTACCCAATGATTTGAGTGTTAATTGTTAAATGTGATCTCACAAATATTTTGTTCTCGCACTCTTTGGATAGGTGCTTTTGTATGATGAACCTACAGCTGGACTCGATCCGATTGCATCAACTGTAGTAGAAGATCTTATCCGCTCTGTCCATATGACAGGGGAGGATGCAGTCGGCAAACCTGGAAAGATTGCGTCCTATGTCGTGGTTACTCATCAACACAGTACCATTAGAAGGGCTGTCGACAGGTTAACCTGAAATTTCAGACCAATGTCCCATATATTGCCTGAACTAGGAACTGAATTCTGCATTTTCTATCTAGTTTCATGACAGCTTTGATGTACATGTATTGATACATGCAGGCTACTGTTTCTTCATAACGGGAAGGTCGTGTGGCAAGGAATGACTGATGAATTCACTACATCAGCCTCTCCTATTGTTCAGCAGGTAGTTAACAAGGATTCACAGTCACAGTTATCGTGTCTCGATAAAATCGGTCTTAGTATCCCCAGTGAAGCAAATTCATCTATCCTTTCTCATCTGCCTGTTCCAGTTTGCATCTGGGAGCCTTGACGGTCCGATTAAATACTAGAGGACACCATCTTCATTTGGAGGCGCGGGTTCATGGCGTCGTATGTGAGGGAAGAGATGGTGGTAGGTTGTCAGGTTTGAAGCTGTTATTGTTGCTAATTCTTGTTTACTAAATTGAACAAAAGAACGAGGCCATTCATGTTTGGGGATCCTTTTTTTCCTGGAAGGGGATCGCATTTTGAAATGTAAGGTCGTTTGGCTCCTCTTTGTAGACGTTCTTGTATAAGGTTGGTTGCCTGCATTGTTCGATGAATCGATTGAGCTCCTATGCAATGGTATCATTTTTTCTGTACCACATTTGCTACCTCAAACGAGCAAGTTTTTGATTTCGCTAAACTTTGGACTGTCATGACTTTGTGCTCAGCAATCCGATCATCGCAAAAATAAAATTGATATTGCATGACTTTTCAAAGACAACAACTTGTGCTTAGCTTTAATTTTCACATTTCCACAAATATTCTGAAAAAACAAAAACGAAAAAAGTTGTGGTCATCGAAAAGTTATGCGAAATTGATTTTTTTTTTTTTTTTGCTGCGATAACTGTTCTTGATCTCATCTCGATGTACTATGCCATGGCTATATGCTTCTAACTGTTCCTGTTTCTGAAATGAAGTTGATTTTCATTGTTGAGAAGAAGAAAAAAGCAATAATGCTTTGCATACATACTACAGAGCGACTGCATTAACAATACATCATTGCGTAGGTCATGGCCACTACTGGCTACATCATACATACAACCATAAGTCATTTTTACAACATCCAATCAGCAGACTGCATTTTACTTGCAAACACAGCACGAACCTTTCGTGTGGAAGATGTACCTTCTGGTTTTCGACGAACAGAACAGAACCATGAGACTAGAATAGCAACTAACTACAGCACTCAAGCAGAACACCCATGCCAATATCGGCCCTTCATCATCCGTTTCATGAAAAGGCCTTCCAGGAATCGCCAGCTGCTTTGCATCATCATCACATCCTTCCCCCTCCAAGCACAGATGAGGGTTCCCAGCAAATGCTCCCGGGAACCTCTTGTAACTCTCATTCTTCGGTACGGACCCAGAAAAACTGTTGAATGACAAGTTCAGAACCGCAAGATCTTGAAGATTTGAGATGTTCTGCGGAATCTCCCCAGATAGAGCATTGTGTGACAGATCAAGAGCTCTCAAACTCCACATTTTCTCCAGATTCGGAATCTCTCCATCGAGAGAATTATAGGATAAGTTCAGGTACTCCAATCCTCGTAGTCCGAACATGGTGTCTGGAATCTCCCCGCGTAGCAAGTTATCAGATAGATCAATACCAACTGTTGACGGCAGTTGGTAACTGAAGGTTAACTCGTTGATACCAACAACAGCTACAGATATTTGTATCTCAAGTGATTCCAATGGAAGTCTCGTTTCATTGTAGCTTGCATTGTTGAAATCAACACTCACGTTCAAGTTACCATCTGGTATAAAGCCGGAGAACTTGTTCCCTGACAAGTCCATCATTTGGATTGCTTGAAAAGAGAACAACCAACTAGGTAGATTTCCGGTGAACTTGTTCCGAGAAAGGGAGATATACTTGAGATTAAGCCATTTGGTAATGGCATCATTGATGTTCCCGGAGAGATTGTTGGAACCAAAATCCACGACCTCGAGGGACTTGCACCCAGCTAAAGTCAAAGGAATCTCACCTGAGATCCTGTTGTTGCTTATATCGAGAATCTTCAAGCTGTCCAATGCATCTAGCTCGGGTTGAATCTCGCCAGAGAGGTTGTTATTGTTAAGCACCAGGGCAAGCAGTTGAAAGCACCCCACAATTGTCAAAGGTATTGAACCTGACAATGCGTTGTGTGAGAGATCTATTACCTGAAGGTAGGTCAAATTTCCAACCCTTGCAGGGATTTCACCAGTAAGCAAGTTGTGAGAGAGAAACAAAGCCTGCAGGCTTTTCAGCTCTGTCATCTTCAATGGGATAGAGCCAGTGAAACGGTTGTGCGATAGGTCAAGAAGAACAAGCCCTGATTTCTCCGTCGTTGCAGCAATCTTAGCTGGAAGCGGGCCAAGGAGATTGTTGAAGCTCAAGTCCAGCACAAGAAGCTTCTCAGAGAAGATGAGTCGAGGGGATATAGCATAGTTCAAATGGTTAAGTGATAAATTGAGATGAGTCAATTCAGCCAGTGAAGCAATGCACGTAGGAATTCCTCCAACAATTGAATTGTTAGCCAGATTCAGAACCTTGAGGGATCGAGCAGCGGCAGAGTAACATGGTAACGTACCCGAAAACAAATTAGACCCAAGATTGAGGAACACCAAAGGCTGAGAGAACTCACCAATGGTACCTGATAAATGGTTGCTTTCGAAATCCAAGTACTTCAACGACCTGGACTGAAACAAGCTACCAGGCATTTCACCATGGAATGAATTGAAACCCAAATCCAGTTTTTCCAAACTGGTTGAGAAATTGCCAAGCCAAGACGGAATAGCCCCACCCAGATCCTGGTTACCACGCAGTATAAGTTCACTCAACTGACCAAGCCTCATGAGACTATCAGGCAAGACACCATGGAATTTGTTGTGGCTCAGGTCAAGGGTTCTGAGGTTCTTCAACCAACCAAAGCATGCCGGGACTTGACCAAAAAGGCTGTTCTTGGAAAGAATCAAGGACTCGAGATGGGCAAGCTTGCACATACTGGGATGAACTCGACCTGAAAGATTCATGGTGGTGAAATCTATTGAGATAACTCGGCCTGTGTGGTTGTGGCAGGCAATCCCAGTCCAATTTGTGCAGTCAGCACCAACCCAGCTTGAGAATGCATGGTTTGGGTCATCAATCCACGAACGAATCAGTAACAGGGAAGCCTTGTCTTGTGGATTGAGATCAACAGAGACACATTGCCATGAACACAGCATAGACAGTAATAGCAACGGCAGCAGATTCAGTTTCAGGGTCTTGGAGAGGAAACAAGCAGAAACCCATTTCACTTGCATGGCTTATGAGCAACTACGATGCTAATTCACTAATTACTTGGTTACCAGAGAGTAATACCACAGAGTTTCGGCTGATACCCTCGCTCGAGCTGGTTGCGAGTTTCAACAGCTCACTCCCGTGTTGTATAAAGCTCGACCTCTTCTTCGTGCGCTCTGTGTCATTTCACTCACATTTCTCCAGTCGCAGATCTGTAGCATCCTAGGGTTGGTCGCATCTCCGATTTACGCCGCCCATCGGCCGTCGTTGAACGACAGAAAAGGCGATTCGTAGCTGCAGAACCACTTAAGCTACAGGCGTTGTGTCGTTCGCTAAATCTCCGTCGCTTTTCTTCTCCAGTGGCGATCCCTCGACTCACTGTATGCTGTTGTTTCAGCTGAGCTCCGCCTTAACGTCTCTTACCTCCCGCCGTCTCTGGGCTGCTACTTCCCTTTCTCGTTTTTGGGTGGGCATCTTCCTTTTAGCTTTTTCTGAAAAGCAGATGGAGTGAAAAGAGAGTGTGAATCCAATTGCTTAGTTAAATATTTTCATGACAAATTTCAAAATTACAATTAACATGATTTTTCTGTGTTAAGTAACTAAATATTATATTAAAATAAAATATACATAATCCATTAAACTCTATTTTTTGCCAAAAAAATCACTCGTAACTAGAGGTGGAAATCGATACGGTATCGGTATTCCAATATCAAATACCGAAATTTCGAATACCGAATTATTTTCGAAAGTCAATCCCAATCTCAATCCCCAAATAATTTCGGTATCCCAATCTCATTCGCTAAATATTCCGGTATCTCAATCGGTATTATCGAATACAAAATTAATTACATTTGAAATAAATAATAAATATAAAAATTAGATTTGATTGTTTAATTTAGGGCAAAGAGAATAAATAAAGAGTTTTGAGTTTGCCAAGAGCTAGGATATTGATAAGGAGAATGAATGAGAGGTGACATCTCAAGTTCTTGTCATTGTTAATTTTTAATTTGACGAATTGAAGGCTAAGAGACGACTAATTTTAGTGTTTGCTTTTTGGTGTTGTGAAAATAACAAGTTATTAAATTGGAAAGTCAAAATTGAGTTAGATGAGGACTTTTGAGTTGGGGAAGCAAAGATGAAATGATCTGTATATAATTAAATGCGCTCTTGGTGGTTGAGGGTCGTGTAGTAGTGAATGAGAGAGTCTAATTGAGAGAATAAAATACACACTAGTTTATATTTGGGTATTGATCGGCATTTCGGTATATACCAATCCCAATCCCGTAATCCCTAATATCGAATTACAATTGAAATTCAATCCCAGTCCCAAGAAATAATACGTGTATTCGGTAATACCAAATATAGACAAATTCGGTACGGTATTCGGAATATCCCAAATACCGGTACCAAACTTCCAGCCCTACTCGTAACAACCAGATCCAAAAACCAGTCAGGAAACAAAGGGAATAACGAAAAAAAATTCTCGCCATCAAATAGACAACCCGTTACCGTGACAATCAAGTTGTAAATTTTATATATGTCTATCTTCCCAATAATTTTCACCTAATTGTATTCTTAATTTCATTCATGGACACGTTTGCCAAATTGTAAATTGATAAACAAAGGAATTGATTATACAAAATGGGGATTAATTAATTAGTTAGACATTAATTTACGTGGAGGAGAATGTTGGTGCTTAGTGAGAGAGAGAGAGAGAGATAGAGAGAGAGAGTTGACTTGACTTGGTCGCACGTTTCCATCCTCGCGCCACTTCCTGACCTCTCTCCCGCCAATCCCCGGGCGAATAACAGAACATATTCCATCCCATTCCCACCAGTTTTTGTTTTCTTTTTCTTTTTAGTTTTAAGTCTCTTCTTCTTCTTCTTCTTCTCCCCTGTTATCCCGTAACTGAAGAAGAACGCATCAGAGACGCCACAGCTTTCTTCTCTCAGTGCCATTAAACCCTAAGCAATCAAATAAGATGAATGCATCAAATCAAAAGTATAATTATTGATTAATTACAATACCAGTAGCATCCGTTGAAATTAATCACCATTTCATCAAATTATTATCATAAATCACGAGCCTTTCTGGGAGGGAACTCGCAAGGAAATAAATACGAAGCAATTCATCAGTAATTAAATTAAAACGGAATTAATTGGGAGAATTTCCATGGACGTGACAGAGAGTGGGTGGGATCAGAAACAAGATTCCGTGCTGCGTTTTCTGCGCCGCTTTCGGTTCCCCTCTGAACGACTTCTCTCTTCTTCTTCTTCTTCTTCTTCATTCTTTCTCTCTGTCTATGTATATGCATCTTCTTCCTGTCATCAACCACATCAATGTCTTTCACACAATTGACCTTCTTTTTTTTTTTTTGGTTAAATTCCCCTTTCATCTTCCTTACCCTTTATGTGCTTTCCCCCTTCATTTTCTCCTGGTATTCTGAATGGAACCGAATTTATCATCGGCTCTGTTAATTTGCTAGAAAAAACAGAGTCCATTTTGCAAAGTCTCTAACCATCATCCATCGTTGTTTTCCTTCTCCTGACAAAGACGCCGAAAACGTGTCTTTCGCTGAAAACCCATTACGTTGATTACCCCATAATCAAGGAATTAAGCCAGGAAGCAGAGAATCAACCAACGAAAAACGAAAGAACCATCCCCCTTTCCCTGACTCTGCTTTCCATGTTTCCTGCAACTAATATCTTACTGTGGAGCGCTTCTTCTTCTTCTTCTTCTTCTTCTTCTTCTTCCTCGAAATCTCTTTCCAATTACTGCTTTCCGTTTCAATCCCCTTCTGCCGATTCTGTATATTAAGGTTCCTCCTGTCCTCTTCAGGACGTTCCAGCGCGCAGGTTCTCTGTAATTCCAGAATCATGCTTAAGGTTCGTTCGACAACCAGCTGCAAATTTGAAACCTTTATGCTCGATTCGGGAAATTTCACATTGCATTTTCCATGAATTTCGTTTGGTTTGGCTGCAGATATCAATACCAGTGGATGCCAAAACCAGATCATGCCTCTGCCGCACCGTTTTCCCGGCCGCTTCCCTCATTCTGGTAGTCTTCTTCATCGGCACCTCCGTTCTAGTTCCTGACCACAAACAGGTAATTGATCACCCACTAAACCCTAATTAAACTTTGCACATTCCAAATCAGGACCCCAAATGTAGAAATTCTGAAGGAACAAAAAAAAAAACTGTTCTGTTTTTGTCCTGTGCAGTCTGAATTGCAGGCATTGACAAGATCAGAAGCCGTAGGTAGTTTCAGCAATCTCAATTCCACCTGCAATTGCCAGGTGGGCCTGTGGGTGTCTATTCTTTTCCACATTCGTTTCGTTCCTCGTCGTGCTCGTCCTGTTTAACGTCGTTGTTCTGTGCTTGTTTCGAGCCCCAGGAAAGGCCTCAGGGAGGAGGTGAAACGTTGCGCCAAGGCAAGGAACCGGAGAGGCCTCAGGAAACAAAGACATTGCCCCAAAGCAAGGATCAGGAAATGCTTCAGGGAAGGCAGGCATCGGCCGAGATCAAGGAACAGGAAATGCTTCAGGGAAATGAGAAATTGCCCCAAAGTAAGGATCAGGAAAGGCCTAGGGAAAGTGAGACATTGCCCCAAAGAAATGACCAAGAAAATCCTCAGGCAACTGAGACATTGCCTGAAAGTATTGTCCATTCCAACAATCTGAATTCTGCGAATTGCCAGGTGGGTTGAATATGTAGAGAGATCAAATGCTCCTGTCGAAAAACTCGAGACTGCTTGTTTTACGTTGTTGTTAATGCGTGACATTTTAGGATCGAGAAATGCCTCAGCGAAGCGAGACATTGCCCCAGGGTATCATCCAGAAGACTTCAAATTTGCAGATGAGGCCCCTATGGGGAAATGTCGCCATGAGGAAACCAAACGAGAAGGCCAACTTGTTTGCAGCAGCTGTGGGTGTGAAGCAGAAAGTCCTGGTGAACAAGATGGTGACCAAGTTTCTTTCGAGTAGCTTCACGGTGATGTTGTTCCACTACGACGACGCTGTGGATGAATGGAGGGAGTTTGATTGGAACTCCAATGTCGTTCATGTCTCTGCACATAATCAAACCAAATGGCAAGTGTGCTTTCTTTTATTCGTTTCCAATTTCGTTGTTTGCTTTCTGTACAAAGGAATATGATATCTGAACATACTGAAAAAAACAAACTGTGTTTCCTCAGGTGGTTTGCAAAGCGGTTTATGCATCCTGACATAGTCGCGGAGTACGACTACGTATTCCTGTGGGATGAAGACATCGGAGTCGATACATTCGACCCCCTCAGGTACCTGTCGATTGTCTCGAGCGAAGGTCTCGAGATATCGCAACCAGCATTGGACGTGGGGAAGTCGGAGATTCATCAGCAGATTACTGCTCGGATCAATTCTATAGTCCACAGGTTCAGAAAACCTGAACCCTGATTCTGTCTCATTTCCCCCTTCACAGTTCCTAGTCCCTAAACTCAGCAATGGCCGAATTTCGTGGTTCTGCAGACGAATATACAAGCCGGGATCTTGCGAACGAAACAACACTTCTCCTCCATGTACCGGGTGGGTAGAGATGATGGCTCCTGTGTTCTCGCGAGACGCCTGGCGCTGCGTTTGGTACATGATCCAGGTAAATTTGGTTCCTCGGACGAAGTCAGGATTTGGAGTGAGATGCAGAGACTAGAGATGAGAATTTACTCTGCCTCTGCGATTTGTTAAAAAAGCTCCCTCATTTCATTTCATTTCATTTCTCCATTTTCATATGCAAAATGATGAGGGATTTTCAGCTTTTGGTGTGGGTTTGCAATTGCAGAATGACTTGATCCATGCTTGGGGACTGGATTATCGGCTTGGCTACTGTGCTCAAGGGGACAGAACCCAGAAGATGGGAGTTGTAGATGCAGAGTATGTTGTTCATCATGGCAAGCCAACACTTGGTGAATCAAAGGTGATTGATTGATTCATTTTTTTTTCCTGTGACAAACCATATGGTTCTTTGTGTGTAAAGAAAATTAAATTAACCCGAGGAGAATTGGGGGGTGTTTATGCAGGATTCTACCCCACCGCGCCCTTTTAATCCCCGTGAATTCAACCCTAGAGTGGAAGTAAGTCGTATTTGTTATGTAGTAAACCATGGTTCACTAGTTCTTGTTTTATGACAACCAAAATTTGATTGATAGACTAATTCACCACTATCTAACACGGCTACAATTGTAAAGATGCTTGATTGGATTGAGTTATGAGAGCGCTCATTAGTATATTAACCATGCAAAATCTATTGAATTTTGTTCGTGGTGGCTGGGGCAGGTGAGGAGACAGTCGTGGAACGAGTACAAAACGTTCAAGCAAAGATGGGCGAAGGCAGCTGAGGAGGATAAATGTTGGATAGACCCTTACAATGATGACCCTCATAGAAAATAGTGTACTAGAGAGTCCATTTTGTTTCTTTCATTTTTTTTTGTTTTGTTTTGGAATCCTCTAGAGTGAAGTGGCATACATTGATTCTTGGGGATCGAATCGTAAATAGTTTCGTGTAAATCCATAGGACGGGGAACCTAGATTCTTGTATTCATTTGTGAGGCAAAAGAGGAAGGGAAATTGTTGAGAGGACGCAAAAAATTTATGTCCCTATTTGATTTGAATTACCGATAAAACCAGAAGGATCAAAGAATATTTGTTTTAGATTACATAAGAAAGAAAAAAGGTGGTTGTTCTCTCTCTCTTTTTTTTTTTGACAAAAGATAATCATTAGATTAATAATGAAAAGATCAGTACATCCTGGAATTCAACCAGGTCTGGAAATCAAACGAACGACATGCATTCGGGAACAAGGCCAGGGCTTTTCTAGCTACCAAATGAGCTACCCTATTGTTCCGCCGACCTACAAATCGTACAGAGAAACCTACATTAGAAGCAAAGGAACTAACTATCTCCTCCAAAATTGCTCCCATATGATTATCTCGAGTATCCTGCCGGAGAATCTTATCAATTACCACCTGGGCATCACCTTCAAACCTCATGCTAGTGAATCCATTCGTCAAACACCAGCTAATCGCCTCCCGGAGTGCCAGAGCTTCAGTTATGCTTGGGTCACTAAGATCCGGGAAATGAACCCCCTTCGCAAGAATGACCGCTCTCTCTGAATTCAGGATAACCATCCCCCCGGCCGCATGAGACCCCATCCGCACAGCCCCATCTCTCTCGAAACAGTAAAGATAATAGCTATTCTCTTATGATATGGATTTGGACATAGAATTTGTTTCTTTTGTGACATATTTCACCTAAATTTGTTTTTCTTTAACATTTCTTATACTAGTTTGTTAATGTCTTAAGAGTTAGCAATATAAGATAGAATCCATGTTTTCAACTATTGTCAACTAATTAGGCATATGCAACTGAAGGATGATAGTGAACAACTTCGTTTGTGTCGAAAAATAGTTGTCTTTCATCTTTTGCAACGATTTATTTTCTTTTAGCAACCATTCATTTGTAGCAAAACGCCCTCTCTGCCACGAGGTAGTTCCACTACTCACAATTCGATAGATTTAAGCTCATTTTCAGTCTCACAGTAATAACAAAATTGTGAAAGAGGAACAACTTGCAATGGGAATATTCCTTTACCAATGCACCATATTCAGGCTTCGGGTCCTTTTCCTCTGTGTTTTCGACTTCACCTTTATATAATTCAACCTTTTGATGCCCAAACACATCCTAGTATCAACAAGTAATTCTTCTCTGGCTTTGCCTTGTAATGCAAGTTAAAGCGATAACATGAAGCCACAATAATGATTCTGGGGAGTTAGCTTATACGTCATACTGAAAAGTTCAGTGCCTAATGAGAGGAATAAGAGGTGAGAGGAGCAAATGTATAACGAAAATGGCGAATGAAAAGTGCTCTGTGTACAACATTCAGAATAGAAATGGAGGCATAAAAAATAAGAAGGATCGATGATCGCATTGAGACAACATGTTCACGTCATGGAATTTTAGACCAAAACGAGACAATATTTTGCAGACTGGTTTATCTTTTTATACAACGCAACAGAGTATGAGAGATTCAGAGAGAGTTAAATCATTTTCTTCTGAATTTTCGGCATTATCAACTGGTGGCGATGGATGGAATGGAACTCTGTACATCTCCAACAGACCCAAGGAAATGAATTTTTACAGTCAAAGCAGGCTAGCTTGTTTGTTTGGTTGCCATCTGCAGTTTTCCGGAGCTGCTTATAACGAATGCACTCCGGCGGGGCAGTCTCAAATCTCAATCATCCCTCTGCATCAATGTTATGATCGTCACCAGGAGAAGTCATCTGTCTTGGCTCTGACAATGAGAGTCTCCTCGGCATTCCAGAGTTTGCTGTGGCTTCCACGAGACCTTCCGGTCCTGAAGATGACTCCAGGTAACGTCGAACCGGAGCATCAACAGCAGAAGATGATGATGCTGAGAGATTGTATGCGAAGATTCCCATAGGGTGGTCGAACTTGCAGCTCGGACCGAACTTGCAAATCCCGTATCGGGAGTAGAAGATACACAGAGGCTCTCCCTGATGATAAGTTAAAGCACCAGCTTAATCAATCATCCATCAGGAGAAAAAAAGACTGGAAACTTGAAAGATCTTTCCGTAGCATGTACACACAACTTAAGTTGTAAAAATCAGGAGAAAAAGGGTAGTTGAGCTCACCGGACGTAATGGGAGGCCTATAGGGCTCAATACACAGTCTGGAGCAGGGATTAGTCTTTCTCTTGGGTGATGAAATCTACAAACTGCACCAAACTTACAGTCACCGGTCTTCATATAATACTGGCATTCAGGTTGTCCAGGTCTCTCGGGAAAAACATTGTCCCTCTGCAATGCATAATATCCAACAGGGACTGAACCAGAACGGTATGCGGAGAACGCTCCTTGAGCTTCGGTACTCGTTGTCTCATTCTGGAGGGAGTTCCCGTATATCTGACTGTTTCCACTTTGTTGCTGGCTATCAGGTGATGAAAGTGAACCCACCTGACCCTAAAATCAAACAAAAAGTAAAGAATCCATAAAAAGAATGTCTATGGAGAATGTAAGGTTAGATGATATGTATTCAAGGAAAAAGATCTTTCAATATCCTGTATTCATGAGAGAACTATTGCTTTAGCTCCTCAAAACTCCTACTTCAATCAAGGTTCTCCTTGTAACTTAACTAGCAAATGCATTCTACCACAAAAAGGCTAAGGAAATGGGGAGGGGGAGGGGGCACACAAGAGTATGCATTTATTTCCACCAAGCTCAGTTGCTCGGTCTGAAGGCTGTGGGTGGACCATGAATATACTGACCTAAAAAGAGATCTTCGAAGGGGGGAAAAAACATAAGATGTGGCTATCAAATTATATACTCAAAAGCCATACAATAGAAGATATCATATTGTTAGGTTGAGATGCAAAACATAAAGGAATAACCACACAAAATATTCCTATCAATCTGCTCCTAGTGCAGCTTTGACCTGCTTATTCATTTGATTAAGTCTGGCTTCATGATAATTCTTCACGTGAAATGGTTAAAGAATCTTACGCTATAAGCGTTCCAACCGGGAACAGAAACAACTCCCTGAGGTACAATCAAGGGTGTGTAACTGGAAGGAGCTTGCCAGCGTGGGCTGGTAATATAGGACGCCCTTGACCAGTTTGTAAGTCCAGCTGGGTAGGATTGCTGGCCAGGATTTGTTGGAGATTGAACAGTAGGATAAATAGGAGAACCCCGTAATGGAAGCATTAAATTACTCGGTTGAGGATGATGAAATTTACATGTGCTCCCAAACTTGCATTGACCCGTTCTTAAATAGTAAGCACACTCAATCTCATTCTGCAACAAGCAAATGCACAATGAGAAACTGGTCAGACGTTGCAAGATCATTTACTTGGCTAGCTACGCTTGGATATATAACGTTACTACTACGCATGACACTGCAAGTTTCATGAAGCAAAATTTCATTATGATTCGAAGTAGAATCAAACACATATAATGAATAATTTTTTTTTCGTGCACATGATGAATGAGGAAACCATACTGGTCGAAGTGGGAGACCCAGAATATTCAAGGAAACTCTTCCGGCTATCCCAGCCTTGTCTTTAGGATGATGAAACTTGCACGTTGCTCCAAATTTGCAAGTTCCAGTCTTCAGATAGTACTGGAAAGCATTTAAATCATCAGGTTAGTATTTGAAGCAGAACATATACAAGGAAAACACAATATTTCATCCTGTAAGTATGCACTACACAAAATGAAAAGCTTCCATACCATCTCCGAACTCCAAGAACCATTTACAGGAAGCAGGAAAGTGGACATAAAAGGGAGGCAGTTCATGTACCTGGCACTCGGGCTGCCCAATCCTTTCTGGAAATTCCCCTTTCATCCTTGCTGCAGCAATAGCCTAGAGAAAAACCGAAAGGTAGTTCAGAGTATCAATAACACAGGCTTTAGTCGTTTAAGATAGAAGATACCACATAAATCACGCAAATTTGCAAGGCAGAAAAGGTGTTTTACATGCACCTCTGTAAAATATTCATATCATGAGAAATCTAAGTCAAACTATAGCACCATCACATGTATGACAGTTTGAGTATGCCCGATCATAGAGATTTGTGTGTAGGAAAGACAAATATCTGCTGATTGGGGGATAAAAGGCTAAACATGAGAGAAACACTAAATAAATAACTTGAGTAAATAGTAGTTAAGGAGGTACAGCCTAAACAAACCAATGCTCAAGCTTAGCCTACCTATAATTCATAGATACTGTTCACCAGGTGGAAAAGGGAAGAAAATGAATGGAGAAAGCCCAATTCTTTTCCATAGAGGCATAACACAGAAATCGTTTGATGGCAAATAACTATCTCGAGATGTATAATTTGTCGAAATATTTTGCAACTACTTCACAAAGCAAAAAAGTGACGGCTCATACCAGCTTTCTGTTAGGAGGATGGTTAAATCGGCAAGTGGCACCAAATCTACAGAGACCCGTTCTGATATAATAGGAACAATCCGGCTCCCCAGGACGTTCAGGATACGGCCCGGGATCCATTGCTTCACTAGATCTGAAGTTGACTTGCCACATTGAATCTGAAATTCCATCAGAAAGGTTGAAGCTTTCAGGATCCAAAAAAAAAAAAAGTCCACCTTAAATGCAAAGAAACAAAGTTAGCTTTTCCCCTCAACCAGCCTAACACTAAAAACCAGAGAAGTCAGAGAAGAATAATTCATCGTCAAATTCCCCTGCTGGTAAAAAGATCAGCCCTTTAAACCAGAAAAAAGAGGATTACTGACTCAAGCTGCAGCGACGACGAGGAGCAAACTGCAGTCGAGCCCAGGGTGGCAAAAATGGACAGAACAATGGTGTAAAGAGTTAACAACTCTTGCCATTGCCATTGCCATTGCCAACAAAAGACAATATATCAGGGCCTAATAATACAACTTCTTCAGTGGAAGTTCAGTTGTACTGGGAGCACCGTAACTACCATCAATTTTCTATGCAGGGAAACATCAAGACGCAAACAACTGCTCTCATCAAAGCCAATATCTGAGCAACAGCGGGAAATCCAGGAAATGTGGAAAGAAACAAACGAGCACCACCAAAAAGGAAGAATAAGATTCATATCCGCAGAAAAATAAAACAAAGAAGATAAACAGATAAAGAATATTATACTAGAGAATCGGCTTTAGAACAAAAATCAACTCATCGTGAATCACAACGTTGCAATCAGGACATAAGAGGCCAAAACAGCCGATTCCGAGCTTGAAAGCATCAAAAACCCGCCATGAACGAACGAGCATTTGATTCGAGCAGCAAGTTACCAAACAAGCCAGCAAGCATTAAAATACCAATTTTGTTTATAATAATAAGGGGGGAAAATCGGAGAAAGAAGACGAAAAACGTGACCCAAACACCACTCCCTTTTTTTTTTTTTTTAAAGCCTTTTCCGACGTTTTTCGGGCTAAAAGCAGTGATGATCAGAGCTCAGAATTCATCGCAGCAGCGGGGAAAAAAGGAGGGGGCCGGAGGGGCAGAAACGACAATTCCCGGGGGAATTTGGTCATCAGGCAGCGCAACACGTCAGTTGCATTTTTCTCTCCCAAGCAATCAAACAGATACGTACGGTCCGGACGGGAGAGAAGGCATACACTCCTCCGCCGACGGCCATACGACGGAGCTCCGATTGCCATTATTCGAGATTAGAGAGAGAGAGAGGGGGGAGGAAAAAACCTTCGTTCAAGGACGGCGACAGAGAAGTTCCTTCGGCGGTCACAATCGACGACGGAGGAGCAACGACGACAGCTCGGGACATCGGAATTCCGGCGTCAAATTCCATATCGTAGTAGAAGAAGAGAAACCGCAGCGATCTCCTCCCGCCATGAAAAAACGAAAAAATCAGCTGTCGAATCCTCCGAAATTCCCCGCCGGAACCCCCATTCCCCTCCCCCAACGCCTTCGGCTCTCCCTCCCTCACTCAATCAATCAATCCTCGACTGTTAATTGTTCTGCCTCCGACAAACAACAGACAGAAACGCAGAGATTCGGGAGGGAGGGGGGAAGAGAGAGAAAGCAGCAGCACCAGAATTCCGCACAGTGCAACGGAGAGGAAATAAATTAGAGAGAGAGAGATGGAAGAAAGAGGAAAGGGAAAACGGAGGCAGTTTTTTTTTTTTTTGGGTTATTTTATTTATTTTTGTTCTCGCGAGAGAGAAAGAGATGGGAGGGCGTGGCGTTGTGCACTCCGCTCCACAGAAACTCAAGGGGGAAGAACGAAGAAGGGAAAAGGGAATAAAAGCCAACCATCCGAAAGAGAAGAAAAACTACCAGACGGACCAGACACTTTGAGACTGGTCTATCTATCTCTCCCAACTCCCTTCCCTCCACCCACCCCTCATCTCTAACTTCACGCGCTCCCTTCTCTTCGTGTTCCCTACTCGCCTATCCCGTCGTATAGACACGACCAACGCAGTTTTCGGAAGAACGTTGAATAAATTTGAAGCGCGATAGAAAAAATTGTGCCTAGCAATTCAAGATACTACGTCGCGCGATTTCTCACAATAGTTGCGCGCGGGAAGTCGAGTTTCCTGTAACGAGAGACTGGCAATCAATAAGGGGCATTTCTCGTCGTAGTGCTTACAAAGGACGTTTACATGAGCTTCCACGAGCTGATTGTTGCTTGTTGATGACAAAGGGCCATAAAAAAGTACTCGAATTCGATAGCATTGTGTGCACCGACGATCTGATCGATAGCATTGATAGACGAATTGCAAGCGATTTCGCCGATAATCACATCACATTTGGCCGACAAAGGTTTACATATCCATGACATAATTTTACATTTACCTAGTAAACCCATCTACAAAAACTAGAGTATCATAGGTGTGCATTATACAAGAAAATATAGATCAAGATTACAAATCGCTTGGAGTTGTCACAGTGAGACTATTTAGTAAGGAATGAGGAAGTAGAACCGGAGGATGGGAAAATTGCAGGCGAAAAAGATTTCTGATGTTGTATTTGCTCTGCCGAGGGAAAAGAATGGAGGGTTAGCGTGCAGCTATAGAGGTGGGTAGAAATACGACGACAAGGAGAAACCCAGGAAGAGCAAGCCTCCGATCGTGGCAACCGTCTTCTGCGAGATCTTGGAAGCCAGCATGCTCCCTCCTATAACTGCTACTGATGTGCAGATGGTGTGGCCTATTGTTGCGCCAACTGCAACGCCCACTGCGTTCTTGTGCGTGGCCAACTGCACAAGTCCAAAACCAGGATAAGACTTTCGCATCAAAGAAGGAAAAGCATATAAGGGAGATAGAGTTTTCTTTTCATCTTACTGCAATTGTTGCAATCTGGCTACGGTCACCCCATTCTGCAAGGAAGGTCAAAATGAATGCCTGCAAGTGTAGGGAGAGAGGGAAGCCAGCCAGTTGAGACTTGAGACGGTAGTTCAGTCAGATGACTCTATTCGTATCATTGATTTACAACTTCGGCAAGGGCAATTGAAGCATCGTTTAGGAATTGAGGATCTCACGTGACAAAATGCCACAATTATGAAGCGTTAAGTAGCCCAAAAACTGTACCTCCAGAAATATAGGTGTGCAGAATCTAGAAAAGACGCGGCGGACGCCTGTTTTGCCTTGCCCGGATTCAAGCTTTTCTTCTACCTGAATATATCACATCCCATTTTAACCTAAGAACACAGAAACCAATGACCAATGCAGCGCAATATAATGAAATGAAAAGAACGTCATTCTGAGAGTACATAACCAAGTTTCTTTAGATAGAAAGACATGGAACCCAATGCATTACAAAAGCAACAATATCGTAGTCTAATTATATCGCCTATTTTAGTTAAGCTCGAGAATCATACAAGTGACAATTATGTAATACTGGCATACTGCTTGCGCCCTGGGATTAGTGTGCTATTTATGTTGGATAGTTAGAATCAACTAAATTACTATGGTGGTGACCATCATAGAACAAGCCAGGAAACGGATTAGACCATCATAGCTCAGATTCTAACTATTCCTGACCCTTGCAAAACTGTTAGTCACGTCTAAGCATACAAGGACCCAATACTAGAAACAGTAACTCCACATCTAGAATCAACAGCTATCATACACAGATTGTACAGAAGTAATTTGAGCAGGGAAAAATGCAGCTGAGATCAATATTAAAGCAGTAAGGTAATAGAGACCAAGAAAGCATACTTCTTCCATTTCCTTTTTCTGTGATGATTTTGAATCAGACCTCCAGGCAATGTAAAGCAACCGCAGTCCAAAGAATAGATAAAGAACTACACAAGAGAAAAGAAGTGCAGTTAGGTTCACATTGACCAATTTCAAAAGAAACTAATTCATTCACGAGGTAAATCGTTCAGAAAATGAAATTCTTGTACCTGTAGCTGCACTATTGGTATGCTTCCTTGATATCAAGTTTGGCACGATCCTTCCCAGTCCAGTAGAAAGTATCTGATTAGAAGTTGAATTTCAGAACAGCTTTTTTGCTTCAGAGTAATTACAATAACCGAAAGCGAATTTTTCACGTGATGGAACCAACGCATTACAGTGACATGCAAATGCAATACTAGACAGTAGATATCAAGAAATAACAAAATCAAAATGACAGTATGTGGCAAACGAGAGCAGACACCACCAAATAAGGAAACTTACTGTCATAACAAACAATGCAGAAAGAGCCCCAGATAAAACCGTTGACTTTGGGTGGCGCATTGCCATGAGAGCTGCTATGATAAAAGTCTCATCTCCAATCTACAGTCAACAACGTGCCACTTGTCAGACCAACCAATCTAGAGACACAGTTCTAACATTCAGTGTACGTGAAGAAGCATTCAACTCAAATTAATGATTCAAGATAGGCAAATGGGCAACGAAACCAGCAATGAGATTTGCATATAACGGTCTGTTCAGTCCGCTGCCATCGACAAACATGGAAAGAGTAACTTGAATTCAAGTGCACAGACCTCACTAACGAGGATCATCGAGAAGCTAGCAAAGAACGCATCAAAAACTCCAAGACCCGAGTCCAGGGTAACACCCAAGCTGACAGAGTTGATGTCAATGTCATTTCTATCAATCTGCAGCCACAGCACCACCATTCGAACAGTTAAGAACAGGTATCCAACGACTTCCCTCGATCAATTGCAATACTGTAACTAATCCACTACCAATGCCTCTTGGTTTTTCCCTGCTCGTGCCAATGAAACCGTGACTATTACCTTTGAAGAACAGCATGAGCCATTATGGGGAAGGCAACACAGAGAAATAAGCCACTCACCATGCCACGCCGGCCGAGACTGTTGAATGCTGATTCATTCGATTCCTCTTTCCCATTCTCCACAGCAGCGTCCTAATTACAAGCAGAAGGAACAACAAAACGCATCCCTCGAATCAGACAACGTAAAAGCCATAGCAAAATTAAGGGGAAACTATGGGAATTGAGCGACGAACCTGAGCAGAGATACAGGAAAGAACCAATAGCACGAATCCGAAAACAAGGAGAAGCCTAGGGTTTGAGCGAAACCCCATTATTCGAACACAAATTGGCGAGGCCAGTGAGCCTCAACGGATACAAGAAGGTGACGCCAAAGTGTCGGTGGACACAGATCTGGATCAGAGTAATGAGGGATCGGAAAGAGAGATCGGAATGATGGAAGTGATTCCGATCCAAGAAGAAGAGAATCGAGGAAAGAAGCAAAGAAAGAGATCCTGCTAGGAGCAAAGATCCCCCAAAAGAAAGAACGGAAGGAAGAAGGAAAGGAGAAATGGCGCGTCGGGGGAACTTATTGACCAACTTCCCACCGCCGACGGGGGAATTGTGTTCTTCCCTCCCGTTCTTCAGGGCCGAGGCTGCGAGGTAGCAATAGATTTACAGAACCGCCAAATTTCAGGAATCCAATGCCTCTTAAGCCCAGCCCAGCAACGTAAGATAGTTTCTTTGATATTTTGGGCCAAACATTGGGCCCATTCAATATCCCTCCCGCCATTGCGCGGGCCCATAAGATCTCACACTCCTCGTCCTCTAGACCTCTACCATGCTTTCTGCTAGAAAAACAAAGAAAAAGAGAGTTCTTCAAAGTTCAAACCAGAAACCGACTTCCCAAACACAACGGCCAAATCGTTCGAAGTATGTCGCTTCGCGGGTAAAATGAAATGGACTTGCTTGGGAGCCAAACGACTTGAAGCAAATACTTTGCTGGTAAAATCTCGGTATCCCGCTCTACTTACCACATTTCCCCACAAACTTCAACCGCTGCTCCAACTACAGTTTCGCCAGTATCGAAACGACCCGGCAGCCGGTGGAGAATGCGTAGTCGAGACAAGACCGGAGGCCTTACATGCTCGGGCCGTTAAAGGAGGTCCCTTTTGCTGCACTAGTGATTCTTCAATCAACTATCTTTTGAGTCTTTACTCGAAGTCGGCAGATTTCACCAATGCACACAAGCTGTTCGATGAAATTCTCGACAGGGACGTGCGCACTTGGACTATCCTGATCTCGGGTTTCGCTCGAAATGGAGCGCACCAGGATGTTATGGAACAGTTTCGGAGAATGCAACTTGAGGGTGTTACGCCGAATCAATTTACTCTGGCAACCGTTTTGAAGTCCTGCTGTAGCTTGTATGAGCTGAATGCTGGGAAAGGAATTCATGGTTGGATTTTGAGAAATGGGGTTGTCTTCGATGTTGTGCTGGCGAATTCAATTCTTGATCTTTACGTCAAAAGCGGGGCTTTCAGCTACGCGGAAAGGTTATTTGGGGTAATCCCGGGGAAAGATACAGTGTCGTGGAATATTATGATTGGTGCCTATTTGCATCTTGGGGAGGCAAGGAAGTCCCTTGAATTGTTTGATAGTTTGCAGTCCAAGGACGTTGCAAGTTGGAATACCATTGTAGATGGGCTAATAAGGTGTGGATGCGAAAGCATTGCCGCGGAAGTGCTTTATAGGATGGCAGAACATGGACCTGAATTCAATGCTATAACATTCTCTATAGGATTGAACTTGGCTTCCTGTTTATCAGTTTTGCAACTGGGGAAGCAAATTCATGGCAAGGTTCTAAGACATGGGATAGATGACAGTGGCTTCATAACGAGTTCGCTTATAGATATGTATTGCAAATGTGGTGATTTGAGATTGGCTTCCATTACATTCGAACAAATGTGCCACGGTTTCCCCCCAGTAGATGCAATGGCAAGGAGAGTTTCATGGAGCTCGATGGTGTCTGGTTATGTAAAGAAGCGTGTGTACATCTGTGCTTTCCAAACATTTAAGTCCATGTTTGAGAAAAAGGTTGAGGTGGACATTTATACACTCACCAGCATCATTTCTGCCTGTGCTGATACTGGCAATTTGGAGCTGGGGAGACAGATCGATGCACATGTTCAGAAAGTTGGGCATAAAGTGGACGCTCATTTGACTTCATCATTCATCCACATGTACTCCAAATGTGGCTGTCTGAATGATGCTATAAACAAGTTCAATGAAAGCAACGACGATACGAATGTTGTAATCTGGACTTCGATGATATATGGGTTTGGCTTACACGGACGTGGGTTGGAAGCTGTTAGACTCTTCGATCTCATGTTAAAAGACGGTATCATCGCTCCAAATCTTTTTTCATTTCTGGGTGTTTTAAATGCTTGCTGCCATACCGGGTTGTTTGAGCATGGTATCAGATATTTCGAGTCGATGCAAAAAGTTTACTGCTTGCAACCAGGTGTTGAACACTATACTTGCATGGTCGATCTCTATGGCCGAGCAGGTCGCTTCGATGAGGCAAAGAGATTCATCGCTGAAAATGGCATCTCACATCTCTCTGCTGTCTGGAAGTCACTTTTGTCATCTTGCAGGCTCCAGAAAAATTCCGAGACGGGTAAGTGGGCCTGCGAAAGACTACTCGAACTGGAGCCGCTTGATTCAGGTTCTTACGTTCTTTGTTCAAACATGTTCGCTGCCGATGATCATTGGGACGAGGCAGCTGAAGCAAGGAGTTTGATGCTCCAGAGCATAGTTAACAAAGTCCCTGGTCAGTCTTGGATCTAACTGAAAAGATCCACTGCCACGAGAGGTCCATCAAGTACCATGAATGAACAGCTGAAAGGTACGTCCGCTGTGAAAAGCTTTCTGTGGCGTGTGTTATTGCCTGCGCAGACTGCAGGGGGAAGTCTTGTGGGTTCATGATTGGGCCTCCTACTAACTGAAAACGCCATTTAATCCTCCTGATTATTACAGCCGAATGATCCATACATACATATAACATAATGGAAGCTTAAAGATGGAGCTTGCTTGGTTTGAATGGGCAAGAGGGAGGAGATGTGGGTTTTCCAGCTTGGTAGTGGATCAACCTCAACAAACTATACAAACCCACTGTCGATGTCTTCTCTGCATCACTGTAGAGAAGAAATCAAACGTTCTAACGTAAGGAAGCTGGTGGCTTTTTTTATGTTTCGACTGGGTGATTAGTGATTCGCCATCATCACTGATTACAGACCCCATACTGCACGGTCAAAAGGTAAGAGAGATCACTTTCAAATTCAAAGCTATCCTAAGATGCTCTGTTTTTTGTTGTTTTGTATTTTGGTCTATCATTCTTTTGGCCTTGAGAATCAAGGAAATGGAGGTTGGTATGGTCTCCGTTCTCCCACTTACATTACGTCCAACGCACACCAGTTCTAGCTTGGTACTTTGAGTCCAAATTAAGTAAACCTTTTATTTAGATAAGAAAGGACAAGAGATAGACGAAAGAAACAGAGGGAAGACAAATGGTGGAGATGTGTATGAAAGTGGTATTGAAAGAGAGAGAAATAAGGTGCAGAAGGACAAAGAACTGCCCACTACATTTGCTTTCTTTCTTTCTCCTTTTTGGATGTATCTTGACTTGGTATACAAATCAAATGTGCAATCATAGTGACTTAGCTTGATTACAAAGGCTTCCACCATGTCCCCCTCAACCACCCTATATAGCTAGTAGTAGAATATCCTCAATCATCAGTCTGATAAGTTTAGATTAGTAGAAGCTCGATTGTAGACTGATCCTGGCTTCGTCGTCTGTCCGTTTCTGGTTTGGTGCATTCATTTCCATATTTGAACTGTTAGGAGAGAGATATGTATAGCTAAGGTAGAATGAGAATGAGGCCGGACAGAAGAATAGAGAGGCTGGTGCTGCTGCCGTTCACCATGGGATGCGTCTCGGAATCCAGCGTCGCCCTCGCCCACCACCACCACCACACAAGAAGAAGAAGATCAGCATCAGCATCTACTGCTGCTGCCCCAACGGACACCACTCGCTCGAAAAGCAGGAGGAGGAGGGAAATGGATGACGACGAGGAGAGCTTGTCAAGCACCGATAGCAGTGACGACTCCAAGAGCAGTACAAGCTCGTCGTCAACATCTCCCTCCTCCAACATATCCGCTCGCTTCCATCGGATTCTGCGGACTGTCAAGTCCACCTTCGGTCAGTCACTTCTTATGCTTCATTTCAATGTAGCTTGAATCTGTCTAGCAAACATGAACAGTTGATGTCAACGGCGGAGCTTCCTTGTGTAGTGTACAAAGAAGAAGACGATGGAGAGGATGAAATGGAGATTGGGGTGCCGACGGACGTGAAGCATGTCACCCACATTGGCTGGGATGATGACGACATCGTCGGAGCAGCATCAGCTGCAATAACATCGTCGACGATCACCGCTACAACGAATGCAGCAACACGTGTCAATAACCCAACGGAGATTGAGCATCATGATCGTCAGGTCAGCAGCGGCTGCAGGGACAGCAACAATCCGATCACCACCGACGGCCATTACCAACCTCATCAGCAACTTCGTCAGCTGCTGATGTGTCACCATCATCGTCGTCCTCGTCCTTCTTCTTATGAGGATCAGATTTGCATTGATACCCTAGCTGAAGCCGGTCCAGTACTCCCCCGCCGGCAGCTTTCCGTCATCTCCCCTTCCTCCGCCTCCACCTGATTCATCATCATCGCCGCCATATTTGTCTGAACATTTTTCATTCATCATCATTTACCTAATGTAAATATGTAAACAGTTTTGGAAAGAAGAATCTTCAGTCATATTAAATCATATATACAACCATCAATGGTTTTGTTGGTTAGTTTAACAAGTAACCCCTCGCCCAAGGAATTCAAACCAAAGTACACGTGGCGACATCGTAACGGACCGATAGAACATTCCATCGTACGATCTGAAATTGTTTTAACGCCCATTGTTCTGGAATCTTGACAACGACTAATTCAATTCAACCCCACCTAATCCAACTTCTCGTTGATGTCGAACCGAAACGATAAATTAAAAGCAGTTTTCCCCTCCACGTCACTTCCTTCCTTCTCGCCGGTTTCCCTCTTGCTTCTTTTCTTCGTTTTATCCATTTGTTTTTACTTCTCAACAATTTTTTCTCTATAAATCACAATTTTTTTTCTTCCTGGAAACCAATTTCGATTCAGAATCTTCAAACCGAAAAAGAAGAGAAATTTATCGGATTCCGAAAGGTTTTTCGGGGTGGGAATCGGAGTTTCACATCTCCACTCAACCTGCAATTGAGAGGGACAGACAGCACTGCCGGCAGTTGTGTCCGATTCCGGCGCCAACACGACGCAGTTTCACTCCGCCGCTAAAAAAAAAAACCCCTCTTTTTTTTTCTTCTGATCTGGCGTTTGTTTGTCCGTTGTAAATAAAAGAAGAAATAAAACCCCTTTCCTTGAAGGTCTCTGAATTTTCTTGAATCGAAGAAAAACCAGGGAAGAAGAAGAAGAAAGGAGGGAGGGAGGGTGGGTGGAATGGGATTGGTAATTGTTGAAGCGGAAGAGGAGGATGAAATACGAGAAGGTAGACTCGCCGCCGACGGCGGTGTGGGGAGCATTCTGGTCCCGCCGACGAATTTCTCGATGGTCGACGACGGCATTTTCAGATCTGGTCTCCCTGACGCTTCCAATTTCCGTTTCCTTGAAACCCTAAATCTCCGCTCCATCATGTAAGTAGGAATCTTTATCTGTTATTAGCTAAAGGAGCCTGAAAGAATAAAAGATCGGCTCTTTCTGTGGCTAATGGAACGAATTGCTTTGATTGATCATTAAATGGCCTGTTGGGGATTTGTTTGGTTGCTGAGAAAGTTGGGTTTTTTTTTGCTCTTTTCCTTCTCTTCTTCATTGCATTGCCGGCATTAATTAACTTGTTGGGGAATGATTGCTTTGTTTTCGTTTTCCAGATACTTGTGCCCTGAACCGTACCCGCAGGAGAATGTAGAATTTCTTGCAGCCAACAACATCAAGCTATTCCAGTTTGGAATCAACGGGAAGACGGTATATTCATTTCTTTTCCTTTACTCATTGTCCGCCATTGATGATTTCCATTGCTTAATGAATGATACCCTTTTGCTCCATCAATTTCCAGGAGCCTCCTGTCCCTATGCCTGAGGATACCATCATTGAAGCTTTGAAGATCTTAATGGGTACTCTCGTCACTCCTCCAGATCTGTTCCATCCTTCTTCACTGTAAAATTTCCTAACCCTGATATGGTTGGTTGGCTCAGATGTAAGGAACCATCCCATTTTGATTCACTGCAAGCGAGGGAAGGCAAGTGTCTATAAGCTTCTCTGCAGTTAGTCCCCATTGTTTCGATCATGGATAGCCCACTAACACAAAAAGATGCCGTTTTTATCTCTGTTCTGATTGCAGCATCGCACTGGCTGTCTGGTTGGGTGCTTCAGGAAGCTACAGAACTGGTGTTTGTCCTCGGTCAAGGACGAGTACCGACATTATGCAGGCCTGAAGTCGAGGACGAGCGATCTGTGCTTCTTGGAGAGCTTCAATGTGGTGAGCCTAAGGCAATGCCTGTACAGCATCATCTACCAGTACAACGGATACAGCTCCAAGAGGCGTCTGCTATACCGCGAAGAGAGTGTACAGAAACCCCAAATCAAGTCCATGTAAAAAGCTCAAAGCATGGACTTGATTCGGGCTGTCGAGAAACCATACCTCATTTCTTACATTGTACGATTCCTTTTTCTTTCTTCCAATGGATTCCAGGAACCTTGGTTTTAGTTTGGTTCGACTGAGAGCTCCACCGGGTAGTTTTAGTTCTGACAAGAAGCATTTCAAAACTTGTGTTCTGTCTTTCCTCAATCCTTTAATTTGTCCCTGAAACGGTTTGTTGTTCTTGGTTAAGGCACTCCATCACCTCCTGTTGATTCTGATTTTGCCTACTACCCATCTCAGATCGGGTGGCTGGCAGCCTCCTTTTATGGCTTTTCATCTGTCAATTTGTAAAAGAGTCCCTGATGCAGCTCAGAGCAACTACATTTGTACCAGCAGCAACATGTATCCTCAACTTTCCACTGAATAAGATACTATTGTATTGTGTTCATCGTTAATGCACTTTCTAATCCAATTGCAAACGGATCAAAACTACTGACAGCAATAAGAAAACTACTGCAAATAAGACATTCTGCCGAGTCCATGGAGCCTTTGATCACCAATCGTCTCAAATCGAAATACTAACAGGTTAACTGACCATAATGATAATAAACTCTCTGAATCCTTAATTGATTAGGATTATTTGTTGTTGATGCATTTGTTGTGTTAATGATATGTTCTAAAAAATATTAGTTATATTGTTAGTGATTGAGTAGAATGCCAACAAGATGCGTTTGATGATGTGACATGAACAAGAGGCACACTCAACAGTCAACATATATGATTTTTGATACAAAAGAAAATTTGCTGGCCATTTTTGTTAATGTTTTAAAGTGTGGTGATGATTAGGAGAAAATCCAGTGAAAACGGACGATCCGAATCCGACCCATACAAAATTTAACACGGAAAAGAAAAAAGCGGGTAAATTAAAAATCCGGATTCTCGTCTATATAATCCTCGAAAGGAGTGATATTCGTCCCTGTTTCCCCAATCAATCATCGACGAATTCTAGGGTTTTCACTTTTCAGCCTCGTAGGGTTTTCAATCCTCTCCCCCGAAAATCCGCTGCGTGTGCGCGCAATTGAACCATGACAGGGAAGGCGAAGCCGAAGAAGCACACGGCAAAGGAGATCGCAGCGAAGGCGGACGCCGCGCTGACAAACAGAGGCGGAGGCAAAGCCGGGCTCGTTGACAGGACGGGGCAAACCAAAGGAGGCCACGCCAAATTCGAGTGCCCGCACTGCAAAGTCACTGCTCCTGATGTGAAATCGATGCAGATCCATCACGAGGCTCGCCACCCGAAGATCCCCTTCGAGGAAGATAAGATCCAAAATCTGCACGCCACCGCGCCTGCTGCTGCTGTTGCCGATACCTCGGCCGGGAAGCCACGTCCTGGCGTCAGGGGAAGCCTCAAGAAGTGATCTTTTAGAGGTTCCTGTCAGGAAATATGAAAGTCTTGCTACTTTTCGTTAACTTATGGTTTCTGGGTAATCTTCTTGTCTTTCTGTGGTTTGTGGGTTCACTGAATACTATACCCTGTCTGGGTTTATAATCTTACTTTATTATGGTATGATCGATAAGGGTGGGGTTTGTTTCTGTAATCCTTTCACCGGCTTGGCTTGCCATTCGGATTGGTGGAATGTACATGAAGCTCGGTTGTGGTAACTGTGGAGGTGGTTCTTGTGGCATACGCCCTTGGCCAGAATCTGCTTGTTCCACTTAAGATCAAAGTTTGCTTCTTTTTGTTTGGATTGCGATATATGCGCCATTGTTGTGCTGCATCTGGTTGGGAAAATCTGGGTTTTCGCCTTCAATGTGCCTTTTATCCCTTTCTCTTTAGATGGTAACCATTGCATTCAATCAAGATGTTACTTGTCTGTTGAAGTTGTTCATCCATGGCTTGGCGCAAGTTGATCAAACTTCTAAGGCTGTTCTTCGGATTGAATAGTGAATTGGTTTGGCCGGCCTGGTTTAGTTGCAGACTGTGCATTGACACTCATCTGGTGAACCTAACTACAATGTTTCGAATTGATTGTATCCATGTAAGTAGGAGGGTGCAATCTGGTTCTTTTTCCATGCTGCGACTCTGTGCCTGCTGTTTAGGCTACGTCGTGCTGGTACTCGTATATCTGGCAAGATCCTTCACCTCCCAGCGGCCTTTCATGCTCTGGTTCTTAGTCCCCTACCTCTCAATTAGAAGGTGAGGTTTGCTTGTTAATGTGATGGATTGAGTACTTTTTCACAGATTGCACTGCAATGGGTGATACGTCGTGCACCCTAACGACTTTAAGGAGAGTGCTACCTCATGGTTCTGGCGACATTTCGATATAGAAGTTATGTTGCCTTTATAAGTTATAACCTTGAAGGAGAGTTGAGCATTATGCTCAAGAGAGAGGGTGTGGTGCTGGGACTCTGAGGGAGTAATGCTGCAGGAGAATGGCATGTTGGCAAAAGCTCATGGATTGCTTATAATTATGAAACGAACCAAATTACATATTGATAAGAAGAAAAATACTGCTATCTATGCTTCTATCTTCCTTCTTTCTCCTCTCTTTTCCCTATATTCTTCTATAAATTCTTAAACCCTGCCTTTCTACAGGTATCCAAAATAGAAAAACCCAAGTCACAGACAAAAACTCACGGCAATTTTGCTGTGCAAAACAGAACAGAGACTCGTTATAGTCTCTATCCTTTCTTATCTCGCCTTTCTTTACCCTTTCTTTTTTTCCTAATCCTAACCTAGCTTAGATGCAGAGCACATTATCATCTAAGATGGAAAATTTCCCATAATGCGTTGATAGAGCTGGGGCTGAGATGCATTTAATTGATTAACAATGGAGGAGGCTGCGCCGGCATCATAGAAATTATCATCCTTCAGTTCTTGTTTAGGCCTGATCATCTGCTGACCTGGGATAAAAGGCTGAGCAACTTGACCCATACCTGGAGGCACATGATTCGACAAGTCAACGCCACCCAATGTGTGCAGACTCGAGGACAGCGGCAATGGGAACTGTGGAACAAGTGGCCCCATGGAACCCGGGTGATGGATCGGTGTCCGGGTGGAGTTGAAACTGTAGGAGCCGTAAGGGGTGCTGCTCTGCATGGCAGGGAACTTCATTGAATAAATTGGCTCCAGCTTCATCTCACTGACGAAGTTCCCAGAGAAACCACCTCTCAGATAATCACTGCTGTTATTAAACAGCGATCTTCGATCAAAACCAGGCATGAAATCTTGCATCTGCGTTTCAGGTTTCGGGACAGAGGCTCCACCTCTGGGTAGTGTCAAACCAGGCTGTGTGTTGCCAGAAGCTTGGGACAGAGAACTGCCATTTGAGCTTAAACTATTGCTGTTTCTTGCTGCCGGCACTTCGTGATTATGCTTCCCTTCATATGTGGTGATAACGTATTTCAGATTGTGGGAGGCCCTCTCCACATGCTTCCTCACTGAACAACCTAGGCTCGTGCATTTGTAGTAACTCCTGTTGTTGCAGAAGTAAACTGAACTATGTAAATGTGCTGATAGTCAATTAATCAGAGCTCTATGTATATGTTTCGGCTAAAAGCTAAACAAACTTTTTTTGTCATTCCAAGAAGTGGAGCAACATAGTTCAAACATCAATACCTGGGATTTGGATTGCCTTTGACAACTTTTTGACCATACTTCCTCCAGCGATATCCATCATCCAGGATGTCTACCTCGCTCTCTATTTGGACAACAACTCTTGGCTCCCGGACAGCCCTGGATGACACATTTGACTCACCCAGGCAGCTCTCTATCTTTCTGAAACCTCAATATAACAAATATTAAGAAATGATGTACTATGGACAGAGCAGTCATTATGTGACATGGTGCAAACATACGTAATCAACGAAAAATTGCAGAGTACCTCCTTTTGGAATCAGATTCTTCCTCATCAATGTAACTTCCAACTGATATGCTTCCCTGAGTTATCCCATCATCATCATCTTCTTCATGACTGGCAACTGCAGAGGAGAGCTCTGGTGTTTCAACCGATTCAAATGTCACCACAGATTTCCCTTGGTTAGTTGACAAAAGATCAGAAAGCTCTGTCATGGCAGATGCAGAAGATGTCCTCTCCAGGCCATCAGCTGCCCTCCAATCAGTACCGGGTTCATTGTTATCTTTTTTACCTAACTCTGCATTTTTAACAACGAGCGATCCTCTTTCAATCTTAACACAGTTTCTTCCGTTGCCTTCATCAATATCTGGATTGTCATCAGCAGTGGGTGAAGATTCAAGCTGCGCTCCTCGACGGACTTGATTAGGTTTGGGATGGTTATGAGCATTTTTGTAGATTATCTCCGTTATTTGGCCATCAAGTGACCGCTCTATCTTTTTCTTCACCTGACAACTCGGGTTGGTGCACTTGTAGTAGCTTCTTGGGTATTCGCTACCTTTCACCTGCTTCTGTCCATACTTTCTCCAACTGTATCCATCTTCCGAAGTTCTCCCACCTCCTCCTGTCCCGGTGAATGTGCTTTTCTGGTCTTCCACAGGGTGATGGATAACATCACTTCTACCATTTAAAGGTCTCCTTTGTACAGATGATTGGTTTCTAGATGCAACAGAATGACAAATCTGTGCATCAATGAAGTTGGGCAAAACCATACTATTTACTGGTTTAGTATCATTGACCAGGTCCCCTCTACAACTATTTACAGTTGCCTCCTTCGAAAACTCTGCAGGAAATTCAAAATCCATTGGTGCTAAAGCAAGAGCCTGTGAGCCAACATTATATCCCTACAATGAACACAAATAATAATAATAGTCATGACTATGCTTTGGAACTTATGTAGGAAATCATAAATTTTGTATGAAGCCAGTGCTACATTCACAAAGCCACTTCAAAGTCCAAGAAACAAATGGTTCCTAGCCACAGACGTTAAAGTACCAACAGATGCAAAGTTAAGAGCTGCATCCGAGTCACCGCCAACAGGAAGCCAATATTAGATTCATGATGTGATGCTAATTTGGAGCTAAAACAGCTACCGTATATCAACAAGGTAAATAACTTGGCCCACCACACACAAGTATGCAAAAGACAGGAAGGGCAAAGCATATATCCTTGTTCTTCCCTTTTGACACTCCAAGTTCAGATCCAGAGATAATTGCAATGAATTGGAATATAGATTTTGCTAATGACTAAAAGCAGGAAAAACACCTAATGTCGAGGCAATTGAACCATTCGAGTCTCTAGTTAAGAGGAACCTGATTATCCATAGTTGAAAATCTTTGCTGGGAGTCTTGATCTCCATGATGTTTGAGTCTGAAGGAAGATTCAGCACTACCAACTGGGTTCATATCGCCATTGAGTGCCCCATTTTCATAACCGAGAAGGGTTGATGGAAAACTTCCAGTTGTTGGAGAAGGCTGCACCCACAGAAAGAAAGTTGAAAGCAAATGTATCAAGTGTTCTGAGTCCTGTTGTTAGTCGGACTTCCTAATGCTAAGAATTCAATGATGAACCAAACAGCAGAGGGAGGGCAAACAACAAATAAAACCCTCCACACGAAGTCAGCCCCTCGTTTGGTTTGTCACAGCCATCGTCCAATCCAAATTTCACTATGGTATGAGAGCTTCATAAAGCATATCACTCGAGAGAGTGCTTGCTAAGCATCAACGAGTCAGTGAACATTTGAGCATAAAGAAACAAACAATCACATAGCTCTGCGTCCACTCTCCATGCCTCGCTATAATGGCTTCCAAAGGTTGAGAAGCCAAACAATTCAATGAGGCAAAGGCAAAAGCCCTTCTCTTTCCCAGCTTGACAACCACCTCAATACCAGTCACCACTCACCACAGATAATTTGCCCAAATTGACATTTCTTGGATGACAAGTCTGATGAAAAACACTCATCCATTCCTCACAGGTAAAGCTAATTCAGAGAAGAAAAAAGGGAAATGGAAAGTACAATAGTGGGGTTTCAGGGAATCCGATTCAATTCAGGAATAACAGGGGTGGACATAACCAGAATCACAATGGGGGAAAGAAGAAAAAAAACCTCTTACCTGAGAATTTGGGAGCAAAACTGGGGAATCGAGGAGAGCGGTGGGGCTAATTCCGGCGGGAATGGTAATGCAAGGAGAGTGAGCGGCAGAGGAATCCAAAGGACTGGCGGTAGTGCCGAAGCGGGGAGAAGTGATCCTCTCGGCTTTGAAGCCGCAAGTGGCAGCCCTTCTCTCGGCAATGCTTCCTCTGGCGGAGGAACCTGAGGCGGCGGCGGCGGTTGCAGCAGAAGCATTCGCATCGGTGACGGCGGCGGGCGGAGGAAAACCCTGGTGGCGGTCCATGACGGAGACGGGGAGACCGAAATTGGGGAAGAAGCAGAGTTGGGGCGAGTGAAAAGTGAAAAAGGGTTAGGAGGTGGAGCAGAGTGACAATGGAGAAAGAAGGCAAAAGGAAGCAAAGGCGATTTTCCTTGGTTAGATTTCTCTGCAGCTATCGCTTTTGTTTCGCCGTTTCCATCATTTTCTTTGTGGCGACAAAGCTGAAACTGAAACTACCAGAAAGAGAGAACGCCGGAGAACGAATGGCTATTTGGGAACAAGGAAGTTGCAGAGGTTGCATTCACTTGCACTAAATCTGAAAATTCTCCCATACAGCCTTCTACTTATATAACAGGAAAAAAAACATTTTTATGAAAATAATATTAAATTAAAACTTAGAAAATTCATTTTATGTTAATCAATGTGTTTCCAATTATTTTAGTTTTTGGATTTGAAATTCGTCTTAAGATAAGGCCGTTGAACTCTATTAAATCTATTTCCATTTTACAATATCGGTTATAAATAAATTGAAATCTTTAGTTGTTTTGTTGATATACTTGCCTTATATCATAGTCAGACTTGTTTGAATTCACGAACGGCTGAGATGATAAGCACGTGGAGCTCGATTAAATGTAGCTCTATCTCTTGAATTATGTCTGGTGATGTAATTGGCTTTCATTTTGATGGATGCTAAGTTTGAAAGGTTTGGCCATCGTTTGGTGAAGGGTATGAGTCGACCATCTTAAGCAAGCTCACGAGAATCACATTGCGAGTGTGCCCTAACTTCGAAGATAATTGCTTATAAATAGGCCACCGTGCCAAACACTCGGAAATATCATGTAGTTCAGCGTATCTCGGACACAACTTGCTCTTATCAAATTTCAATACGCTTTTCAATCATCATAATCTTCAAGCCTTGTTGCTAATATCAAAGTACATCTCTTGACTATAGCCACCAATAGAGCTCTTCTAGTGATATTGTGTCGCCCTACACATCTTTTCAATCATCATAATCTTCAACAATACCCTGTTGCTGACATCAAATCACATCTCTTGAATGTAGCCACCAATATAGCTCTTTTAGTGATATTGTGTCGCCCTGCACATCTTCGTGAATCGATTGATTGTAGCCTCCACAGTCTTAGATAGGATTCAGCTATTTTTAGCAAATTATGTGGAATTTAGGTGTTCCTACCATACACCACCTTGTAAGGCACTTGTAGCCCCTCCATAGAAAGGATTATCCTCTCACATCACACTAGCCATGACCTTGTACATAATCCTTCAAAACCCTCAAAATGGAAACTGAACCGAGCTCGAGGTTGTGAAAATGCGAAATAAGTAGACTCAGAGAGTCAATCCACACCATCCTTCCAATGAACAATAGTCTCAAAACCAAACCATATACAACAGGTATCTTCGGCTTCTCAATTGATGGACGGTCTCATTTGCTTCTAGTAAATTTCATTATGGGATATATTGGAACAGAGTCCCATCGTGATATTATGAGATTGTGTTTTACTTATAATGTATTGATTGTTACTTTTTGCGAAGATTCTCAACTGCTCATAAAGGGATGCTACATCTAGAAAGTATTCTCGTTATAGAGCCGGAGCCCTTCCAAAGAAGGTTTATTCTTTCTTCTTGTCCTTTCTTTCAATATCATTTCTTTTTGCTCATTAGAAATTTAACAGAGTTTCACGGCCTAACGCCAAAACATGCTCTTTCGTAGGAAGTCTAATTGCATACAAGACTTTTATTCTTCATTATTATTAGTTTGTAAATTTGTTGTCTCACCAATGCCCTAGATTGTTTTTTTAGATGGTTAAAATAAATACATTTTTCATAATACAATACATATGTTTTTTCATACACAACCGTGAATTATTTGCTTGATTTGACTAAACTATCATTCAAATTGAATGATTAAACAATTTCGAATTTTAGCATAGACTGTCGAGATAATTGGTATCGGTGTTTGTCATGTTTATTTTTCTTGAAATGTATGGTACCAGTGTTCTTATGTCGTCATTGAACACTTCATTCAACATTTCAATTCAATGCGCAATATTCAAACCAATGATATTTGTGTTGAGATTTTAAGATTATCCTTCATTTATAAGTTAGAAAAAATTATAAATTAATTATTAAAATATGAAAATAGAAGTATCAAACACCACAAAATACTTACAGGAGACTTTGCAGGCTAACTAACCGTGATAGAAAAGTACTTTGTTTTTCATAATTTTAACTTACTCTATGTTTTTTGTATTAATAAAGTATAACAACTGTGTCTAGTCTAATTTGTTACAATTCTTGTTTTTGGTGGAAGAGACCATGGTTCAAATCCTAGCATTGACTTTTTTTATATGAAATAAAAAATTGATTGTGTAGACAAAAATACTCTTCCTACTTTCACTCTCGTTGCAGGAAATTTGAAATGAAACAAATTAAACTCTTTAAAATGTAGGGTAAATACAATTTAATATCCAAACCTTTCATTTTAAACAATATAATAGCCAAACCTTTTTGAAAACAATCTAATATCCAAATCGTCAACTTTTCGTTCGTTTGACCGTTAGTTGACACTTCAAAAAAGTTCAAAATACGACGTTTCATCAATATCCATCGATATCTTCTCTGAAAAACCATCAACATATCGTGGTTTCAAACCCGAGAAGTCCATGACTCCACCATGATGGTATAGAATATCTGAATATTCAGTCATCTGCAATGCCAAAACAAGAAAACAAAGTTGTATTGTGACAATTTCCCCTAAACAAAGCTTTTTTGAAGTGTCAACCAACGGTCAAACGGACGAAAAGTTGACGATTTGGATATTAGATTGTTTTCGAAAAGGTTTGGCTATTATATTGTTTAAAATGAAAGGTTTGGATATTAAATTGTATTTACCCTAAAATGTATTATAAGCAGTGTCCATTAAACCGTACCGTATCGGCGGTTGAACCACTTAATACCAATATCGGAGGCCAAACCGATATGCGGTATTTACCGGTATAACGGTTGAACTACGGTTAAACCACGGTTTTACCATAAAATATCTTACCGCTAACTTTTCCGGTACGATCTCCGGTACGGTTTCATGGACTTTGATTATAAGTAGTCTAGACTAGATGTTTAGTGGTGGAGCCTTGATTCACAAAATATTTATATAAACAAAACGACGCCACCTATTTGCAAATCCCGCGTTTTCTTTGCAAATAAAGTGCCGTTTCGCGATTGAGAAAAAACGGGCGAGAAAGGTAAGAAAAAAAGGAGAGGAGAGGGGCGTCCGGCGGTCGGGCACAGAATTTGAAAGGGGAAGGTCGTCGAGGAGGCAGAAGGGAGGCTGCTCGGTTTTGTCCTCGCCGTCGCCGCCTCGCAGTCTCCACTGTCCGGCTACCACTGCCGTCTCCATAATTGTCGAGGAGTTCAGCTCTCGCTGCTGACACTGTGGATTTGCAAGGCGGACTGAGGAAGATATCCGAAGGAGATTCGGGGAGATCGAGGTCTTGACCATAATCTCGCCCTCGTTGTTGTTATCTGCCGCTGAAACCTCGTGCTTGCTAATCGCCGTCCACCGTCGTCCCTGAGCTACCTTATCGTGATTTTCCTTGCGGTCTTTAACTGTCAGACCGTCCACTCCCGTTTGGAGTCAGAAGGTGAAGTTGCCGAGCTGCTTCCACGAACAATAACGAAAGAGGGCGTTGCGGAGCTTCAAAACTGGCTGAAGTTGGAGATACTGCCTCTGATTTTGCTCCAGGTTCTCAAGGTTTAGGTGCGTTGCTAGCCTCTGGTTTCGTTGTAGAGCTGTGATAGATTGGTGTAGGAGTTGAATTTGCTTTGGATTGAACGGGAGAAACTGAATTATCTTTAATTTGAAGGCGTTTCTAGCCTCTACACCATTTCAATGTATAATGAAAGCTTTGAATGGATGATAGGCATATGTATGATTACGATCTTTCTGTACCAAATGGGCCTTGTGGTTGCATTTGTATGCGATGAAGTGTTTTGTGCTTTCAGAAGTGTTCAGACTGCAAGTTATTTGGCCACCGGAGAAATACAATACCTCCATCCAAATCCTATGGAATCAGAACTTGTAAATATTTGGATATGCAGCATTTGTCTGGTAGGACTTTGTAGAAACCAACATTGCATTGTCAGATGGTTATGGTCTTCAAAAACTCACTCGCCTGACCAGTGGATATTGCCTATCTATTGGTGGGGATGGTTTGGATAGAAGTTGTTTCTCTGATTGTCATTTTCTCTTGCAATTTTGCAAATCTCATGATTTGGCTTCGACAGCTTGGTACCAACGAGGTTTCCATTTAACACCTAATCCAAACTAGGAGAAAGGCTCGTGACTGAATTTGTGATATGGAATGCTTGTGATAATAGTCAGTTCAAATTGTGTTATAGTTCATGCTAGTGGCTCACATTTTTCAATCTGGGTCGTCGTGTAGCTTATGGTGACAACTTAGGTGGAAAAAGAATGAGGAAGCTTACACAAAGACGAGCAGTTGATTACACAAGTACCGCTGTCCGGTATATGCAGGTAATACCTCGTGTTTCTGTTTCTCCATTGCTGTGCTTGAACCATCTCTATGATCTGTGACGTCAAGTTGTGAGCGATTGTTAAAGACTATTGTAAAAGGCATTATCTGCTCACTTAGCATTTATTGACAGTTTTGTTGATTTTGATTAATAAGATGAAATTTTTCCTTGAGACTTCAGTGTTACTGCTTGATAGACACCATAAGGAATATCATCATTCAAAATTTTTTATTTAATTTTTCTAGCATCAGGTTTGATACTTTCTCTTCTTGCTCAATCCAAAGTTACAGCGTGAATGTATACTTGGGATGGTTTGTATGCCTTGCAGCTCTCTAGTTTATTGTTCATCATTTTACTTGACAGCACTTTTCTTTTTCAGACCCGGATGTGGCAGCGGGATTGCAGAGATAGGACAGGATTGCAATCTACCCCTGCAGCAGCCATTGATGTGAGTTGTTTTGTTTTCTGTGAATTAGGCATGTTTATGTGTTTTAGCTGAATTTCCTCATCTGCTTCCTTGGTTCATTTGACAGATGTTACCTACAGTTGCATATTCTGATAATCCATCAACAAGCTTCACTGCAAAGTTTGTTCATACATCTCTTAACAAGAACCGCTGTTCCATCAATTGCGTTTTGGTAAGTCAATAAGCATAACATACTGGAGCAAGTTAAATCTCTAATATGCTCTGAACTGTAAATTGTTATTACGCTATTATGATAATTTTTTCTTTCAGTTAAACTGTACGTACCGTGTTATAGTAAATTTTCACCATTCCTCAAGATTTTCTTGTCTTTGGTAATTAGATTAACCTATCCAAATATCTGCAACATTCTATTAAGCATAGTAGGCTCCTAATGCAGCATGTAATTTAGAAAGGTCAAAACATTATTTTTGAGCTGAGGGAGCAAGGGGATTGCAGCTTTGTGGTTGATTTTGTGATACCTCAAGATTTCTTACCCTTTTATTCATCCATAGTGGACTCCTAATGGCAGACGTCTCATAACGGGATCTCAAAGTGGGGAGTTTACTCTGTGGAATGGACAATCATTTAACTTTGAAATGATTCTTCAGGTAAATTTTTTGATTCGTTTGAACACTTGGTATTATATTAAGCAATCATTACCAATGGATCCAAGTTGTTCTCTAATGATAAGACTATATGCAAATGTAGGCCCATGACCAAGCAATCAGGTCTATGGTATGGAGTCACAATGACAACTGGATGGTCTCTGGTGATGATGGAGGGGCCATTAAGTAATGTGTTCCTCACTGCCTTTTACATGGGTTAACATTTCTATTTTGGACTTGTGCGAAGAATGGGTAGTAACGAGATGTTGCATTCTATCTTACATTCTATTCGACCTTCCTTAGGTATTGGCAAAGCAATATGAATAATGTAAAGGCTAACAAATCTGCTCATAAGGAATCAGTTCGTGATTTAAGGTGAATAGTTTTTCTTCACAATTATTTTTCTTCGCAACTCCAATTGTTAATTATTGTCCTAACTTCTGAAGTACATTTTTTGGACAGCTTCTGTAGGACTGATTTGAAGTTCTGTTCTTGCTCTGACGATACCACTGTTAAAGTGTGGGACTTTGCAAGTTGCCAAGAAGAGCGATCATTAACAGGTAATGTATTTGCTGTCTTCAGATCTGACATCAATAACTTTGTTACCCTTGTATGTTATAGTTATGAGTCCATATTCATGTTTATATCACTCAAGATGAAAGTTATCAGAGCTTTATGAAGCAATTTAATCTGTTGAGTCTACGTTTTATCATCTGTACGTTCATCTTGGTTTTTACCTCTATTGTGCAATTATGTTTTCCAGATTCTCTTCTGAAAGCGATCTGATCCAATCTACTACGATCCGATCCAATCCTATGTTTTATGTATTATCTTGAAAATAATAGAGTTCTCATCATATACCATTTTGAACTTTTGGCAGGCCATGGTTGGGATGTGAAAAGTGTTGATTGGCACCCCACAAAGTCCTTGCTAGTTTCAGGTTTGATTATGCATGTTTTGCAGACATGAGTTGTCTCGCTTGTCTTATTATTAATTACGTTTTGTCATTTTTTGTCAAGGCGGGAAAGACAATCTTGTAAAGCTTTGGGATGCTAAAAGTGGGAAAGAGCTTAGTTCATTGTGAGTGTCTTGTTCTGGTGATGAATATCCCATGGTTTGTTTTCTGGAGCATATAATTAGCTTGAGAATCCTGTATTTGCAGTCATGGTCACAAAAATACAGTACTTTGTGTGAAGTGGAACCAAAATGGTAACTGGGTGCTAACTGCTGGGAAGGATCAAATTATCAAGGTTCGGTAGTTTTCTCAACAATCCTCTCAAACTGCAGAGCTTGATCGTTAGTATCTGTCTTCTTGCCTTGCTCTGTCATGTTTCCTTACAAAATTCAGCCTGAACTTGCAGCTTTATGATATAAGAGCTATGAAGGAGCTGGAATCCTTCCGTGGACATAGAAAAGATGTGACTGGTTAGTAGAATAATTTTACTTCTGGAAACGATACGTGGGGAAGTTTTGGCCAACCAAGAGAGTAAAATCAGATATGGCGAAAGCTGCAATATCAATCTGTTTGGTTGAGTATGAACACCGATTATGCATGCATGAAAAAAAAACCTCTCAACCAAGTAAAGCAAGAATAGACTTGAAGTTGTACAATTTTGAATTCAACAGTAGCTTCGACTTGCTTAACCAAAAACATATATAGCTGTCATGTAAAAGCTTGACTGTTCTATCTGTGATTTGTTGCTTAGAGAGCATGTTTGGTACATGTGTAATGTACAACGCCTTAGATTCCTATATACCTCATTTTGTTCAAGTTTTGTTGATTTACATTGTTAAAACCTTTATCCCATAATAATGTTTCTTGGCTATGTATGCAATCTCTTTATGTTCTTAGCATTGGCATGGCACCCATTCCATGAAGAGTACTTTGTCAGCGGCAGCTTTGATGGTTCTATGTTCCACTGGCTAGTTGGGTGAGCGTCATGCTTTCTTGGAAATTCATTTAGTGCTATTCACTTCTTTACCTCCATATTTACTACCTATGCATAGTGTCTGAACTACTGCATTCAGTTGCAACATTTTTTTAAAAGATGATTATTAAACTAGCTGGACGAAAGAATAAACTAGACATTGCATGAATATTACTCAGCGACTGTCCTTTCTTCATTTAGTAGCCTGTTCAGAACTCAGCAGTAACAATTTTGTCGTGTGTGCAGACACGAGACTCCCCAGATTGAAGTTCCTACAGCTCATGATAATAGTGTATGGGACCTTGCATGGCATCCTATTGGATATTTGCTTTGCAGGTAAGCTACTGTGTTGGTCATTTCTTTTCATTCAGTTGTTACTGTGATATAAATGTCCATTGAAGCCGCAGCTTGTCAATATTTTCCTGATAGCGTAGATTTTTATCTCTATCCTGATTTCCCAAAATATTGTAATTTGTAGATGCACTTATGGTTCTGGTCAACCGAACCATAATTTGCATCTACAAATGACATGTTGATCCTGTTTAAAAGTCACTAGTTGCGAGGTTCTCCCCATGTGCAGTTACTAATTGTGGGCAATTCTTCTGCAGTGGTAGCAATGATCACACCACGAAGTTCTGGTGCAGAAATAGGCCAGGTGATACTGCAAGGGACAAATTTACCATGAATCAGAATCAAGGTTATACTTTTGCTGACTGGATTATTAAACAACTGGTGTTAAATATCAGGATTAATGATTTTGAAATTTAGCAGATAACTGAGATTGAACATTGCTTTGTGTTTTGTCAGGTTATGGTGATCCTAACCCGAATCTTGGTGGTCGATTCCCTGGCAATTTCCCAGTTCTTGACCAACCTTTGGCTCCAGGAGGACCTTTTGTACCTGGATTGACCCGAAACGAAGGGACCATTCCTGGTGTAGGAGCTGCGATGCCTTTCTCTCTCGATTCCCCACTACACGGGGATCAGACGCAGCCGCTGCCAATATCCATGACTTTAGGAGCTCCTCCTCTTCCTCCAGGCCCTCATCCCTCCCTTCTTAATCCCAACCAGCAGCACCAGCAGCAGAGATATCAACAAAACCCTCAACAACAGCAAATGCCCCCATTACCTATGCCACCACCAAATATGCAGCAGCTACAACCTCCATCCCATCACTCTCTGCTTCCACACCCTCATCTACCTCGCCCCCCGCAAATGCCCCCTCATGGTATGCCGGGATCCCTTCCGACTCCTTCCATGCCTGGGTCACTCCCGCCAATGCCTGGCCAAAGGGTAATCAATCAGTCAGTTACACAGTTTCTTCTTATGCTGACGAGCTTGGTTCTTTTTTGTCTTCTGGACCATAACTTTCTGAATGTCTAATATCAGATGGTTCCACCACCAATGCCACAAGGCCCCTTCATGGGGATGAACCCTATGCACTCGGGATCCATGCCCACGAACGGTAGCCCTCAGGTTGGCGGGTTCCCAAATGGCATGCCGAGTATGCAGGGCCAGTCGAATGCAACTGGAGGCCAAATGTATCCCCAAAGCAGTCCGTTCAATCGACCACAAGGCGGGCAGATGCCGATGATGCCAGGCTACAATCCGTACCAGGTAACTGCAGTTTGGTCCGAATTGGGAACTTGTCTTGCGTTGAACCTTACAAGAGTTCATAGGACCAGTGGGTTAAACGGTTAATCTGATTGCTATTGTGCATTTGCAGTCTGGTAACCAATCGGGTATGCAGCCGCCACTGCCACCAGGTCCGCCGCCACACTCCCAACAATAGCCCTCGTCGTTGTTGCATAACAGGCTTTGGAGCAGGGTGTCAGTTTTGGCGTCGGAGTCGGTATCTGTGTTAGGATTTGCAAGATTTTCCTTTGGCCTTCCTTTCTGCTGTTCTTGATTGTTTGTTCAATCGACTAGTTGTAGTTGTAGAAAGACTCCCAGCTTCATGAGTGCAAATTGCAGGATTAATTTTTTAGAGACGGATCGACTTTTTCGCACAATCTGAGAAACAGATCGCGCGACTGACCGTTTTATTTTGTAGGCGACTAGTCGATAGTCTATTATTCGCGATTACAAGGCCATTCCATTACCACGAAAGATTTCAGGAACTGCGAACGTCTTCAAAGAAAGTGACTGGTTTGTGATTCAGGTAGATTATTTTCCTGTCGATTTATAACAAAAATTGGTTTTTCCATTGATTTTGGCTCAAGGGTTCACAAATCACAATTAGCCCTTGTATGATTCAATCACAAAGGCAAAGAGGTCGAAAATCTAGAGCTATGACAGACACATTTTTTGACACTTAAAAGAACGTTGCAGCAGAAACAGAGCAAACTGAGAGAGAGAGAGATACGGAGCTCGATTTAGACCGACAACTCGGTTCGAGAGACGAGGATACCATCAGTATCAGCATAGATCCAATCACCATCTTCAATCCTCGTCCCAGCGACCCAAATGGACCCAAATTTCTTTTTATTTTTTTGGGTTGGGTTGGGTTTAGATTGGGTCCAGAATTGACCTGTATATTTGGGCCGACCCAAATGGGTCCATTTGGGTATAAGTTAGATTTTGGTTAGTTGAAAGTCATGCTTATTAGATTTTGGTGAACCCGATAATTTATGCAAATCTGTATAATTTTCTTTCGATTAGAGCTAATTGTTAAATACAAAGCGTCCTGCAAACCACAACAATTCATGGCCATCTTCATCGAGATTCCATCTCTAGCCAGCTGAGTGATATATTCCACCATTGCTGCCCTGCATATTTCACACCATAATTGAGCATTCCAAGCCCCAAAAAACAATTTCAATAGGAAAGACAGCTAAGTCTGACAAATCCAATTAAAAGTTGAACAAAAAATTCAACTGCAGATGGAATGGGGGCTTCGAGTGTCAGATCAAGAATTATCAGCATGAGAATTTTATCAGACAGGGATAACTGTAAATATAATTGTCTCATCATCCACAAAACCATAACCATTGCAGCAGTAAGTCGGAAAGTTGATTCATACTCCAAGCCATATTCCAAGCCACATAACTCAATCAAAGGAACCACCTGATTCATACAAACCTAAGGGGATTGCTAAACGTCGCCCTAGATTCTACTTAATCGCCCTAACTTAAAAATCAAAATGACATTTTTATCCCTTTTATTTCTTTGTTCTTCGTACATAACAAACACAATTAAACATATAAAAAAACAAAAAACACTCTCTATAGAAATCAAACTGCTATGTGCTGTCCACGTTACAAGGATCTCTCCTCTGCTCTCCGGAGATCGTCAACCCACACCAAACGAGAAGAAGAAGAAGGAAAGGAAATCATAAGTTCTAATTTAGTTAAGGACTTAAGGATTATTAATTAACAATAGGTTTTTAAGCACATAAAACTATTCAGGGAGCTTGCTTTTTTAGTTCTCGACGGCGGCCCGTCCGGAGGCACATCGGAATGGAAACGCCGGTATTACTACCAGCGGAGTACTCCCTGGTGCCAATAATAAGAAGGTGCGGAAGGTTATGATGGGTGGGTTGGAGATGATCACGGGGAGAGAGTAACAATATTTGTATGGTGCCGTTGTTTTGTAATTTTTATAGGAGGATTCCCTGGTTTCTCACAGCAACGCCGCGGCTGCCGCCAGGATGGTATCTGTCCAGTGCGAGGAGGGCGGCGACGGAATGAGATGGGTGTTCGATCAGAGCAGAGATTACTCCCTCGATAAAGAAGGCGGTTGGATGGATGGTGTCGTGTCGTCGATGAATTGGGGAGAAGAGCGGAGGAGATGGAACGGCTGCAGATTGTAGGTAGGCGGCAGCGGGGAGTATTTGCCGGTGGTCCATCGTATTGGAGGATTAGTGATTTTAGGAATTTTTAATTTATTTTGGTTTGATTAATGAAGGATAATTTAGTAGTTTTACGTTTTAAATTAGGGCGATAATAGTAATAGCAGGGCGACGTTTAGCCATTCAGAAACCTAAACCACAAAAACCGAATGCTTCTTGGCACCGCTTCAATTGTCATGCTCCTCCCCATCTTCATCAAAATCTGCATCTTCCGCGTTCTCATCGTCTATAGTTGCATGACTCAAATCATGAGTAACTTTGGACACACCTATGTCAAAATTGAAACCAATTAGTAACCAATGATATACAATGTTATACCTTTGATAAAAACATAAATCATATACCTTTGACCTCATTTAGTAACCAATTTTGAGAACACATCAACGCCTCGATAGCATTAGCGTCAAGTCGACTACGATGCGGACTCAACAATCTCCCACATGTGCTAAAAGCAGATTCCGAAACAACTGTCGTCACGGGGATGGCTAGAATATCTCTTGCTATCAACCTCAAAGTTGGATACTTGAGCCCTTGATTCTTCCACCGAGCTAATATATCAAACTCATCACTTCTGTGTATCACCCCATCACTCAAATAAGTGTCAAATTCTACTTTCACGTTTGAAACTCTATGATCACCGCTTACAAACCTATCAAATCCAGCAAGAAAATCATCATCCACTTGTTGACTTGACCCAGAAAACATAGTTGTACCACTTGCAAACTCCTCATTAGGTTCTGAACTCTTGTACTGATTAAGCAAATCATAAACAATATCTTTAATCCTTTTCAGATGATGTTCAGCCAAAACACCATAAATTGGTTCAAACGCCCATACCAAAATTTTCATCTTGTATCTAGAATCTAGAATTCCAGCAACTGCCACCATTCCATGAATGATATTCCAATAATCATCAAACTTCTCCAACATTCGTGATGCCATATTTGCAATATATGTATCAGGAAATAACACCCATTGATTCAAAGAAACCTTTATCTCACAAACCTTGGGGAAAAAAATATTGGCAGTTGGATAGGTAGAACCTGAAAACACTTCTGTGATGTTTGTAAAACAACTTTAACTTCTCACAAATCTTTTCTGCCATAATCCACTCATCTTCACTTGTAAAACAACTTTATCTATCATTTTTTTTTTCATCGTTTAATCTCGCCTAGGCAACGATTAATCGGCCTGGGCGCTGGGCGATGCCTCCTCGCCTAGATAGCGCCTAGCGTCTTCTTGAACATTGAACGTGGGGTAGAATTGAGACCTAGCTTAGATTGAAAGAAAGGAGAGTTATAAAGGCTCAGAATCCAACCCATTTGGGGTACTATCTTAGCATTGTCACGGATGGGTTACTGGACTACAAGGCTTTCGCCCACACATGAACCAAAGTTGCATGCTTGAAAAACTGACAGCATTTTATCTGCATATTCCTGCAGACAAAAGTGCAGCAAACAAAGTAACAAACCCCAAAGTAGTAGATGGGGATTGATAATTTCCCGCACAACGTTAACACAAGTTATCACCGTTTGGTAGATCCACATCTCAACGCCGTCGGAGGATCTCGACCCCCAGATAATCTAGAGGTCCATGTACAGCAACATGAGGCTTCGCGACTTTCACCCGCACAGCAGAGATTCGAGGGTAGTTTGTCAGAGTTTTTGTTGCAATCTTTTGAGCCACAGACTCCAGCAGATTCTGCGGTGGTCCTTCAACAACTTCTTTCACAATGCTGTTGCATTATCATCATACAGAGAAAGCACGTTTAGTGGCAGTCAATTGCTAAGGACCATAGTTCAGAGCCCCAGGCCCTTGCCATAGGCATCATTGCTCACACGGTCCACAACACAAGCGAATTAGACTAGGCGCGTGCATGAATGCTTGTAGCAAATTACTATAAGTCATATATGTTAGCAGAATGACAAAAGACTATAGGCGAGAAATTTCTCACCGGTAGATATCAGTGTAGCTGATGGTGTCAGTCAGCTGATCGGAGATTCCAGCTGCTCGGAGGTCCATCCAGGCATCTACATCGATCAGAAACTTCTGCCCCAGTGACCTCTCTTCCTGCTTCACCCCATGAAACCCATGGAACTTCAGACCTCTTAGTATTAGCTTATCTCCTCCTCCTACTATGTCATCACTTTCCATTCTAGATGCATTTGCGAAGCAGAAAGGAGTTTGAATTCATTAGTGGGTACCCAAAAGCAAAGTCCCTCCTTTCAAATACATTCTCAAATACCAACCCAATCTTGTCCAAAATTGCAGAATAGGAACACAAATATTTTCCCTAGTTAACAGTTCAACTTTGGCTATAGTTTCCATCTCAGGAACACCATAAATAGCCTGATGAAATCATTTTGAATGCAGGTTGAAGAGAGCTTATGCTGCTGAGTTCAAAGTCAGTACACCAAGATGGGTTCAAATCATGAGAGATTTTATCTGTAACCAGAGTTTTAGAAGTTACCTTGATCCTCGAGCAGCTTAGTAAGTCTCCCCTTCTCCTCTACAAAAACTTTACTCACTACCTTCCTTTCAGTTCTAAGACCAGCCAATTCCTTCTCCGCTGGAAAACAAGCCCAAAGACACCAAGAGTTCCCTCAGTGGATGACAATTTCAGAAACAGATCATTGAGCTGTTGTTGGGAAAAAAGGACAATGCACAAGTTAATGCAGTGTACAACAGAGTTGCAGTTGGTCCTGTGTACAAGAAACAGATACAGAAGAATACACATAAGCAAGATTTGAAATTGGAAAATAAACCCACCTCGAGTCCTCTCTGCTACTGCTGAATCGAATTCTCACAATTACAAAACCACGTCCACTATATAATTACAGCTACTTCTATCACCCACTGCACACATGACACACATACACAAAGCATGTATTAAGATAACTAGCATACTTCATTTGCAAATAATAGAAACCCAACGTCGATGAACATGAACTTAATTACAAAACCAAATCCAAAAACATGATTTGAAAATGAGAAAAGAAACCCACCAGGCCACCACGAGTTATCTCTGCTAATGTTGAATTTAGTCTTCTATCACCCACTGCACATACGAGCCATGGATTGGATATACCAACTCAATTAATAAAACCCAAGTTGCCAGTTGCTGCTGTTGCTTTTGACCATTAACTGACTATATCCATACAAGTAAAAAATCTATCCACAACTTGCTCTAATAGATAGTTCATCAGATCATCCTAGTTCGTCTAGAATAGGTCAAGTTAAAAGACGAAATAATACATATCCCGACCATCCGTCTTTGTGTTCTTACCTTACATGAGATGCCCCAGCAGGAAACAAAGAAGGTGCAGATCCAAGTAGTAGAACCTGAACCCCCCCTTCAGTTCTAGACCAAGCACCAGTAGTCGACGCCTTTCCAACAGAAGCTTGGATGGATGTTTAAGCTATGCCGCCCCTTCAAACAGGAAGGCTGTCTATGAGCATCCAACATTTGGGTAGCAACAGCATAAATTATTCTGCAACTCAAAACACAAAGGAAGAAAAGAAAATGCAAGAAACTAAATTTCCTCTTCCTACTCGTCGTGGGATTCCTCCACGATGTCAAGAAGAAACAGCTTACCACTTTGTTCTTCTATATCAACTCTCAACAAGCAAGCATTCGAAATTTCAAATACCCCTAATATGGAATTCGAAGGAAAATCACCTTACAATCCAAACAGAACCTAATTCGTAGAACAATAGAGATCTGGGTAAAGATCAGCTATCTACCGGCGATTCTCAAGCGCTGATTTAGCAAAGAAAGCGTCGATCCGGCGAGTTCCAGTCGGTGGATGCTTGTTAGCAACTTCGCGCTTACGACCTGCAGAATCCTCTTTATGCAACTGAGGAGCTGGCGGCGCGGGAAGTGAGTCTAAGAGGAAATCGTTGGTCGGTCGGGGATTGCAGTGGAAGATAAACAAACACCACAGGACAGAGGAAGGAACGGGAAGAGTGTTTATCACCCTCGTTGTTCTTCGAGATGAAATCAGTGGAGCTTTCTGCGATATGGGTTCGTCTAGTGGGACGAGAAAGTCTCCGACTTTGGGGAAATGAATAGGAGGAAACGAAAGGAAGAGTGGAAAAGGAAAGAGCAATCCGTGGCAGAAACAGAGAGGGAAAGGAGTGGGAGGAGAAGAATTGAATTGAAGAAACGTACCAGCAATTTGACGGAGGATTTGGAAGACGAAGGAGGAGGAATTAGGCGCTGGAGGAGACCACGGAATCCTGATGGATTTTATTTGCGCGTCGGAAACAGAATGCTGCCTCTGTTGATCGATTGACAGGGCTGAAGTGATGGAGTTATGTATGTATATACTCTTTTGGCGTATACAGTGGAAGAATAGGAACAGAGAAATGAATGAATGGAGGGGAATCTGATCTGACTTTGGCTGGTTGGGGCTTTTTCACTGATCTGTAACTGTAAACAAAGGTGGCTGCTTTCTTCCTTTTTACAGCCACTTGTTTTCTATAATCTCCATTTCAACACTTTAGCTTGAAAAGATCTGCTTTAACAAGATCATCCCATGAGCCATGAATCATGATGGTGGTAAAAGGGATCAAGAATTGAAAAGAAAATTCATATTAAACCTCTAACATTACAGAGCTTAAGTACCCTTGTGACTTGAACCCTGTAATAGTAAACTAAGCTCCACCATTAGCTCCAAGGGAACCACATCACATGAGCCCTTTTGAGTTATTAAAACTACCAACTTCTAGAGTGCAGAGAAACCCATGTCAACAGAAAAGCCTAACACAAAAACAGCAAAGAATAAAAGTTGGTCTCTCTCAGCATCTCTCTGCATGTGTACAACAACTGAGGTCCTGCTAGATTTATTTGGGATAAAATTGATCTTGCAGATCTGGATCGAAGATGTTGAAAATTAGACCTCCAACTCAGCTAGACATGGCCCCCGAGATCTGTCTAGAGCCTGTGAATTTCCATGTCAGCTACATCCTTGAGTGTTCCCTTCTCAACGTGATCCCACCACTTGAACAAGAAGTTGTCCACCACTAGCCTGAACCATGGCGACAGTTTCAAGCCTCCCTCGCCTGCATCGGCTTTCCTCAACAGCTCTCGCAACTCCTCACGGTTCACGTACTTGACTTCCGCCACCTCATCTGGGTTCGGTTTCATGCTCACATCACGAACAATGAAGAGCAGGTAGTCAACTGCAAAGGAAGCATGCAATCAGGACATGGTAAAGGGTAAACACAAACAACAGGAAAGTAGCGGTAAATCGAATTGAAGATATTTACGTTCATGCTCTCCCCATTTCCCATCAGAAGGGGCCTTGTACAGCATGCGGCCCAGGGGCATGAACTGATCCACAGGCACATCCTCAGCAGGAATACCGAGTTCATCCAGAAGCTTCCTTTGGGCAGCATTCCTCACACCTAAAAAGGAGAAATTGTATAATGAGGTGAACCATGAACACAAAGCTCTTGCTTCCATGCTGATGAAAGTATAGAACACTGAGATTAATAAGTGGGTAGTAAACGTTTACGTACCGAGAGATGCTTCATCAACGAGCTCGGTATCCCGATACAAAGGATGACTGCAGCAAGTGTTTGTCCAAACAAGGGGGAAAGTCACCTTTGTTGCAGATCGTTGCTGCCAAGTTGAAAATAGAAGAAAGACATCACCTTCCATATCGAACAAATGTCCAAGCATGGGTGCTGTATAAACTGAGAGCTCTTTCCCACTTAATAGATTCACCCGTTTATTTACTATGAACAGTGGACTAAAATGGGATTTTAGTAAATCATGCTCGAGATGCATTCTATTGGTTTATGTCATTATTATCTACAGCACCATGCTATGCACAACCAAGTACATCCTCTTCATTTTGAAACTGGCAAGGGGCAGAGGAAACAAAGTGCACACAAGTGAGGTTTCAGGTGCCTTTCCAAGCACAGCCTGAGCCCACTTACTCGCTCGGTCGCTCCACAGTTTATATAGCTTATTCTACCGAGATTTGTTACTATAACTCTATAAGACTGAATTCTCCAAAGGCAACAACTTAATTCAACAGTATCCCCCTTATTGGTGTCACTAATTTCAAACAGATGCATCGAGGATTAACAATCAAACTTCAAGGGCCCAAGCTCATCAATAGCAAACCAATGAACTTAATCACATCCTTATAGATCTCAGCCTACCATGCGGTTTCTCATTCTATATAATGACAAGTGCACTTGTAGTCAATGAAATAATCTGCCATGAGCCACATTTAAGCTTGTCACCAGACCAGCAGTAAAAAGGTAACCGCGAGCTAAATGAGTACTTGAAATTTCTGAAAGTCACAGACAAGACACCATACTTTTAAGCTTCTCAAACCAGCGAGAGCATACCTGAAGAAGCAGTTCATACTTAGAGTTGAAGAGAAACACACTAAAAGCTCTGTGTAGTGCATTGCCCTTCTCGATATTTTCCCACAAATGACCTGCAAATTTGGCAGAAGAGCAACTTATCTCCCACACTTCTGCCAAGGCTTGCAGAATCTAACTATTTCATCACACATAGAAATAGTACATCAATCGAACAACAGATCCAACGCAACCAATCTATATCTACCCGCTTCGATCTTTAATTGGCAAGCCATAAACAAACAAAAACATGGAATTCCAAATACTATGTGCCGGCTTCAGGAAATCATTCTCATCAATTCAACTTCCAAACAGTAAGAACTAACTAAACACTGACTGTTGAAAGGAACGATCTTTCACTTACAGTTATACTTGGAATCATGTCCCACAACCTTATCATCCTCATTCACCAAAATGCACCTGCAAGTAATTAGAAGAAGCCAAAAGGCATCAGAACCAGGTAGAGCAGCACTTCATTAGAAAGCCATACAGGATCCACAGATTACAGAGTTACGTGCAATTGTCTCTCAACCAAAATCGTATGGCGCCAGAAGACTGGCTCAAAACGACCTGGATTGAAGTACAGAATACAGGAGAAAGGACGCAAACTAACAACAAAAGCCACTCGATTGAATCCAATAATAAGAAGGAAATCAAAAAAGGGGAAGCACAAGCAAGCGTGAAATGAATACCAACGCAGTAGTAACGATATATGCATAACCAAAACCAACTAAACTCAAAACGGAAACCAACATCAATACACCTGAAAACCCGACGCAGTGGGCTAAAAGAGGAATATCTAAAGCAAACCCTCAATGAGTTAGTCATCAAAGCTTCGAACTTTGACCACAACAATTCATCCAGAAAAGCTTTTGCCCGGAAAGAAAATTGACACAGAGAGTAAAGGGATTTGTCAGCCGAGAAAGAAAAGGGGAGGAAAACGTACTCGTCTTCAAACATGAGACGCCGCTGGACAGCGTCCATGCCAGCATCGGGCGCGTCACCCATGGCGGCGGTTGCGGCGGCGTGAGAGGCGGAGGTAGAGGAGGAAAGGACCCTTCCGAGGATCGGAGAGCGAGTGGATCGGAAAGAGAGGGACGGAGAAGGGAAGAATCTTGAATTCCGAGGGAAGGAGGAAGAAGAAGAAGAAGAAGAAGAAGAAGAAGAAGAGAAGGGGAGTGAAGAGGAAAGGCGGATGGTGGTGGGTATGTAAAGGAGCCGGCAAGTCGCCACTGGCATAGTTTTTTTTTTTGGTTTGATTTGATTTCTTTTTTGGGGTTTTGGCAAAGCTAATTGATGTCCTTAAAAACAACAATTTCAATTCTATCCTCTCTGAAAATGTTCGTTCAGGAACGTGAAAACTTCTGACGAATAAGTCGGCATCTGCCACGAACCTCCAACCACTGCCATGGATAAACAACTAGTAGATCCAATCCACATATGTTGACTGTTGTGTCAAAAAATACTGTTAGCTGCACTTATAGTCCGAATTTAGTGGCTGTTCATCAGCATATATTTCTGAATTCTGGGCGCTTTCTTTTGTGGAAAATATTTTAGCACGTGTCAATTTCCTCTCTTCATTTGGTAGGCTCTGCAATCTGAGTCGAGTCGAATCAAATCTTGATTCGTTTATTAATTGTTTAACTCGAGTTTGTCAGATCGAGCTCAACTAAATAAATGCTCACGGGCTGAGCTTGTCGAACGGAGCACGAGTTAGTCGGAATAGAGAAGTAGAGAGGAGTTCTACTTGAAATGTTTTTCATTTGGTAATATGAGAACTTTAATGGAAAATATAATAAATAAGTAAATAGTAAATAGTAAAAAGACAAGCTAATTTCTACAATATGGACCGTCAAGCAGCTTGTGAGCTCCAAATGAGTCGATTCACGAGCCGAAACTCAACAAAACACCTTTGTCAAACAAACCTCTGTGAGCATGTCGACATGAACGTAGCCTAATTGAAACTTAATGTGTCAGCTAGAAAGCCATTTTATAAATCAGTGAAGCAATATCATAATGGTTTTCTTATCCGATCGACGTAACATTAGAGCCGCTTGGTTCATGATAACGAGGTTGCAGAGGTGCAAAGGCCAACTCAAGTTGAGCTGTGCAACGATTTGGTTCGTACTGAATTGCATCATATACTAAAACGAAGATTGGATCATACCATATCGAACCGAATATAAAATGGTCTCATCATTGGTCTCATAAAGTTTATAAATACCGAAAAAAATGACCGTAACATTGTACTGGATCAAATCGGATTGAATGCAATATTGATATGGTCCTTAATCTTGTTAGTCACCTTTGAACCTCGGTTCTCATGGGTTTGGTCTGGTCCTAACCGTGCTCAGCCCAAATGGTGCAGCTCGTGCATTCGCGGGTAGTCAGGCCCACGGTTTTCCTAGCCCAAGTTATTATGCACCTTAAGTGGGCAGCCCATAGTTTCTCTCCCCTTCGCGCCGGCGGTTAAGCTTGGTTGACAATTGGCAGTTCCAGCCTAAAGCCGTCCATCGGAGTTGCTTGTCGAAGTTCGCTGGAGGAACTCGAATTTGCCTTGCCTTTCTTCACATTCAAGGACGAGAGCCGCAAGATGGCGAGAGAGACCAGCCCTGGCCTCAAAATCCTCTGGATATGGACCATCGGCACTGCAGCAGGTACTTCCGCCGACTTCTCACTTTCCCTTTCTGCCCTATTTCTCTGATTTCTGTCACGAAATGCTCCAGCTTTAGTTTTGATCAATCCATGGAGTTTTGTTGCAGTGCTGGTCACTAGTGTGGTGAGGACGAGGATGAGAGACATGGAGCAGTTCATGAATGCCGAGCAACAACAACCTCATCTGAATCAGCAACAAGAGCCGCAGGAGGCCAGCTCCGGCGAGTCGATCGTTCTGGACGACTCGCCGCCACCGAATCCGAGTGACGGAATCGTTGAAGAAATCAAGTCATTATAGGTTCTTAGTTTGGTTCTTCTCTGTCTTGGGATTCTACTCTTCAATGGGTTTTTGTTCCCGCAGTTTGCTACTGAAGGCATGCCTTCTACCTGTTTGTTAAATTTCCTGAAAGAACATCCACGCTGTCTGAAACGATGGTTTGTCGTGTTGTGTTCTTTTTATGGCCGACGGAGGTTGTAAGTTCTGATTGTGGAGACGCAAAACCATGGCCTCGTTGCAGATTCCTGAGCCATCGATCCCTATTTGAATATGCTTTGCTTCACAAGAAAACACAGCTGACATTTGTATTAATCTTTGGCCATGGAACAACTTTTCAGTTTGCTGGCTTGCCTTGTTACTATTACCCATTCGGCTGTGTTCTTAGCATCGTAGAAACCCAGAATCTTATATTCCCACACCTGAACAATCCATCGGTAGGTTCAACAGTTTTCAAATTATGGTCATCTTTGCTTATTCTGACACGTATTTTGGGTTCCACTGATTGACTTCAATTGCTCCTCCTTCGTTTTTTTCTGCTTGGGGGCTGTATTGCTTTCATGGATGTAGCCAGTGCATAAGACAAAGTGCCGACGAATGCTCCAAAGCAATTTCAAGGCTTTTTCTGGACGTATTATGACTCGTTATCATTTCAAGTGACGAGATTAGGCGTTTGACTGTACTGTGCATTGACAAAGTCGTCAGCTTGATATTGTTTTAGGGACATGGCCTCCTGATTTTTATTGTTCCCGGCAAAAACGGTTCTAGTCGTCATCTAACTGTCTGAATAATTGTTCATGTTTCTCCAGTTTTTGACTTTGATCGATGGATCTCGAACTATATCAAGCTGTGATCCAGGGAAATGACAAGTTTCTCGAGGATCTCAGCAACGCGGGCTCGTGTGATGTGTTGCAGGTTACCTCTGGTCACAAGAACACTATCCTCCACGTTGCAGCAAAGTGTGGCGGGATACAGACAGCAGAGAAGATCATTGGTTTATTCCCAGGCCTTCTTCACCAGACGAATTCCAAAGGTGACTCACCGTTACATGTTGCAGCGAGGTTAGGCCGCCTTGAAATGATTCAGCTGCTGGTGAACTGTGCTAAACTTGTGGAAATTGAAGTGGGGAAGGAGCTGCTACGGATGGAGAATGTGGACAAGGACACGGCTCTCCATGTAGCTGTGCGGAATGGGCACTTTGAGGTTGTGAGTTTGTTAATTAGTGAAGATCCCGAGTTGACTCTAATGCTGAATGCTGCTGCCGAGTCTTCTCTTTTTCTGGCTGTGGATCGCAAGTTCTACGCAATTGCTCAGCGTATTCTTGAAACTGTTCCTTCGTGTTGCTATGGAGGAAGGGATGACATGAATGTTCTACATGCAGCTATTATAAGAGCCGATCGGAGTAAGTAAGCCCCTGTTAGTTTCTTAATCCCTGGTTTACTATAATATATAAACTCTTCTGAAAACTCTCAATCTCATTCTAGTTTTCCTTATGCTACTGCTGGGTTCTTAGCCTTGAAATGATATTCATGATTTTTTCTGAATATTGCCTAACCCTTCTTGTCATTGATCTGGCTGGTAGGGTTTCTGCTCATGGATGCAGTGGCCAACATCATGACTTTCTGTTCTGTAGCTTTAATCATGTTCATTAACATACTCCTTCCCTCCGCTTTCAAACTTAGTTACTTCAATTTTAGACGATCTTGCAGCTTCGCTTACATTGGAGCAGGTAGATACATCTAACCTATGCCCTGTTCCAGAGTCTAGATTGCTGCTCGAGCATATTATCGCTAGCCTGAGATCTGTGGGTTGTTTGTCTCTTTTTTGCTTGATTCAGATTTCTTGCAAGAGCTGCTGAAAAGAAACCCTTCCCTGTCCAGCGAAGCAGATAAACGAGGATGGATCCCACTTCATTATGCTGCCTATTCGGGCAATGCGGAAGTCGTTCAACTCTTACTTCAAACAGACGCCTCACTTGCTTACGTGAAGGACAAGCATGGGATGTCCGCTCTCCATCTCTCAGCTCAATCAGGCCATGTGGAAGTGGCGCAGAAGATCACTGCATTATGCCCTGACACCTCCGAATTGCTCGACAATCGGTGTCGAACTGCTCTACACGTCGCAGCAGAGAGTGGGAGAAGGAACGTAGTCAAGTTTCTCCTGAAGGAGCAGTGTTTCTGCGATCTCATGAATGAACAGGATGAAGCTGGAGACACACCTCTGCACATCGCAGCAGCTCAACAACATGCCGAAGTTCACTTGCTTCTGGCCAGCGACCCTAGAGTGGACAGAGCCGGACTGACCGCCTCCGACATGGCTCCCCTGCCGCTGGCTAGCATTGCAGAATCCGAAGAAAGCATCAAACACAATGATGTTGGACTGTATTCGATCTCGAGGCTAAGTGGAAGTGTCAACCTCGTCGTGGCAACAGCGATTGCAGCCGTAACGTTTGCAGCAATCTTCACCATCATGATGATGGGAGGCACGAGAATGCTGAGAAGGAAGCCGGGTTTCCAACTGTACGTGATGGCCAACTCCCTGGCGTTTGGTCTGTCGACTGCGTCGATGTTTGTCTACATAGTGGGGTTGTTGGGAGCTGGACGGAGGAGGGATTGCGCAGCCGTGGCAGTGAAGTTGTCGAACTACGCGGAGTTGTTCGGCGAATGGTCGGTTTACGGGATGGTGGTGGCGTTTGCTGCGGGGACGGCGGTGGTGTGTGGCGGTGAAGAGCTGGCGGTGTTCGCCGTTGCTTCTGTAGCAACTGGGTGTTGTTGTTTCCTTTTGGGGCCTTTGGTTTATGGTTTAACCTTTCACGGCGGTGTGTGATCGACTTGGAAGTAGAAGTAGAAGAAGGGTTTCAGATTCATGTGTGTAAGTTGTGTATCTTTAATAAATCTACGAAATTTAACAGAAATTATGTGTTCCAGTCTTGGTAATTTTCAGTGCAATGTTTGTCTAAAACATATAAAATATAATGGACCTTCCAAACTTCAAGTAATGTACAGTGATCAAACATTTTGTTCCAGACATATGCATGGAAAGTACTATGATATTTATTTTCGAGAATCTCGTAATATCTTGAATTTTTAAAACAAACTTATTCTAGACTGAAAGGGGCGATTAAGAGATTTTGTTAGAGCATCTCCTTCAATGCAATTGCAAAAGAAATTGCATTTGTGTTTTTTATTGTCAACTCAAATTTTTTGCAATCCACATCATATTCATTTCATTCACTTACATCAATGCAATTAACTTGCAATTGCAAATGTAACTAAATATTATATTTAAATTATAGAAAATTAAGTAAAAGAGAAAATAAAATAATATAAAATAAAAATCCCCATTTTTTTAGGCTTTTTTGACTTGCATATGGAATTGCATTTGTTGCAAGCTTGCAAATATGCAATTGTTAGCCACATCAATGCAATTGGTTTTGGAATTGCAAACACCTATGCCATGTCATTTTGCAATTGAGAATGTAATTCCAATGTGGATGCTCTTAGGTTAAACACAACCACCTAAAATTAAGAAATAATTAGATGTACTATCTTAACCAAAAAAATATTTGTCAAATACATGAATTTCACTCATCCATTTTATAAATTATTATCGAAATTCATTCCCTTGATTGTTGGCCTCGATATTTGAATATAGAGTGTGGTGGAGCATCAAGTAGTAAAATGAAATTCTCTTTTTTTTTCATTAATTTAATTGACTTGCTCAATATAAATTGTACCATCAATCAAGTAGTAAAATGAACTTCTAGTTTTCATTAATTTAATTGATTGCCTCAATATAAATTGTACCATCAACCAATTGAATTGAAGATGGTTCTTGTACATTTCAATTTGCTAGAATCCATGGAAATATATATAGCAATTCTTCTAGATAGCTAGATTCTTTACAATTTTATAAATGACAAGTCTTCATTCTTCTTCTTGATTCTTCTTCTTGCCTTCCCTCTCTTTCTTTGTGACCAAAGGTTGGGCTTGAATGGCATATCCAATAATGTATACACAAGAAATTTAGGGTTTACCAATATATTTTCCTTATGAAACTATATATGTGAATAATACTCGTACTTTTTTTTAATCTATAATTAGATCGATTTCCCGTCAAGAAACCGAGTATAGAAATCCAAAGACTCCTGCGGCTTGTACTCCGGAACCGTATGCCCCGCCCCCTGCATCAAAATTAAACCACAATAACATCAATTAGTACATAATTACCACACACACATAAAAAAAAAGGGCTTGGTGATTCTTGGCAATTTCATATATCCTTGGTATGTTTTGCATACCTTGATTGTGAGAAAAGTGAGGTTGTGCTCATACCCTTGCAGATACCTGAAAATCACATACCCACAAAATTGGAAAGTAAAAAAAAAAATCAAAACCCAATGAAGCAATACAATTAATGTAATTAGTAAAGTAATCCACTCATCCAATCATATTCCTATACCCGGCAACTTGGTGGTCGTCGCCGGAGATCCACGGCCTCCACTCGTCGGTGATCTTGTAACCCATCGAGCTCGTCCAGGCCTCCGTTCCGGTGTACGGAACACACATATCGTGGTCGCCGCTGTAGATGAGAGCTCGGTAACCCTGGGTGGTTAGGTTTCTGTGGATCGGAATCATATTACCCGAACCGAACCCGTAGTCGATCCGGTCCGAGCAGAGCTCCCACGCGCCCGCTGTGGACACCTGTCGTAATTAATTGCTGATTAGCCTATGATGATTAAGTAATTAGGACAATTACGAAATTTAATTACTACTTACTGGGGCAGCATGGAGAGCCTTCCTCACTGATTCGTCATTCAGCCACGCTGTCGCCACCACATCATTCTGCATCAGCAAATTAATTAATTAATTATTGTTAAGCCAAAATTTGAGTTGAAATTAATTACAAATAGGATTTAAGGAGGGTGGAGAGAGAGAGAGAGAGAATGAAACGACGTCGTACGACACAGATAACCCCGCCAGCTTTGCGTGCTAGTTGGGGCCACAAGAACTGCTTGTTATTAGTAGCGTTGGGCCGGAAGTTATCGAAGTGCTGGGCCCAGAGAGGCCAGGCCCGACCGAACATCCGCTTCCTGACCGGGAGGGACTTCTCGGTCCGGCCCAATTCCTGGAAGCTGGGCGGCAGCTTGGTCTGCCTCTCCTGCTGCCCTTCTGGGTCGTGGTAGCATGGCTCCAGTATGTCGTAAATATTCAGATCATTCACAGCCTTCATCAATAAAAACGGAAATTAATTCAAACCATTAGAATGATCAATGTTGTAACACTAATTGCTTAATAATTACTTAAGTAAATCACTGACCGCATCCATTTTGTCAATACTGTCGTAGCATTTCTGACTGTTACCGCTGAAATTGGCATTACAGGCACCCGCTGCTTCCTGTGTATTTGAGAAGAAGGCGCGAGCAAGTCAGCATAGAGTTCACGAAACTCGCTGATCCCATCACGTTAAAGTTACAGTAACGTTGAGGTATCGTATTGCCAAAATTAGTATAAGTAAAAGGGTGTGTTGGTGTGTCACCTCAAACATGTGGTTGGAGATGAGGGCCATCCCATGCACAAAATGGACAAAAGCACTAAGTCCACCTCCATTGTTAACCACTCCATTCCCAATAAGGTAACCCTAGTTCACCGTCATTATCACGTACGTTAATCACATTCAATTTATTCTCTAAAAAATGATTAGATCCAATCATCATACCCTAATAACTGGATTGGGGAAACAAAGTAAGGTGATAAGATTCTCTCTAGGAACTATGATTAGTAGTAATGATGATAAGGCGACAGTAGGTACCTTGAAGTTGATGGCTGGCTTGTCCCCTGATTTTATCCCTACATACGATCAGGAAGCAATAAGCAATTAGATCAATAATTGGCTTGAATTAATTGTTAGCTTTCATCATATTTGTCTGAATTACTTTAATTATGAGACAAAGCTGATATGCTTAGCTAGCAGGTGATGAATGATGATGATTGGATAACACATGTACACATGTTCTCTACTAATTGAGTTCCTTTACCTTTGACCACTTCAGCGGCCAGAGTTGGAACGTAAACTCCTGCGTAAGACTCTCCAGAGATGTAAAATGGGTTGCGCTGGAACTCCGGATACAACTCAAACCACTGCAAAACACATTGCCACTCGGGTGATAAGTTCAACCTTTCAACCATCTCAGACCTTAATATCATGTATGCAATAGTTGAGTATTAGCTACCTTGAGAAGGAAACGGTGGGTATCGAGAGCGGTCTTGTGATCGTTAGTTACGTAGTTCGAGTCGTTGGGAGAGTACGAGAGGCCGACCCCGCAAGGAGAGTCCAAATAGATGATGTTGGAGACCTGCAACGTAACAACGCGCACGCAGATCACGTCATTGTTCCTTGTAGAGACTCATAAGTTTTCTAAGACATGTTGTGTTTTGTGTGTACCTTGGACCAGCTGTATGGATTGAGATGCATCTTTGGAAGGCTTCCCTTGGGTCCTTCCTCAAAGTTGAATGGCCCTACAAGAGATTATTAATTTTTCAATTTTCGTAAATTAAATAGTCGAAATTGTGATTAGAATAAAAGGGTATTATATGTCTCTCTCTTTAAAAAAAAAGAGTTAAAAAGAGTAGAAATGGTGACATCTACAACCTTTTCCTTCTTGGCGGGAACAAAGCAGTTCATAAAAAGGGTGTAAAAGTTGGAAGATGCCACTATTTAGGGTTCCCCGCCACAAATTGGAAATGGAAAACCAATATTACATAAAATAAAAACATAGGATAGTCCAAATTTGCTGAAAACGATCCCATTCCCATTGGGCCATGACAACAAAGAACAACCCAATAACGCCAAAATTCCGCTGCCGGCCGGCCCGCTACTCATGATAACTAAGCCCATTCCCCTGCCGGCGCCGAATCCGCCGGCCGCCCTTTTACCCTCCTAGATTTTTCACTCAAAATAATATTTTTTTCCCCCAACAATGTGTAAAAAATTCAGAAGCAGTTAATTAATTAGGAATGAAAAAAAAAAACTCACCGTGTTCGTAAACGAAACCGTCGAAGCTGGAGCACCCGGGCCCGCCGTTGAGCCACAAAACGACGGGATCCTCCGCCGTATTCCTCTCCGACGCGATGAAGTAGTAGAACAGATGCTTCTCCTTCTCTATTCCCACGTAACCCGAGTAGTGCTTCGACGGGAAACTCCCGTTGAAACCGGGCAGGTACGTCACCAGTGACTCCGCCGGCGCCGCTTCACTCAACCCGCAACCGCTCAACGTCACCACCGTCATCATCAAAACCACCGCCGCCGCTGCGCCGCCGCTCGTTGACTTAGCCATCGAATTCTCTCTTAACGAAACTTGCTGTTGTTTTTGCAGTTATGTCTTTTTTTTGCGTGGGATACTGTGCGGTCGTGTCTAGCCACTTAATTTATAGGTCGGGGATAAGAGAAGGGGAGGGACTAGGGAGGTTTTTTTTTCGGTACACGTGGCAGGCAGGGTGCGTCCAGTCAGCATCAATGATTGGTCTAATTCTACGATCAAACCTTAATTACATATTAATATTAATGTTGTTGTTATTGTTATCGTTGACGAGGGAATTGAGGTCACAGACAAAAAAAAGGCAGCAGGCTGGGTGGGTCCAGGAAGGGAAGAGATGTTTGTTTCCATTGCCGATTAGCGGAGAGGGAAGGGAATAGATTCGTCGCCCGCCAACAGAAAGGTCCAAGCTTCCAGCCAATTGCGTCGAGGAGGAAAAAGACGGTGAGAAAAGGGTGAGTGGGGGCAGTGGCGGAGCCAGCATTTCAAACCACCTCTGTCCTTTTTGCATAATTTAAATATATAAATATCTAATAAAAGAAATATTTAATAAAAAATAATCATATCCAAATAATTCATTCATAAATTAAAAATAACCAATTATACTATCATACTTTTCAGAAACAACTACGAAGGAATTTCATATAGTGAAAGAAGCGCAAAAACATTCGTTGTCTACACTATTATATAAGTTTCTTTCAATGTATCTTACTAAACAAATATTAGCAAACTGGTCGCCAAATCGACTTAGAAACTTGTTCTTAATATAACTCAAAGCTGAAAATGCTCTTTTTACACTTGCAGTTGTAATTGGTAGATCAAAACTAGTGAGATTGCCGTTGTCGCTAGACAATTTCATGGTTGTTGGGGACAGATCGAATAGACATAAGGAGAAAAGAGACCCGATTAGTTCTTTATTGCAATTGGAATTTCGTTTTATTATATAATAAATTAATTTTATGTCAATTTCGGACAAGTAATGAATTGTGTTGTAGTGACAAAGTACTCTAATACTACCTATACGTGCTATGTTCCATCACCAATATAAATATATATGGCGTATTTTTGCTCCACCGAAATTTACCCCTGTCCCGGGACAAGGCCAAAAGGCGCTGCCTCCGCCACTGAGTGGGGGTGTCGAATGGTGATGTGAGTTGGGTCGGAGAAGACGAAGGAGCCGTCGGCCGTCGATTCCTACGGTTTGCTGGCTCACAAGGCGGATTTCAACAATTTGAGCATATACTATGGTTACAACTTACAAGGGGAAACAAACATTTGTTTGTGTGGTAAAATGACGTCGCGCGCGGCAATGTTGTGTGTTTTGAATTTGATGTTACGACGGTTGTTTTGATCAAGAGTTTTGATGCGGTATTTTTTAATTTGGAGTTTTGAATTCGGACGATATCAGGATCACGCGAGGTGGTATGTTTATTGAATTTCGGTCGTGGATCTGACACCTGAATTCCACGCACGGAGAGTTTGAAACAAATTTATTAATTGTTTGTTGATTTAACAAGACAGGTGTGATATTCGGGAGATTCGTTTTATTCCCTCCGTTGTAGCAGCGCTTTGAAGCCTGGAGGTGAAAAAGGTGAGTTCATTTCAAATTCGTAATTAGTTAACTCTGTCGCCCCTTCGATGGCATCTGATAAAATTGGAAAGAAACAATACACTAGTGAAGTCATCTAACAAAATCAAAGAAAAGTAACTCTAAATGAGACTGATTAGTTGAATTTCATGAGATATTTTTCGAATTGATGATATGTGCTCGTTGTGTGGGTTTGACAAGTACCAGCAGTTCGTTTTTTCACTATCTGACATTGAAAATGAGAATCATACCTTATCGTCGTACTCTCCATATCGTCTATGTTTAAAGGTTGAATGATGAACCGACATCACCCTTCCTTAGTTTTGAGTTTATTAAGGTACAATACAACCACATTGAACTCCAACTTTCTTTTCAAATCTGCCACAAAATCCTCAATGGTCCCTTTCCTACTCTATTTTCCTTGGATTATAGATGGACTAGAAATTAAAAAAACGTGATGTTGTTATATTGATTGATGATGGATGGATGGACATTTTGTTACAAAACAACAAATTTTAACCACTTGGTTTGTTACGTTTTAAAATTTAGTCACCAGTTGTAACTTCACCATCACCACATTCGTCGTACTAGTCTCTATTTCATAAACAGTCCTAAAAAAGAAATTGCCAATTGGGCCAGCAATGGGCCCTGCGCCTATCCGAAACCCCAAGGCCCAAACAAACCAAAACCACACGAAAATCGTAGGGAACAGAAAATTTGAAAATCTCATCCCTCCCCTCTAATTTCCGATTTTTTCTTTCTTTTTTCTGAAAACACACCACCACCACACATGGTTTCAGAACTCACAATGGAAAGAGATGACTACTGCTGTCGCCGCCGCACCCGTCTTCTCTCCCGCCGTCGCCATTCACCACCATCGCCGCCGTACGAGCACCACCATCCTCACTTCCCTCCCAGCCTTCCCCTCTTCCCGCGCCATCTCCCGGCGTAGCTTGAAAGGTAACCTATCATCCTTCCCTTTTCCTTCCCACGATCTCTCTTCGATCAAGTCACTCGAATTCACTATGCCTGCAAAATCGCAGTCAGGAATGGCGATTCCTCTTCGGAAACTGGCGCCGGCGGAGAAGGGAGGTCGGAGGCGGACAAGATCGTGGACGGGATGGAATTCGGGGAGCTGTGCAACGAGTTTGAGTGTATAAGCAGTCCTCAGGTGGAATCCACGGCCAGGCAGCTCGCCCGTGACATTTTTCAGCTTCGTCAGGGAAACCGTGCCCTTGGAACTTTCGCCGCCTCGGTTACATACAAGGTAAAGTTCAATCAATCAATCAATCCCTAAAGCAATCTCGAATTCCCATTTCCCGCCAACTTGTTTCTTTACCAATTTGGGGGGTGTCTTAGTGGATTTCAGGATCCAGTCAGAAGTTTTACTGGTCGAGACAAGTACAAAAGGCCTCTCTGGTTCACTGATGCCCTCCAAAACCCTACCCCGGTGAGTGTTTGTTCACAGATTGTAGCGAATATAAGGAGCCACTTAACACGAATTTCGTGCTAGTCTGATACTGCGGTGCCAAACTAGCTCATCTTGATGATTTGATTAGTGGTAGTTCCCCCGACTCTTAACGGTTGTCCATGTATTAAGTCGTTTATGCATGTATAGCTCGCGGTTAAACGAGTGTTTCGTCGGAGTTAGTTGAAGGTATCGGACCGATTGTTGTGTACTAAGTATGTCGTAGATAACTCGCAAATCATGTGCATAGAAATTTTTGTGTTTTACCCTTCTATAAGATTCTGAAATCCCACATCTCCTCTTGGTTTTGTGATGGATTGATCATATGGGGCTTATCGAGATTAATTGATGGGGCTGGATAAGAGACAAATATTCAGCATATCTGATATGCTACATAGGATGTGTTTACTAAGAGTGGTCGACCTGAATATTGAACTGAAGTTCTGCACTTGCACCATCCTCTCTCTCTCAGTGTTTCTCTCCCTTCCCTGTAATTTCATTGATGTGGCTGCTGCTTTTGGATATACAGAGCGTGCAAGAAATGGTGATGCTTTCGACCAGCTTGCTGAGGATCCGATGGACAGTGAGAGGGAAGCCGAAATCCTTCCTCGGTGCTTTGCTAGCCGGAGAGCTGATAATCAAAGTCAACTCCGAGTTCACTCTGAACCAGATCAGTGGCCAGGTAATCCAGCACCAAGAGTCCTGGGACCTATCAGCTTCATCACCTCCTGGACAGGCATTCTTCTGGGCGTCTCGACGCCTTTTTGCCACCGTCGAAGCAGGGAAAGACTTGGGTGTGCTCTTCAAAGATCTGAGCAGTCGCATTTCAATCCAGAAGGACAGCTCCGACGACATCTATCCCGACCCCTCTGGCGATCCCACGAAAGTAATACATCTCCCAATTCTCTTCCATTTCACCAGTCTGGCTCTATTTGCGTTTTAACCATCTGACTGTTTATTTTCATTGGCTTGTTATTGCTGTTTTCTGCAGTTCTTTCAGACGGATGACAGCTTTCAACGAGACGCATACCAGATCGCTCTGTTTCTAGCCGTGGTCTACCTCGTTTTCCAGTTCCTGAAGATAACTTTGTAGATTGTAGTCCTATGTATAAAGCATATATTGATACTCTTGCTCCCCTATCCCCTGTGCACAATACTTTCTGGTGATGAACGGCATGGTTTTGCATTGCAAAACACTGACCAAAGTATAATACATAATCTTTTCAATTTTTACATTTCAAACCTCGACCTTAAGACATAGGATTGTAATTCTGTACTCATTTCTCCAGTATGTGTTCATCTCGACTACCCCTACGTTCACTTTACTACTTACCAAGACTTTAGCTCTTGATCCGATCAACCATAGTGGTTTCGAGACCCTGGTATCGTCACAAAAGATCAAATTACATACCATAGGCTCCGTATAATCAAAGATGGAGTTACCGACGGAGATTGAGTAACTCTTATCGGCTAAGAAACAGTAAATTGGTGAAAGAGGCGGAATGAAAAAATGGGAGACAAAAGGGAACGAAGAAAATAACAAAACGAGCAAGTTCTGCTTTGTGATCCTGCTGTAAAATTTAATTCTTTCTATACCAACAAAACCACACATCTATTCAATGGATTCCTTCCTTTCTGTCTCTTTTATGGTACAACAAAAGCAAAAAACCAAAGAATGCAGCTGTACCGTGCCATCTTTTGTCTTCCAATAACTATCTGAGTTTTCATCATACAAATCTATGCAAGACTGCTGATAGTAACAACCACAAAAATGTCAGATGTCTTACTGGATTTGTCGATTGGGAAGCTCGCGAGATGTCCTTCGCGCTCACTTCATAGACTGTTCCCGTCTTCCCGTCCTTGATTTTGATACTTGAAGAGCCTAAACATAGCAATAACATTTTTTTTTACAGCAGTTAGTTCTGTAAATGGTTTCTTCAGGATCATGAATAAGAACGTAACGGGAGTTCGAGTATACTCACAGTTGTAGTCTGTCCATCCAAGCACTTGGTTTTCAAGATCGTACACGACTAGCTTGTTGGAGAGCACGAGATCTGCCATAGAGAGATGATGGGGGGATCGTCACTCGTCAGAGAAAAAAGAGCTCTTCCCAGACGAGAGAAATTCTGAAGATGGGTTGCTAATATCGAATTCTGATTTATCTGGCTCACTGTGTTCACAGGGTGACCACTGACCACTAAAAGCATGCATTTTGGATCGTTTAATATCGCGGTTGAGGTTATGTTTATCAGGTGATGGGGAAGTTTACCAGAATAGAGCCAACATTGAGATGAGATTGTAAATGGACATACCTCCTAACAGGAACATATCCTTGCTATCTCTGGACTGTTGCCCACTATCCTGCCAACCCAAGCACCACACGTCTTCCTGCAGAATCGAACAAAATACGTTGCATGTATTAAATATCTAACGTCTTAAAGTGATTTTCTTTGTATGATTTCCAAACTGTACTACACCTATTGCCACACATCTGATTTTATAAAAGCTGGCTTGAAGGCAAAAAAATCATACCATTTCAACGGTTGTAAAATAAGTGTCGCGTTTGAAATTGCACACAGACAAAATCCCAACAAAAGCAGTAACCATTGACATTGACCAACTTACACGAATCGAAAAGAGATAATCATGAGGATGCACTGCCAGATTGAGGTTATCTTCAAAATGGAACTTCACCACTGGAAACCCATCATCGACACTGCAACAGGAAACCAGGAAGACTGAGAAATGCCTAACAGTAATCATAATCTTTTACATATATTTATGCATATTCGGAGGGGAAATGCAAAATTATAATTTGATTGAAGCCCACGACACCACGAGAAACTAGGTTATAGAAGTTGAGAAGCAATAGCACTGTCCAGAGACTAAATTATCTTGAAATGATTTGACCACACGAATCAACTAATACAAAGGCATTGTTTTACGAGAGTATATTGCACTTGGCACCTTACTTTCCATTGTACTGAAAGCAAGTGAACTGCTCTTCAACAATGTGCGTCTTCAGTCCAGGCTGTCGAGCCATAATCTGATTCGCAGCATAAAAGGAAAAGAAAACAAATTTGGGTGAGGCGGAATGAAGGTAATAAGCAGACTTTCAATCAGAATTTTGATAATCAAGTACCTTTGCCATCATTGGTTCAAAAACAGCACTTGGAACATATGCCAATGTTGTGCCACTGTCAATTATAGTTCCTTTTCTATCTCCAGTGTCAAAGATATCTGATGGAAGGTCTAAAATTTCATTGCCCACTTCAACGTCTTTCAATCCCACATTGTAGTGTGGCCTGCAAACGGTTAGCAACAAATAAAACTGTAAAGGGGGCGGTACAGAAGACAAAGCAAATAGTGCATTGGCAACTTTGTTTCAATGGTACTTAGTACAACAATATAATTGATATAAGAAACCAACCCATCTAACACACAATACTTTTTCACCCTTTTCTTCCTCTTATTTTATTGTTTCTCCCTTATCCTTCAGATTGAAAATAGGGACCGGAACTGGACTCCCAAAAGAAAGCTTACTTCAGGGGCATATATTATAGACAAATTCGAGTAATAGCTGCAAACTGAAGACATGAATAGTCACATACTGGTTGGGTATTAAGGGAGTTGTAGCAACTTTTGGTGAGACCACTTGACCAATTGCAAAAATGCCACCTCCTTTTACACTGTCCAGGCAATGTGAAAACACCCGCTTGACTTTTCCAGCATCAGCAAGTTGAGAGAACATGGAGGAATTTGCCTGTCCAAAACCAATTATCCCATCAAGCGCTTCACTAGATGTACCCAACTGACCAGATTGTTCCGATCCACACCTGGTCCAGATGCAAAAGGGAAAGGAAAAAACCACTTAACTGAGCTCTAAGCAATGGAAGAAGAAGAATTTGAATGAACTAAAAAGGCCCCACTACATACACCGATCAATTCATCAATAGAAAACAAGAACATCCTCAGACAATCATTCAACACACTGTCATCAACTAAGGATATGAATCGGCCCTTTACAACCAGAGAAAGGCAAAAGCAGTAATCTAGCAACAAAGTAACCTTACCTATTTAGAAATCTGTAACAACAGGACCTTATGCTCTCTTCATAGGATGATACCAAACAGACGTTCACATTAAACAATGAGAACTATAGTCAAATACGAGGTTCAGTTTTTACCATTTAAAGCTTGTTGTGATGATATGTAAGATAGTAAACCGAGTTGTGTCGCAACAGTCACACAAAATGTTACTTCGAAAAGGTCACATGAGCACAGCACAACAATGCTTAGCCTATAGGGAAAGACACATCTCATAAAGATATGTCTAAACCGACTTTGGAATTTTCTTTGTCAACCTTCAAGGAGTCATAAGACATAGAGAAAGCACCGTTCCAAACTCTCCCGTTTGCATCTGTCACTATTTGGCCCGAGGAAACCTAGGAAAATCTAACTGAGAAGGTCTCACAATTCCAAGCAACAACACTACTAGCATATCAATAGCAACGTAAGAAATAAATAAACTGTGTACAAATAAATGAAAAATGACATTAAAAACTGGAACTCACCCAAACACAATAGACCCATTCAAGGTTCCAGTTTGAAGATTCCCAGTCACTTGATCAAGCTGAACATTGTCCCTGATATAAAATCCTGAAGTCACACTTCCATCACCATACGTGATACTGTACTGACAAGGGAACTCTTTTTTACAGCCATCAATCATACGACTGAATGTGGAAATACAGAAATCGTCGGCACAAGAAACCCTCGTTGCAGTAGAGGACTTGTCTGGTTCAAACAATGACAGCTTTACCTGTTGATGGAAAGAAAAAGTGAGACATATTTGAAGTCATCAACTACATTTTCTAAAAGGCTTATCTTATTTCCTAATTCTACAAACAAAAACTAAGGACTTAAAAATGAAGGCATCCCTTCCTCTTTCAGAATCAAGAGAAAGCCACGATGCCACAGATACTTGCACATCCCATCTGAAAACTCCATTCTTTCTGCAGCTTTCGGGAAAAAGGCGGGGAAAACTTTCACTTCCTTCTCCAGTTTTCTGCTTTCATTTCCTAATCTAATATGCGGGAAGTGTACTTAACCAGTGTAAAGCCATCACTACAAATATCTCTCCACACACAAGCAGATATAGTGTCACAAAACACAACGAGGAACTTAGGGTGGAAGAGCAACCTACATGTGTGCCTACATATTAACCTTTGCAATAAAGTTTCTAGAAACAAAATGCAGCTTCAAGAACTGAAGGAAACATACACCGAGATCGCTTTTCGTTGGACATTTGGTACAGCCTTGACAGTTCACCCATAGAGTATCGCTTCCCGTGTCGACCTGCACGTAGTAGTCGTTTGGAGGAGTCCCTAGTCCAATTTTTGTGTAGTAGAGGCTGCATCAAGGGCGACCAAACTTACATGAGCTCCCAAAATGCAGTATCCATGGAACAAATTCACGAAATGATTCCAAACCATAATCGAATCCATCCCCAATAAATTCCTGTACTTGGTTACTGTTACATCCAAATTGCCAAAAGTTACTAAGCAAGTCCCAGAAAGATCCAAAACTTTCAAGCCGGAAATGTTGAAAAGATGCAGGATAAACCGTACGGCACAATGGAGGCGGATTGGTTGAAGGGTTCCACAAAGAAAGAAAAATGAACGCCAAGTCAACCACTATGTAACACCATAGAATTGACCAAGGAAACTTCAACTAGACGTGCTTGTAAGGGAAACCCACAAACAGAATATTCAATATTGGGATCCGTATTGAACAGGGAAATTCTCCACATTAATCTGATCGATTGAATTTCTCGGCTTTACTTTCCTGACCACTTCCCCAGACGGCACGGCAATGGGGGAAAAAAATAGAAAGAGGACAAGGAAAGGTACCCGGCCTCGACAGGAACACCATTGCCACCGAGGGGAATCTCGACGGCGGAGAGGAAACGTCGGTGGCGGTTGACATCATGGGCTTTGTAAGCGCTGAGCTGCCGCTCACGGCCGGCGAACTTGTGGTGGACCTGGAAAACCAGGTTGGCAGAGGAGAAAGAGACGAAGAAGAAGAAGCCAAACTGCAGGAAGAGCAGCACCGGCAGCAGCCTCTTCAGATCCATCTCGGCCGTTAACTTGCCGTGCTACTCGGGGAAGACCAAAACAAAAAAGGGCTTTCCTTTCGTTCTTGTTTCAGCAGAAAACAGGGTATTAATAGAACGCTAAAAATTTGAAGAATGGGTGGGAATTGGGATTCAGAAGTTTCAGAGGCCTCGTTTTGGGCCTCGCCGCGTGCAGAGATGGAATTGTATTGAAGACATGGAGATGGCGAAGGCAAGGAAGGGGAAAAGAAAGAAAGAAAGGGAGAGGAAACGAGGAATATGACCGAGCCGATCCAACAAAAGACGGCATATATCACTTTCAATTTTTTTTCATAGAAGGAAAAATAAATAATATAGCCAATGATAATCAATTAATAGATTAGTGATGACATGATTTCTAGTAAATGTGGTAACCTTTCTAATTAATCAATCAATTAAAGTCTTTGTTATGTTGATTAACCTTTTTTTCTCATAGGTAGCATTCTCTTAATCTCGAAAGTAAATTAACTTTCTAGTTGCTATTAAATTTTTGTCTGTGGTAGAAAATTTATGATTAACTCGATGAACATCTTCACATCTGAAATTACATTGATTATGTAGCTAACTAATAATTTTGTCCGTGAATTTGACTATATCTATTACCCATGCTTTATTTGAAGATTAATGTGTAATCTAAAGAATAATCATTTTTTTTATAAAGTCAATTTAAGTACTGTGATTTCATTAACAAACTACTCGTTTTGTCAACAATATCTTTTGATTCTTTGACATTCGGTTGTGTTTTTTAACAAGTCGAAATCTAATTCTGAATGAGTAATATTTAATTCTCTCTCGTATACTCTGTGAATTCATCCACTTTTTAGACTCTTTTGCTTCTTCTCTATCTTTCTTTTGATGTTTGTTGTTCGAATCAGTCGATTAATATTCGAAGGCGGTAACCAATCCGTCTCGCATGCCAGTCTCGGTTCATTTTCAATATTAGTGTTGTCTTTGTACCATTTTTGTAGCTTAATTGAAGATAGGGGGTCTAATTGTTAAAAATATTAATAACAGAGCTTATTTGTTATTTTGGGATAGTACATGGCTTGTTTAGCTATTAATCTTTGCTACCAGAAACGGGGAGAATCCTTCCGAAGGCGCTCGATCGCTGTTTGTTTCGTCGTGTCGGCTTCCATCTCTACTTCCCTGTCACCGCTCGCTCCATTGAATTAACGCGCTTTTTCCTCTACCAGCTTAATCGCAACCGACTTCCCTCCATTCCCTGGTTTCTTTACAAGGAAGAAAAGCTTTTCCTCGAGGAAGTTAGCGGTTCTTCGCTTTCACAAGGAATCTTATCAGGGTTCGTAAGGGGACTCAAAAAGCTGCAAGTCTTGAGCTTTCTTTTCAATTCCCCTTTTTGACACCGTTGTTTAACAATTTTCTGGGTGTTTCCTGTAGAAGAAGGGAAGCATAACACAACATGGCTCTGAATCCACAGCTTCTCCCAAACGGGATGCCCGTTCCATTCGTGAACGAGATGTTTGTATTGGCCAGAGATGGCGTCGAGTTCGAAGTCGACAAGATTCCCGGGTCTGTCTTCTCTCTTTCATAATCTTTTCTGGTGTTGAATTGAGCTGATGAGTTCCTCTCTAATTTCCGCTTCTGGGATCGGCCCGAAATTTGGGTCCTTTTCTACTGTTTGGACTAAATCGATTTGCTTGTAGAATTGAGTGGTTAAGATGAGCTCAGTTTCGTTGCTTTTTTTCGGGTTGCATTTCCTTTTCATCAAGATGTATGTTTCTTAGAAGGTTAGATTTGGCGGTGGTTGCATGTCTCTTCTGTGAATGTGGATATGGAAGTGGTACTTTTTGCTGGCGTTTAGCATCAAAACCCAAGGGGGCTGGCTTATGGTAGTACTGCTGTAAGCTGTTGTCAATTTTGGGCAAAAACAGCTGTAAAGCATCTCGAAGATATATGCTATTTAGCTTTTGACATTAGTTCACTTAGCTAATGACTTTAGTACATGTGCAGTTTAGCTTTAACAGGGACTCACTTGGTTAATGCCTTCAGTGTGTGTAATTTTTAGCTTTTGTCATGGACTTAATCGGGTGGTGCCCTTAGTATAAACTATAATGTGATGCTTATGTAGGTCTAGGTTAAGTTTGCTGCCTGTCTTACAACCCCCTAAATCTTTAGTATAACTATAATGTGATGCTTATTGTGTAAAGATATTTATTGTTCAAAATCATCGCGTTTTTTTTATGTTCGATGATTGCCGGTGTGCCACTGCATAAACTCCCTAGTTGAACCAAAGTCCGTGACTTTGATGTTCTAATACCAAAAGTGTTCATCTGGAAATGTAGTTAGCTTATTGCTTTGAAAAGTTGGATCTAGTGGTGGGTTGTATGTCTATTCTGTTAAGGTGGAATTTTTGTTTGATTCGTGGGAGTGATTCCTTTGGCTGGCTTCTAGTGCCAAAACCCAAGGACATATTGTATTTACTGTTGTCAGCTGTTGTCAATTTTAGGCAAAAACAACTGTAAAGCACCTTGAAATATGCAATCTAACGTTGATATGGATTCACTTAGGCAATGACTTCAGTATATGTGCATTTTAGCTTTTGCCATATCTGTTTGTATGAACTATTTTATGCGTGATGGCATTGCCAAATGGTTGCTCTTTGTCCCACTTCCTTAAGTTTGTTTAACTTTGATCTTTCTGAAGTTGAATTATTGCTGGTAACTGCAGAAGTAATCAGGTCAAAGCTAAAGGAACCATATACTTGTCCAACATACGTATGGTTTTTGTCGCAAGTAAGCCCACCGGAAGCCTGGTTGCTTTTGATATGCCGCTGGTATGTGCTCTCGTGCTTGATCTCTAATGTGGGCTATGTTCACCTTAATATTATTTTGTTCATTTGAAATTCTTTCTTCTGTGAAGTTTTCACAAGTTTCTCTGTGACATTTGTTAGGGAATCTGTGTGTCATTGATGGATTTTATGTTTCATCTTCTTGGCTTTATTTGAATGGTCATGTATTGGTGATGTTAGTGTGAAGTATACTATGAAGAAACAAGTCAAATGTTTGGCTTAATAGTGTTGGTGGGAGGAGGGGTGTGAATGGGTAGTTGTGCAATGCTCGGCTTAGTTGGTTGGGCTTGTATGAAGAAGAAATCTTCTGTAGTGTTCTCTGGTCCAGCTACAAGCACAAATTCTCTACCAAAAAATACAAGCACGAGAATTCTCCACATCATTGATGCAAAGAATTTGCCTTCCCTTCTCCATGCACAAGCATGGAGACCTACTTTTAACCTTTCCTAATTTATTTCACCAGGTTCGGTTGTTCCGAGATGATCATGTCCTTGTTTGAGCTGCCCAAGTCATTTCTTCATACTTCACATCCGCCTTCAGGGTTTTTATGTGTCTCTGACTTCCAAGTGAAATGTTTCTGTGCAGCTTTATGTCCATGGTGAAAAATTTAACCAACCGGTATTTCACTGCAACAATATTTCCGGTCAGGTGGAACCGGTAAGTTTAACTTTACGACACTTCACACACCTCGGTTTGATACAGTTATCACGTTTTTCTTCATTTCCTGTCCTAATTTTTCCAATGATGGCACTTTCAGGTTGTCCCCGAGAACGAGAACAGAGCTCTCTACTCAACTCACAAGTTCAAAATCTTGTTCAAAGAAGGTGGGTGTGGAACCTTCATCCCACTGTTCTTCAACTTGATAGCATCAGTGAGGCAGTTCAGTCAACTGCAGCAAAATTATGCGGCAAGCCCTGTTGTCGACCCGTTGCAGGCAGCCGAGACTCCAGCAGTTGATGAAATGATTAGACATGCGTAAGTGAGACCTAGTTCGGGTGACGTATTAGAATAAATTGACAGCGGCCGAGTTGTGATGTCAAATCGTTTGGCCATTGTTTCTCGCAGGTATGTTGATCCCAACGATCCCACAAAGATCTTCCTGCAGCAGCCAGCTCCAGGCACTGGACCAAGGCGCCGTACATATCGCCCATCTGCACCAGACGCCATATGAAGATTCTGCGCATGATCGAATTGAAGCGAAATGATGATTAACAGCCGTGTTATACCGTGGAGTCCTACTACGAGATCATTCAGTGAAACTCGGACTTGTATAGGCGCATAGTAATAAAAGAAGAAATGAACTGGATGTGATGTAAATGATGTTTCTGATTAGCTTGCTTGACATCCTTGGTTACTAAAACATAACAGACAATTTGCACAATCTACTGGGTTTCCTTCTACCAGTCTTCCCATCTTCTTTCTTTGTCAAATTTAGAGCCTGCATTTTCACAGTTCCAATTCTGCTCTGCATTGAAAACACCATTACATTGGGATGCCCAAATACATGTCATCTCTGAACTGTTTGTTAACCAAGCAGCCGAAAAGAGAAAAGCAAAAGCTGCAAGAAAAAGGCGATTGGATCATCTCAAAAGCAGAGCAAACGAACCAAAAATAGCTTCTGTAACTGAATCTTGTTATTCATGACCCACTAAACATCCCTATAAAAGGACAGACACATCTCCAGCCATTTTCATCTCATCACCGCACCAACAACATTACCCAAAGCATCAACGAACAAGCGCGGCAAAAGGAAGATGAAGGGAGCCGCAGTCGTCTCTGTTTTGGTTGTTGTTTTGGCAATGATTCAGCTCCTTGCCAAGCCAGCAGATGCAGCCATTAGCTGCGGCCAAGTGGATTGTTTCTTGGCGCCGTGCATTCCTTACTTGACCACAGGAGCGGGCGACCCTGCCACTAAATGCTGCGACGGAATCCGGAGCTTGAAGGCCAACACCGCCACCGTCGACGACAGGAGGGCGGCCTGCGCCTGCGTCAAGGCGGCCGCCGACCACTATCCGGTGAAAGAAGACGCTGCTTCCGCTCTCCCGACCAAATGCCAAGTCGCGATCAGCATCCCCATTTCCAAGGCTATCAACTGCCAAACGTAACATATACACACACTCTGTTTTTTTTTTGTCCCCTGTTTCCTCTGTTCTTCTTCATTTCCGTTTTTGCTGCGTATTGATGAAGTCTGTGTTTCTGGTTTCTTGTCGATTGCAGCATCAGCTAAGTGAGGAAGATGAAGGAGAATATTTTGGTGGGTGATGACAAATAAAGCTACCATGCATGGATGGAGCGAGAGCATAATAATCACCATTTTCAGGCCGCCTCTGTTTCTGTTCTATGTTGAATAAGACAACTTTTGAGTGAACTCTTTGCTTGTTTGTGCGTTGATAATAAATCAATGATCGGATGGAAAAATGTTAATGTATTGTTATTGAATCTACAAATTAATACGCTTTCAACGATATCTAGATTACGATTTAGGACTTTACTACGACGACTTCAACGTTTTAACCATTAAGACATATACATGACTATTGAGATATCAATCCTTAACAATCGGCATCTTGTATTTGCATAGTTAGATTCTTTGCTAACCAACAACCACCACAAACCTCTTACAATTCCACTTCCTAGCCTCTCATTCTATCCCATCATTTTGGGATCATTTGACGGTACTGCCCCTAGATATTCGCCTCTCTCTCTCATTTACCAGAAGGTCCTCTTGGTCATTTAACAACACTCTCTCTCTCTCTCTCTCTCTGCCCATCTCCTCAGTCCTCAGCTTCTCCATCCTCCATTGCTGCAGTTCAGCAGACTAGACAGTGTCTTCTCGTCTTCCTCCTCCTCCTCCTCTTCTTCTTCTACTTTCACAGCCTGCATTTTCAATACTCTCAACTCTCCACCACAATTTAACTGTACATTAGCTAATCATCGCAACGAGGGTTCAGCTTCAACAATGGCTCTCATCCAATTCTGCTCCACCTCATCCACAATTCGATCTTCTTCCACTTCCTTCCCCAGCTGTTCTTCCGTCCTTTCCTCCGTCAGCAAAGACCCCTCCCTCTCTTTCTCTGGGTTCCTGAATCCGGTAGCCGGAGTTGGGTCTTCCGCAATGTCTAATCGGAGGAGGAAGGGTTTGGTTCTGACGGTGAAGTCGAGCATGGACACCGTCGCCACCGTCGGACAGGTCACGGAGGTTACTAATGACACATTCTGGCCCATCGTTAACTCCGCCGGAGACAAGACCGTCGTTCTCGACATGTACACCCAGTGGTTGGTATTCAATTTCACTTCTTTTTCACTCCTACAATTACAATTGTGGTGCTAGATAGAACCCCAAAATTTCGGGTCGACTCTTTGCCATTGTGAATTGTTGTGTTGAGTGGAACCCCAAAATTTAGCAGTTGGGAAAGATAGGAACTTTTAAGTATAATCGAAATGGGGAATCTGTCTTGCTGCTGAGTGTTGGTTAGTGGCTGCATTGCTGAGGCCTGATGCAAAGCCGAGTTAGTGGATAGGTAGAAAAAGAACACTGGTATGGTGGTGTCTGCAATGTCATGTTTCCTGTGGCTGAGCATGTCAAAAGAAAATGGTGATGCGGGAGAGTGAGTAGTTATGTCAATTGCTGTAATGGTTGTCTGGACTCTATCCTGCAACTTCAGCTTAAGGATCTTGATCATGGTGCGTCCTAGATTCTTCTCATTCCTCTTGTGCCGAAGGGAATGATGCAAGTTTGACACATGGGCCTCTCCCAACAATTCGTTATTGGGTTAAAGTGGTTTTTGACAGGATATCGTCTGTTGTCTGAGATGTCTCTCCCAACCGTTCGAGTTACTGGGATGAACCTCGACAACTAGTTTCTAGGGGGTAACCTTGGGGACTCTCTTATGGACATGATTGACCAATTGTTCTTTCACTATTACTCTCTTTCATTATCTATTAACTTTAGTTCTGTTTTGCTTGTTTGCTTGAAATGGCAACTAGGTGTGGCCCTTGCAAGGTGATGGCTCCCAAATACGAGGAGTTGTCGAAGAAGTACCTTGATGTGGTGTTTCTGAAGCTGGACTGCAACCAAGAAAACAAGGTACGTGGTCGGTGGTTTGTACGGAATGTTCTAGTACTCATCATGGCCATGTTGTAAGATTTTCATGGCCTTGATTCATTTGTGGCAGCCATTGGCCAAGGAGCTTGGGATTAAGGTGGTGCCAACTTTCAAGGTTCTCAAGGACAAGAAGATAGTAAAAGAAGTGACGGGGGCCAAATACGACGATCTAGTTCACGCAATCGATACCGTTAGATCCAGCTGAAGCTCGTACAGTCGGAGAGACAAAGGTTCATCTGCAAGAGTTTGATTGGCTGGCTGGCTTTGAAAATAACTACTACCCCTTCTTCTAGCGAAATTCGATGTGTTTTCTGATGTTTGTGTTTGGCTGCAATCGTATTCGATCTCTAATTCTACGGAGAGGGAGTTGTGTGTTGGGTGATAGAGGAACATATGTAAATTAGTACATGTCTGGGAGAACTCTGAATGTAAGTAGAATCTGGATTTCTGGATTGGTATTTATCCAGAGCTTGAGCTCACTCTTAATAATTGCTCTGTTAGCTTCACTCTGTCGCGGTTGTAATGTATAAAGTATTCTAGTTGAATGACCATGCATAAAATTTTTCGACGAAAATATGATCATGAACGTAGTACCCTTCGATTTTCGAAAATGACTATCGATTCATTGTATACTCAATTTCATGTGGTTTGATAAGAAGAAGGAATGTAAAATCGCGATTTCCATTCGATTTTGTTGTTCGACTTGCTCGTGTATGGTACCATAAGACAGGATTTGGACAGTCGACGAGCAATCGACTTTCGAGCAATCTAAGGAAAGAAGCGTGTAAAAAATCTGGAAAACAGAGGGTAAAACTCTTTGTTAAACCGTTAGTGGCCAGCGCGGGCAACCATGAACCAACCAACCAACCTCAGTGGGACAATTGTTGTTTTCTTTCCTTTTGTGTCAAGTAACTTATAAATTAATCAATTTACAATAAATAAGGATAAAAATATTAAAAATCGGAATTGGTTACAGAGTCTGCTCTGTTTTGTGGATCGTCATCGCCGTGCAGAAAACAGAATAGGGAGGGAATTGGGAGAATCTCCGGTGAACTGAAAACTCCGTCTCCTAACAGATCGCAATTCGATACACACAGCGGCGCCGCCGACACCCACCGGACGGTTAGTTCAACAATGCCGCGACCACCGCCGCCGCCGACCTCCGTTTAAAAGTCAAGGTCAAAGAAATCAACCCGTCACCCAACCCTTCTTCCTTCCTCGTTTCCTCCCACCTTCCTAATTCCTTTCTTCCTCCCGCTAAATCCCCAGAAAATATTAAGAAAAGAAGACTCCACATTTTTTTTTTGTTTTGCTTCCAATTCCCAATTTTGGTGCGTCACTTCCCGCGATCCTCTGGACAAAGGAGAGAGAGAGAGAGAGAATACGATGTGTGGGATATTTGCGTATCTGAATTTCAATCTCCAGAAGGAGAGGAGTTACATACTCCAAGTACTGTTCAATGGGCTCCGGCGGCTTGAGTACAGAGGCTACGACTCCGCCGGCATCTCCATCGACAACTCGTCCTCCCCTCGCCCCCTCGTCTTCCGCCAGGAGGGCAACATCGAGTCCCTCGTCAAATCCGTCTACCAAGGTACACACAGACACACTCTCTCTCTCGCTCCCTTTTCTCTGATCATCAATGGGGTTCCAGTTACGTCTTCCCTCTAATTCCTTGGTCCTTGTTTCTTGCACACATTGATTCCCACCGCAATTCGTTCACTTCCTCCTGTTGCGACTTCCCTCTGCAATACCCATTATTGGCCTAGCTTTCCTGTTTATTTACTCAATTACTTGACTGGTTTCTTAGCATCAGCTCAGTTTGATTTTTTTTCTCCCAAGTTTTACTTTTTAACTTCATCTTGTGACGAGGCGACTGGAACTGGCTTCCCTACCTTCATTATTGATATGGGCCTTCTTCTTTCCATAATTATATTAGCTTTCTGTCAATTTTTGCTCCACCAAGAAAGGGATGGGACTGGAAATGGGACAAGAAACCTCTACCACTCCCATTTGTGGCCAAAAGTTATCAACTTTGGTTACTTCTGTAGAGTAATGAAAAGGGGAAAGATGGTCCAACTGAGGTTTCCCTTTTCTGAATGGTTCTTAATGCCCCTTTCTACTGAGGTTCCTGCCATGTATGATGTATCCCTCTGCTGCCTTGCCCTTTCTCTTACTGGGTGGAGCTTCTCACAGTGGAAGTTTTACATTTCTGACTATTAGCAGCTGCTATTGGATGATCACTTCTGAAAACCCTTTAAGTGAAAGCTAGAAGAATAATCAACATGCCAAAAATCTTCAAGATCATATTGTATGATTATGGTTCTTCTTACATTTGTTTTAAAATATCTACCAGCAGCATGAGATTCCATGAAAATGCAAACCTGGTGTCAAGATTAAAACTTTTGAGTTCCCCCTTGGTCTGCATTCTGTCTCAAGTTGGCTTCAAGTCTGGACCAGACTGACATGTTCCTGTCATTGCAGAGGTTTCGAGCATAGACCTAAATTTGGAAGAATCATTTGCTGTCCATGCTGGAATAGCTCACACACGGTGGGCGACCCATGGAGTGCCTGCTCCAAGGAATAGTCATCCCCAGGCATCTGATTCTGGAAATGAGTTTTTGGTTGTCCACAATGGTGTGATAACAAATTATGAGGTTTGCTTATGATTTCAACTTTAAGTATTTGTTTTCTTTGTCCAAAGAAAAAACCTTTATCATCAGTCTGTTGTTGCCTTAGGTTTCGGTTTCGGTTTCTCTTTCATGTTCAGGTGTTAAAAGAAACATTAGTTCGCCATGGATATACTTTCGAATCCGAGACTGACACTGAAGTTATTCCAAAGCTTGCCAAGTTTGTTTTTGACAAAGCAAATGAAGAAGAAGGTATTATATGCTACCTGATCAAAATTGGTTTTCCCTGCTCCTCGTTTGGTGAACCTTCTTTAAAATATTATAAAGGGATGCTATTGCCTCTTGTGCAGACACAAAAACTCTTGACCATTTCCTTTTCACTGCTTTGACAAATCATCTTCTTGAAATAACTGGATCGGGATTTCACATTCACAATGCTAATAATAAACATGCATCACTCAACCATGATTTTGTATGCGCAGTATTTTAAACTTTAGACAAATGCTGAAATGTACCTGTCCATCTATTAGTAATAGGATCAGGATGGAAGCTTTTGATAACCCATTGGACTTTTTTCCATATAGGGACGAAATTGAATGTTTTTGCAAGTCTACCAGCTGACCATGATTTCGGGCTGTCTGGTTATTTTGTATTGCACAGAACTGAGATGTAACAGATGCAACTCTCATTAATGCATATCATCAAAACAGTATTTTTCTGTATGTCTCGCAGTGGCTGCTGCATAATTGCAGCTATTCTCTTTGGAGGTTTATTTTGTTGATTCTAGAGTGTGTTCCACTCGGCTTGTATCTGTTGTATTGGAAATTTCAAAAACTAATAGATGACAGCGTTTCATAGTATATTTTATATGGGCTCAGGTACGCAGGCGGTTACATTTAGTCAGGTCGTTCTTGAAGTTATGAGGCATCTCGAAGGAGCTTATGCCCTCATTTTTAAGAGCAGACACTATCCAAATGAGTTGATTGCATGCAAACGTGGAAGTCCATTGTTGCTGGGTGTGAAAGTACGTAAAAAAATTATTGATAACCTATCTGACTGTGTCTTCTTAGCATTATAAATTTGAAGGATTCTCTTATGAATCACGGTATTCATAATTGATAAATTTGTTGTATTGATGCAGGAGTTACCTGAAGACAACAACAGTGGACCAGCCTTTCAGGATGCCAAGTTCCTCTCAAAGGATGGGTGTCCCAAAGAATTTTTCTTGTCCAGTGATCCCAATGCTATTGTTGAGCACACCAAAAAGGTTTTGGTGATTGAGGATGGTGAAGTAGTCCACTTAAAGGTGGTTCTCTATTCGTTTCTCTTCACTTAAGCAGAATATGTATTGGAAGTCTTTCTGTTTCACCTTGATATGTGTATGCATGTGTGACAGAATTTACATGTTCAAAGGACATCACATTTAGGAATTCTTCTTGGGTTCTTTTCATGTTTGGTATAGCAGACAGATGCTAGGTTAAAATGTAGCATCTACATATATGTCTAGCACAACCATTTTAATGCCACTTGATCCTGGATTAACTTCTCAGTATTCTAGATCCATCTTAGATGTTCATGGCTGAATTCATAGTTTAGCATGCGACATGCAAGAGTTTGTTGAGAAGTGAGAAAACTAGTGATTTTGGGAGTGGAATCCAGATGGTTTCGTACTTGGTACTACGCTGTTGTTCATTAAAACTCCAACCCTAATTTCCTCGTACGTATGAGTTCATTGATACATCTTTATTGTCGTAGGATGGAAATGTCTCAATCCTGAAGTTTCCTAATGATAAGGGGAGACATGGTGGCACCATCGCCAGACCAGCCTCTGTACAACGAGCATTATCTGTTCTCGAGATGGAAGTGGAACAGATAAATAAAGGACGGTATGAACATTACATGCAGAAAGAAATTCATGAACAGCCTGAATCTCTGACAACCACCATGAGGGGAAGGCTCATACAAGGAGGTTCCTGTAAGGCAACGACTGTTCTTCTGGGTGGACTTAAGGATCATATGAAAACAATTCGAAGAAGCCGTCGCATTGTTTTTGTTGGCTGTGGTACAAGTTACAATGCTGCTCTAGCTGCTAGACCAATCCTGGAGGAACTCTCTGGTGAGTCTGCTTTTTGCTACAGTATTATTGCAATCCATTGTTCAAAACAAAACAAAAATAGTATTGCCACTTTGAATTAAGATTCTAGTTTTACCATTCTATCAATTTTTAAACAAACAACCATCCCATCGAGTAGTTTTTGTTAAAATATTTTTTCAGATTTCATCGACTTCTGACACTTACCAAATATTCTTTTTCTTCGCTTTTACTAAAACGGTGAATAATATTTTTTCCTTTTTCTATTGGGGAAAAACTGTAGGTGTTCCTGTTACCATGGAAATTGCTAGTGATCTGCTAGATCGACAAGGACCAATATACAGAGAGGACACTGCAGTGTTTGTGAGTCAGTCTGGTGAAACTGCAGATACATTGCTGGCACTGGAGTATGCTCTTGACAATGGTGCATTGTGTGTCGGCATAACAAATACAGTTGGCAGTGCGATTGCAAGGAAAACTCATTGTGGTGTTCACATTAATGCTGGTGCAGAAATTGGTGTAGCAAGTACTAAGGTAGTATAGTCTGTCTATTCTCATTCTGCTGTTTTTTTCAGTGTGCTTCGCTAGATGCTTAGCTTTTGGGTTTCTAATTAACAGGCTTATACAAGCCAAATAGTTGTGATGGCTATGCTGGCCCTAGCTGTTGGAGGTGACACAATTTCAAATCAAGCGAGAAGAGAGGCTATAGTTGATGGTTTATATGACTTACCCAGTAAGTTAGTTTATTCAACATGGTTGGTTCCCCATCAGAGCTTTTATTTTGGGATGTTCTCATTCATTGCGGGTTTCTTTTGTTTGTGTAGGCAAAGTGAGAGAGGTGCTAAAGCTGGACAATGAGATGAAGGATCTTGCCAAACAATTAATAGCAGAGCAATCGCTGTTAGTATTCGGAAGAGGATACAATTATGCGACAGCACTGGAAGGGGCATTGAAAGTAAAAGAAGTTTCACTTATGCACAGTGAAGGGATGCTGGCTGGTGAAATGAAACATGGTCCCCTGGCTTTAGTCGATGAAAATCTTCCAATCATAGTGATTGCTACTCATGATGCCTGCTTCAGGTTTGTTTTCCAGTTTCATCCATATTTTTTCAGCCCCGCAATTATTATTTAGTAGAAGTTGTGGCTGTGGCACTGACATGAGATCCACTCGCTTGTCTTTACTTTACAGCAAGCAGCAGTCAGTTATTCAACAACTTCATGCCCGTAGAGGGCGCTTGATAGTTGTGTGTTCTAAAGGGGATGCTGCATCAGTATGTTCTGGAGGATCTTGTAGAGTGATTGAAGTCCCCCAAGTTGAGGACTGTCTTCAACCTGTGGTCAATATTGTACCACTGCAGGTAACTAAAAGCACTATGTTATTTTCGTCTACCCGTATAACCATCGCACCTATGTTACTCCATGAGCGTAGTAGCAGCAGCTATCGAAGTTGCTTTGTGGAATATTTTAACCAGCAAGTTCTTTGTCTTGTTGGTAAGCAGTTGTTGGCGTATCATCTCACCGTGTTGAGGGGTCACAATGTTGACCAGCCTCGCAATCTAGCAAAGAGTGTGACAACGCAGTAAAGAGAAAGATGACGGTGGAAGAGACAATGAAGTTATCTGCAGTTTTGCTGCATGTCACATATGCTTCCGGAGGGGGAAGGTGGTGTTTTAATTCTTCGATCTTCCCCCGGTGAAGAGTGATGGATATTTTTGGATTGCTGGTCAGGGTCTGGTGTTTTGTCTTGGTAGAAGAAACCGCTAAACAGGGGGTGTGATTATCGAAGAGAAGTAAATTAACTAGTAGACTAACTAATGCCTGATGATTCTATATTAGGATTCCTTCCTGCAAATGTTTGTTTGTGTGGGTAATCGGCTTGTAATAGTGGTACTTGGATGAGGCTTGAGGAATGGGTAAATGATCTGATGATGTTCTTGTAACTTGACCATAGAGACCTGAAGGGGTTTGGTTATGTGCTTTTAACAGTTGTTAGTATCAGCCACAACTATTGAACTAAGAAGTAAGAAGTACATCAAGCAGGAAAACTGAAATGCCTCTCATTTTGAAACCCTAGAAAAATCAAGTTCTGCAGCCACACAACCCAAGTTCTATAAGCAATCAACGCCTTATACTGAATTGATTGCTTAGCAAGAAACAAAATTTGTTTGCAAAGGCTTATAACACCTAGCTCACAACGGACAACCATAAAATGAATATAGAGATTGCCACAGCTCCATGAAACATGGTGGAAAGGTGGTGTTACATAAATTTTTATATCTCGTTGTTGCATTACAGCAGAGGCTCAAAATTTCGGCCAATGTCCTCACTCCTCGCTCATTGTTCTGCTGCCAATTCTTCAGTCACTTCTACTTCCTCTTTTTCGTCCTTGCGATTTAAGACCTTCGACTCTTTACTCCGGGCAATTATCTCTTTCATGCCCTCATCGCGAACCGAAAGCCTTTCCAGTAGTTCTTGGCAGTCAATGGCCGTTACCATCACACTCAGACTGCCTCTGCCTTTCCAGCAACCGATTGCTATTGTCGATGCATCCACCTTCACTGTATCTGATGAAACTTGGTCATCATCTGCACAGAAGAAATGTCCAAGGTATTACAGACCTTTTCCATGGGATACTTTTAATTGACGAACCCTACATTAGATTAGATTCATTTCCCACCTTTCTTCAAAACTATCACACAGCAACCCATCATTAGCTTTGATGCCTTCTCCCCGAAGGCGGCATCAACAAAATCACGAAACTTGATGGTTTTGTAAGTCAGAATATGAATGAAGTCCACAGGTGACGCATTTAGGATTTGCTTGGTTATGTGAGGAAGAATCAAAGGCAGTCCTTCTGAAGAGATTCGGAACGCACATGGAGCATCTGAGCCTGCTATTGCTGTTTGCCGTTCCTTTAGAAAATGATAAGTGGAAAAAACAGTGATTAGTTTATAGCAGAAGAAACCAAAATTAAGATGTTCAAGCTCAAATGTGATTTCAGGCTTCAGTTGCTATATTTTCTCTTTTCTTAGATTAGCGTCCATTTCTAGTGATTGGGCAGACACCTAAGATATAGGGCGTATTTGTTGAACGACACTTTTTTCAATCCTAAATAACATGCCTCTGCAGTATTTGCTTAGCCTTGTAAGTTGTGGACTCAACGGAAGCAGCAAGCAAAATTTACCAAGATTTCATGAAGACTGCTAAAACCAGGAGAAAGAAAGATTGAGTTAAGAAAGCACTTACAAACATTTTCAAGCCAACAGAAGCAATCTTGAGCTGCTGGCCAACAAGAATATTCAGCTCAAGAGCATCCTTCACCGACTTGGAGATGTAATAAATTCTCTTCACATGGTTATCGTCACTGTTTCTGGATATTAGATGTCCCTTGAAGGGAAATGACTCATCAATACCATAGAATTCAATTATACTGTTGATGGTAGCTTCATCGTTGAAGAAAAGTACAGGGTCCACTCCTTTCCACCTTCCTTGCATTTGCAATTTTCTCTCGCCAACAGCCTTCTCAGGATCACTCTTCCCATTAACTGTCACTTGGGTATCCTCTAAACCATTTTCAGTAGACACCTTATCACATGGAGCTACTTCCATGGGAACATCCTTTTTCTCTTCTTCATTATCTACCAAATCAATATCTGAAGCAGCTTCAGAAGCAGATTCCATGACAATGCTTTTTGACTCTTGTTCTTGCTCATCAGTGTCTTCAACAGATGGATCTGAAATCTTTTCTTGAGTTTCATCCTTCTTAGCTATTGAATTCTTCTGCTTTTTAGGGTTTTCTGGAATTGCTGAGGAACAGGGATACATCAGTATATGAAATATGTTCTTCAACCTATATATTCTATTACAGCACAGACAAGGAAGACCTCATAATTAGTACTGATCTGAACATTTTGGTGGCATTCAGCCAGGGACTGACGTACAGTAAATGTTGGGGTTCTCAATAATTACATGGTGGCTCGTTATTGCTCTACTTACCAGGTAAAGGAGAGAGCTTCTGAAGAACGGCGATGAAAAAGGCCCCACTATTCTGATCATGAGGCACTATCCTCATGCAGCGTTCTAGAGGAAGATCAGAAGTTTCTTCATCAACATCCTCGTTTGAAGTTTCCAATTCTTGGTTTGGCTCAGAATTGCCACCATTCTCATTTTTAATATCCTTCTCAATTGGAGGAACATATGTCCTCCCAGAAGGAAACATGCCAGGAACAGCTCCAAAATGACGATTTTTTACGACATCTTTGTGCGAAGCTAGCCAAACACCTCTATCACGCACCTGTGGGCAAAAAGGAAGGTGACAAATATTGCATTGTCAATAATGACACCGCACTGCAATTTAACTTCATGACGAAATTTCCAACAGATAACCCATAGATTGACTGATATCAGCTCTATATAGCCCCTAAGGAAACTAGGGAATGAAGAACCTATGTAGCTTGCAACTTAACAGAACAAATCTGAAAGTTATTAAGACACAGTGAAGTCCCGACTACAAGTATCCGGAACTAACTGGCGTCCACTTTCTTTTTAGCCGTGCGAACAGGATGAAGTCCAAAAACAAACATCCTAGAGAAACACACAAAAAAATCCTCAAAAACTAATCATACGTAAGTTGGTTGGACATGGACCGCTTGGTTCTTTCAAATTGTAATGTACTCCCTCGTAAAGAAATAGAGATGTGCTCAGCTTATACAGTTTGAAGCAAATGGAAAAATGTTTGTGATCTTAACAATAATAAGAGCTAAAGAAGATACAATCCCAGAAATAAATTTACCATTAGCAATATAAAACCTTCCACGTGAATGAGATGAGAATCAACAACAATCATTTAATATGGAGAAGAATAAGCTAGAATAATATTGACAAACCTTCCATTTTCTTAGGCCAGGCCGACGAACAAGGTCAGGAAGTTCGTTTGAAACATCAAGTAATTCAACAGAGCCTCCACATTTTCTTAGAACCTAGGCAAAGGACAAGGCTTTATTGCTGACAAAAGAAATAAAAGTCCACAAAACTCACAGATATCACAGCCCACAAACTTACCTCCGCAACAACAGCTTCATTCTCAACTGGATTCATTGAGCAGGTTGAGTATACCATTTTCCCACCAACTTTTAGCAAGGCAAGACCTGTATCAATCAGGCACACCATAGTAAGAGCTTAAGGGGCCCGAGACCTAGTCGCATACTGCAATAAGATCACAATTAATATCTCTTGATAAATGTACACCTAGCAAATGGGATATCACTCTTCTCAATCGCAGATGTACATCATCAGATAAGCAGCAAGGAAAAAGAAGACAGCACCTTACACTTCGCATGAATACCACAATTATTAACTGGCAAGGCATGAAGTTCTGTTCCTAAGGACTTGTGAGACACAATTGGTTGGTGGAATCAATTCCACTACGCCATTTACGTAACAGGACATTTCCCATGATAGGATCATGGAATATACAGGGTCCTAATAGCCCTGCTATTAAGAAAGGGTTCTAACATCCTTGCATTTGTAAACCAAGAATTGTCATTCTGATTATAGCAAATTTCTTATCTCACTTTCCCTAGCATTCCTCCCTCTCCACGAACAATATTATAACTAAGGATGAGAACCATTGTAACGTCTGTACGGCAAGACACATCTAATACTAGCGCATCATAACATCACTTTGACTTGAACTTCAATCATGGTAAGGATAGCATAATCAATTTGCTCAGATGAAATCTTAAGTGTAGATTGTTGAATGATTAAGGTTTCTAGAGTTACCGCGCATAGCTATCTGAATTTGTAGGTTGTGAAGCCCATTGCCCATGCCTGGGCTCCTGTATCAGGAATAAAACTTGGATTCAGAGCATTATACCAGAGAATAAAAAGCTAAGACAAAACAAATAGCAGACTATTCTAACCATTTCCTCCACAAATCTGGAGCCTTGCGGAGGGTGCCATCTCCACTGCAAGGAACATCACAGAGAACACGGTTAAAGAGCAGCTGACCCATACTTTGTTCATGTTCCGACACAGAGTGTTTAGACAAGGCTTTGCTAAGGCGGCAGCCAGGAAACTGTTGGGCTTCATTGTTTGTGACTATCAAGTTGGCAGTGCACATTCTCTTTGTTTGGTGAATGAGAAGATTACATCTTTGAACATCAAGATCATTTGCTATGACCTAAAGAAGACAGTGAGACATAATTATAAGTCAATTCATGTACCAACCTGAAGAATCCAGCTGAAAAAACAACCACAAGTAAAAGGTCGACGAATGGGCTTGTACTATTTTAGAATATGGAGTGGAGCCTAATAAAGATCAAACTATAACAGAGGCAGCCTAACTGCTATGTAACACTCACCATTCCATCTGGAAGTGACCCTGGTTTTGTTGATTGGTATATAATCTCAAGCAGCTGAAATGTTTTTGAACCAGGTGCCGCACACACTACACAAGAAGAAGGTAGTCAGACATTCTGCATTGTATCTGTAACTTTCAATATGCCACCTTAAATATAGAACATGACGTTTTCATGAAAGATGGCACCCTCCGCAAGGAAAGGGTTCAAGGTTCTAGTTAACAGAAAAGGAGCGTTCAGTGAAACCGAAGAAATCAGAGTAACGGTAAGGAAGGAGGTAAGAGAAGTTTTACAAAGCTGAATTAAGCTAGAGTGTAACTCCTTAAAACAGAGATATATCCAAGACCGATATCTAAAAGATGCAGGACAATGGCGGAATATCTAATCCAGTAAAAACAAATTTCTTAATGAGATGATAGTTGTATGCTTACTGTCAAGGATAAAGTGTTCTGGACGTACATCAAGGAAAAGTGGTGGAACCTGCTCCGTAATAAAAGACATAATTGGGACAACTGAGTAGCTAGCCAGAAGAAGAAAGTAATATGCTCTTGTTGGAAAGACAGAGTAATTCAGAAATAAGCTATGTACAAGTTCCAAACAATTGGCACTAACCATGCTGACAGCCTCCTGCCTAGTTATGTTTCCAATTTCATTTTCCAGCTTCAAGAATTCATGGAACCTGAATAGCATAGTAGCTTGTCATCAGTAACAGTTAATATGCTAATTAGTATACACAAACCAACAAAAAATAATGTAGGAAAATCATGCGCTGGTTCAAGTGAATCGACTGAAATTAAAATAGAACCAAACACTATGGCTGACAATTAAATAAAGAACAGCCTCAAAACTTCCATTTCATTTTCAAAATCCGAATCAGAAATGCAACACAAATAAATAGGTAAATAGTAAACCTTAATAGAAAACTGTTACTCTTTGCACATGGTAATCTGGAAGAACTTAATAATACAAAACCAAAGGCTAACATATTATACTACCATCAATTTCCACCATTGTTCTAGTGCCAAGAAACTCCAAGAATTACTCATTAATGACAGTTCATAACATGAGATGTATATTAGCCCCTGCGAGGTACATTGAAATAAGTGCTTTTGTAAGCAGATTCTATCCTTGGATCTTATGACAGATTGCATCATCATTTCTTCTAAACAAATAATCCAACGATGTTCAATGGTGAACGATGACTCCACAAAATACCTCCAATTTGAACTCCAGTGACACATAAACCATGCTCGAGTGATTAATGACAAGCGCAACCCACAAGTAAGTAGCTTGAAAGTAGCAAAATGATATACCTCTCAAGGGTTTGATTTTTCCTCAGTTGCATGCGAGAATAGTTTGAATGCCAGGCAAGATTATCAGGGTACCAAGCCAACGGTCTGATAGCCTCTATTTCAGCCCCATCAGCCCCCTAAACAAAACAAAAAATGACATTAAAGAACAAGCTATATCATCCAAAGCAAGAGAAAGCCATCATTGCTTTTGAGTCTAATATCGCCGCTCACAAACTACGAGTTACCTCAGCTTGGAGACATTTCGTGAAGTCATTCTCTAACTGCTGCCTAATATCCGAGGAAAACTGACTACTGCAAAATGGAATCCCAGAGTAGCATCAATCATCACCAGGTAGAAACCCCCAAACTAAGTCGCTGAAAAGCACTTCACCTGGAATTTATTCTAAAAGCAGCCGGCAAGGGCGACCGGAGAACCTCCACGAAAGTATCCCACTCCTCCGGCGACACAATTCCTTGCTCCTGAAATTCACCAGCAGGGGAAACAGAAAAAACATTAGAAATCAGTACAAACTCGATAAAAATACGGACAGAAGGACTGCTCCTCCTCGTTTACCGAGGAGACACACGGGAAAGTACCTTGTAGTACTCATCGAAGGCGGTGTTCTGAGTGGCGAAAGGCTGCCAGCTGCGATCGACGGCGGCGGTGGCGGCGCTGTTGCCGTCGGCGGGAGAGTCGGACTTGGAGCGTTTCCAGACATTCTCTCTCCCGTCTCGGAAGTGCTTTCTTTGAGTTCTGGACTTGCTGCCTCGCCCTCGACCGCCCATTTTCCTTAGCCTGCTGCGGAGGTGGAATCAAAGATAGCAGTGTCGTTCTCTTTTGTCTCGGCCGGGAAAAGAGTCTTCAATCGGCGGGGATTTGTTTATATATAGAAGTCGAAAAGAAGCCTTCGTCTGACGGCGGCAGTTACCCCGCCGCCCAGTGCTCCACTCGCCGCAGCGCGAGATGGGCGCCTGGTGGGCCGGGATGTGTTCCGTTGAGGCCTGCCCGCGCCACTGACCCAATGTTGAATTACCTAATGCTTCATGGGCCTTCAACCCTTATGGGCCGAAACAGCTACTAGGTCAGGCTATTTTGCCTACTTAGGACTCGATTTGATTAGAACCGTCGATAATAATTCGGATATTTAAGCGAACACAACAAAACTCATATGCATCCATATTACGAGTCCTAAACAAGCAGTGGTGGAGCAAGAATTCTAGGCGAAAAGAGGCAAAAATATGAAGGTTTCGACAAGGTACTATGTATGTTATCTCACCTTAACAATTTTTAATAGATAAACCCATACAACGTTAGGGGTCTGGTGATGTGCTTACCTTATATGGAAACTTTAAAGTATGAAACTGCTTAAACATATAAAAATCGACGTTCTAACTTCTAACTTGCCCTTATCACAATGCGAGAACCTTCTTCATAAAACCAAATAAAACCAAACTCAAAAAAGTCAAATATTCTACTACTATTTATCACTCGTCGTCTAAAAAAAACGAAGAAAACCTCCATATCTTGACATTCCGAAACACGAGTGGTCAGCCAAAAAGTTATGATGCATGGTTATGTCAAACTTATAAATAACTAGTTAATATCGATCTAATTTATGAATGTTCATCAATTAACAGTCTTTAAGATTCATTAACAAATTTCATTTGGGAATTCAGACTTTTAAACACAAACAAAACCCTAACCTTCATTTCTCCTACGTGGCAAATTTAGAATTTTTTTATTCCCATTCCTAAAACAACAGAAAGGACAACAAACCCCGTCTCTGTCTATCCAGCTGTTTTTTCGGTTTTAAATGCTGGGCCAGAAATAGGAATATTATATGGGCCGAGATAAACATTTCGTTCCTTCCTGCCTGTCGTCGTCAACCTAACAACAAAAAGTAAACAATTCGCCCCCATTTCTTCCGCCAGAACAAAGAAAAACCCTCGTAACACAGGCCACGGGAAAGAGAAATCCTTCCCCGCGCCATGGCCGCCCTGCGAAATCCTCCTCCCAGTTTCTCCTTCGTCGCCCTGCTGATCCCCCTGCTGCTCTCGATTTCAACCGCCGCGGCCGCGGCCGCTGCCGCCGCACCCACCATCTACGACTACCTCCACCGCAACGGCCTCCCGATCGGCCTCTTCCCGGAGGGGATAACCAACTTCTCCCTCGACTCGACCACGGGCCGGTTCCAGATAAACCTCACCCAGCCCTGCAACGTGAAGCTGGAGAACCAGCTCCACTACGATTTCAACGTCTCCGGCCTTTTATCTCCGGGCAAGATCCAGGAGCTCTCCGGGATGTTGCAGCAGGAGCTCTTCCTCTGGTTCCCCGTGAAAGGGATCCGCGTCGACGACCCCAAGACCGGGTTGATTCACTTCGATGTCGGGGTGGTGGACAAGCAGTTCACTTTCTCCATGTTCGAGATCCCCGGCCAGTGTGTCGACGGCGACCAGCCTTCTCAATCTTCCGATTTGTACTGGATTCAGGTTCGCCCTCCAAGAAATTCCTCTCCTTTTTTCCCCTTTTCCCTCGAGCGGATTCAATCGAATTGTGGAATTTGGTTGTCTTGAGATGCTCTGGCTGACCTAATTTTGGAACATAAGATTGGAGAAAAATGGATCTGTTTTGAGGCATTTCAAGGGTTTTCTCTCTTTATTCATTCCAGTCGAGTTGCTTGCAGAGTTGTTGATCATATAGTATGAGATTGCTTGCTAATGGCTGCATTTTCTATGTGGGTTTCTTGCAGGAACATTATGACAATCAAGGCGAGTTGAGGGCAGATTCTTAGACGAATACCATTGGAGGTGGAAACTGGAGGCTGCTGCTGCTGCTGCTGCTGCTGGCTTGGAGGGTGGAGAGAAACCAAGATTTGTTTGTAATCACAGATTTGACCTGTGGGTTCTTTCAAAAGTGGTGTTGTTGCCGCTCGCGTCTTGCTTCGTTGTATAGAGAGGTTCTTCTGTGTTGTGAAATAGGTTGCTGCTGATGATGGTGGAAGAATTTGAGCCAATGTCTTTTGAGGGATTGGAACAATTTTTACCTTGATCAAGAAACATATGTATACATAGAGTTTGAATGCATCAATCAATCAATGAATTAGTGCCATTGCACCCCCAAGGTCAACAATGTTGTTTCTAGTTGAAGTCTATTTAGTTTCTTTATGCAGATGATGAAACCTGGTAGCCTAAGGAGATCACTGAGCTCTTGCTTTCATTTCATATAAATGAGGTTATGCAATGTAGCAAGGTAAGATCAGCCATTACAAACAAGACTTGATTGTGTCGCGTAATGATTCGTTGAGCTCATACATAGTAACCTAGCAGCCTCGATAATGGTTACGAGACTTTCCAGTTTCCCCCGACTCGAACAATGAAGTAAGCAAAGCTGTGTATGAGCACTACAGATAACAATGTAAGGCTTCATGAAACTCATCCAAAGAAACTGGGGGAAATAGACTGCCATCTTGGATTTCCTTTCAGATACCAACATTTCACATTGATCACAGACACAGAACAACACCACTAGGTGCAGCAAACAAGAAAAGAAGCAATGCCTTTTAACATTTCCACCATCTTCCTCTCTATTCATTACACAATCATACGACTAGGCTAGGCCGGGAATTGTTTCGAAAACAATGCAGAACCCGAGAAGATAAATGGAATCCAAACAACCTGATGCAAGTTTCCTCCTTTCTGGTTTACATGATTATCATGATGCAAAATGGAGTCGATAACTGAGAAAGAACATTAGAAGACAAGCAGAACTGGAACCAAGAACTACCCCATTTGCCTGCGGGCAGCATCAGCAACAAAAGGGAGATAAGGGGTTCTCCCCAAGAGACTACTCACCAAGCCATAGACAAAGCATAACGAGGTGAACAAGAAGACGGCGTTATGACCCCAGACAATCAACTTCACGGCGAGAGCAGATCGACCCGGGTTGAAGATCCTGCCGAAGAGGAGCGGGAGGACGAGGAGGACGTCGAGGGTGAGCGCCTGCATCGCGTTGAACCTGACGTAGTCGCTGAGATTCGGGTTCCTGACGACGCCGAGGTAGAGGCCGAAGAAGGCGACGAAGCTGGCGTAGGGCAGGGAGCGGTAGAGGGAGAGCAAAGGGACGAGGGGCTCGAAGAGGAGGGCGGAGACGGAAGGGAACTGGGCGAAGAGGAAGCGGCCGTACTGGAGGGAGTTGAAGAAGGGGAGGGTGTAGGCGACGGCGGCGATTAGGCGATCGGTGGCCGGGGTGGTGGTGTTGCTGTTGCCGGAGAGGCGGGCGGTGACGGTGGTGATGGGTTTGCGGTGGGAGAGGCGGAGGTTGTGAATTGGGGAGAGGGTGCGGGTGGTGGTGGCGGCTGGTGGGAGGAAGGGAGTGGAGCAATGGTGGCGGCGGCTGGATTTTGGATTTGACGGTGGGAGTAGGGTTTGGGTTTTGGATGGGGAGAAGCGGAGGAACAGAGACGAAGTTGCAGCCATTTTTCCCGACGTTTTGGGGTTGGATTCGATTTTGGTTTGGGGGAAGTTTGGCTTTTGTTTCCGCAAAGACAATGCGGAGCGGGCCGGCAGAACAACCAAGATATTGAAGAAGTTTGCAGCACATACATTATTCACTGCGTGAAATAAAAACAAGGCACCTCTAGATAGTTAGCTAACCTTGAGATCGAATCATTGGAGTCACTTCACAAACAGCTCGATTCGCTGTTCTAGGAATCGAATGAAAGCAAATGAACCGTAATTGAAGATAAACGCATTGCAATCTCTAAACACTGGACCGTCATCGGCATCATAGTAGCATAGAGTGAGATTAATCGATGAAAGCACGAGTCTCGATTTGGATGGCATTACTGTCTGAATTGCAAAAGGGTGAGCTGACGATGAAAGCAAAGGAGAACGACGAGAAAACTATGCCGCAAGGGTAGAAGAAAGTGACTTATAACGCTATAAATTACTCAATTACGAGATTTCCAGATCCTACAACGCATGCACACCGAAGGATTGGGTACTATCATTATCAATATAAAAGAAACAAAGAGGAAAGTAGGCAGTTTCATTTGAAGTTTTGAACTACATAATTAGTTTAACATGCACCAATTCTTCCATACCCAAGCAGCATTGTGCCATTGTGCAAGTCCACCACCAACACAACAGAAACTTGAGAAGAAAATATATTTCTTGGGGAGACTTACGAAAAAAAACTTGTACAGTACAAAACTATCATCTTCGCTTGGTACAAATTAAAACCCGCAAAGTCCAATCTGCGGATGAAATAAACATCTAGCAGTCGGTCACTGCCACCCTTCAACCAACAGCCAACACAAACAAGAACATCAAGCCTTTTCCCTCAGCGTTCACAAACACTCCTAATGCAACAGCCAAACACAGCAACCGATCTCTGCAGTTGCATGATAGTTCTAGTACCGATCATGGCGCCTGTCATGAAAGGTCCATTAGTGGAACAGTTAACTGATTGAAGTTGGATCCATATATGGGTAAAAGAATACTACCTGTGGCGGTCATAATCCCTCGAGCTTCGTTCCTTAGAACGAGATCGTGACCTTCTGCGACTTCTGTCATAACCACGAGAGTGATCCGAATCCCTGTCACGTTCCCGATCACGGTCGTAGCCATGATGATCTCGATCGTGGTACCTGTCACGATCCCTGCTGCTCCTACTACGGTCATAGTCCCTGCCACCCCTATCGCGGCTATTCGCCCTGTTGTCCCGATCCCTACTCGGTTCTCTATCAGGCTCCTTACTTCGATCTTTCGATCTGTCAGGTAAACAAATTCGTTACACTTATAGTTGTTGCAATAAAAAAATTAAAACTGCTGCAGCAGGAAAAGAATGAGAATTCTTTACCTTTGTTCCTCCGGATGCTCAACTTTCCGGACTTTGGTTCGTTCTTCCTGGCATATTAATTATGGAAGAAACTACTGAAAACCACAACCTTAAATGACAAGCAGCCACTTCGTAATAATAGAAAGGGTGGTTTCACCAAATTAGATGGCACAAAGTACAAACAATACCAAGATAGAGCAATTTTATTTGTCTTAAAAGTGCTCACTCACAAAATAGCAAATCCCGGGGTTAGATTCATCAGTGAGAGAATATCATATCCATAACAGATTGTGGAAGATAGGTTTAAAAAACAAAAGTATTTCCGCCACTGCCACCATGATACCAACTACACAAAAATGTGTATATAAATTTTCGGGGAAAAGGAAGTAGTATTCTATTCCGGGGTCAGAAAAACTCACAGATCGAATACTAACTGAGTATCTCTACAGAAGAATTTGAAACATTATACCAGCACCTGAACCAACATATCCACAATACCAACTTTAAGGACATCGTCAAGGCGTGAATAGAAAGAAAAACAAATTTATCCCTCTTTAATACATAAAAAGAATAGTTATCTGTTCATCAAAACTATGCTAAATATTTTAAGAGCAAAGAACTTGGGAATTTATAAGAAATGAGCAAGTTACAACAAACGTGAATATAATGATGAGCAAATTTACTAAGAAAAGATGGAAATAAAAAAAACTTGGATGAAATGAACTAATGAAGTACTGATTTCATCTTTCCCATACCTGAAGCTCAGCAATTTTTTCACGGATTTGCATATAGCCAAGATGTAGCTTGCCTCCAAAATGATCAGCTAAGCGTCGATCACTGAAATTAGCAGCAAAAAGTCAATATCTCTCTCTTAACCCCAATTACAACAGCATCATAAAGATAATTTGAATTATCCCCATCATTATCAGGTAACATTATGATCTACAAACATATAAAAACAGAAATAGACGCACATTCTTTAGCTGCAAAAGTATGCCTCGTAAAACTGGGCCCAAAAGCCTGCTGGTAACAAGGAGGTATAATATTTGGGTCAAAAGCAGAACCACTTGAAACCCCAAATGCTAATTGCTCGTCTCCCTCAAAAAAGCTTTACCAAATCAAATCATTTAAGATGCAACAGATACATCATACCTATCATAAACGCTCAAAAATGCTCCGCAGATGTCACAAACACGCAGCTTCTGATCAGTCTGATCAACAGATACAAATGTGGATCAGGAGAATAGCACATAGAAAGAGGCATATTCAGGCCATGAACACAATCAGAAATTATGAAAGATAATAGCAACTTACAATGCGCACATCTGCAGCAGTATACTTGGTGCTGTCTACTGCAGGCTCCTGCCTGGCAGGCAGCTGAAAATGAAAACACATATGATTATAACCCAAGGCCGAATAACAAAAGTAAAGGTAGTATCATATGTAGTAAAAATAACCGACTAAGGAAAAGCGAATGCACAAACTACAATGAAGCAGTTTTAGTCTCATGTAAAAAAAGTCAGGACTTCCAACCTTCTTCAGTGCTTCAGCCTCTTCTAATGCTTTCTGGGCCTCATCTACCATTCCTTGCTCACCTGCAAATTCCAGATACAACATGAAAGGAGTCCAAATGGAGAGCACTCAATACAACAGAATCAATATGATAGCAAGTAACCAATGAACTTTGATGTCTCCGACAAATATGAATGAGAAGAGAAAACTGATACATAAAAAAAATCGCCTAGCAATAATTCTGAGAAGATGCAACTTCAAGGATGAGCATATGTGTTTGACTTGTGATGTTAGACAAATAGAAGGCCATAGTTGAGTGGCGCAAATGAATAGAAGTTGATAACTGAACGTGATCATATTAACTAATGAAGACAATTCTGCGTAACTGGAATATTACCAAGATCCTCGGCTTTCTTAAGCTTCTCGTTTATCATTTCTTGAGTACGTGCATCTGGAGCTGGAGCAGGCAATGGAGGAGGTGGTGGAAGATTAGGCAGGGGCTGGGGTAATGATGCCCTGTCTTTATTAAAAGCTTCCAGAAGAAGTGCAGACTGTCAACAAAAAATATATTTTCTTTAGAAACACAGTTTATGAAGTATAAGACAATACTGAGGCACCCAGAGTTTCCATAATTGAGAGTCAATGAGATTCTGAAAGAACCACTAACTACCTGCTTCTCGGCTCTTTCAGTTCTGAGTTTTTCAACTTCTTCTAGAGTTTGGATTTTGAAATCTGTCTTACCTTCAAGATCTGAAACAAATAAAACAATAGAGTCACTCATTACAATCAAGAAAAAAGGCATGACCAGAATACAAACATCTTTCAGTTTGTATCATACAAACAACACGATGCCAACACCACCACACCCTAAGGGAGCGCAAGCAAAACCTTCAGATCAAAATAAGAAATTGAGTTTGATTTTAGCTGAATCCCTCATATCTTACCATATTTATCAACATCTTTCAGTTTTTCCTTAATCTGCTTAGACAACTCATTCAACTCTTCAGTCTGCAGTTTCAGGAAACAAAATCACTTCCACAAAAGCGCAAGAGAGCCGTGAAAGCAATTCATCAATAGAACAACAGAAAGTTCTACGAACCTGAGTAACCTCAGTAACTGATATTGCAATGGCAGCCTTTGCATCATCATCGTCAAGACGTTTGAGAGCTCTACCAATCTTCTTGTCACACTCAACGATGAGTCTATCTATTACATCCTCCAGCTCTCTGTCATAACTATCAACACCTTTTGCCCTCGCTTCTTCATATCTAGAAACGAGTTAACGAGTCACAGCAACAAAAATGGATAAAAGAAACAAGAAAGTTGTGTCGATAAACTTCAGCGCATGTGAGGGGAAGGATACTCTTTCCGCAGCTGCAACGAGTGAGCTTTTGGGCAAGGACCCATATCCATTTTCTGAAAGGGAAGAGACCAAAACAGTCAGACAAACACATCAACATTAACATTAAGAACCATCCGCACGTGAACTTCAGACATGTAAAACAAGCACCGTCATAGGTGTGAAAAACAAGTTCCAATTCATAATGTCACAAACTCACAGTTGGAGCATACTCAATATGTTCTATTCTACTTTCCTATCCAATTCCCCATACCACAGGTAACAAGCACCCACACTGGTTCCCTTGAATTCGTGGCACAAAAGAGATAGTGAGAAACCCAAGCTAACGAATACGAGTACAAACCATCCAGAATTCATAAAACCCCATTCAGCGGAAAACCGTAATAAGACTGGCAGAGCTACTAGGGCTAGCGAAAATATGCATCAGCTGAAAGAGAGCCTCGCTAAGGAGACTGCACCAGAGAAAATCCGAAGAGCAAAATTTACCGTCAGCTGGAAGAGCTCGTGGGGACATAGGCCGACCAAGTACATCCGGCAAACATCACGATCGTAGTACTTCCGATTCACCTCTCTGACGTCGCCGTTCCGGTTGGCACCCATGAGCACATCCAGCTGTTTCCTCATCGCATCCATGGCTGTCTCTTCCTCTTCTCTTCACCCGCCTACTAGGCCAAGAGATCGATTCGACACGAGGTTAAAGTTCGCTGCTTTCTGCAGATTTTTCCCTCCGATTCCCAATTCTAGGGTTACCCGCGAAACTGAAACCAACACAGTGCCACTGTGGTTGCCAGTCTTGGGGTCTCGACGGTTAAGAGCAAGAAACAAAGGTAAACTTTAATAACCCTCTCAATTATTGTAGTTGGGCCCCTAAAGGTCCAATGGTTTTGTTCGGATCCAGTTTGAGCCCAATCCGATCCAGGCCCAAAACGACAATCTATAACTGTATAACAGCCGTCGTCCTCCGTGTCGTCCTGAACTGGAAACTCGCCGGCGATACGACGATGAAGATGAGAAAGGGAGTGTTGCTGGTCTTGTTTACTCTCTGCTTCGTACTCTCTCTCTTTGCGCCCTCTCACTCCGGTTTTCAGTCCGATGAGCTTCTCGTAGACGACGACGAGGTCGGCTTACCTCAAACTCAGTCTCAGCAGAGCTCTTCGGTTCCCAAATCAGATCAGACTACTGTCACAACTCCCTCGCCAACTCCTCGGAGGAAGTTCTCCGATTCTGATTCCGACTCCAAGATCCAATTCACCCTTGAGCATGCCTTTGGTGACTCTGATTTCGCCCCCGCCGGCACCTTCTCCGCTCGACTCAAAACATCCGCTCACGGAGGCCAGGTCATCTCTCTTTCTCTCCTCCCTCACGATCGAGTTATCCTTCTGGTAATTGGCGATTTTCACTGTATTGTGAGGGTCTCGATGATCAGAGAATGAGCAATTCTCGTTGATTTTCCGCTGTTCATCGCAAGCAATTTATGATATTCGTTTTCTTTCTGGGCACGGTTTTAACTGTTCTTGGATACTGGTTTGCTGCAGACACTCACAAAGCTGCGGTTCTCCCGGAATGCTCTCACAGATGCTGAGAAAGAGAACTTCAAGGTGATTATCTGAACTTCCTCCAATCTGTGATGCTTTCCCTGGCTTGCGTTTTCTAGTCTGTTCGACTAAACACGGATTAATGCTTAAAGGCGTTGGCAATTCCTGCAGAATTTGGTAGATGGTGATGATTTCTACAAGATAAGGCTGCCATCTAATGTATTGAGTCCTCCCGGAAAGGATTTTGTAGTCACATCTGTGAGAGCAGTAAGTTGTTGATAATTCGACTGTCTATTGCACGTTTGAGTATTTCTTCTGCACGGTATCCTATCTGTGAGGTGTCATTGCATACAGTGATAATACTTATTTTCTTACCTTCAACAGAGATGTCTTCCGAGAGAGACTTTGGATGAGCACTTTGTGATACACACGGTAAGTTTCCAGTATCGTTTCTAGGGGGTACTCGAATCTGTTAGGATTTTATCACTCTCCTGTCCCTGTCATTGCCTCACTCGAAAACTAGTCTCTCTAGATCGGCTGACAAGTTCTCCGTAAACTTGTTCGAGCAACCTACTCATGGTTTGAAATGACCTGAGCCCGGTTCCCGTTAGAGACTTCTTGGCCTTGCTTTCATTCTTCTGATGGTTTGATAAATTGTACTTTTAGTTATCTTGTGTTTAATGTGCTTGTTGTAGATACACTATGTCTATGGGGATTCAGCACCTATTGTTGTCCTCCGGCATTCTAAACGGTCATACCGCGTGAAAGATTGTGCTGTGAAATAATAGGGGAAATAAAATGTAGAAGTTTGGTCAATAGTCCATAGAGCATACGCGGGGGCAGTTGTGGTGGTAAATGTCAAAGCTTTGTGTACTAGGACTTGTCTGACTAAGCTGCTTTTTGTCTTCATAATGTGGCTTCAACCTTTATTTTCCCCCCTCCTGCAGGATGGTGTTAACATCTTGGGTGTCAACTATGGTGCCCCAGCACCATGCTCTTATCCTCGTCCAGCAAAACTTGTGAGTTGCATGCCCTTTTCTTCTTGCTCTTGAGTACTTATTTCCACCAAACTGAAACCGAGTCCATGAACTTGTGAGTTGTAAGTTGTAAGGTGTAAATAATATATCAGAATGTCTGAAGCATGTTGAATTAGCGGAGTATTTGTAAGATTTTACTAATCCTCGGAAAATTGGCAGCCGTGACTGTCTTATTTATTGCTAGAGAAACCCACAGTTTATGCTTTGTGCTGCTGTGAGGTAGGCGAGGACTTTACTCCATGCGTCAAACCCTTCCTCTAGTGCACAGACTCACTGATGCTCAAAACTGAGCACTTTGTTTCTTTTACTTTTCAACCCTACAAGTCTAAGCATGGGAACTGTGAGACAACTGCATTTATGCCTGATCTGTCAACATTTGATCAATTCTTATAATGAATGACCATAATCCAACGGGTGACTTGCTTGTTTTTGCTTATTTGGTGATTTCTTAGAGATCGCGTTGTTAATTTTCAATCATACCGAGCAACTCTAACACGTGGTTTCAATATGTTCAGCCTTCAAAGTGGTCATTCAACTCATACACAATTCTGAAGAATACTGAGCAGGCACCAAGGTATAGTATTTTTTTGCCTTCTTATTTCCATAGGAACTTCTCTGCTCCAAAATTTGATATTTGTAAAACAATTCTGAAATTCTCTACACATGTGACTAATTCAGAAACATGAGCTTATTATTAATAACTCATTCTTCTAAATCAAGCACCCAAATCAAAACATTTTTCAAATCTACATGTTTCAACTCATTCATTGAGCAATCACAGGTCCATTTGCGCCTGAACCGTTCTACGTAGACAAATTGTGGCAATTGCTTTACACGCAAGTGCGAAATTGCTTACTGTTCGTCCTTACCATTATGTAAAAAGGTCTTGGTAGAAACTGACTAGGGTGTAATGACCTTCCATATATGGACCTACTGTATATAGAAACTGAAGAGGCAACAATGCAGGAACAAATCCACCTGTTTAAGGAGCCACTATCCACTCAATACTGAAAATTGAGCCTCTTACCTCTGAACCCATCCATGCTTGTCTGAATTTGGTAGAAAAACACCAGTCAAACATGAAGGCTGTTGAAACAGAATAATAATAGAAGTTATATACTCTGATAGAGCTTCAGTTCCTCTGTGACCTCACTCTTGACAATCATAAAGTTAAGTTCAAACCTTTATAAGCTCTTTGACCGTTGTTCATGAATGTTGTTGGTTACTCCGTAGTTGCTAGGTGCTGAGTACTGAACACATGAAGTTATACCTTATCCCTTCGCAATGTCCAGTCTTGGTTGTGTTGCTTTTGACATAAAGCATGCTTTGCTGGATTACGAGTCTTGGAGCTCTCATGGTAACAACCTAAGCGGGCATGCTTTACCTCAAGATACCACGTCGCTTTGTGTATTGTTGGGATTGAGCCCGAAAATTCCAGTGTCACTTCGATGCACCTGGCAGTGTATCACGGCTTATTCAGTTTTATTTGACTCATGATGCCACTCCTTGCAGGACTCCGCTTTTCATTCAGGATGTGTTGAAGAACGGGGAAGAGGGCGAAGGTGAAGTGGTTGCACCACCAGAAAGGTCCTTCTGGGCTAAATACGTAAGGATTCTGTTCAAATCCTTCTTAATTTCTCCAGATGGTGCAACACCACTAGAAATTTACTTCCGGTGAAACAGCGTAGTATCCAAGTAATCGTGCTAATAAATATCCCTTTTGAATTTTCCCCCCAGTGGATGTACGTGATACCTTTGGGTCTCATAGTGGTGAACGCCGTAACCCAAGCCATGAACATGCCCGAGGAGCAAGCCTCCGGGCAGCCAGGTGGAGCGCCTGCAGCACCCGGAGCTGTGCAGCGTGCTCCAAGTTCTGCTGCCAGAAGAAGATAGAAAGTCTGTGTTTCACGGCAGGAGACAGCAGTCCTCCCCGAGCCTTGTCCAAGCGATCTTTAACGTTCATACTCTCGCATCCACATTACGATCCAACTCTCGTGGTTGCCCATTTCCTAGGATACTCTGGTTTTGTAAATGTTCTTGAACCCACTACACTGTTATTAGAATTCGGTATGAAGCTGCTTTGTCAGTTCGCCTGGGAAAATTTCCTGACTGTTAAGGTTTTAAGATTATAGATTTTGGTTCGGTTGCCATATCTGATATCTCTCAAGGTCTCCGGATGCATTTCCAAAAAAAAACAGCCATTTAAAATAGGTGTTCGATCGTCAAAACTTTTCTCCGGCGACTGTTTAACAGTTTAACGGCCGGCAATCTAACTGTAGTAACAGAAGGTGGCCTCTCGTGCAAGAAAAGAAACTCCGTCATTTCCTTTTTGTTTTTTTATTTGCTTATTACTTTCCCGTTAAGCCCCTCAGACCTCTAAAACCCTACATTCAGCCTCCAACCTTTCATTTCATTTGAGCAGGTAGCGACGGCGACGGTGCCAAAACCCTTTCCTCCGCCGTGATTCTCCGTCTTGTATCGCGTGCCCACTCGCCACCAGCGGATCGCCGCCGGAGCAAGGGAAGGAAAAGCAAGAGAGTAGGCGCCCCGAAGAAATTTTCAGATTCTTCAATGGCGGACAGCGGCGAACCGAAGAGCAGCAGCGGAGGCGACGCCTCGCCGAGCTCGGAGACGAAGATCGAGCCGTTCAGGATGCCGACGGTGGAGGAGATGCGAGCCCAGGACGTGTGGAACAACTGCGCGATTCGGAGCGCGTTCAGCGGCGTGGTCGGCGGCGGGCTGGGGATCTTCATGGGCTTCCTCCTCGGCGCGCTCGACAATCCGCTGATGCACGATCCGGACATGAGCGCCAAGAAGCAGTTCGTCTTCACCGCCAAGCAGATGGGCAGCCGGAGCTGGAGCAACTGCAAGACGTTCGCCCTCATGGGCCTGGTCTTCTCCGCCGCCGAATGCGTCGTCGAGAAGGCCCGCGCCAAGCACGACGTCACCAACACCGCCGTCGCCGGCTGCGTCACGGGCGGCGCCATGTCCGCCAGGGCCGGCCCTCAGGCCGCGTGCTACGGCTGCGCCGGGTTCGCTGCTTTCTCGGTACTGATCGAGAAGTTCATCGATCGCCATACCTGAAGAAAGTGAATTGTTGTCTTTGGCTGTAATTTTGTGCTCGTCTGTTAACCTTAGTGAGAGAATTCCAGTGCGTTTTTTTGAACACGATTACGCAGTACTTTTGTATGGTCTCCCTTCATACTGGTCTAATAAATAACAGAAAGTGGCGAGCAGACTTTCAAATTGCAGAGATGATTGAAGAACTCTCAGTTGATTAGATGGTTTGTATCACTGTTATTACAATAGCTATTAGCATCTGGAATCGGAAAACCGGGGAGTGTATGAACCCTAATCCGCGGAGATATAGGATACAAGTGTACAACAACAATGGAAGTAGCAGCAATGCCTTCAAGAAAATCTACTGCTCAATAGAAAGAGAAAATGGAACAACTAGTACTGCTGCAATTGAAACACTGAAGCTGCTGCCAGATTTCGTTGAGCTGCTCGGGCTTGTTTGTAGCTATGTCTTGAAGATGGAGCTGACGATTTCCTTAGAGCTCGTCCTGCAGTTTTAGGATTGGAACACAAGGTAAGGGGGCTAATTCAGGGAGTGAAGGTTTGTGTGGAAGGGTTTTGGTTTTACTTACATGGTAGTCATCCCAGTGATCGTGACGATTGCGCTGCAAGAAATGAATTCAGTCCAGTAATTAGCTGACTATAAGTTGGAGATGGAATCATGATGATGATGCTATATATTCTTACTGACCTTCCTGTATTTGTCTCTGTGGTTCCTGTCGTAACCACGCTCTCGTCTTCTCCTTTCGCCTTCCTCTCTGGCTCGTTGAGCTTCCTGTACCACCATTTTTGAACCCCACCGTAAGTCAGATTTCATCAGCAAGCTTCAAATAAGAAAGTCTCGACTCTCGAGACTACAAAAGAACTGCACGTCTGCTCTGAACTATAACAAACCTCTTCTTCTCGAGCTCTCCTAATTTTTTCTGCTTCCTCAAAGGCCTCCTTCTCAATCTGCAGCATTCATCATCACCACCGTAAGCAAGTATTCAACTGGACCTTAGTGCTGGATTAGTTTAGATAAGAGGAAAAAGAGAAAAAGAGAGCAAGAGCAGTTACTTACCTCCCTATTTGACAATATATCTTGCACAACTTCTTTGGCGTAGTCTGGATCATCACATATCAAAACGTTGTCAAAAACTGAACCAGCCTTCACCTGCATACCAACACCCGGGAATACCCATCAGCTGTTTTTCCCTTTAAACATAGCTAGTCGTCACTAGTTCAAACAGATGCATGATATCAGGCTGAAGTATACCTGCCAAACTTCGATACCAACATACTTGATTGGCTTGAGCACGTAAAGATCTGGGTCATCTTCAAACTCTGGGCGCATTGCAAGTAGACAATAAAGGAATCTAGTGTCAATTTTTCAGTTCAGATTTGTGCACGTCTCTAATGAGAATGATAACTGGAAGATATATGGAGACATTACCAGGATTGTCGATGTAAGGAATCCTCCACTTTCCTTTGTAATTAGGGTTCTTGATTCTCTGAAGCATTGAGGAATGTGTTACTTATTATTATCATCAGAAAATAGAGCAATAAGAACAAAACAAGCTGTGAAACACAATTTTTGAAGTTATCAATGCTAAACGCCCACACCTTGGGTTTCCAGGGCCCTTTATACTTTGGGTTTGGGATCTTTGGTGGTCTCCAGATGCCATTCTCTTCATCATCCCAATCTTCAGGCTAATCAGCAACAAGAGTATGGCTATCAGTTTATAAAAGATTAAATCTTTCCACATCACAGTACCAAAATTACAATTTAAAAACAAAAACCTGAAAAAGGAGTTTTCTAATCTGACATTGTAAGCATACATATGGACCGATCGATGGCTCAAACATTCAAAACCAGAACTTAGATTCATTTCCTTGGTTTTAGTGTTATAAATAAAAGTAGTTCTTGTAAGCAACTCACCTCCTTGGCGCTAGGATCGGGAATCTCTTTAGGAATCGAATCATATCCCTGCATTATCAAAGGACACAAAAATTTCGGGTATGTGATGCTACTGTATAAACTCATGGACCAGTAAAAATAGTAAGACTTGGACCAGAAAACTGCACCTTAGGTTTGACAGCATTAGGATCATCAATATATTCTCTATCATCCCAGTCAGCAGGCTGTGAAAGATGGCAATGATAGAATTAGAATTTCATGTCCTAGTCCACTACCACCAAATATTAGCAGGAAAACTGGTCTTATGCAAGTACATAAACAATTACAACCTTCTTTGCCTTGGCAGCTTTAATCTTCCGTGGAGGTAGAATATCCCAATCTGTGTACAGGCTCCCAGAATCCCTTTCGCGACCATCAATCAGGATGCTATAAGAGGCATCAGGCCTCAGGACAAATGTGTAGAAATGAGTCAGCTTGTCGGTTTCACACTCCAACTCTTTTTTGATTGGATAATTCTGTCCCTGATAAGATACTATAAGATGCAGCTTCTTTTTTTGTGTGCCGCATAGGTCCGGTCCAAACATAACGCTGCAGAAAGAAAATGAAGTCAAAACATCAGAACATCATTGCAGCTCAAGGTGGGCAGAGAGCAAAATCCAGTCATTCAAGCAAACTCAGCTGTTTGTTTTAGAGCACTTCCTCTGTAGAAAAGGAGTGATAGCTATACATGTCTATAGTAGTTACTTTTATATTAACACCTTAAACTGCAAAATCAAACTAGTGGGTTCCATTTCTCCAGCTTAGGAAGTTCACTCCATCAATGAAGTTAAGTAAGGTTCCCTCCTTTCTCCAATACCCAAGAAGGTACAGGATTCCCAACCAATGACTAAACAATGTTATATCGTTTCAAGTTCGGATTCACTTTGCCACAATTTGGTTAGTTTGCAAATTAAAAGTTCCGAGTCGAGTAATTGTTCGCTGTGATCAATTAGTGAAGCTACAGCAGTATCGAATTGCTTGTTTCAAAGGGTTAAGCAACATGCCAGAAGCCAGAAGCGGAAATGATTTAGTGACATGATAAAACCTAACCTGTAAGGAGTATCTCCACCAAACTTCTTCTGATTAACATAGCCGGAGAGAAGCTTAATGTATCCACCACCACACTCAATGTCCTGCTCTAATCTTATCGAGTACTGAAGGACCAACGTCCTGTCCTTGTTGCTGAACTCGGGTATCTTTGCAGATATAGCAAAATGCTTGGCATCATTTGTCGTCTGGATGCCTATCATCATCATCATAACAATAATCAAGTTAGTGATAGAGCATAGCTTCTTCATTCTAGCTTTGATTAGCAATCCAACTTTGAGAGGAGAAAGGTTAGTGGGGAAAAGAAAAACGTGCCTTTGTCATCTGGATCGCCGGACCATTTCCCAGCGGTGTGTTTGAACGTTCCTGCTTTGCCTTCACTCCTCTTCCAATCCGACTTCACCCATCTGCCCTCCCAACCCTCTTCATTTCTCCGAAGCAACAAAGTAAAGGAATCAACTCAGCAAGCAGATCAATACCATGTGAATGGACTTTCAGTTTACAGCTATAATTGGCAAAAGTCAACAGATAGTCAACCGGCGCCGGAATGAAGAGATTGGATCCTTCTCCGCTCTATAAATCAAAAGATAAACTAACAACCGAGCTAAAACTACAAGCGAGACCTAAGATCATCAATCTAGGTTAGGATCGATGGTGGCGGCCGGCCGGCCGGCAGGGGAAGCATAGAGGAAATGAAGAACGGAAACTTTTTGTTTACCGTCGAATCTTTCTTCGAAGATGACCTCTGCGCATGAGAAGTGGAGCCGACAGAGCGAAAGGAGTAGCAGCAGCTGGAGTGTGAGGAAACGATTGGCAATGGAGTTAAGATGCTTCTTCTCCGCCATCGCGGTGAGAAAGAGAAGAAGAAGAAGAAGGTTCTAGTGAATCTGCTGCTAAGAGTTCGAAAGTAGCTCTTATTAATACAGCTGAGGTTGTGGAATTGCCCCCAGTTTCTTTCGTAATTTGCAATTCTAACCAAGCTTAGTCAATGGCAATGGCTGCTTGACAGTTGACACAAGCTCTGCTACAAATTACCATGGTTAATCCACCCCATTGGTGTAATTTTTTACCCAAAATAAAATTTATTAATTTAAGTGGAAAAAAAAAATTTGCCTATGAAATATTTTTCTTCATTTTAGACTGTAATTTTAAAACACAAATTATGCCCAAAAATAAATAAAATAAAAAGCAATTCAAACTTGCCATCATCACGTGTTCCTTTCCTTGACTTGGTCCAAATTCAAGCCTTGCCCCAAAGTGCGCGGCAAAAAAAAAAATCCAATTCCCATTCCACGGGCCCACCATCACAAGCAGGCCCGAACAACATTACGTGGATCAGCCCACAACAAGCCAATCAGAACGCAGCTCACTTCTCCATTAGCCAATCCCGCCCACACTGCACGCTGGCGCTTTCCCTTCTTCGGTTCTTCCTCTCCCCACATTTCCACAGACTTTCTAGGAAACCTAATCAAATTAAATTCCATGACACAATCAGGAAAAAGGACTTTGAGCTATTTGCTTCTACAAATCAATTTACATGTCGTCGAGTACGCATCATCGAACCCAACAAGCAAGTCGGAGGTTACGATTTGAGAAGTTGAAAAGAGTGGTGATTCGCGGAGCAATGGACTAGGGCCAAGATCGAGACGATGTATGTAAAATCTGCCTACTGACATGCCACTTCAGAATGAAAATAAATGGAACTCGAGTCATTAAGAGAAGACGAGAAAAAGCGCTAGTGATAAACACATGCAATATACCCATAATGCCTGGAACAAGGAGAACTCATCAACATTTTTTACGCAAATTTTATTGACATGGGAGGATTCCAAATGGCAAATGAACTAGTAAATTCGGCTCATTACAGTTGCACCATCACATATCCTCCAACGGAGGCGCAACACTCGAGTTTCAACCCGAGTTCAGAAACAGCTGACCAACAACACGACTAAATCTTCGAAACAAGGAGAAAGATAGACCAAATCAAATCCTCTACCTCCAAAGACAAATAGGCTCGGAAACCAGGAGCATTATACCGGCGTAGCTGAACTGTTCATGGTGAAACAATCGAAACCCATGAAACAGATGAATACGGATTCGCTTGTTTTCTCTACTTGGCTTGAGGGTGTGAAGCTATAAAGTCAACAGCAAGACTAATGGAGTTGATCTTATCTGCTTCATTGTCTGGTATCTCGAACCCGAACTCTTCTTCAAGAGCCATCACAATCTCCACCGTGTCTAAGCTATCAAGGCCAAGATCATTCTGGAAATGGGCGTTCGGTGTTACCTACAACATTGGAAGACAAAAGTTGTCAATCTGTGAAACTGCACCAGCGCATCGTCCTAAGAGAACAACTAAGTAACAGATTTTCTTAGAAAATAAGAATTCACAAGCGCAATAAACCACAAATACCATTGGCAACAACGGTTCAAAAGGAATCTATAAGGAAACAAGGAAAAAACAACCCCAAAGATTCCTAGGGCGATTTAAAATCTTTGAAGACATTTCTACGACTAGAAGCTGCATTTGGAATTCAATAACTATGCCGGGTGCTTGGAATTCCTATTGAATAGCTAAACAAATGGCTATTCATTTTTTTTTTTTTTTTGGTAACTAGCTGAACCAGGTAGAAGCAACAAGGGGTTGTTTGTTAGAGCACAAACAGCATATTGGAAGTTTGGAACACAGTTCCCATACCCTTTGAGTCTGTCAACCAAGCTCGGGTAATACAAGAAGAAAAAACATAGTTAAGAGATTCTAACGTCCATAAATAAGATGTGAAATGCAGGATTCATCCCAGAAGCAGAAGCATATTTGCCTTCAATGAAAGACAGCATCAAACTTATCTGCATAGATCTACCCCAAACTTAAAGGCTAAAGCCGTACACATTTCATGCCAATAAACTTCAGGCCAAACAGTAGATTGTAAAGGCAAACTCTCTTAAAGAGTAGGATATGATAGGGACAAAGAACAATTTAGTTCACAAGAAAAACGGTAAAGAAAAAGAAGACTGGAGAGTGTTTGGAAGTATTGGTAAAATAATGCCCCCACAAAGTATGCTTAGCATGATGCAACAATTGAGTATTCTACTACATGAGATTGCAAGAGCTTCAGCAATTCTCACCACATTGGTGGTTGCTATACATTGAAACACCAGCTTATCAACCAAGCAAACAGTGCTCAACCCAAACACTAGCTAAGACCCGAATACGAAATCCAAACAGAAGAGTAAACTCTACAAACATAGAGCTTCAACGACAGGAAATCATAAACGGGAGGGCCATAAATTCAACAAAAGAAAGCATGAGAATTAAGAAGTAAAATGGACTGCGCTCCTTGGCTGTCTCCTAACCGCGCAGTCCTATTTAAGCATAAACCAAAAGATTCCCAAAATGAATGGCTAGACCATGTTAACGGCTTAACGCTAATCGCCACGCCAACAATTATCCGTTCACAGAGTCATTCCCACAAACACCTAACAGATATACATAAGAAATAGTATTCATTTTTCCATTTCCCAAACACATTCGATTCGAATCCAAAAAAAAATTAGACGAGAAGGGAGACATTCACCTTCGAAGGCTCGACCTTCTGAAGGTTCTTGACACAATTGACGACACGATCTGTGACCTCCGATTTGTCGAGGAAGGAGCCCCGAACCGCCTCGGAGAATTGGCGCAGAATCGCATTGAAAGAGAGGCCGAAGAGGCCGTTGTTGGGTTTAGGGTTTTGCGGGAAGGCTTGCACCTTCACTCGGAGGTGCTTCAGCAAAATTCCTCTCGCTCCCGCCATTGATTCTACCACTCGAACAAAATTTCGCCGGTTCGTTCCGCGCAAGATGGTGGTGGATGGACTGACGTGCTCCTCCGCAGTGGTGGATGTTTCGAGAACTAGGAGACTGATAAATAGCGACGCTTTGCGAACCAAGTATAATCAGTAAAAAAAAACTAAAAAGTGAAGAAAATGCGTCTGATTGCATTTAAAACCTGGGCTCTCTCAGTAAGCCCGCAATTTCCAGGCGTTACCAACTGAAACTAACACAAGCCCAATGGGCCTTACTTATGGAGAATTCTATTAGAAGACTGCACAGGGCCCAAAAGAGGTTTCAGACATTTTGCAAACCATCTCCATCCTTGCAATTACTTAGCAATTTCATATATGGGTCCCACTGCCATATCAACCAATTAAGTAGGGGTGATAGTCGGTTCGGTTACGGTTTAATCGAATCGACAGGGCGGTTAACCGCAGTCAATTAGCAGCTCAAACTCCCAACCGAAGCCGACGCCGATACACACGGTCGGTTATCCGACACCAAAACCGCAATCGTCGGTGTGGTTAGTCCGCAAACCGTGAAACCGCAAAAAGTGAATATAATTGTCAATTTGGGGATTGAGATTTGAGGGCCTATTATTATTCCTCTCCCGCAAATCCTTCTCACTCTCCCTCTCCTTCTCAATCTCTGATATGCCTTCCCCAAATCCCTCTCTCTCTCTCCCCCTCCTCTCTCTCTCTCTCTCTCTCTCTGACCATCTAAAGCCCCTCAATCTCCGATCTGGAAGGCAGGGAGACAACCGACGTTGACCTAGGAAGGGGAAGAAGGACATGGTAGCGGCGAATCTAGATTTGGTGGCAGAGGACGAAGAGAAAGAGCCGTCGAAGGTGGAGGCTTCGAATCTTTCCAGTTCTCGTCCACCTCCAAGGCTGAAGAAGGCAGGGACGACGGCGGCGATCTGCACTCAATCTTCACGGGCATCGACCCTCTTTTCCTTCGTTTGATGGGTCTCGATTGTCTCCACCTTCTAATCGGCGGAAGCGACAACTTCGGCGGAGAATCAGAGTGAAATATTGTGTGGTGCATGTCTGATTGGGGCGCCGAGGTTGGGATTGGGGAGATTGGGATGCCGATGTCGAGATTGAAGGACGAGGTGGGAGGCCAGATCTGGTAGAGGTCGAGAAGCTTCTGGATGGGGCAGAGCAGAGGGTGTCTTTAGCCTTCTATTTCATTCGACGGTTACTTATCGGTGCACCGAGTTTTCTCGGTTAGCCACCGTCGGTTTCCGGTTATGGATTTCGCCTGGAAATGACAACCGACTCCGACACCGAACACAAATAATCGGTTTCGGTTGAACCGATTAACCACGGTTTTTGGGCCGGTTTTTGGTTTAACCGAGTAACCGGCGACCGATTAACACCCCTACAATTAAGCAATAGCTCTTTCAAGTCATCCACATCCTTGCAAAGTTTTAGCCATTTCTATTGTGGGGGCCACACACATATGTATGTATAAACAATTCTTCCATTATAAAAAACTAACTTTCTAAACTATAAAGATAAAACAGAAAAGGTAAATAAAATCTTATGTGGCATTGCAAGTGAAATTGCTTATTTAGCAAGATTGCTAAGTTAGCAATTGGCTTCACATCCTTGCAATTGAATTAGCAATTGCCAAACATATGCCAACTAAGTTTTAGCAATTACATATGAAAGTGGATGGAGATGGTCTAATTCACTAATGGGTTATAACTTATAAGTATAACAAGCCTTTCTACTATGACGTTTTATCAAACATGCCCCTTTACTATTTTTTACATCAAACATGGCCACCGATCGCCCTAAAACAAAACTGATGATGCAAAGTCAATTATGAACGGAATTAGGCTTAATCATAGCAAAATATGACGAATTATAGCAGGGTTGTCAAATCACGAGTGTGCGGGTAATCGTCAATCGATATTGGTTGGACACAAAATGGTTGGACGACCATCGGTATAACACTATAGGTAAAACAGTCAAATTCAATCAAATTTGGAAAAAAGAGTGGTATGATCGGAATGATCAATTTTCGATTTCTAAACAAAATGACATTTTGGGGGAATTAACAAGGAAAAAGTTAAATAAAAAAATAATTTGTTGAATTCAAATATGAACATTTAGAAGTTGATATGTAGAAGTTTGTCATTTTATTTTTAAAATGGCATTTTATTTAAATATAATTAAATGTAGATGATATGTAGATTGTATTAAGATGGATTATATCTATAATATATGCACATTTCATTTGGTGTCCGTAGTTTTTCTCTTTCCTCGGATGCTTTTTTTTAACAAAAGATAATCAATTAATTGAAGAAAAAGATCACGGACTACATCCTGGACCCAACCCAAGCACGAAAATCATACAAACCACACTTAGTCGGAAACAAAGAAAGAGCTTTTCTACCCACTAAATGGGCTACCCTATTGCTAATCCGACCCACGAATCGAACCCTAAAACCACTTCTATCTTTGTTTGTACCACACCGAATATTAAAATTAACGTACAAATTTATTTTGAACACCGAATATTAAAATTAAAGTACAAATTTATTTTGAATCTTACAGAAATTTATACGAAAAGTATAGGTACAAGCTAAATTCAGATCACGGACTACATCCTGGAAGCTCTTAATAATGCAAGAAACCCAAACAAACATACAGATGAATGATCGATCCATTTGGCAGTAGTACCGATGCACTACTCAATTCACGACTAGGCTTTGTGACCAAATCTGATCAAGGGTAGACTTGGATGAGACTCCGTAATCCGGCCACCGGAGTGATGACGTAGCTGGAGAATCCGGCGTCGGAGAAGAGCTTCCCCCACTGTTTCTCACTTCTCAAACAACCTTCAGCCACTGCCATCAGCATGAGGTCCAACAGCAACGACGACGATGCTCCCCTGTCGCTGTTGCCGCCGCCGCTGCTGCAACTCTCATGGCCCAGAACATGGTCTGCAATCATCACCTTCCCGCCATTCTTACTGCTCAACAACGCTTTCCTGCACTGCTTCAACACTTTCAAGCAAGCTTCGTCCGGCCAGTCGAGCAGCACCCACTGCGTTAATTCGTTTTTTTTTTTCATGAGAAAAGTGAAACATTATATACTACGCGCTCTGTAAGAAAGTGACAGCACAAATTGTTGATTAATACCTTGAAGAGCAGTGCATCAGCTGGAGGGATGTCGTCGGTAAACATGTCGCCGCCGACGTAGTCCAAATTGGGTAGGGATTCTGCAGAAGCTGCTGCTGCTGCAGCAGCGACGACATTGGGGAGATCAAACACGGTGCAGTGGATGCTCGGGAAGGCCTCGGCGATGACCTTGGCAGTGGTTCCGGTGCTTCCACCGACGTCCACGAGCGAGCTCAAGCCTTCGAATGCTTCCTTGCAGTTAGCCACCATGGCTCTGCTGAACATCCAGCTGTCTCCCCCCATCGATTCGGCCAGCAATTGGCCGAATCCTGCGTCTGCGGAGCAGACCTCGTACAGCTTCTTGCCACCGTGAGCGAACGCGAACGGTGGAGGGGGTGGTGGTGATTGTTCAACCGTGTCATGAATGATGTTGTCGTCGTTGCTGCTACGAAACCAAGCGCTCATGTGGCGCCAGGGATCCACCACATTGGGATGGTTCAAGCAGATTACGAGTGATCTGGCGTTGAAAGGGTTGTTCTTCAAGAGGAGTTGAGACAGGGGAGCTACCCAGTAAAGCTCCTCTGTTCCTCCTCCTCTGCCTCCTCCTTCTGGTACGATCTGTTGCTCGACTTGTGTGAAGTAGCCCATGTGGACGAGCATGCGCATGAGGCGAGAGAGGAACGGGGCCTTGGCCGCGGAGATTTCGAGAGCAGCAGCTAGCTCGCTTAAAGCGATTGGCTCGCCGTGGCTTTGGATGACATCTGCAATCTCCATCTCGACTGCACATTGGAGGGTCATTGCTTTAATGTAGCTTAAGCTGTGATCCCAAACTCGGGGCTGGGCCTCGAGAAGCTCCACCGCAGAGGTAGCATCCATTTCCATCGATCTTGGCTCTCTCAAGTTCTGCTGCTGTTCTAAGTTCTAGCTAGTATTGCTACTTATGGAGTGAGCCAGCTGCAGAGAGCCAGACAGGAAGATATGATGTTAGAGCATGCTTTACATGTACTGATCATAGTTACTGTTGAAAGGTGAACGTTCTACAGAACTACTAAGACAGTTAACTTAAAAAATTGAACAAGATGGCCACTGTATTGTCGGCAAAGATATCCGACAAACCATCACCAAATCAAAGCAAAGATTTTTAGTCTATCCTCTGTCTTGTTTTCCTTGTGGAACTCGCCGACTGTATTCTAGCAACAGCAGCTCGGCGGTGGCTGAAATCCGGCCAACGAATATAGGCTGCTATAGTATCATCCTGTCCCAGATCTACAGGAGTGCTATTTGACATATAAATCACCCTTAAATTCCAAAATCGTTTCAAATTTTCAATTCGGTGAACTTTAGAAAGACAAGTGCCTCCCCATCATCTTACAAATTGGCTTCCAGTATCCAAATGTTCAATCTAAATCTATCCCCCTCAATGACCTAATTTACAGACCAAAAAGAATATCCATAACCCTTTTTTCCATCTCTATTGAAACCTTCAAATGCAAACCTTCAAATGCGTAGGCAGCTATAAATCTTACAAACCCTTCTTTAGTCCAGGTAAAACAGAGTCACAATTTTCCTCATACTCTTGGCCTCTTCGCAGGTCTCCATTAGCAATCGGCTATCATGGAATGCAAAGCAAATCACTTGCTGTACTTGTGAGATTATGTCCATATTGCACAGCCTGCAGTTTTCCAACATCAAGAACCTGAGTACTGATATCTAGAAGGCGAAATTCCATTCTCGAAGTTTGAAGGCATTGTATGATTAAAATAACATGAGGACTTTATGCATACCTGCTAGCTTCGGCCAACGACAGGTGATCATTGTAAGGCTTTTCGATCACATTCTGTACCTGTAAGACAAAGATGCAACTAGTTATTAGCACAGAGAAGAGCTCTACCAAGCTAGAATTGTAGGTAGCCACATGCATATCAATGACAAACAAATCAATAAAAAGTAACTGCTAGCCGCTAGGGTAGCATGTTCACTAATTCCCCTTTTCCTCAATTCACGGCTACATAAAAGAGAGGATAATCTCCAGCCATTGCAGGGAAGGAAAGCCAAGCCAATTCTGAACATACTGAATGCAAGACCTTTGATGGGAGCAATTCTTTTGCACCTTTTCTAGTTTCTAGCATGAATAAACATAGTACTATGGGAAGCTTATCACCGATTCAATAAAAACTGAAACAGAGATCATTTTGGATCTCGACACTTATAAACAATAAGTAGAAGGTAATAAATAAGCTTTTTACCTTTTCAAGCAGTTCCTGGCTTTCTGGCGGTTGCTTTTTCAAACTCTGTGGAAGAATCACTGTGAGCAATTCTGGTTTCTCTGCTCTCAACGCCCCTCGAATAACAGCAGCATTAGTGCCAGAGGCACCTGAGGTGTATATATGGTTCTTCTGCAAGTTAAATGAGCATCATTATATCCAGAACCAAGAATATCACTGCACCTAGTAGATATAGTTCTAGCTTGTCAATTCAGTCCCAAGGACATGGAAATGTGAACAACAGCATCAAAACACACAGAATCTTACTGTTATAACTAAAGCATAACTCAGAATCTCAATGAGTTCCTGATGCAAGAAGCCCATATTCCTCGTTCCAAAGAAACCGATAGATCTAGGCCCTTGTTGTTGAATGGCTAGCAGCTCCTGCATAATAGACAACAACTCTAATTAAAAAACAATGTGCTGATAAATAATAAAATGGATTGATGCTGACGATTCTTATAAGTAGCCATAGCCATGCAATGAACGTGAGGAAAAAGGAACTCTTTTTAGAAGAAAGAAATCATGGAAATGCATGCCACATACACAGGGGATTGTAATAAACCAAACATCAATATACATCTTCCCAGCCACAATAAAGAATTAAATTTGAAAGGAGTTATTAAGCTCATTCAATTCCGTTGCAATCAATCTGATTCCTCAGCATAAATACCTGACCATGCTTTAATCAAGGCACTTCAATACATCCTTACATTTCCAATACTTATGAAATGCAAGATAGGATCAATGATTGTCTTATCTAAATACTAAAAAGAAGTATTCACCTGTAGATAGTCTACATCAGGGACAGGTTTAGGCTCTGACATCATAATTGTAGTAGAACCTTCAACAAGGGACTGCGCTTGGGTAGGAATTCGGATGCCACTTTCTTCATCAGAACCAAACCTGGCAACCACATTCTCCTCCTCAGCTCCAGAAGCAATAGCATCATTATCTTCTTGGCCTCTTCTCTTACTTCCACAAAGCCACTATTTCCAGTACATAAAAACAGACCTGATAGTAAATCATTAGTGAAAATCAACTGCATGTAGAGAGTTAAGATCAGACAAGCTCAAGAAATACATGGCATGACTGACAGGTCTTAACGAGAACGATTCTCATATCACCTTCATCCTTTCCAGCCAACTTTACTTTCGGATCTTTGATTATTAGGCGACAAGCAAACTAGAGACTGATCACCCTCTTTTAAGTAAAATTCACAGTAGATAGGACAAACAACTAGCAGATGTATCAAGTACGAATGCACAAGAAGGAACTTCAGTCCGTAGGTTCTTGTACAGAAATCTGCACTCCACTTGCTCGGTTAGAAAGCATATCCTAGAGGCATTTGCTAGGGTCATTCTAGCTAACTAAACAGGGTTGTGATAACGTCCAATTCAAGTTCATGCTCAATTAAGAACAGACCTTTGCAACCAAGAAAACCACTTTTTACTCTAAGTAAAACAGTGGCAAGATCAAACCAGCTGGGTGAGAGTAGAGAAGAGATACAAAGGCGGACCGAAATAAGACAGGAGGAGAAAACAATGGCATATTCCATCTAGTTAGCGAGTTGGCCGCGAGAATACAAATTGACTGATGAACATTAGTTACCAGGAAAACGAAAGCCTCCTCATTTCAGAAAACCCAAAAGCTCAAAATCTCTAGCAGTATCTCACAACAATGGAGCTAGAGCATCGGCAAGGAAACTCCTACTCAAACCACGCATCTAGATCGATACAAAATTTCCCCTTTCAATTGCATCAGAAACCAATACAGCCCGGCAATCCAGACCCAGTTCTCCAAAACTTACGGCATAATCACATATACAGCAATAACATAAGAAACACCAATTACGAGTTTGGAGCTGATAGGAAAGAGGGAAATACCGCTGGCTTGGGAATGAAGGGGGGCCTCCTCCGCGGATGCGAGTAGCTGAAATTAGGGTTCGCCGCTCGCAGCGATTTGGAGTGAAATTCTGGAGATGCCGAAGCAGAGAAGAGAGAAGAAGCAGGGTTCGTGACGGCGGTGGCGGCAGTAGTTAGCAGCAAGAGCCTCCCGGTGGCTAACCCTGCGGCAGCGGACATCTCTCCCTTCCCACCCTCTAATGTAGTCGAGACAGAGAAAAATATCTCTCGGCTTGGCTGCGTTTTCTCTCCACCACCACCCTATTTTCTATTTTCCTAGAGAACAAACAAAGAGAACAGAACAGAGACGCGGATAGAAGAAAATACGGGAGATTCCCTTTATCCCATTGTCAATGCCAACGCACACACTCCTTTCCCTGGAACAAAATTTTGGCTTTATTCTGTACTAATTAATTAATCAATTAATTACGATTTTGGTTTGACTGGAGATAAAAAGGGGTTTACCTTTCCCGCTCCCTTTTCAGAGATATCTCCCAATTAGGTTCTTTCCCCATTATTTCTACACCCCAAATTCCCAGCAAAAATGCTGCTGCTGCTCTTTCTCTGTAGTTCCCTCCTCGTCGTTGCTCTGCTCTTCAAATTCATCACCGCCGAAGGTAATGAGATCATTTGCTTCATTACCCATTTCAGCTCTTGGCTTCTTTTGCTGCTAACCTTGGCGCGATTGCCCACCTCTTGAGATTGGCCTCATCTCAAATTCTTCGATTTCTCTTGTTGTGTCCTAGGGGATTTTACCTTGACGTCAAAGAGAGGCGTCAAGCGCGAAGAAATTGAAGATAAGGTATGCTGCTGCTGCTTCTTCTTCCTCCTCTTCGCTTTTCCTTGTCAAATGGGGCTTACACTGTTCATCAATGGCATCAGGTTGTCTGGATTACTGGGGCTAGCCGTGGGATAGGTAATTCAATTCTTCCACTCCCTCAATCAACGCTTATGTCAATGTTTGATGTTCTACTGTTCTCTCCATTTTCAGGTGAGGTTCTGGCCAAACAATTTGCGAGTTTGGGTGCCAAGCTTATTCTTTCAGCTCGAGACGAGGCTGAACTTGAGCGAGTTAAGAAGCAGCTTACGGGTGTGTTTCACTTCATCTGTAGCTAGATAGCCCTGCTTTATCTTGCTGTTCATCCCTGTAATGCTCATCTTTCTTATATGTTTACCTTGGGTTACAGGCAAGTATGCTCCCAACGAGGTAAAGATTCTGCCTTTGGATTTGACAGCTGGTGAAGAGTCTCTTAAGGAGGCTGTGGTTAAGGCAGAAGCCCTTTTCCCTGGTGCTGGTGTTCACTATATGATCCACAATGCAGCTTATGAACGCCCAGTAAGTTTGAAGTTTTCTCTATCTGGAATTGCTAGGCTTTTTCAGTATTACTCTATAACAGACAATTGTCAGGCCTAAATAGATGCGTCTGAACTGCAATGTTTTCGAGCGATCCAAGTAAAAGGGACTTCCCTTTTTTTTTATCCTTACGTTCTGTATTGTTTTCTGTAAGTGGATTTGCCACCTTCATGTACCTTTGTTAAGGTGGAATTCTGTCTGTACAGATGAAGGCAAAGAAGAAATCTTTTTAGAGCGGCAAATGGAATGTTGATGCATTAATTTGAAGTTTTTATTAACTGTGTAATATGGTTTGCACAAGTACAATCATGGTGCCCTTTATTTTTCACTCATTTTGTTATTCCCTTGGCAGAAAACACCAGCTTTGGATGTAGATGAAGAAATCCTCAAGGTATCAAATGAAAGGCAGTTCTTTGGTCTTACTATAGTTATATGGCATTGGTTCCTTTAAGGGGGAAAAGAAGAAAAAAAGGTTTCTCCAGCTTGGTACTATGCAATTGATGATTGGGCATGACATAAAGATTTATGAGATACATAGTTTTGAGCTTCCATTGTATGAATACTTGCATACTGAATAATTTTTCCCCCCTGGAAGTAGATGACATTCAACGTCAATGTTCTGGGGACAATATCTCTGACACGGCTGCTAGCCCCATTCATGCTGAGACGAGGTGGCGGCCATTTTGTTGTGGTGGGTGGTGGTTAATGATTCCTAGTTTCATTTCTTTAATTTTTCGAAATTTGGTCTCTCCCTTAAAATCTTAGTTGATCTCTTCTTGCTTGCCTAAATTTATGTAGATGAGCAGTGCTGCAGGCAAGACGCCTGCGCCAAGTCAGGCTGTATACTCTGCTACCAAGTTTGCTCTGAATGGATACTTCCATTCTTTGCGTTCTGAGGTATAGGGTAACCATGTCTTTATCCTATAATTTTGAAATGCCTACGACCATTTTGGATTGGTTCTCGATTCATATGTATGAATGTACCTCCATAAATTTGTTTTTTTATAAGGGGACATAGATTTGTTTTTTATTGTTAGGTGCTACATAAGGGATTCAAACCTGATACCTCTATAAATACTGATGCAATTATAAAAAAACTCTGTCTTTACTCGTGTTGTACACAAACTTTTAGAGAAAGGAGGTCCATCAGTCTTCTGGACAGTCGAATTTTGTTGTCTTAGCATGTTTTATTCAAGAGATGTTTGGCTACAAGCAATGATGTGAACTGTTAATTTGTAAACTAATGACTCCTGCAATGATGTGAACTGCATTTTCTATGCCTGCATCTAATGGTGGGATACAATTTTTTCCGATGTAGCTCTACCCAAAAGGGATAAAGGTGACCATTGTTTGTCCCGGGCCAATAGAGACTGGTTCTGGAGCATCAAACTCAGAAAAGGTTTGTTCTTGGTTCTTTCCAGATGAGCTTGGTTTTTGCTAGTTAATAGCTTTCTAAAGTCTAGACCTTCAACTGTGCAACAAGTCCCTTCGTTCAGTACATGATTCATTTCTACCTCTCACTAGTGCTGTAACTTTTTACAGAAGTTGTCATCCGAAAGATGTGCAGAGCTGACAATAATTGCTGTAAGCCACAATTTGAAGGAAGTTTGGATATCAAACCAGGTGCTGCATTCGTGGCAGCATTCACTCACTCGCTCACTCATATTATTCTCTTTGTTTAATATTATTAATGTTTCTTAACAATTTATTAACTCCTCCCGTATCCTGCAGCCCGTGTTAGCCGTTATGTACCTAGTGCAGTACATGCCAGCCATTGGCTTCTGGCTTATGGATAAGATATCTTCTATGACCTCAAACATTTAGCCTCACGTTTAGAGACGATTGCAGTGTTGGTTTCCTACCAGTAGAGGTTTCGAGAATGCGTTTTCAGTCCATTTAAATGTATGACCAACCTTTAACTGAATTCCCCGCCGAAAACTTTGTTCAGGTTGGTGCGAGACGGGTGGAAGCTGCTAAGCAAAAGAGTAATACCTACTCATTGGGTCTATTGTTCGGAAAGAAGAAGGTAACCTAAAGTCATTGAGGCACGTCCTGTATCAGAATAATCCTTTCGATCCAAGAGAGCCAGCCTATACCAGGTCACTTTACATACACAATATGGAAAAGAAAGAACATATACAACACAGATGTGCATTTGATGATGATTGTTTGTTCTAAATGTATGAGAAGAAGGTCCATCTAACTGGGCTAAGTGCTTTGATCTTGTCTTGTTATCTGGTATCTCTTTTTTACTGCAGAATAAAAAGTGTATGATAACTGTCACAAATGGCAATTTGTTATATACATGGATTTCACTCTGTTAAATGTACTGTTTCCATACTTCTCTAATTTCTGCTGCTCCAACGTGCTACATGTTATTTTGCTTTCAGGCTTTCAGCCACCGCAACCAGAATAGGTTTCAGCATAATTGGAAGCATGGCTGATTGCATGACCTTAGAAATCATGTAGTTAACCCATTCATCTAAATCATATGGACATAGTAGTTTAGTGAGAATTAAGTTAACTAGGGGTTGACAAGTGGGTGATTGAACTGCAGTTTGATGCAGACTCATCTACAAATAACCTGAACTGTTATGCGTGGATGATTAATGTGGGTTTACCTTGGGTTGATAAATATTTTATTCGCACTTATTTGGGTGGTTACATGATGACACAGCCCACTTTCACTTTCACTTGGAGAGCATTTGTTTCATTTTTGAACTATTGAAGGGTGATCATATTTTAACTGCTCCACATATTGATCATCAACTTCGAAATGCAGAAACCAAATAATATTTCTGGAATACTATTATTGGCTATTATGTTGTGCAATATTTCTTGATATTGTGAGGCAGATTAGGAACAATGAATTGATGCAATAATGATAATTTGATACCTCTGCTAAAGAAATGGTATCCACTTGCATAAAGAGCCTGAATCTCCCCTGCCAAACTCAACCTCCCAGCCCATTTAAATTAATGTGATAATAGTAATACTCTGTTTCCAGCAGATCCACTAGGCAATAATACTACGAATTTTTCCCCAAAAAATCTTCAATCAGGTGGACATCGCCGTCGCACCGTGGCGGCTACCCCTATGTGCTCGTTCGTTTTCCTTTCCTCAAGTAAACTGCAGAAACGTGGGATTAAAGTTAATTGCGTCTATCACTACAGTATATAAAGAACAGAGTTGAGGGACATGTATAAATATACGGCCTTACGACCACATCAATAACACTTAGTACAGCTGGTAGTAGTTCTATAAGCTTGAGCTTGATCTCCAAAGTACCACAGTGATGTCGAATGCGCCAGGCTTGGCCTCTTCGGCTCAAAACGAAGCAGAAACTGTGCTGTTGGCTCCTACTGCTGCTGCTGATTATCATCCCACTTTGTGGGTTGATGATGATTTCCTCACCCTCAAGGTTAGTACTACTCACACAGATTATAATTAGCAATTTCAAATGTAAAACAGTATAGTATACCATGTCATCTCTCTACATTTCTGCCAGCCGAAGGACGACGTCCTTGATGCTTCAGTAGTACTTGAACTTCAACGCGAAGAGTTGAAAGAGGAAGTGAGGAAGATGCTGACTGCTACAGTAAGCGACCTGGCTCAGAAACTCCGGCTGATTGACGCGGTCCAGCGCTTGGGTGTGAGTTACCACTTTGAGGGAGAGATTGAAGCTGAGCTGCTGAACTTGGTGGCGTCTGCCATTTCTGACTCCGTAGCTAATGATCTCAACTCGGCTGCGCTTTGGTTCCGCCTCCTCAGGCAGCAAGGCTTCCAAGTTTCACCAGGTAGAATAGTACTATGTAATTGTAACCCTTAGCTTCAAACTTCAACCAACAACGTAAAGATTAACATTAACCACGGATGTCCTACATTACGTGTTGTGGCAGACATTTTGGAGAAGTTCAAAGACGGCGAAGGGAACTTCAAGCAAGCAAACATCGATGATGTGCCAGCAATGCTGAGCTTGTACGAAGCATCATTTCTGGGTATACCGGGAGAAGATATCCTGGACCAGGCAATGGCCTTCACTGCACAAAACCTCCGTTCATCCTCGGCTGCTGGCACGATGAGCGCGAAGGTGGCTGAAGAAGTAAGCTTTGCCCTGTACCGGCCAATCCGAAAGCGCTTGCAGAGGTTGGAGGCGAGGCATTTCATCGACACCTACCAGAACGACGAGTCCCACAATAGTGCCTTGCTGAGGTTTGCGCAGTTGGACTTCAACATCCTCCAGCAACAGCATCAGGAAGAGCTACTAGGGATCCAGCAGTAAGCCAATCAAAGCATTGATTGTACTTTTTTCTTCTACTTTGATTAATGAAGGTATCAAATTCTGTTATATGTAGGTGGTGGGGAGGTTTGGACGTGCCGACCAACTTCCCATACGCAAGAGACAGAATCGTGGAGGCCTACTTTTGGATAATGGAAGTGTATTTCGAGCCGAAGTATTGCCTGGCCAGGAGGATGCTCACCAAGTTCATAGCCATCATGTCTATAGCCGACGATACTTATGATAACTACACTACAGCCGAACAGCTAGATGCTCTCACTCAGGCTATCGAAAGGTATACATCTTGCTTGAATCATCTGCTATCATGATCGAATGCATCATGCTCGGCCTCTTCGGCTCGAAATGAAGCAAAACTGTGCTGTTAGCCCCCACTGCTGCTGCTGCTGATTATCATCCCACTTTGTGGGTAGATGATGATTTCCTCACCCTCAAGGTTAGTACTACACCATAGATTATATTTAGCAATTTCAAATATAAAGCAGTATAGTATACCATGTCATCTAGATACATATTACCTTTCTACATTTCTGTCAGTCGAAGGACGACGTCCTCGATGCTTCAATAGTACTTGAACTTCAACACGAAGAGTTGAAAGAAGAAGTGAGGAAGATGCTGACTGCTACAGTAAGCGACCTGGCTCAGAAACTACGGCTGATTGTCGCGGTCCAGCGCTTGGGTGTGAGTTACCACTTCGAGGGAGAGATTGAAGCTGAGCTGCTGAACTTGATGATGGCGTCTGCCATTTCTGACTCCGTAGCTAGTGATCTCAATTCGGCTGCACTTTGGTTCCGCCTCCTCAGGCAACAAGGCTTCCAAGTTTCACCAGGTATAATACTATGTACCCCTTTAGCTTCAAACTTCAACCGACAATGTAATAACCATCATTAAGCACGGATGTCCTGCATTATGTGTTGTGGCAGACATTTTGGAGAAGTTCAAAGACGGTAAAGGGAACTTCAAGCAAGCATTGGTCGATGATGTGCCAGCAATGCTGAGCTTGTACGAAGCATCGTTTCTGGGTATACCGGGAGAAGATATCCTGGACCAGGCAATGGCCTTCACTGCACAAAACCTCCGTTCATCCTCGGCTGCTGGCACGATGAGCGCGAAGCTGGCTGAAGAAGTAAGCTTTGCCCTGTACCGGCCAATCCGAAAGCGCTTGCAGAGGTTGGAGGCGAGGCATTTCATCGACACCTACCAGAACGACGAGTCCCACAATGGTGCCTTGCTGAGGTTTGCGCAGTTGGACTTCAACATCCTCCAGCGGCAGCATCAGGAAGAGCTACGAGGGTTCAAGCAGTAAGTCCATCAAATCTTTGAGTGTGCTTTTTCCTTCTTCTTTGATTATAAAAGGTATCAAATTCTGTTATACATAGGTGGTGGGGAGGTTTGGACGTGCCGACCAACTTCCCATACGCAAGAGACGGAATCGTGGAGGCCTACTTTTGGATAATGGGAGTGTATTTCGAGCCTAAGTATTGCCTGGCCAGGAGGATGCTCACCAAGTTCATAGCCATCATGTCTATAGCCGACGATACTTATGATAACTACGCTACAGCAGAACAGCTAGATGCTCTCACTCAGGCTATCGAAAGGTATATATATTGCTTGAATTAGTCGAACCACGTAGATTAGGATCAATATAAAATTGGGGGATGGTTTAATCTTGGAGCGCAGGTGGGATGTCAATCTCCTAAGCGGACTTCCAGAGTGCATGAAGATGCTTTACCACTTATATGCCTACATTTTCGATGAATTTGAAGAGACTGTTTCTAAAGAAGGGAGGTCTTTTGCTCCACCATTCGCGAAAAAAGCAGTAAGTTAAGGCCTGAGGGCATATGTTTCGTAACTATTCCATTTTTCGCAGCAGTATCCATTAGCTGGTAACATTACCTGCAGCTAGACAGAACGCTCAACGCGTATCTAACGGAGGCCAAGTGGAGGGATGCAGACTACTTCCCGAACCTAGAAGAGTACATGGAAGTTGCACTCGTCACCTCTTGCTATCCGTTGCTCGCAACTGTTTCATTCGTCGGCATGGCTGGCGCCAGAGAGGAGGCCTTCGAGTGGCTCTCCGGGGATCCCAACGCGCTCAAACCCTCCTCGACCATCTGCAGGCTGATGGACGAGATCGTCTCCCACAAGGTTCGTTCGCGCGCTTTACGTCTTCCTCATCGACCTAAGTGGCGTATGTCCATTATAAAAAAAAAACATCTAAGTGATGTATGTGTCTCGTCATGTGCTATGATCATAATGTAGCTCGATTGCATATGCAGTTAGAGCAGGAAAGGAAGCACATCCCGTCGGCCATCGAATGCTACATGGAGAAGCACAGGGTGGCAGAGGAGGTGGTGGTGAGACAGTTCGAGGAGCGAGCTGCGAACGCGTGGAAGGACCTGAACAAGGAGTGTCTGAGGCCGACGGAGGTGGCTGCACCGCTGATGGATCGGATTCTGAACCTGACGAGGGCGATTGATGTGATCTATAAGGACCACGATGGCTACACCGACTCCTACTGGCTCAAGGACTGCGTCGTCTCTGTTCTCAAGGAACCCGCCTTCATTGACGGTTTGAGATGAAAATGAGGCGTATGAATGTACCCTACTCCGATTAAAATAAGGTGATGAGAGGCCGTTATCGAACCTCCCATCGTGTTTGTACGTGTTCTGTATTGTATATTTTCTCTCTTGGTGCAATCTGTATTCCAGATTCTGTGTTTGATTTGGTGAAATCTCTGCATTAAATATCACAGTGACAGTGAGGGGAGCGGGGCCTCATGGATTACTCTGATGATGAAATTATGAATACCATGGTTGTAAATTAACTTCTTGAACTACCTGAGTTTGAGCAAGCTAGTTATTAACTAGCTGTTGGCTGGCTGGACTTGCTAACCAGGAGCAAACTCGGGGCTCTTAAATGTCGATCCCCTGCCTCTTTCTTCAGGGTGCGTGGCGCCCTGTGAGGGCGTTTCTCCGATATGGGTCAATTAAATCGGCCGATTCAATGTTCCCCTTTCAGCTCCTCCCGCCTTCTTTGTCCGGTTCTACTGCCCAACTGTCCACCGGCGGCATTAATCCACGCCGTGACGTCGCAGATAGTTGCCCTGCCTCTGCCTCTATAAAAAACAGAGTAAGAATAATCTTGACGATCGCAGTGATCGATCTCGATGTCGCCCGATTCGGCTCCAAATGAAGCTGCAGAAGCTCTTACTCCTGCAAATTATCATCCCACGTTCTGGGCAGATGATGATTTCGTCGCCCTCAAGGTTAGTAGAAATTAACTCTGCAGCAGAGCATATGCTTGTATATGATCATACATATTATCTCCACGATCCTTTGATGTTGCTTGAGTTCTACGTTTTCTTCCAGTCGGAGGATGTTGCTGTTGAAGCTTCGATGGTTGGGTTTCAACACGAGGAGTTGAAAAAAGAAGTCAGAAAGATGCTGAGTACTGACGCAGTAACAATGGGTCAGAAGACTCGAAAGCTGCGGTTGATTGACGCTGTCCAGCGCCTAGGCGTGAGCTACCACTTGGAGAGCGAGATTGAAGCGGAGTTATCGAACATGATGAAGTCCGGTGTCGACGAACTCGTTGCTAATGATCTCGAATCGGCTGCGCTTTGGTTTCGTCTCCTCAGACAACAAGGATTTCGTGTTTCCCCAGGTGATGTGATGATGGATGTTCTTGTTTTGGTCCTTTTTTTTTATGTTCTAGTGAAAATTGAAGAACAAGTGTGCTCAAAAGTACCGCATCAACAATATATCTACTTATAATTTATCCAAACGTGACATTTTTTGTACAATTTATCACATATCAAATAAATTGTGTGGTAATTCACTCCAAATGACAGTTTGCTCCAATTTGTGGCAGACATTTTGGAGAATTTCAAAGACGGTGAAGGCAACTTCAAGCAAACATTGGCCTCCGACGTGCCAGCAATGCTGAGCTTGTACGAAGCATCGTTTCTGAGCATACCGGGAGAAGAGATCCTCGACCAAGCAATGGCCTTCACCACCCGAAACCTGACCGGCACGTCGTCATCGGCGGCGGAGGCAGAGGCAGAGGAGGTAAGCTTTGCCCTGTTCCGGCCAATCCGAAAGCGGTTGCAGAGGTTGGAGGCGAGGCAGTTCATCGACGCCTACCGGACCGGGGACGAGTCCCACGACGACGGCGCCTTACTGAGGTTCGCGCAGTTGGACTTCAACGTCCTTCAGCGAATCCATCAGGAAGAGCTATGGGGGATCAAGCAGTAAGCCCATCAGAGCTTTGAGTGAACTTTTTTTCTTCTTCTTCGTCTTCGATTAACAAAAGGTATCAAATTCTGTTTGTGCATAGGTGGTGGGAAGGTTTGGACGTGCCGATGAACTTCCCGTACGCCAGAGACAGAATCGTGGAGTGCTATTTTTGGATCATGGGAGTGTATTTCGAGCCCAAGTATTGCCTGGGCAGGACTCTGCTCACCAAGTTCTTGGCCATCATGTCTCTGGCGGACGATACTTACGATAACTACGCTACGGCTGAACAGCTTGATGTTTTCACTCAGGCGATTGAAAGGTAATGAGTGGCCTTCGGTTCGAATCCTCTGACGAATCTCGTTTGAGACGATGTGTTAGTATTTGATGTAAGATTGTATAATTGAGCATGGTATTCGAATCTGTACAAAATTCAACCTCATATGAGTTTGACAGACTTTAACGACGGATGCAGGTGGGATATCAATCTCGTAAGAGAACTTCCACGGTGCATGAAGATGCTTTACAGCTTATTCGTCTACATCTTCAACGAATTCGAAGATGCAGTTTCTGAAGAAGGGAGGTTCTTCGCTCCACGTTACGCCAAAATGGCGGTAAGACGAAGCTTTTCTTCTATGACCATTTCCCGTTTCCTAACTCCCTCAGTTTTATACCATCTCTAGCTATCTCCCCTGCACAGCTAGACAGAACGCTGACGGCGTACCTAACGGAGGCCAAGTGGAGGGATGCAAACTACTTCCCGACGCTAGAAGAGTACATGCAAGTCTCACTCGTCACCACCTGCTACCCTTTGCTCATCGCCGTTTCGTTCCTCGGCATGTCCGGCGCCGACGCCGCCTCGGAAGACGCCTTCGAGTGGCTCTCCGGCGATCCCGACGTACTCACGGCCTCCACCACCGTCTGCAGGCTGATGGACGACATCGTCTCCCACAAGGTTCGTCGTCTCCCATGGATTGGTGGATTCATGGATCAAATGGATTGGTGGATTGATCAATGGATCCAGATGACATCCAAGCCTTGGACCAAAATGTAAATTTTGAAAAGTTTAGGTACTAAAATATCATGATAAAAAATTTTAGGTACCAAAACGTAATTTTTCAATTGCCTTCTCGTATAAAAAATGAATTTTGGGTACCAAAAAAGTGAAATATAAAAAATATAGGTATTAAATTGTAATTTGTCATTTGGATCCATGGATCAATCCACCAATTCAATTGGATTTGGATTAGGTGGATAATTTGGTGGATGGACTGGATTGGATTCGTATGGATTTGGATCCTAATCGTCACCGCTCCCTGCAAATACCGTCAATGTAGTCAAAATCACGCTTTAAAACGTTACGCTTTTACGATTTTAGATGATGAATTTTGACTTCATTGCTTGCAGTTAGAGCAAGAGAGGAAGCACATCCCGTCGGCCGTCGAGTGCTACATGGAGAAGCATGGGGTGACGGAGGAGGTGGTGGTGGAGCTGTTCAGGTTACGAGTTGCGGAAGCGTGGAAGGAGCTGAACAAAGGGTGCCTGAGGCCGACGGCGGTGGCGGCGGCGCTGATGGATCGGATTCTGAACTTCACGAGGGCGATGGATGTGATCTACAAGGAGGAAGACGGCTACACCAACTCCTATGCGTTGAAGGACTGTGTCGCCTCTATTCTCAAGGAACCCATCTTCGTTAATGGTGTCTAATTTTGGTTGAGCTATCATAATGTCTTATAATCAAATAATGGATGGAGCTGTCCGTGGAGCTGCCCACATCTGTGGCATAACATGCTATTTCATCGAGAATCGGGTGGCATACGGGCTATTTGTGTGTTTTATTATTATTTGTCTTGTATTTCTGTTGTCCAGCAGCCATGTCCTGGAGGCTTATCTTGGATAAAAAATAATAATAATAATTGATAGGATAATTAATTCTAAATCAAAATATTTCATTAATTATCAAAAGCAAAATTTAAATTTAGACTAATTAATTTAAGGGTTAATACATTATTTTGGTCCGAACTATGATCCTATAGTCAACTTTGACCCGTGGTTTTAGAAATTAACATTCTGGCCTCAACTATGCAGCATATAGACTCAATTGGCCCGATACGTGGTTTGACCGTCAATTTGAACGGTCAACACCTTTTACTGTTAGTCAACACGTCAAGTCATTGCCTAGTCAGCCTAAAAATCAAGTAAAATTATTTTCTTAATTTCTATTATTTATCATTTTCAAATTAACACAAAAAATTAAAAAACAAAAAAAAAATTATAATTTAATTTTTTGGTTAATTTATACTGATAAATATAAATAATTAAACAAATAATTTGAATTTGAAATTTTTAATGATTTTTAGGCTGATGATGCAATGACATATCATGTTGACTAACGGTCAACGGTGTTAGATTATAACCTATTGTCTCATACTAATGTTGTACCTATACGGCTAGGGCTGCAAATGAGCTGAGCTGCTCGCGAGCGGCTCGGCGTTCGACTCGAGAAAAGCTCATTCGAAACTCGACTCGTTAATAAACAAGCCGAACATGAACTAAACTTTGTTCAGCTCGTGAAGCTCGCAAGCTAGCTCGACTCGGTGGCTTGTTGAGCTAAACTCGTGAGCTGGCTCGTTTAGAGCTCATGATATGTCTCAACATGTGGCTATAGAGCCAACTCGATTATCGACTTATGGACAAATCAATCTATATCTTATGATTTTAATTCATATGGTTGTTACATTACATATCTCACCATATATAAAGTTTAACACACGTTGAGTATGTGAGCAAATATATCTTATTTTCTACTTTACTAAGAAATTATGTATCATAGATTGCTTCGATACTATGAAATAACATGATTTGGAGTAGTTAAAATTATTAACTAAATGATATATAATACCAGCAAAGTATAATATGAGATTAGTTAACAAAATAAATCATATGTATCATGATATACAAAATGAAGTACCATATAAAACGCAAGATTTTAGTAAACAAGCTAGCTTGAACTCGACTCGACTTGGCTCGTTAATAAAGGAGCTGAACTCGACTCGTTTATTAACGAGTCGAGCTCAAACTGGAGTAAAACTTGACTCCACTCGGCTCATTTGCAGCCCTAATACGGCTATACCCTAGAAATATTCAAAGTACAATTATTAACAATTAAACCCCAAAATAAATAAAAACAAATATAAAACGAGAATCAGCCTGTTCGCAGGGATATCACACGTCTCGCTGAGCTTGGTGACAAAAAATGGATCCAATAATTTAATCCCACCAGCTGAAAACCCTCAACTCTCTGCCTCCTCTTATCTCTCTGTTTCTTACTTTTTTATTTATTTATAATGCTCTCTGTTTCTTACTTTCTACACACAAATTGACATACCCAAGAACAAGCCTAGCACGATTTGATCGACACACAAAGATGCCACCAGTCGCCAACGACTCGCCGGCGGGCGTCCGGGACCCACTCCTCCCGGGCCCGGATCCAGCCGGCGACAAGGCCCGGCCCGAGAGGCTGACCATCGACGAGATGCTGCAGAGGCACTGCGGCGAGTTCGGGTGGTGGCAGCTCCGTCACTTCGCGTTGACCAACCTGGCGTTGACTCTGGAGGCGTTCCACACCATGGTCATGGTCTTCACCGACCGCGAGCCGGACTTCCGGTGCGGCGGCGGCGGCGGCGGTGGTGGGTGTGACCCGGCGGCGGTGGCGCAGGGGGTTTGTGGGCTGGATCCCGGGTCGTGGGAATGGGCCGATGGGCCTGGGGGGACTATTGTGGCTGAGTGGGGGCTGGTTTGTGGGCAGAAGTTCAAGGTTGGGCTTGTCCAGGCTGCTTTCTTCGTTGGGTGTATGATAGGTATGTTAATCCAAATTCTAATATCCCTGTCGTTTTCAAATTTCTCGTGAGTTTAATTTTTTTTAGAGGAGTTGACTAATTAGTAATAATAATGAGGTTAAATATTATAGAGTGGGAGCTCACAACATTGATTGTAACTATCGTTAAAATATGAGATAATAAGACTGAAAATATTTGTGTTTTTATTATATATCACATGATAAGGAAAAATATATGAGATTAGGTTGGAGCAAGTCGGCATAACAAACCCATGCTCGCCTTACTCCGACCACAGGGTTAAGTAATAGCCGTGTCAAAACAGACTCTCTAGGCAAGTCGGGTTACGTTGAACAAGTGATGAAGAAGACCAAATTTGTCATCCTGTTTCCTGATTAAGACGGCAGTAACCTCTTCAGAAGTACTCGTGTTATTGCACCTATTTTCACCTTACTCGAAGCCTGGCTCCACCGGATTAACCGGAGGTTGGGTTGCTCCGAAGTTGATCAAAAAACTTTCCCGATTCTAACCAAATCCGGGAGCGGACTTTCAAGCGGATTCCCAGTCCTCGTCGTGCAAAAGTTCGAGCCCGATCGATTAGCACGATTCAACCTATACCGCGCGCGATTGGTCCACGGGTTTGACAACCTTTCATATTTAACAGAAGCCACATTAATTATGATCTCCTAACGTAACGTGCAATGCTAAAATGCAAAGCTATATGTGAAAATGAATGTTGCAGGCGCAGGAACCTTCGGCCATCTCGCCGACGCCACGCTGGGCCGGAAAGGATCTCTCACCGTGGTCTCCATCATGAACGCCGTGCTCGGCTTTCTCACCGCGTTCTCTCCGAACTACTGGGCCTACCTCGTCGTCCGCCTCCTCACCGGCATCAGCTGCGGCGGCGTCGGCCTCGCCGCGTTCGTCCTCTCCACCGAGCCCGTCGGTCCCACCAAGCGCGGCACCGCCGGCGGGTCCTCCTTCTACTTCTTCTCCTCCGGGATCGGCCTCCTCTCCGCCCTGGCCTACTTCCTTCAACCCTGGCGCCAACTCTACATCGCCTCCTCGCTGCCTTCCGTCGCCTACCTCTTCCTCGCCCTGCCCTTCATCTCCGAGTCGCCACGTTGGTACGTTGTAGAGATTTATCTTACTAGAACTTGATGATTTATTGTTATCATTGTTTATCTATCTGTTTGGACGGTTAGGGATGGACTGAATGATTTTTAGTGCGCGGTTTTACATGAAATTAGATCAATCTGTCAATACTCAATAACCACTACTTAAAATTATTGGGAGGGGTTCAACAATTGATCTTATACCATATTAGCTCACGTACACACTTTTAAAAGGAAGCCACTCATATAAGCTTGCAGTTTACACAATGATCAGACATTATGTGCTTACCGATGTGGGGTTACTATCGGGATTCGAACTTGAGATTCACATAAAGCTATGATAACATGTCAACAGTCAGTTCATCTCACTTTCACATGAGTTGTTGGACAATTTTCAATGATAATGGATCTTACGTTACACCCCATACTAACATAGTTAGCCTCTTTCGACTAATCCGCAATTCACTATTTTAATTATAAAAAATTAAGGAAAATGTCTAATTTTATTTTTTTAATTTTTTTTCAGCCTCCTTGCCTGTTTTATGTGGTCCACTATAGTTTGCCACCCTAATTACTAACTCGAAATTTAATAATAAATTTATAATATATTTTTATGAGATAGTTTGAATGATTTATTAGAACTTTTGGTGATGGATGACACATATGCATGTACTTAAATTTTTTTACGATTAATAATAAAAATTCATGCATAAATTATATATGTCTTCTATATTATAACGCATGAACGTTTTTCTAGGTATCTAGTGCGCGGGAGAGTTGAGGAAGCAATGAAGGTGATGCGATCGATTGCAGAGTCCAACGGAAACAGCATCCCCAACGGCGTCGTTCTATCACTGGACGAAGACACAAGCAGTAACGGCAACGAGAAGGAGAGCGAGCAAACGGCGTTAATAATAACCACGGGTACCCTAATGGACGTCCTCGGGTCGCCCGTGACCCGAACCCGACTCCTCCTCGGCATGGCGGTCTGCTTCCTCTCGTCAACCGTCTACTACGGGCTCAGCCTCAACGTGGTCAACCTCGACACCAACCTCTACGCCAACGTGGCGGTCAACGCGGCGGCGGAGATGCCGTCCTTCACCCTGACGGCTGTCCTGCTCGACAAGGTCGGGCGAAAACCGCTCGCCATCACGACTCAGGTTTTCAGCGGGGTCTCGTGCATTGTCGGGAGCGTGGTGACCGGACGCGCCGGGGGCAGCGCGTGGGAGGTGGTGAGGACGGCGTGTGGGGTGATGGGGGTGTTTGGGATGGCCGGCGCGTATAACATGTTGTATGTGTACGCGGCGGAGCTGTTCCCGACGGTGGTGAGGAACGCGACGATGGGGTGCGCATTGCAGGCGGCGCAGGTCGGGGCGATACTGGCTTTTTTGTTGCCGGAGACGTTGAACCGGCTGTTGTATGATACGATTGCTGGGATTGAAGAGGGAGAGATATCATGAACCAGTTGGTCCCAATAACACGAGTTATTGGGAGAAGGTTCTGCTGGATCTTATACCACTCTCTAACACGCCCACGTCTCCTCAAACGAAAGCCAACCCATGGACTTGAAGTTTGCACAGGCTCAGCATACCATGCGCTTGAAAGACAACGATTAATATCAGGAGTCATGGAGATTCGAACACATGACCTTTTGGTTCTAGACTCTGATACCATGTCATGAAAAAATTGGTCCCAATAACTCGAGTTGTTGGGAGAAGCGGTGATGGACCTGTTTGAGGGCTTTCATTTTCTACTCCTTTTGCTAAATTGTTCATACCACCACTGTAACCAGACTCTTCATGGTGTCGAGATATAAAAGGATATGAATTTTGGTAATTTAACTAATAGTAACGCTTACTAGTCTAGATTCTCAAAATCAACTTAGTAAAGCTACTTATACTACTGCTACTACTTGTACATTTTCAGAAACCATCAAAAGAATAGATGGCAAACACACCTTTTCTTCATTGAGTTAGTCTCTGCATCTCGTTCTGATCGTTCAGTGTCTCCATGAGAAGAGGAGGAGCATACTGCGCCGTCCCCTGGTGCTCCTCCGAGTCCTGACAGAACGACAGGATGATAGTATCGATCGACATCTCCACCACCGCAAAGAACAGTGTCGCCACCACGTACCCAAGTCCCCAGCATACCTGCCATATTTTGACAGGACATTATCAGCCGTGCCAAAGTTTGGCAAGTTAAGAATATAGTATCTCAACAAACTGAAACAAACAAGCACTTGTTTCTTAGTTCTTACCACCACAGGGAAGAGTGGGGAAGAGATCTTGTTATGCGAAGATCTGTACTTGTGTGTATCCAACATCAGGAATGCAAAGACAGCACTCGAAAGGCTCACACACAACTTCCCCAGAAACAGAATTATGTCCCCGATCACATTCACCTTCCCTATCCTCAAAATGTTGTTGATGATCAACTCAGTTGCAATCCCAGAAGCCCGGCAGAAGCTCTTCCCAGTAATAGCTATCTGCATGCCATCAAAATTATGACTTGTATCGAAGATCCAAACAAACAGCAGTTTATTTGATCACAGTTAGGAAAAAAGTTGTTATTTCAAACATTTACCATAATATAAGCATTGCGGTTCACCGACTTTAAGGTCCATTCGATGCAGCTGAGACAAAATCCAGAGGTATGGTGCAGCGCCTTCCCAATCCAGCTGTCCGGTGTCGTATTGGCGATTTTCAGCTTGCGGCGAATCGATTCTAGGAGGAAGCGTATGGATTCCACAAACGAGACCACCAGCGAGCCCAAGGCAACTGACCCAAGGCTGTATCTCATAAGCCTTCTCATAGAGCCAAAAACCGGAAGAAATGGAATCTCTGGCTGCATATCATTTGGCAATAGTGTGGTCAAGGATATTTCACTAATCTACAAGATAAAATGCTCTGTACATTAGTAATGCCAGAGGCAAAAGAGGAGTGAGCAGCTTACCGAGCTGTCACCACGAGCCCAATAATAGGATGCAACGGAACCAGCAATGACAGTTGCAGAGGAAGCTATGACGAACTGGGTGGCCCAGTAACATACGAACAGGTGGAAGACGATGGCCATAGCAATATGAGGGGTGTAACGGATGCCATAACCACAACAACGGTCACAGTTCACCCGTTTCGACACAAGATCGTAGGCGCAGCAGTTTGAGTTGTCGCAGTTGTTCTGGATAATCTGGCCAGAGCTGAATAGATACAAAGCAGCTGCGAACCAGAACATGTAGAATATTGCAAGCATGGCATATGGTATGACTGGAAAAATTATGAGCGCCTGAACTTCTCCAATCACCTTTGCAGCCACCTGCATTAATGATCAAAACCAATTATTTCATTCAACCAGGTTTTGTTCACTTTGGAAACAAAATGTCAACCCCTGAAGAAACCTAGCTGGAAATTCAATTTCTAAACATGCCCAGAAATGGCCGACTTGCCTTGAGTACAGATGTGGCCATAAGTATGCGTCGCGCTATGGCAATTGATGTAAGGACAGAGACCACCATGATTACGGTCATGAGAACAGCAACAGCGCGGATGTGATTAAGTTCCTGAAAGGAAAAAATTATAGGATTAAGAAACAGATACCATAAATTTCATGCACGGAGAACGGACAAGGACACTATCTTGCACTGCAGCTGATATAGTAACCTACTCGACCAAACACATGATAGTATGGATCAGGGGGGCCAATGACTGGGGATATAGCATCATTTCCAATCCATCCAGCTGCAAAGTGATCAACGTAAGAAAAGGATCAGCAAAAGAAATGGTGTCATTAGAGGGGGGAAATCAAGGAGACTCTCAAGCTAGAACTAAAAAGCATTTGCAGTTAAAACTGGTAACACAGATGAATGAATAAAATAGGTGGGACTGCTATCAATCATATTCCAGGAGGAAGCACTTGATCATGTAAATAATCTTCCAATGCCTCGTTTCTTATTAATGCTAAGAGATTATATCAAAATCAGACAAAACACCCTTATGAAGTTGCGTTGAGACGCAATGAGATCGGATGACTACAACTCACGGTACTCAAATCACTTCCAAGTCTTGCTTATAATCTAAAACCATGTCAGCTCAGCAGTGAAAAGTAAAAGGAAACCTTCTGAGTTACTGACCTTTCAGGTAGTAGAACATTGTCACTGAAATTATGAGTATATTAAAGAGGGCAACTGTAACCCATGGCATGGCAACAACTAAGTGTCGAATCATCAGCAGCCAAATCACCGACAAAAATAGAGGTAATAGTCCTCCACAGACGATTAATACAGGCCATGACTTCCCAATATCTGCCACATATCTCTGCAATACAAAAGCAAGCTTATTAACTTCCACGTGCGGAGAACATATGCTGTACAGTTGGCTTCACGAAAAGACAACAAACACATTTTGGTATACAGAAACACCATGAAAATACATATTCCAGCCATCAAAATCAATTATACAACTGGTCTGGCATACAAATGCACTAGGACATGCTTCTATAGACCCTTTCATACCATCAGTAGTGCAAGTTCTATTCCTAATCCATGCCGAGGAGGTTAAATCGAAATGGAAGACAAGGAGAATCAGAAAAAGATTACAGTCATAACAATATTCATCAATCCAGGAACAGCACGTTCATAATAGGGCTATGGGGAGGAAACCTCGAACCTTCAGCACAGACGAACGAGCATTGACTGACTTGTGAATAGTCTTGTCAATTCTAATATCCTCGTTGATGTTCAATCCACCCATGACCTGCCAATGTCTCATAGACGCATTTGATGCACGTGCAACAAATTCGCACCTCCAGTGAACTGAGAACAAAGACACACAAAAGTGACTTCAAATTACAATTTTGTATTTAACTAACATATCAACAGAAAATGATGGGTAAAAAGCGGAAAGGTTTCAAATGCTTCCCAATTCAGCAGAGCCAGTGAAAAAAGTCTCCTATGGGCTTGAAATTGGTATGAACCCGACACATGTATCGAGCTGAAACCATCTAACAATTCTAGCTCACATACCATTTACACTAGGGAAAATGACAGGGTAACAAGGACCCTGGAGTTGAAGAGAGGAGTTCCTCATCTCAGGGGTAAGGAACTCGTAATAATCATAATTCCTGTCGATCCAATCGTCCATTGATATGCGGATATCACCCTCCGGGTAATCACAGACCCAATTCAGGCCATCGTCTGTCGGTCTAGGACAATCCAACAAGCATATACTCCTAGCATTCGCCAACTTGAATTGGCTGTTCTTGGAACCACTAAGATAGACCTGGTTAGGATTGACCCAGTAAGTGAGCTCCAATTCACGCAGATTCGGATGTGCATGCTTGTCACCGCAAACATTTCCTTTGTAGTCCAGCCCATATGTAAGCCTAGCAACACCCACAAAGTAACTAAATCAAGAAACAGAAAGTATACCAAAAATGGCGAGCAAAAGAAACACTTAATTAGACAGGAATAATTGCAGCAAAGGAAGCTCATTTCGCGCACAGAATCTATCTAACCAAAGAAAGTTGCATAAAGCACCAAAATTACCATACTGCAGCACAAGTTAGATATGCCAAAAGCAGCTCAAGAAGGGTTTTGGACTTTGGAGAAAAAGACCGTCACTTATGTGATTTACTGACCTTAATGGGTTTCCTAGGTTGAATCCAAAGCTGGAGTTGACAATCATGGCAACCCAAAAGGCTATGAACACTACCAGAAAAGCCACATCTCTGCATCTCCTGTTGCGCTTAATGATTCGATCAATCTGAGTGCTGCCATCACTTGATGGGTATCTCCCTATCACTGCCCCCAGGGGCCGACTCATATTCTCAATCTGCCTGAACTCTCCCTCTCTCTCTCCCTTCGTCCGTTCTATCTTCCTCCGCAGCTCAACTATGGGAAAGACACAGAGAGAGTGAGGGAGAGAGCGTGGGTTCTGGGTAGCACTGGGGATTGGGGAATGTTTCTGGAGAAAGGGAAAGTTGTTTTCTTTTCTTCTTTTTTTCAAGGACAGGACAGTGGCTGTGAGCAGTGGACAGTAGTAGTAGCTAGTAGCAGCAGCAATTAGCAAACTAGTAATAAAGGGATACTGCGGGAGTGGGAAAGCAGAAATTTGATGGGTCCTTTTAAGGACTTCATAAAAAAGAACAAATCTTGAGAAAACTTGGATTAGCATGTCGTTTCGGTGAGAAAGTATTTAAGAAAGAAAATGAAAATTTAGAAAACGTGGCGTAGAACTGTAGTTCTTATAGCGGTGGAGGAGAGGGAATTAGAGAGAGAAAGGGGGAAACCGAGAAAGCGAGGGTTTAGAACAGGGGAAGACGGTGTCTCCCACCGCCGGTCAGTCTTAGATTGTAATCGCCATCGGCGCTCGCCGACGTGGACAGAGAGAGGTCGCGTTACTTCTGTTAGAACCTTTTCCGGATCGAGGAAGCCGAGAGATTCAACAAGGGAAGTCCCATTTCTCTGCTTGCCCGTCAGCTCGCCGCCTGCAGCGACTCGTTGTTTACTGTTCAGCGGTAAGATCATTATTCGTCGGGTTATTATAGGTTTAGTTTTTCGGATTTCCTTGTGGGAAGGATTAATTTCTTGTCTTCAATTTGGTTGATCTCAGTAGGGTTTATCCCTGCAGGGACTGAACGCACTTATCGTGTTTGCTCTAAAGGAAATGAATTTCCAGTTTCATTTCAATGCATCATCCTGTTCATTACGAATTAGGAGACTGCTAGTGTTTGTAGTTGGTGAATTTTACTGATGAAGTAAGAAAGTCTCAGCCTTTAGATGTTAGGTCCTGGAAGCTCTGATTGTGTATGAAATCCTTGATCTTTCTCAATTCGGTAAATGAATTGGCTGAGCTTGATTCAATTCATCTGTTGTTAACGAATTGTTCGGATTCAGCTCGTTTAAGCCGGCTTGCCTAGTCTGGAATTCAAGCCTGGATCAAGCACATCATCAAATTTGATTCAACCTATCTGAAACCCGAAAAATCGAGTTTGAATTGAGTTCGAGTTCATGCTACATTCGAGCTCGAGATTGTCAAGTTCACTAATGAGCTTCTCCTGAGCCTATCCCAAGCCTAGTGGCTAGTGGCCTGCATACCGATTGCAGTGCTTTTATTCATCATGTTGTGCTCTCCACACATTAGTTGGGGTGCAGATTCGTCGATTAAATTAATACACATCTCTATTGTTCTGCATGATGGATCTGTGCTGGAACTAAGAGAAGCATGCATTAATTGACAATGTGCCCTTTTGGCTGATAGAGGACTGGTAATTTTTGCAGCTAAGCATGGGAGGTCGAGGTGTTATTGGCGATAAATGGTCCATGAGGATTCTCTGGATGTGTGCTCTCGGAAGTGCAGTCGGTAAGTATTCTGGAACGAACATTACATACTATTGTGCCACTGGTTTTCCAAATCGACGATTGCCAGCCATACAACGAGCATTCAGCGGCTCTGTTTCCCCTCCCATGTATTTCTTCTCTCTATATCTGAATAATTTTTCTGTTGGTTACCTGCTTGGCCAGGTTTGTACATGGTTGCAGTAGAAAGACAAGCGCAAAACAGAAAAAAGATGATGGCCGAAGGTTTTACAGGTCTGGATGACGATGGGGGCGAAGGGGACGATGTCTAGACTCTAGATGCTCTGGTTTGCTATAGCAACTTTTATCTGTTTCTCTGAAGAGTATGAATAAGTCCTGTATTTTTTTGCTGTCTTCGTCATTTCTGAGTCGAAGTTTGCAGTTCCAAATGCTAGCAGAGATTGCCACATCTAGAAACTAGTACCATACCATATTGAAATTGCTGAAATTGCTACTTTAGAAGATAAAAAGTCTGTCGTTAAATGACCCTGGCAGGCTCTCGGCGATTTGGGTTTATCAATAGTGACTTTTACAGCTAGCTGCGGGTCGAATGCAGTTGCAGCTTCCTTGGTGCATGAAGAAATAGGCTTATTGCACTCAAGATACAAACTTCACTAAGATATTAATTCCCTTGAAGCTTTTAGTTACAGTTTCACAACATTAGAGTTAGCCGTGCAAAGAACTTGTCAATGCATCCCAGAAACGGGAGACTTCACAATAACAAAAATCAGATCATCAATTGGAAAATGCATAAAACTCGTTCCCAGATCACAGAAATGGTTCTAGTTGATCCTGTTACTTCAATGAATATGAATCGAGCCGGAAGTTTCAGAAAGAGAGCTTTGTATTTGCACCATTTTCGTTACACATATATATGCATACACATACAGAGAAACAGGTACGAGATTCATCTACAATCAAGCTGCAAAATCATGAGTATGTATTTATGTACCCATGACAGCGATACAAATTCGACCGATAAACATCTCGATTCCTCTACACGATAACGAAGGGAAGAGCAGCTTCGAACGAACTCTCCCTTGCTGATCTACAACTGGCTGGCCTGCTACAATCCTTTTTTGCTTCATTTATCTTCTACTAGCAGGCATAGATGACGACCTAGGGAAACTGTCTTCGGCAATGACTCGAGAAACGACTGGAGAAGCAATGTAGGAGGCGGAAGGTCTCAGGAGTGGGGTGCCAGCTCGGGACGAAGTATCGTTGGGAACGGGACCGAGAGGACTGGTTAGGAGGGAATCAGGAGCAGAAACTGGCTGCATCTCTATGTGATTGTCATTCCTTCCTGGAAGAGGGGTCGCGTCGGCTGGAGGGTCGAGAAACTGATGATCGTCTTCATCCTCGAGTGACATCACCGTGCTTGTGTCCGTGCGGATGGTGGAGTCGTCGGTGAATCCATGTCTTCTCTTCCTCCTCCTAGCAGCTTTCCCCCACCCATGGATTGTCTCCCTTATCCTCTGTGGGATTAATGCTGCCTTGTAATTTGTCCCCATCTGCAAAGTTCACAAGCGGATTATTAGATAATGCACCCAGGAGTGTCACCATGAAGTTCTGTGATCCAATAACTTGGTAAACAAGTAAAATCGAATGTCGATAGTGCTTATTAATTTCCGACAAACTAAATGGAGATAATTCTCAGTTAGGTAGCAATCTGTTCCCAGTGCCAGAGTTTCGGAATTTCCTCGAGCGTACCTGAGTGACTAGAGCATACAGAGGCAATGTACTGTAGCTACAAAGAAACTGACCAGCAAACCTACAGAGCGCCATAGAACAGTGTCAGGGGCTAATTCTGTGCAATAAAAACTATAATACACTGAAGATTCCATCTATTTGTTACCCTAGAATGAGTCGTATGTAAACGAGTGTATGGTTCGTTATAAAACAGGAATCATATCCAAATTGCCACTGCATCATTCAAACCAAAAAACAAAACACAAATCAGGTAGAGCATAGACACACTTGAAGCTGTACATAAGCAAGCGAAAACGAGATCAATCAGGAAAGATAGAGAAGACTATTTGTCATGTAAGAGGAGGTACCCAGAACCAAAAGAATGAAGCCAGCTCAAATGCATTCTACAATCCACGACAAGCGGAGTAAAAGGAAATGTGTCAGTTTATGAAATTTGGATGGAATCAAAAGTTGCCCCTTCAAATACAAGAGAATGAAGGCAACAGCAGCAACTCAAAGTGGACAGAACTGATACCTGGAATAAAATAAAATGGATCAACGATAACAGTAATTCTGGCTTTTTGAACCAGAACAGATCGTCTCGAGGCTTCAGCTCTCTTCCAGCAAAGAAGCCAGAAATGCCAGCATTCTCCAATGTCAGAGTTGCGATCACATGCTGTAGCTTGGCTCCAACAAGAAGCACGAGCTAAATATGAAATAGAAGACATAATTAGCCTCTCTATCAAACAGAAACCCGGGAGCTGCTCAGAAACCAAATGCAACTCCCTAAGTAGGCCAAGCACCCAGAAGCAAACACATTTGAAATGTAAGAGAGTAATTACTTACAGTTATCGGAATGATAGCTATCCAGAAGTAAAGATTAGAACCTGTAGTGAGGGACAATGCACGTTTAATTAGTCTTGCAACCAAGTATAGTATTTATCAGTGTAAGTAATAAGGCAAGCAGAAACGACTTCCTCGGACTTATAAGTGACAATAATGATAGTGACATGTAAGGTGTACAGAAAAGGAATCAGGAGGATTCAAGTGCAGTTTCATCAAATTCTCACATCTTTCACAATCGACAAGCGAGTAAAACAGACAATTGCAGCAATCAATTTCTGTATCGGGTATCATACCTTTTATATTGAAAAGCATAAAAGCAACCACAAATCCCCACAAAGGACCACTGGAAAGAATTACGAAGAGAGCATGTTAGTCCTCATTTTCAGTCTAGACTCCACAAAAGTGGATTCTGGCTTTCTACAATGTGCTCAATACATCGAAGTAAAAAGACATTACCTGACACCAACTATCCTTTGAAATTCCTCTTCCATGGAGCGAATCATGTAGCCATGAAAATCATATCTGTGAGTAAGGTGGTGATTCTGCCCGCCAGGACCAAAAACAAAGGAGAGGAAGGAGAGAGGGAAAGATAAAGTATGTGTTAGTAAACATTAGGAACATCATATGGCCTATAATATACACATATTAGTAAGAAATGATGCTTATGATATAGATGTAAAAGTCCTGGAGGGCACTAGTTTGTTGAATGAATCTAAGAACAAGTAATGGCTGGTTGATACGGCCTCTTGTGAACTTATCCGTAAGTGACAATTGGAGAACCCTTTAGCTACAGCTCCCTGTTTTTACATGGAAGAGTTGAAATGCATGCACAATCATGTTTCTCGTATCTTCTTTTATAAAAATTGGCCTGAACATAAATGCATTACTGTTTGTTGCTTCACATTTCCCAACACATCGTTTGCAAACTAGCTCTGTCCAATAGCACTACACGGTAAAATAATGGGACGGATGACCTAACAGGGAGCCAGTACATACATGTACGTATACATGCTGAAATTGCTTCCAAGAAACAAAAATATAAATATGTGGTTCAGTCTACAAAGATGTGTACCGTGATAAATCCTCTGCGAAGAATGTGGTAATCTGACCGAACAACTGAATGCCCAAATTGCCGAAAGAAACACGTCTGCGACAAAACTAAACAATCAGCTTCTGGGACAAAAAATTGTGATAACCAGATAATTCAAACTAAACACATAGCCAGGTGGAAGGGAGAGCTCAAAGTATTGCATAAACTTATTATGATATATCTGCTAGTGACAAAAAGGAAAAAGTATATTTGTTAGTAATCACGTTAATTCACTTGTTATAGCGATCTTAGCATGAAGTTAATTGACAAGAATACCATTTAGTATCATACGGATTGGATTAAAAGGTGAATTATTTATGGCATTTTATAAAATTCAGTTGAATTAGTGTTGGTTCAGATTTCACATATAGATGCAACTTACCACCCACATGAGAACCCTGCTCTTCGCGAAAGGGCTTGATGGAGTATATCCGATGAAGCTGGTTTGCCTTTGAAAAGTCTTCTCCCTTGTCATTTCTGTAACAAGATAAATAACCAACCTTTTATGTTATCACTTCTGAACCAGAGCATTTTGGAACTTATGTACCTATAAGATCTGCTTGGGATTTACCTGTTAACACATCATGTCGGTCCATGTAAGCCTCAAGTTCCCACAGCCTCCACCGATGGATCTGATGAAAACTAGAACTCGTGAGGAATAGAATGAACATAGAAGTACGATGCAAAAAAAAAAAAAAAAAAAAAAAACCTTTAAAGAGCAAACTTGCAAGATCTACCAAAATGCAGTCCTCCTGAAATACAGGCTATTAAAGGCACTCCAAACATATTTCCTCACTCACACTACACACTAATGAGACAGAGAAACAGGCTCTATTCACTTCAAGAAGAAGCTATATATATATCTTAAACAGGGCAGATAGGAACAAAAATGAAAATGATACCTCAACATAACAATGAAGCAAAATTTACAGTAAGATTAGAATAGTGAAGGAAAGTTAACCTTGACAATAGCCAGCAACATTGTGAGGCAGCTGTAAGATATATGTGTGATAGCCATGACAAAGATGAAGCGATGCAACTGTTCAAGGCCTTGATACGACACAAATGGTTCATGTCCCTGCACGCATGAGTGTTCCAAACAATCACATGAAATTCCTATGTTACCAGAAACACCTGACTCAACGGTTATGTACGAAAAGTAAGACTTCTGGGGCATACATCTGGTTCTAAAGCAGGAAAATGTGTCATGATGTGTACTAGTGATTAAAATCAGTGTGAAATTCGTAACAGAAGATGAACAACTTACCTCATGGCATGTATTCCGATCCAAACTATTCAGAATCCTACGGAGATGGGTACCAGAAACCGTAGTTAGTTTGCGACCCTGTGAAAAAGAGTTCGCTTCCATTTCTTCATCAATCTGAGCCGTGGTGCAAGGAGCAAAACGACTATTGTAGAACTTTGATGGGATGCAAATATTAGCAATTAGGCTTGAGGTTGCAGTGAGAAAAAGTGATATGAACCCAAGCAACATCAACTCTGGAGACATGTGACAATAATTAAACAAGGAGATAAGTATGATGGACAATATGCAACAACCAAAAACAAGATACAGCTAACAGAAAAACTTCATGAAGTTTCGGGCCTTTTGCAAGTAAAAGTTACTACCTTCTTTCATTTTCTCCACAGCAGCAAGCAGAGGTTTTCGGTTAGTTTTCCGCAGCCACTGAAAGGTATAAACTAATTACCAATTTGAAATAGAAATACTGAAGTAAAAGGGCATATCTTAACAAATCTTCTAATATACTACTGCATAGATATAATGGGTGTCATGAGGGTAAATGCGTGATAGAACAAACTGTATCATGTTATAAGATTTCTTCAACCAAAATGAAAATGTTAAGCAACTCCATTGCAAGCCATCATGAAATTCGCTAACGAATCGGTTGGTTTCAACCCCTATGGCCGCTGTATCCTCTATCATCTGTAGTCCACTACACATAAACACACAGAGGAACAACTTCAAACGGTTTATGCCTAGCCAAATCGTCATGCGAACCCAAAACCTACAGTTTATCATATGAAAATCACAGTTGTTTCAAAAGCTAAATTACTCAGAAAGTGTCACAGCAATGAACAGAAGCTCCAACACTATCTGCACTGCTTAAATGTTTGGTAAGTCAGAAACGAGAGACAAGGAAGAACTTACATTACTCAGGCGATGGATTAAGCGCTCCACGATCAAGGAAACAACCACAAAGACTGTTAGCACAGTTGCAACCGACCATGTGGGAGTCAACGCTAATGACCGCATTTCTTTCGAGTTCTCCACGGCACCTTGCTCGTTTTCTTCTGCCATTATGACCAACAACACCGCCGCAGAGCAACAATCTGAACCTTCGTTCCTTCAAAATCTCAACTTCTTCTTCCAAGTTCCTCCAGCTTAGCTGAAAATCAGAACCCGCAAATCTCGATGACGGAATAGAAACCAGCATTTACAGTACTAATCTGACTATCTGAGATTCCTTGTAGATCCCCACACGGCGACGATATACACAAGACCGGACAATCCTGAGCTATCTTTCTTTCTCTTTGTGTTCACTGGAGGAAGGGAGATAACCCCTAAGAATGGATACTTTAAATGGAACCCAACTTGGGAAATGGCGAATGTAGAATAGGGCGGCACCTAGAGACCGGATATCTTTCCCTCTCAACAAAAAGCTTCCAAATTTGATGTCTGACCGATTTTCTTTCCTGTACCCAGAAAATACTTCACATCTTCATAGACGAACGGGACACTCTGCCTAAACTAAGAACTAGTTGCATTGAAGAGCAGATCCAATTCAGACTAACAGCATCAAAGATGGGCACCTCCAGATACGCTTCTTGGTTACTTCTTGAGTCAAACCCGGATTGAAGGAAACTTCCAGGAAAGATTTATCAGTCTCTCTCTCTCTCTCTCTCTCTCTTCCTTCCTTCTTCTTCTTCTTCTTCCTGTTCTTGCTCTCTGGGTACTTGTAAAGCAGCCACCTTTCTAGTTTCTACTGATGCCACGAAACACGGCGGGTGACATGACTTGGACGAAGCACATGAAAGAAGGAATGAAGAAACCCCCGCAAGGAAGGATCTCTCTGCTGACTGCTGAGCTTTATTTTGTTTTTTTAATTCTCTTTGACGGTAGTTTTCTTTGTTCTTTTTCCATTTCCTTATCATGGGGTCCATTTTTTGGCGAGAAATTTAATGGTGTGATTGATGACCAGCCAGATCGATAATTGAGAATGCTTTTGCGAGGGAAAGAAACTACCAGTACCGAACTACCGATTGTTTTCCAATTTCCATGATTAGGGGGATGGTTTGGCCTATAAACAGAGACTATATGAAAATGACACCTCTCTCAAAATAGATCCAGAATCTAGGAAAAAAAATTTATAAAGTATGACAAATACAAATTCATGAGCTGGTGAAGGAAGTCCATGAGCTCCTCTTCTTACAGTTTCACAGTATCCCTTAGTGCAGCCATTCATGTCATCTTCTCCGCACGAGATACAAGCAGTGAATAGTAATTCTTGATATTCCTCGCAGCATTTGTTAACAAGTTTTAACTTACATTACAACTCTCAACGCAAAAGATGCTGGTATGGAGGGAACAAAACTCTGAGCAACAGGGAATTTGATACACTCCAGAGGCCAAAAATGGAGAACAAGGTACAAAGGACCATGGGAGTTTCGAAATAAAAAAAGGGAGCTCAATCATCTGACTCTTCTTCAGTGTCTTGCTGATCATCATCGTCTTCTGCTTCAGAGTCTTGTTGATCATCATCTTCTGCTGCTTCGATGTCAGGTTGATCATCACCTGTATCTTCTTCTGCTTCTGCTTCAGAGTCTTGTTGATCATCATCTTCTACTGATTGCTGCCCAGGCTTGTCACCCTTCAACTCATTCTCGCTAAATAGATCTCTCTGTACAGGGACACTTCGCTGTTGCTGGGTCGAAATGACATTTGCAATGGCTTTGAAAGCTGCAGATGCCCTGTTTTTGTCCGCAATGGCCGCCTCATCAATACCATCTGCTGTAGGTTCCTCTGATGATGCGTTGTTAACTTCCTGTTGTGGAGGAGGGACAAAGAACGGTATTTTACCCCTTTGCCAGTCGTGCAGTATCATCTTAGCTGCAGTCATCAAGTCTGGCTCACCTCCCTACACACCCACCCATCCCAACTCGGTCAGATTAGGATCATATAAAGGAGGAAAGCATGAGAAGGAATGCAGAAACCGCAACAAATAGACCCTCACTATCAACAGTTTGATTGAACATGCATCACAATTATAATCAAGGGGCATAACAGAACATAAATCAAACCTTCAAAAGTTTGCCAGTAGATTTGCACAGCTGAACCAGGAAGTCATTGTCATCGACCCTGAACACAAAGGCAAGTTTTGCATCATCAGTATATCGTTGCCAGAATAAAAGTCAGATGCCACAATCTAGTAGGTAAAGTAGGTCTCCCATCGGCAAATAAAGAATTTCTCCTATGTGTTCTGTAAAATCAGTAGTACACCCGCGGGAATAAGAAGGTGGAAGGAGATTACATTACTTACCAATCCTCTATCTTGTATGCACGTTTCAAATGCTCCTTTTTCACACGTTTCAGAACTTCTCCAATGTGTTCTGTAGCATCTTCCAAATTTGTGACACGGACCTATGTGACACCAATAACATGACCAATCCTTTTACTATATGAAAACTTAAAATGGAGCCTCAAGTCTCTTCTGATAACCACATGCCACATAATTTGGATAAAGAGAGCAAAAACTTACCACACCCTTCAGTACGATATCTGTTTCAGAATCTTTACTCTCATAGACAACTCCAGGACAATCAATCAAGAAAATTCTCTTGGTAAGAGTTATGTACTGCCACACTTTAGTCTCCCCTGGTATGGGAGCAACTTTGCATACCTAGCTAAGGCAAAAATATTAGACATCAATGAGTATATGATGGTAAAAAGGAACGTGATCATTATAAGCAACAGAAGACAGAACAAATATTACATTCTTTGTCCGAAGTGTGTTGATGACTGAAGACTTGCCAACATTGGGATAGCCAACAAATCCAACTGATATTGCTTGTTTGTCACTTTTTAGCCGAGCAAACTGTCTCAGTACAGACAGAAGAGAACCCTATTGCCAAAAATTTGAAAATAAGAGGAAGGAGCAAATAATATACATCTCAACTGAAACAAAGCAGGGTGCATCTATCAAAAGCAAAATAATCACAAAGGATCAAGAAATCTAACAGAATACTATGCATATTGGGAGAATCCAGGATGATTGTTCACATTTAGTTCATAGAAGCTAAAAGCGGCGAACATCAGCTCCGTTTGGTGAGAAGTAAATACAATATTCCTCAAGAAGTACCTTGCCAAATGACTTATTAATGCTTGCATGGAATGCTAGAGTTGGATACTCTTTGGATAACACCCTGAGCCATCCTTTTGTTGCCCAAGCAGGGACAAGATCACACTGGAAGTAGTGAGACGGAAGTTAAAAAAACAGTTTCGACTTTTGAAAGAGAAAGATGGCATCCACAACATGAGAAGAGTGATTAGTTCAGCTGACCTTATTGAGCAGAAACACCATGTGTTTGTGTGTACAGTGCTCTTTCAGGTGTCTTTCTAAATGATAACATCTTGTACCTTGGGGGTCCCTTGCATCCAAAACCTGCAAGGAACAAGGAGCAAAGTTATCACTAACAGCATAATATGCACTGTAACTTCATCAAACGTTGATATTTTAACAGCCAAAAGATTTGGACTCTCTGGCTGGTTACTTCTTTGGATTGAAAAGGGAATACAGTAACGAATTACTTACTTGTACAACAACGTCAGACGAGTCAATAACCTTGTATAGCTCACCCCATATACGCTTACTTTGGCCCTTCTCAAACATATTGTGGCGAACAAGGTCTCTAAACCCATCCTCGCCATCCCCTTCTGCAGTCGCACCACTCCCATGCTTTTCCTCAAAAGCATCTGCAATGTCACAAAAGAACCAAGTATGAAATTAGTAACAGGCATCAACCAAAAACTCCAGTGATGTCTGATGATGCAAAAACGTGCACAACTTGCATAGGCAAGTAACAAGCAGAATAATACGAGGAAATGACAAGCAATGAGCAGATAATGAAGTTATAGAATACAGAGAAAACAATCAATAGTATACCCTGAGATTCATCAGCTTTCTTGGCCAAAGACTCGTAATCTCCTGCCAAAAGTCTTGGGCGCTTCCTTTTCTTCTTGGGCCCGAATGCATCCCCAAAAGGCTCGGTATCAAGAAGATGAACTCTAGCTTGCTTCACAAAGAAATAACATTTCATGAATTGTGAGAACCTCTGAGGAGATTAATAAAAAGCCCCTTCAATTAAAAGTTCTAGGCATCAACCACTGCAGACCAAAGAGAGGAAAGACAAATCATTTCATAATGGGAAATTGGCTAAGCAAGATCAAATAGGTTAACACATACCTTCTGGTGGTCATTCAGAAGAGAAAAGGGCAACTTCTTCCCTCTCAGAATAACATTGTAGTTACTTGACATACGACTCTGCAGCTCTTCCCTGAAAAATTCCAGCTCTTTCTGATCCACAACACGCGTGTTCCCTAAGAAACCAACAAAAGAAGAAAAATTCTAGCTCTTTCAAAATCCAGTGCCAAAAGAAACCTCAAAGAGGCAAAATCAAAAAATTCGCGAAGCAACCCAAATGAAAAGGCTGTAGCGCGTTACCAAACCAGCGTCTGTCCGGCTGGATACGAGTGTTGGGTAGTTCTTGCGATTGGAGATCGTGCTTCAGAACTTTGCCCTTGCTATCACGCTTCGGCCTTGTCTTGTACATCTTGAGGCGGCGGACCGTGGCCGCACTTCGCGAGTTGGTGCTGCTGCTGGCTCCATTGCTCCGATTGGTGTCCAGGGAGTGCTTCGGCTTCCCCGACGTGTTCACCTTCCTCTCCTTCTTCGTCATCTTTCACTACCTCCGACGACACAGAAAATTTCAGAGGAGAAAAAACACTGTAAATGGCGGCAGAAGCTTTGCCCTCGACGAATACCGAATTCTGACTTCTTACCGCCAGTAGGGTTTTAGGTAGCAGAGAGTTGGATGTTTGAGTAACGTTATTGGGCCGGTTTCTCAAAGCCCAAATAAAAATGTTTTTTTTATATGATTAAACACAAAATACAATCTTCCGTATCCGTATTATTGTAAAATTGTTTCATCTCTTTGTGTGCATTTAACGACTTACGTACTAAACATGTATAAAACCCATATAACACGTTTAATACCCGTATTTAATGGATTAAATTGCTAAGTTAACTAATATTTACATACTAGTTTATTTTTAAAATGATTAATTTTATATATTTGATAACTATTGACTACTTCTACAGGCCATCCATCCAAGGAATTGATAAAGGTCATTCTTAAAATTACTAATGATCTTCCTAAAAAAATAATAAAGTTACATTTTTAACCTTTTGGCCTCTTTACCTTCTCTTTAGCAAACAAACATCACTTTAACTAAAAAACGAAAACCACTCAATCTCCCACACTCTCGAATTCATCGTTGACATTCTCGAGTCGTGATCGTCTAGAATAGGTCCGAATTATAAGTAGTGACTCCGACGAGATAAAAATTCAGGAGAAAAAATAAAAACCAAAACCCCTCAACCGAATCCAATTTTCAGTTGTATCCATAGTACTACCGAAGCTGATTTTTGGTTGATCCATGGCACAACCAAAAATTGGCTTCGGTTGAGCCATGGTACAACTGAAAATTGGTTTCGGTTGAGGGGTTTTTGGGGGTTTTTTTTTTTTTTGGTTTTTCGGTTTGTATCAATAATCTTCTTCTATTCTTTTACTACGATTTATGGTTCGGTCCATAAGATAATTAATTGGATGCTAGTTTATATTTTTTTAGATTTATGGAAGGGAAGGGGTTGTTTGTTTTGTGTTTGATTTTGAAATTCAAAATGGACATTTCGGTAAATTACGTATTAAGTTAGAACGATAATTAATAATTTTAAGGACGACATTTAACTATTCAGATCCATAATCTGCCCCTCTTCCATAGCCCTGAATACTCTCCCACTCTGTTTTTCGTTTGCAATATTCAACACCATGATTCTTCACCTCTACTTTCCTTTCACCACCGTGCTCTGATTATGGTCATGACGCCATGAACGATTCTTCTCAGGGATTGGAAGGTCCAACTCTGCTGCGCTCTCCACTGCGGTCCCTGATACTGATCATGGTGATAAATCTCCTCCAGTAGAAAACCTTTTTGATAGGGTATCTTAAGTACTAAAGAGGCAAAACCCTAAGCTAATGGCATAAAGAAGGAAAGAAGACAAAAGAGCAAAAAGACAAGGCTGGGAGACAAGAGACAAGCCCAGGCACCTGACATCAGCAAGGACAAGGGGCAGGGGGACACCCTCTGTCAAAAAGGACTATGTACAGTGTCAGAAAGTCTGAGGCGCCCGACCACAGCATTTATGGCTTGGCAGGCGCCCAGACCACGACCTAACCCTCAAATGTGTATAAATAGGAGTTCTCTCCTCATAAATGGCAATCAATCTACTCTTGCTCTAACTTCTCTCTACTTTCTCTCTCTATATACCTCTTCTCTTTTCCTACTTCAGACGAGGCGGGGCGCCTACCCCCTCAAAGTCATGGCTGACGCCCCAAACCCCTTGGACCCGAGCGACCCCCAGTCGATCGGGCTCAAACACCTTTCATAGTGAAGAACGTCATGATCTCCCTCTAGGAGACAACTTGGAGTACACGGGAAAAAACAACCTAGGAATAGTTCGAGAGTGGGATTTCACCAACTGATCTGCAGTATCAGTAAGCAGAGAGGAGCTAGTGGATGGGATGACTTGGGTGATAATGTTTGCTGATGATCCATGCTAATTAATTAAGTACAGCAACCAATCCAATTAAGAGAAGTAAAAGTGGGTTCTAAGATTGATTAAACAAGAGACGAAACGTCGATTATATAATATGCACAGTAGGTAAGTGTTCTGCTATAAATACACATTCAAATCAATCGATCATAGCATACCACAGCACAATACACAAGAACAAAAAAATACCCACCAGAAAGCTCTTAGCTCCGATCAAAAGAAATGGCACAACCGGCGCCGTTGCCCCGATACGTGGTGCTCAAGTGCAAGTACAACAACAAGTACATGCGCTACACCCACGAGGACATCCAGCAGCACGGCCTCCTCCAGTTCACCGGCGAGCAGGCCGTGAGCCCTTACGCCAAGTTCCAGGTCGAGCCTTCCAAGACCGGGTCCGGCCTGGTCCACCTCAGGTGCGCCTACAACAACAAGTAGTGGGTGAGATGGTCAGAAACTCAGTACTGGATCTCCGGAGGGGCCGACAAGCCCGAGGAGGACCAGTCCAAGTGGTCCTGCACGCTCTTCAAGCCCGTCTTCCTCGACAACAAGACCGTCCGGTTCCTCCACGTCCAGCTCAACCACTACGCCTGCCTCTTCCGCTCCGACCCGCCCTTCGGCAACTTCGTGTACGCCGGGTGGGAGGAGCCCAACAGCGACCTCTGCGATGTCTGCCAGATCTTGGACTGGGAGTCCCTCCTCGTCCTGCCCAAGCACGTGGCCTTCAAGGGCGATAACGGAGGGTACCTCTGTGCTCGCTGGATCGAAGGCCACGAGTACCTCGAATTCTCTGGCACCGACCTCGGCGACCCGTCCGTTGGGAACGAGGTGTTCACCAACCCCTACGGGAGCATCCGGATCAAGTCCGATTACTTCAACAAGTTCTGGAGGCGTGGCTCCAACTGGATCTGGGGCGACTCCAGCGACAGCACCGCGGACGACGCCGACACGCTGTTCTGGCCCGTGAAAGTCGGGGAAAACGTCGTCGCATTGCGCAACTACGGTAACAACTACTTCTGCAAGCGGCTGACGGACGAGGGGAAAATAAGTTGCCTCAATGCCGGCGTGTCGACGATAAGCAGGGAGGCCCAGATCGAGGTCGAGGACCTGGTGATCTCCAGGAGCATCTACGATGTGGACTTCCGCCTCATGGACGCGAGAATCTACGACCAGTCCATCGTCACCATGGCCACCGGGGTCGCCACCAACGGGACCTCGAACCCCAACACGGCCAAAGTGAAGCTGAGCTACACTGACACCAAGAGCAGCACCTGGTCCGGCAATGTGTCCCTCAAGGTCGGGGTGAAGATTACCATCAAGACCGGCATCCCGTTCCTCGCGGAAGGGCACATCGAGATTACCGGTGAGCTCTCCGGAAGTTACACATGGGGCGAGACCAACGAGTCGTCAAACACGTTGGAGACCGAGTACGAGGTCAATGTGGCGCCTCAGAGCTTGACCCGAATCAGTCTGTTGGCCACTAGAGGATCTTGTGACATCCCCTACTCCTATACCCAGAGGGACACTCTCACCAACGGCAACCAGGTTACTTATCGGATGGACGACGGTGTCTACACCGGCGTCAATTCCTTCAACTTCAAGTACGAGACCAAGGAGGAGAAGCTCTAAATGATGAATGACATGTTGTAACGAAAGGGGAGGGGGCTCGCTGGTCCATTATTACTACTAAATAAATAACGTCGACGGTCCCAACCTGCGAGCAGCTCCCACTTCTGAATCCTACGATGTACCTATGTCGTGGACCTCGACTGTGTGCTTGATAATTTGCTTCTGTGTTTTGTTTGCAAATTTGCTCTGTGTGTTTTGTTGAATGCATATATGAATGTTGGCCTGGTTGGGATAACATAAATTGTCGGCATCACTCAATCGTATCGCGCCCGCCTAATTCGCGCATGCCACAAGAAATGCGCCTTTCCTTGCGCCCGTTACAAAGAATAGCGCCCGCTCGAATAACTCGCGCCCAAGTAATGTCAAAAGCGCCCAACCATAGCGCCTAATGTCAATAAAGCGCCCGTAAAATACGCGCCCAACCAAGAGATGGCATTTAAATTTTATGAAATAAGGGAAGTGAAAGCAATCCATAGTACAAGGAGCCCTCCCACGCCAAGAGTGCTTAGTTATGAAGAGAAAAAAAGGCGCCCAATAGATCAAGCTGCAAGCAATGAAGCTATTTCTCCTCCGAGGACTCATCATCCATCAACGAGGATTCACTGCTTTGGGGAGAAGGCGCCTCTCCACTCCCAGCATGTGCCGCCTCATCTTCTCCGGGCGCCTCTTCTTGTTGTTCATTTTGCATCTCTTTGAATACAAAATTCACAAGGTCGGGGAAGTCCACAGTGATTTCGGGGCACTCTTGATCGAGCTTTCTCTTGGCGAGCACCAAACTGTCCAGAGACGCCTTGGCAATTAACTCCTGTCCCTCCTCCGAGTTGGGGAAGTTTTTTATGGACGCCTTTAGAGCCCTGATTTTCTTGTGAGCAGTCCTCACAACTTTCTTTTAGTCTCCTCTAGGGTTGGGAAGCGGTGCGGTCTGGTCCAGACCAGACCATATATACGGTCTATGGTCCAGACCGAGAGGCTAAAGTATAGAGCACAGACTATACGGTCCGGTCCAGACCACGCCTGTGCGGTCTGGTCCAGATAAACCACACTTAACGAAAAATGAATAATTTATTTAGTCAACCACACAAAAAATTGAACCAATAACCAAAAAATAATTGTTATTTGCCTTAAAACATTAATCCTAACATGCATGAATAATTTTGATACTCTAAATCTTAGTACATAACAAAGATACAAAGTAAAAACATCCTAGCTTGAACCATAACGTCATAAACATTAACATAATGTCATATGGAGACACTATTATCTCTACTCTCTGGTTAAATGTGGTTGTGACTGAAGGAGGGAAGAGATTCACAAAATTAAGGTTGAGACTTGGGTGTCGTTGTGGGAGTTTGGAGAGTGGTCGAATGGGCTGTTAACACATATTGACAAGTCAGTTGGGTCCACGGTTTGGTCCAGTAAACCGCGGTCTAGACCAGACCAGACCAGACCAGGCCAAGAGATCAAATCATAAAATAATACAGACCATGGACCAGACCAGACCATACTTCACGGTCTACGGTCCGGACCAAACTGTGCGGTACGGTTTGGACCATGGTTTTTCTAACGGTCTGGTCTATTTTTCCAGCCCTAGTCTCATCGGCTGTATGCAGCCGCCTTCAACTTTTTCTCGAGGGAGGTCTTCTCTTCCTTCAGGGTAGTCAGCTCCTCATCCCGGGCGCCTAGGTCCTGAGTCAGCGCCTCCTTGACCGCCTCCAATGCGGCAACCTTCTGCTCGAACTCCAGGCGCTCCTCGGCCATTCGGAAAGCAAATTCGGCATCTCGTTGGCGGCGTTCCTCCTCCAAGGTGCTTTGAAGGGTGGAGATTTGCTTGGCCGCCTCTAGTTGAGCCTCCTCGCACTCCTTAATAAGCTTCTCGCGGCGTGTATTAGCAGTCTCAAGGTCATCCTTCATCGTGGACAGCGAAGCTCTTGCTTCGCGGCACTCTTCAAAAGCGGCATCCGTCTTACGGGCGCCTGCCTCTGGGAGAAGGAGCATCTACAAGGACAAACGCACGCAATTAAAAAAGAAATCCCGCGAGCCAACAAAGTATACAAGTACACCTTCGTAGGAAAACAAAGGTGCACGAAAACGCACCTTGGCACCCATGTGTGCGACTTCGGACCAAGGATGATCCTCTGAGATCTCGGAGGGCACTTGCAGTAGTTGCGACGCCGAGAGAGCCAGACCCATTGCACATCCGCGGTCCACCGCCGCCCGCGGGGAGCAAGACAGAGCAACGCGCCCCATCTCGGTGCGCATCGGCTGGAGCATGGGTGGCTTCCCGTCAGGGCCAAGCAGGCGCCCGGATGATATGATAAAGCGGCTGGGTTGGGTAGCACCCTGCCCCCGGGCGCCTTCCTCGGCTTGCGTCGTGATCTCCAGCGCCTCCTCGATACTTGATCGAGGTTTCTTCCCTTGATTGGTGAGCCGGGCGCCTGACCTCTTCCCGCAGGCAATCAACGGCATGTCATCGTCTGACTCCCCTTGCTAGTCAAGTGTAACGACCATGGGGGTGTCCTCAGGCGCATCCATTTTCGACGGTGTAGACGCCACGCTGGAGGTCTTGGCGGGCTTCTCCCCAGGAGCCTTGCCTTTCCCTTTCCCCGTGACTGCAGGCGGTTGCTTGGTAGAGACAGATGTTGGGGACCCCTTGGTTCGGTTGGCTGCGGCTTGTCGAGGCGCCTACTGAGTCATCTTTGCGTATCTACTCTTCATCAGGGTGGCAATTCGTGAGAAGTTGGCACCTGCACACAAACAAATACATTAGCCAAGGCGCCTGTAAGGGCATCAACATGCAAATTGGGCATCTAACACACCATCTCCATAGTATTCGTTTAAAATAGGCGCACAAGCGTTGGTAGGGTGCAGATCGATAGGTGAGGCGCTAATGAGGGCGGCGCCATCTCGTTCGTCTTGACTAAGTACGACGGCGGAGTTAAATAGTTTCTCATCACCAAGCTCCCAATCTGTTCTAAAGGCGCCTCCACTTTCAAAAAAGTAGTCCCTATGCGCCTTCACGAAGAAGAAACATGTGAACCAACTCCTCCCCAACTTTGGGCATAGTGTCACGAAATGGGCGCGCACTTTCTGGCGGCGCTTCAACGACAGTCAGTTGTCTAGCGGCGTCACGGAGAAAAAATGGCGAAAAAGGTTGAGGGTCGGGCGCACGTTATGAATGCGGCACTTCAACTTAAAAAGCACGACGATCAACATTACCGAGGGCGATAGGCGCCCAATGGTACACCCACAGTAATCCAAAATCCCCTCCAAAATTGGATCTATGGGAAATCGGAGTCCAAACCGGAAATACTCCTTGTAGATGCCCAACCATCGGGGACCACATAATCCCACCCTCATAATGGGGGAAGGAGGCGCATAAGTCCAAGTGTGGGGGAGTCCAAAGCCGGCGATTAGGCTAGTCATCCAGGGCGCCAATATGGTGGAGTTATGCTCGGGCCCCGCCACATTCGTGGGCAAACATGTAGTCTCACAGGGCATATATTCAGGCGGCCATGTGTTTTCCCATGTAGTCATTTTGTACGACCCATCCTCCGGCACGTAGTAGTTTGATGATGGCGGCGGTATAGGAGACAGTGCAGGCGCCCCCGCTAAAACAATCCAATCAGGCGCACACAACCGTTGGCAAGGTGAGCGGCGCCTCCATTACAAATCCTCAAAAAAATGGAGGGGTTCTTACCGGCTTTGGACGGGTCGCCTTGGTCTTGTGAGAAGCCCGCGGCGGCGGCGGCGACAGCATCGGTCGGGTTTGACATCTCTGGGCAAAAAATTACACACTGGTGGATGCAAGGAGAGAGACTCGGCAGAGAGAGAAGTTAGAGTGAGAAGGAGATTGGAGGCGAATGAGGTTCAATGGAGAGAAACAGCTCACATATTAAGGAGGAGACGACGGCCGCGCCTCGACATTCGCGCATTTGGCCACGTGGCCCAATCACAACCGCACAATTTGAAATTCCGGGCGCACCTCGGCAGAATAATTCTTTGTAACGGGCACAAAACACTAGCATTTCACAAAACACCAATACAATTGCAGATTTAATCAATACCATTACATGATAATCAATACCAATGTGAAAAAACACTAATACCATTGCAGATTTGATCAATACCAATACATGCAAATCAATACCATTATATTTCTATAAAAAAAAATCTCATTTCATGATAATCAATACCAATGTGGAAAAACACCACCAATACGAATACACTCAAACCATTATGAAAAACGTACATGACAACCACTTCCAATACAAATACACTCAAATCAATACCGCTACAAAAAAAGTATCAAACCGGTTTGAATACGAATACACTCAAACCAAACCAATACCATAATAAAATCGAAGCAACACCAAATAAATAAAAAAACCAATACGAGAGAGAGGGGGGAGTGGGCGTAGGGGGTGGTGGGCATGGGAGGTGGAGGAGGGAGGGTTGACGGACGGTGGCAGTGGGATGGGCACGGGCGGGGAGGGTCGTTGGGTAGAGAGAGGAGGATCCGTGGTGGTGGGAGGAGGAGGGCCGGCGGCGACAAGCGCTAAAAAAAAAATTTAAAATTTAATTTTACAATGGCGTGAATAAATAACTATATGTGTAAATAAACACTAGGTTGCGTGACTAAACAATATTGGTTGTGTGAATAACGCTAATATAACGTGAATAAAATAAATATGACGGGAATACATGGGTAAAAAAGAGTGAATTAAATATTTGGGGCTGGTTACGGAGGTGGGGCGAGCCAAGAAGGATCTCTTTGCAGGGTTGAAGGAGCGGGTGAGACAGAAGCTGAAAGGTTGGAAGGAAAAATCTATGTCTGTTGCAGCCCGGGAAATTCTTATCAAATCCGTTGCCCAAGCTCAGCTCAACTATGCCATGACAGTCTTTAAAATTCCGGACGGCGTCATTGACGAGATTCACAGTATGATCATCAACTTTTGGTGGGGACAGAAGAATGCGGAGAGACGATCGCATTGGCTTCGCCGTGAGGAGCTGGTTACTATGAAGGAAGATGGCGGGATGGGTTTCCGTGACTTACGAGGTTTTAACAAGGCATTGCTAGCGAAACAACTCTGGTCTCTGCATCAGCGGCCAACGTCCCTCATTGCCAGGATCATTGCTGCCAAGTACCATAAAAATTGCCCTATCTTGGAAGCTCGTTTGGGAAGTAGGCCGAGTTTCATTTGGAGAAGCCTGCTCAGTGCGCAAGACTTCCTGTGCGGCGGGCTTAGATGGCGGGTGGGAAATGGTGCCCAGGTGCGAATCTGGGGAGATCAGTGGCTTCCCGCGGAACCGGCCTTCATTCCATCGGCGCCGCAGCATCTCCCGGTGGACGCCATAGTCCGGGAACTTATTGATCCTGACACGGAAACTTGGGACCTCGAGCTGCTCCACAACTGCTTCCCCGCCCAGACTGTGCACACTATAATGTCCATTCCTCTGAGGGGGAGGGAGGAACCAGATCGCCTTGTATGGCGTTATGAGGACAACGGTCGCTATTCTGTGAAGAGTGGATATAAGCATTGGCTAACAGGGTTTATGCAGGAGGAGGGCATTCGTCCTAGCGGGGATGAGAAGTTTTGGAAGGCTATATGGGCGATGAAAATCCCCCCGAAAGTTCGTCATTTCTTGTGGAAATTTTCTAGGAATGTTCTGCCAACAGGGGTGAAAGTGGCTTCAAAAAACCCACATCGGCATGATGGGTGTCCTTTCTGCGACCAAAAGGAAACCCAACACCACCTGTTTCTCGAATGCAACTGGTGTAGCCGGATTTGGAGAGGATCGCCGTGGGAGAGAGGCTTTACTGAGTATGGATCGGTGGATAGCATGAAATGGGTAGCGGAAGTGATGAAGCATGAGAACCAGGACGTGGCGGAATCGTGGGCTATGGTTTTATGGGCAATATGGAAGGAACGTAATGCGCAGCTATTTAATGGAACGAAGTGGCCTGAGGACGAGATTTTGCAGCGTGCAATCTCAATTCTGGATGAATATAGAAAGAACCAAGGTCACGAGGAAGCAGTGATGGGTGACGTGCAGGTGGATCGATGGGAGAGACCGATGGAAGGATGGATTAAAGTCAACACAGATGCCGGCCTGCTTGGAGATGAGGGCATAGGTTTGGGTGCAGTCTTTCGGAATCACCAGGGGAGTTTCCTTGCCGCCGCTACAAAAAAGATCCGAGGTTCCTTTGGAGTGGAGTTAGCGGAAGCACTGGCGGCAGAGTTCGGGGGGCAGTTAGCGCATCAGCTGGGCTACCATAGATTCATGATTGAAGTCGACAGCCTGACCTTGACGGAAAAAATTGAGCAGGCGGAGGAGGTGCAGACCGAGACTGGTGTTATATGCCGGCGGATTGTTCGACTACTTCAGGATCAGACCCCAACTCCGGGATGCATAAAACATGTGCGGCGAGCGGCGAATGTCTGTGCGCATATTTTGGCTCACAATGGGACTAGTTGGGATAGTAGAGAAGTGTGGTGTGATAATCCACCTTTGTTTCTTGTCGATCAGCTTCGGCTGGATAATGTAACCTTTACTCCGAATTAATTGATTAGCAGGTTTCCCGTCAAAAAAAAAAAAAAAAAAAGAGTGAATTAAATGTTTTTGTCACCTAACGATGACAACAAGAGACTTGATTCTAAGTGTAATTTGCCACAATTAGTGAACAAGGTAAAATAATACAATTTTATTCGCTGTATTCCACACTGCATACTTGTTTTAACAATTGAGACATTATCACTATACAGTTCCATATTTTACCGACATATTTTACAGAAACAAATAGAGAAGAAAAGAAAAAACAGAAACAGTAATATCACAACAGAGTAAACAACCCGATTGGTCTCTTAATCGCGGGAAAAAAAAACAGAGTGATCATACTTCTTCTGCCCAGTTCCCGGCGCACATCTCCGGCCAAATTAGGCGACATTACACTCCGGAGGAAAACCCTGAGGGAACCTCCTGGAGTCCCTGCAGTAGTCGTAAATCATGTAGTTCTTCCTCACCCACGCCAGCCTCTGCTGATTCGCAAAGTCCAGCTGCTGCGACATCCATGGAGCCGTGGCAGAGGAAGCTTCCGATCTGAAGTTCCTGTAGGAAGCCATGAACGGAGCTTTCGACCAATCCGTCTTCACCAGCCCTCCGCGCGTCGCCCAGTCGTCGGCGTTCCACAGGCTCGAGTAGATCCTCATCGGCTGCCTTGTCGGGAACGGAACTCCTCTGTTCTCCATGTTCTTGAACTCCCTGATCGGGGTTCCATCCACCGAGAATCTACATACAACAAATGAATTGTAAATTAGTCATGAATTATAAATCACCAAATTTTAATTTCTGGGTCTGGTGAGGAAGATATGGTTTTACTTACATGATGCGCTGAGGGTTCCAGAGGATGGAGTAAGTGTGGAAATCCGCCGTCGGGTCGAACCACAGGTAGAACTGTTGCTCTCTGTTTCCTTTCCCCTGCGAGAACACGTTGGTGTGGAGGATGTAAGGGTCCCCGCTCAGATTTCCCAGGAACTCGAAGTCGATTTCGTCCCAGGTCGATCCTTTCGACGACAACTGCCCAAATACGAAACAACAACACACACAAAAAAAAAAAATCAATTCACCCACAAAACAGAGAAAAACAGAGTGAGAAACAGAGGATGAAAACCCTAGCGAACTAGCTCAGTGTACTTACGTAATAAGCAGTAACGGTGCCAGCGGAGTTGCCAGCGACCAGCTTGAGCTGCATGTCGATCTTGCCGAACAGGTACTCGCGCTTCGACTGGAACCCCGAACCGGAAGCCCTGTCGAGGGAAAGGGTGAGGAGATTGCCATTGTTGAGGATCTTTCCCCTGCCGTCTCCCCATGTGACGTCGAAGTCCTGGTTGAAGTTACCAGCTGCTGAGCCAATCACCATCAGCAAGAAGAACGATATCGAGGAAGCTAAAGAAGAAGCTGCTGCCATTTTTTCGAATTGGGAATTGGGTTTTCGAATGGGTTGAAAAGGGTTGAGGAGAAATGGAAGGGTTTAGGCAGGGTTTTATAGGGGGGAAGATGACTCGATCGAGCTGGTGCATGAATGCATGGGCTCAAGTGGGTTGAAAGAGACTTGGAGTCAAAGTTTCCACCACGAAGAGGAGAGGATGGAGATTGGGTAGCAAGTTTCTTTCAGTGTTGGGGAGGGATCGGGCTGTTTTGCAGCTGGCGATTTGGATTAGTTGGTGCTTTCACAGAGAGCAGAGGAGGGAGGACCATTGAAGAATTTTCAGTACCAAACAAGGAGAAGATAGTATTATTAGGAATCGACTGTGGAAGGGGCCTCTAATTAATGATGTTATCGTCCGCGCAGGCAGGGGTGGAGCCAGAATTTCTAGGCTAAAAATTAGATTAGCTACCAGTAGACTACATGATAATTCTATGAACTAATGTTTTGGCTGAGTCCTACTTATTCAAATTTTATCTAAATATTCTTAAGGTCTTAGGGGCCGGACTAATTCTGGGGGCCCACCCTACCTCCCAATTACCTCCGCCCCTGGGCGCAAGCTTAGTAAATTGGTACAGATTACAAGTGATTAAGGGAGTTAGTATGGATTTCTAACGCATTGGTAAATTGGTAGAGACTATTAGAGTATGTGTAGTATGAGTAGTATTGTGTTATACTACGAGTACTGTTGTGTAATTGGGCAGAGTTATATTGCTTATCGGAATCAAGTTAGGTAAATTTCTGCATTAGTATCAGGGTTATTATAGAGGTCGGCATTTGTACACTATATAAGCTACATGTGGTTTCGGTAATAACACACAACATTTCCCACCGTAATCTGATTTCCCAACATGGTATCAAAAAGCGGGTCTTTTTGCTCTCTTCCTTATTAGGTAGACAATCTTTTTTTCTTATGGCCTTCACCTCTAGACCCGCTCTAAACTAGAACTCAACCCCTTTCTAATCCATTTGTTTATGAAGGGGGGTACGTTTCGTTACCATCATTGATTTATTCTCGAAGAATATGTCTCAGCTTTGCGTAGAAATCGACTACTTCGAAATTTCAGAGAACTTGAATTTTTTTTATTTTTACAAAAACGTTTAGTTCATTATGTCGGGGGGGGGTCCAAGTTAGTTAGATTTGACCGAGATTAAAGTTTGGCAACTCTTCGTAGTTTCCTATGTGGATCGTCAAAAACTAGAATAATCAAAACTTAATCGTCGTGAAAACGAGTTTGGAGTTTAGTGTGTCCTCGTTCCTCTGAGTTCTTCGGTGACATTATTTAATTTTTTATCCCCAACAAAATTAATGCATTGTTTTCTTGTCGAGAAATACTTTTTGTATTACCAAGAAATTAAAGAATATACATAATTTAGAAAAACAAGAAATACCTCTTTTAACTACACACGAGAAATCATCTCATTAACTTCTTTCAAAATAACACGAACCGAAAATATTGACACGATCGCCAGCAACACACACATCTTGTCGATGACCCTCTTTTGACACCCCGGCGATGCGAGCCACACCCAGCGATCAACGTCCTGAATTAATTAATGGTTTTGGTCTGTTACTACATCCACGTCCGAACAGAATTATCAGAGCAGGCAAAGAGACCAGAATTTTGAATTAGAGAGAGATTAGAGTAGACGCGTTTTGTTAATGTCGGGTCTTGCTAATTAATTGTCGAGAAACGACGTCACGTCAGGTAGAACAGAAAACCCACAAGTGGGCTGGGCTGGATTGGGCTGGGCTGCGGAGGTAGTTATCAATCTATCAAGTGGCCCACTCGCTGACTGTAGTATGGCTTTTTTTTTTTTTTTTTTTTTGCCTGTTTAAGAACTTTGTATATCATTATCCGTGTATGATGCAAATTAATTTTTTCGAACTACATCCAGTCACAACATTTTTTGCATTCTGCACAGCAGCAGAAGCTATTTCATTTCACATGATATTCACGAAAATGCATAATCGAACTCAGACATTCCAAAGTGATTGCGCCATGATTAAGAGGTGGGTATGAACATTGAGATTGTTGAGATGATTTGAAGTTGGATTCTCTTACGTCGATTGGAAGTCAATTGAGCTTTCGAAATAGCCATGTGATGCACCTCTAAATACACAAGCATGGTGAATACTTAGATTATAAGGGTTTAGAAGTTGCCTGCAATCACACCAAGCCCTTTCTTAAGGTGTTTGAAGATAAACATTTTGATGGGCAGTGGTTGAGCTAGGTTGAAGTATCCTTTTTCAATTTTTGAAATATAGTTCAAATTGCACTTGAATTATGCACAAATTTAGGAATTAACATAATTAGTAATGCGCTAGCCTCATCCACAATTACGACAATTCAAAATCAGACCCCCTCTCATTTAGGTTTCTCGCTCCGCCATTGATGAATTGAGATTCTAGTTTTGTCCGGTATTCGAATCTCAAAATCTTCCATCCATCGGTCAATAAACAAGAGAGTTAAAAGCTGCGATCATAAACCTGCATTCCAACCTTGAAGTCGACGACATATGTTGCGTTTCAAGTCTTCCATGCCACTTAGAAATTTTCTCGAATAATATTTTTGGAAATGTTTGTTCAACAACCTCCGCCGTAGCAAATTGGCAATTTAAAATTCAGAAATCCAGGTCCAAATCTCAACATCGGAAATTTTACTAGTTTTCCTTTTCCCCCGATCGTATAGGTCTTGTTATTAACTTGTTTTTATTTTATTTTTATGGTGATACGATATATTACGATTGTCAGATTATCTAGATTATGTGGAGGAAATGTTATGCATATGATCCCTTACCATATAGAGTCTAGGGAAATTATCCCATTGCATAGTTGCCAATATTATTCCAAAATCCATACACGAAAAGTAGACTTAATTATCCCAAAATTACAGTAATACAACCCAGATCGAATTCTTAATTACAGAAGGAAGGGAGAAAGAATGAAAAGAATCAGAGATTTCTGGCGAGATGGTCGAACGAATCAAGAGAGGTTGCATTCCTGGGGAATCCCCTGTGGAAATCTCTTGTTATCAGCGCAGTAATTGTAGATCATGTAGTTCTTCTGCGCCCATTTCATCCTTTCTTGGCCCGTGGTGTCCATCTCCTCCGACAACCACTGTGAAGAAGAGGAATCCGGAGTCGTTGACGCTGCTGCAGAGCAAGAAGATTTGCCGTTGGTCCACACGCAGGCATTGGCATTGAAGCCGCGGTAGGAGGCTGTGAATGGAGCGTTCGACCAATCCGTCTTCACCAGCCCGCCCTTCGTAGCCCAGTCGTCGGCGTTCCACAGGCTGGAGTAAATCCTCATCGGCTGATTCTTTGGGAACGCGACGCCGTTGCTATCCATGTTCTTGAACTCCCTGATCGGAGTGCCATCCACTGAGAAACTGAAAAACAGAGCAACCAAACAATTAGTCTCCCCGTTCACAGTAATTGCAGAGAAATTGATGGATGTTTTTTGTTTTGTCTCTGATTAGGCTTACATGATGCGCTGCGGGTTCCAGAGGATGGAGTAGGTGTGGAAATCGGCAGTTGGGTCGAACCACAGATGGAACTGCTGCTCTCTGTTTCCCTTCCCCTGGCTGAAGACGTTGGTGTGGAGGATGTACGGGTCGCCGCTCAAATTCCCCAGGAACTCGAAATCGATTTCATCCCAATTCGCTCCTTTCGAAGATAACTGCAGCGAATTATATATAAATGTCAGCAGCCACAAACAAAAATGAGTTGACGAGGCAGAGAGATTGAATTTTAGTAAAGCAAGAAAAACAGAGCAGCTACTTACATAGTATGCGGTGACAGTCCCAGCAGAGTTGCCAGGGACGAGCTTGAGCTGCATGTCAATCTTGCCGAACAGATACTCGTTCTTGGACTGGAATCCCGAGCCAGAGGACTTGTCGAGGGAAAGAGTGAGGAGATCGCCATTGTTGAGGATCTTTCCCCTGCCGTCTCCCCATGTGACATCGAAGTCCTGGTAGAAATTGGCAGCTGATGAAGCAGCCACTAGCACGGTGGCAATGGCAAGAAACACCAGGACTGATGAAGAGCGAGTCATAATGATTTCAAGTATCTAGCTTTCTCCGTTGGGCTAAGAAGAAGAAGAGGAAGAAGCGAGTGTGTTGCTGGTGATGGAGAAGTGGAGAGTGTAATGGGATATACTTATACAAGTAGGTCACGGAGAAGTGAAGGCAATGGCGATAATGGGATGGACGCGGAAGTTGGAAAATGGGAAGGAAACTTCTTCTTCTTCATTCATCATTCCGCTAAGCTAGAGCTGTGGACAGCTAAGAAAGTAAAAGCAGAGGGAGTCGGCCTTATCGTAAAATGGGAACAAAATCATGAAGATATGTACAACAATAGTCAACACTACTGAGGAACCCCTTCCCACTTCCAGTGAACTTAACTAAACTAAAACTACACAAATCCTCCTCCAGGGAGGAAAACAATCAACACATTCATTTCTTCCTTCTCCATGATTCAGATGGTATCAACTTTTTGGCTGAGCACTTGCTTCTGGTTGCTTTGTTTCCTCTGGCTTGCGGCCATGTGGTGACCAGAGTCCTCTCTGCCTCCTCCCACATTTCTTCCCAATCCAGAGAAAGCTAGTCACCATATCCATGTGCAGCTTCGATGGTAGCTCGATATTTCCAGAAAGAGGACCAAGTAGTCACTGTGTGTGATCCCAGGAGTTCCTACTTCTCTTCTTACCCGATCTCTCGTTAAGTTGATGTTCTCCGCCCCTGTTTCTTCCCTTTCTTTGGATTCAGCTTGAAAGGGCTCCAGCTTGTCCTGCGTTTAGAAGTCTCGCAGAACACCCCAGAAGCCAGAGCCTGTTGTAGCCACAGCTCAAACTCTTCTTCGTCTTCGTCCATCATCTCGGCATCTAAATCCCATGGGTATCGTCCTGTACTCGACCGCTGTGTTTTCTCCAGACCAACCATATTCACATGGAAACTTGGCCTGTGAGTGTTGGGTCTACACGCCATTCCCTGCCCATAGATGAACAAGAGAAAAAGCCCCTAATTGTTCAGTGTGCTCAAACTCATCACAGCCATGTTGCTAACAGAATTCAGAAGCTCAAAAAACAAAGTGGCATGGAAACACAATGCACATCATAAAGACACAAGTACTGACCTGGCAGATAGCCCACTCAGAGACGTCAAATATTTTGCTTTCAGCACATACAAAAGCACGGGGGATTTCCACCTACGCAATAGCAAAGTAAAACATAAACACTAACGATTAACAGAAGGTTATCAGATAGCAGTACCCAACTGCAGCTTTAAGCAAGGAGGGCATGCTTGGTGTCACAGACTACTAGAATACGATTCAGAATTCATGGGGATGGGCGGATGGCAACTGAGAACCCAACATAGAACTATTGTACCTTTACAGACGTGTCAAACCCCAATGAGCCCTTGTATTCAACCCATCCATCACCATCTTTGGCTTGATGGTATTGGCAACAATCCTGAAAGACGACTACCACCTTGAATCAGAATGACCAACATCCTCACATGATACATGATATACAGGCCACACATTTGGGAGCACTATGAAGCATGGAGCAACTACCAACTCACAGACAACTAGAAACAGAGCACTGACCTGGCACCATCTTGCCTTGGCCTTGCTCCTATTCGTACACACCCATATATGGGAATTACCACACTTTGTACACTGGATGTGCCTTGATTCCTCGGAAAAATAGTCTGGAGAATCCTGCTTTCATGAGGAATATAGTTAAAAAACGCTCCAGTTTGACTTCTCAATGTCTTTAGCAATCTAACTGAGATCTAATTCCAGGGATTTTTTTTAACCAGAACACAGATTTTCCTTCACTTCAAATGAGTCTATCGCACCCTTATTTCACATCAATTCTAAACTTTAGGCAATTCATGAAAATGGGCCATATCACAAACAAAGTGTGGAAAACTATGTTCAACCTCAGGCAGTGCAAGTCTATTGTCAATAGTTATTGTACCTGTGTTGAGGTACTATTGGACTTCTGACACACACTTCTAGTCCTGAGCTCGTCCTTCCGCAATTGCTCATCATAATCCCGCTTCTTGGTGCCATCAGAAAGAACCTAAAGATTATAATTGAGGAATGACATCAACTAACAACAGCAGAGCTTGGATCTAAGCAAGTTCGTATATTATCCAACAATAATGGATAAGAAAACTTTTCATCACTAATCAGATGCTTACCTCATAGGCACACTGAAGTTTCTTAAAGGATTCACTTGCTAACGGGTTCCCCATATTTTTATCAGGATGCACAAGCATGGCCTACATAACAAAGCATAAATTATCAAAATGGAAAAGAACCAGAGAACTCGAGTACTACTTCCTTTTTTTATTGCCTATCACTTCACTGAGTCTCTTGGACTATAAGTACTTGATTCAATCACAGAATAGAAAGTATCAACAACTGCTTCATACACATTATCTGAAAAGTTCCAGTAAAGTGTTCTTGCACTTGCATTATTAATGATGGTCATTCAAGGCGTTAGCAATGTTTTCATCTTTCCACAGAAAGAAGTCAATACAAGGTTAAGACACTAAGGTAAAATGTGAGTCGAGTGAGATTTCAATCACTGAACACAAAGCATGTTTAGATGCATAATTTTTTTGAATTCAAGTGACAGTCGAGCAAAACAGAAGCGTAAGAGTATCTAGTTCAGTAGCATAGTTACCTTCTTCCGGTACTCCTTTTTCAAAATTGCCGCATCAATCCGCTTGTGACGTGGAAACCCAAGAGCTTCATAATGATCAATACTTGTTAAGATCCTCCTCATCTCATCAACTGAACTCGTGTCTTCTCTAACTACCTTTCTAGTAGAAGATTCTGGTTGGTTACTAACAACTGATGAAACACCAGCTGGCTTACTGGAAGATTTACATGAATGCACCTTTTCAGATGCATCAGTTGGCATGGAGAAGTCACAATCTGGAGAGAACCCATCCTCTTGAACTGTTTCGGGATCTTTCTGCTCCTCCACAGGGACAGACTCACTGATATTATCACAACATTGCAGTAACAGATTCAATATGTCATTTGAGAAAAATGTGAGGTGTACTGACAGAAAAACACCATGCCACCCCACTCGAACTTGGACCATATAGATAGCATATATAGCCGCCATTAGAACCACCAACCTAGCATGATTGAGTGAAAACAAATAACCTGCATTTACATAGTGGAAGGGGTTAGAACTTCCCATGTGCTAACTGGGACTCCAGAAACTAACAGAATTTCAAAGAAAGTTATAAAGAATTTCATTGCAGTGATTCAGTATATGCAAGAAAGAAAGATTGCTCTACGAAAATGCAATCTTAGCACAGGAAGGTCGCATTTAGATCCCAGAAGAGAATTTCAGTTCACATGAAAACAATCATGTAAGTAGAATAAGAAAATTTCATCAAAACAAAGAACACCACCTAACAGTGTCAGTCATCTGCAAGAGCTTATGGCCCTTATCTTCTCGTTTCCTACAACTCGGAAGTAATTCCACTCTATGTTCAACTAAAAGCTACTGCCCACCCCAAGTTATCTGCACTTCATTCAATCTCGCATCCTTGCCCAACAAAAAGGAAAATCGGCCAATATCATAATTCAGAGATCAGAAATCTAGCCAGGTAGGGAGAAACTGATTATCCTAGAAACATGGTTCTGCGGGTCTTTTCCATGATTATCCTAGAAACTGATTATCCTACAGAATCATAACACGTGTTATATGATAAATGAATGACTGATTCTCCTCAACAATCCATATCATTACGCTCTAATTGTTATTAGGCATGAAAATTCCTGAAAACTAAATCACCACGCAGAATGCGATCTATCATAAGATAAAATTACAAACACACTAAGATTTACTGTAATCAATAACCCTTGCAGAACACAAATTAGAAATAATATGAAATAGGGCAAAAGGTTGTTACTGCAAAAGCATGCATAAATTCAGTACTATAGAAACCAGGAATCAAACATGCTGGCATTGTAACTCATCAACATAGGCATCAAAATCATGATGTGAAAAGAAACCATACCTCCAACTATAAACAAGGTTCCTGTTATCCAAAAGTTAGCATACATCCATAGAGTTAATATAGCAACTAGTCCTACGATAAAAAGCCCAGGGGTATAACCCAAGTATTGAACAGCAACTCCTGCAGCTCCCTGGAGAAGAACACAAATAGTTATCAGCTCAAATGCAACAAGCTTACACATACAGACAGTAGAATACTGACATGAGACTAAGATCAGAATACAAAGCAGTGCAGACTAGAAACACGACAGAAATGGAACAACTTAAGGCTTTGCGCCGTAAGATGTGCATAACAAGGTAAGGAGGAAAACCCCGTATAGGGATAAGTTCCATCTAATCAACGAAGGATGTGAATTAGGCTTTCTTACATATTTTCCTCTATCCATAGACACCACAAATCTCCAAGTACTAAGTACAAAGCTTCAGCCATGCATGTCAAAACACTGAATCGACCAAACAGATTTATGTGAGATGTGAATGATGGTCATCTCTAGTTCTCTACCTCGAAGAAAGATCACATTGAGAATCACAGAACAAGAGATGAAAGGCCTAGCACCTAACCCTGACAAATGCAAACGCTGACTCTCTTTCCACGGACCAACAGTCCTACTACTAGTAACTTATCCACAATAAAAAGATGTTCTTGACAATGAACATGCCCAACTTCATAGATGCTCATTTGCTACAAGTTCAACACTTCATCATCATGGGAAAGCTGAGAAAAAGACTGGAAAAGGAAGGGCCATACCATGCTAACCAGTACGTAAATCAAGCATGATATTGATGTGAGACTAAGAAAGCAACTCCACATAATAAGAAGCAGAGCTGCCGAGCCCAGTTGCAGAACCGATAGGAAACCCTTGACAAAGCATTCTCTCCAATATATCAACAAGAAAATTATCAACTTCCCAAATCTGGCAAACCCGCCACACACCGTCGGCCAATGTCGGTCTATAAGGACACCAGCCCTCTCTCTCACACACCCTGCTGCAGTTCTGACCCGCGAGCAAGTGTGCTTCTGCATTTGCAGCCACTGCCATGCTTGCTTAAACAGCCCAATATCCTCCATTAGACACTAAAGCCCCCAGATTCCTCGAATCATAGAAATACCCAGATCCCAGAGATCAATTTATCATCGATGTCCGCCGATACAAGCCCGAAACACCTTCCACATCTCGCCAGGCTGTGGAGGAGGTAAAAAGAAACCGTGAGCCCGAAGCAGCAGTAGGGGAAATCAGGGAAGATGAGGAATGAACAGGATCACGTTCAACGCGAATCGCTTCACAAGAAAGCTTCCCAATAAAACCCCAAAAAAGCAGGACAATATCCATCCCCCTTTGTTTTCAGCAAGTTGTCTTTGTCTCTATAGAAAAGCAAAATAAAACAAAAGGGAAACACTCGAAAAAAGAGAAAACCCACCATAGAGGAGCCGGGAAGCTCGCGGCTGCTGCAGTGTGCTATTGGGTCTTTCGATTCTCAGAGAACTTACTTGCTCAGAAATGGCGATGTGTAAGCAGCAGTAGCAGTTAGAGTAACAGTTGATTAGCGTACATTTATCCCAAATGCAAGGGGTGGGGGAATTCGTGCAATGAGCTGCGTGAGCAATGGAATCGTAGACGTAATCCAGGAGTGAAACCTACTACTGGCAAGCTTTCCACGCTATCACAGAGAGCTCGTGAGAGAAAAAAGGAAAGGAGAGACCTTGAAAAAGATTTCAAAAAGTGGATTTAAAGGGGAAGGTGGGAGGAGGACGACGAAGGTAGAGGAGAAGAAGAGACAGAAATACATCATAAAATAATCCCAAGAAAGAAAAAAAGTAAAATAATTTGGAAGGAATTCTTTTGATCTCATGTCATGGACTCGTGGGCTCGTGGCCCATGGCAGAAGGCAATTTTACCTTATAGTACCTGATCTTCCTGAATTGATCAACTACAGTCTCATATTTTTACAATATTATTCAGCTTAGGAGACTAAATTAGTAAATTTGCAAGAGGGAAACATGATGGTCAAGGTTACAACATGGAGGCAAAAGTCGCAAGGAATCTTCACAGGAGTGGTACGTGTGATTTAATTTAAATATCATATTGTCAAATGTCTTCGTTTGAATCGTGTTGTTAGGGACTAGATACTATAACAACACCCTTTGTGTTGTTATTGTAACAACACTAGCCTCCAACCAATAGGAAGCTAGGATTATGATGACTTTTTATAAGATGAGTTGACCTAGTGTAAAATCAAAACAGGGGTATAATTGTCATTATGAAAAATATGTTTAAATAATAATAAAAAAATAAAAAATAAACCAAAATTTTGGTCGCCGGAATTCGGCCACCTGTCGCCGGAATCTGGTCGACGGTCACCGGAATATGCTTTTTTGTCGCCGGAATATGCTATTTTTCGCCGGAATATGCTTACCGGCGTCGAAATATGCTCACCGTGGTCGGAATATGCTTATCGGCGTCGGAATCTGGTCATCGGGGCCGGAATATGCTTATCGGCGCCGGAATCTACTCACTGACGGTCACCGGAGTTCGGTCAACGGTCTTCGTTGACCGGTCAACGGTCTTCGTTGACCGGTCAACGACCGCCGGATGTTATGGTCTGCATTGTGAGATTTATGGTTTGGTTTCTCATATTTTTGTATGCCTTTTGTGGTTTGCATTAAGAAGTTTCTGGTTTGCTTTATCGTGTTTGTGGTTTGCATTGTGAGGTTTCTGGTTTGCTTTCGAAAACTTTGTGGTTTGCATTAGAAGGTTTCTGGTTTGTTTTAGGGGATTTGTGGTATGCATTAGGAGGTTTCTGGTTTGTTTTTGTGGTTTGCTTTAACGTGTTTGTGGTTTGAATTATGAGGTTTCTGGTGTGTTTTTTAAAATTCTGTGGTTTGCTTTGTGAGGTTTCTGGTTTGTTTTAATATATTTTTGGTCTGCATTAGGACGTTTCTGGTTTGTTTTTGTGGTTTACTTTACGGTGTTTATGGTTTGCATTATGAGTTTTCTGGTGTGCTTTCAAAATATTTGTGGTTTGGTTTGTGGTGTTTCTGGTTTGTTTTAGGGAATTTGTGGCATGCATTGGGAGGTTTTTGGTATGTTTTTTTATGGTTTGTTTTACCGTGTTTGTAGTTTGTTTTATGAAGTTTCTGGTGTGCTTTGTGGTGTTTTTGGTTTGTTTTAGGAGAGTTATGGTTTGTATAATAAGGTTTTTGGTGCGATTTAAAAATATTTATGGCTCACTTTGTGGTGTTTCCGTTTTGATTCACGAGACTTATATTCTACATTAGGATGCTTCTGATACATCATAAAACAAAAAAAAATTGATAAACTTTAGGAACCACGCCTCCGACGATATGAACGGCGCCACGAACAGACATTCCAGCGCCATCCTCGCCTCCGCCAGCTCCGGGAAATTCAGCTCAATTGACTCCAACAAGGACCTGTAATAGACCATGTTATCTTCAAAAAGGATCCGAACCCAGAGCAACCCTTCAAATGCTCCCAAGCTTCCCCGTCTCCCCGAGTCACCATCCCTCTCCCCGACTCGGCCACCAACTCGTTCGCCGTCGTCAGGAATTCCTCCACCAATTTCCTGCTCCTCACCCTCCTCATGGGCGGAAGCCCCACCATACAATTGAACACGCGCCATTTATTCTTACGTGGTTGATAAGACCTTTGAATGGCCTATGTGATATCCAACCTCTCCTCCCAGCTCACAGTTACGAGCTTGCGCAACCATTTTTGCCACAGCAACAACAGTAAATCTCCTCGGCTGTGTGCATAGAACAGGAGCCATGTCTTGCTCCAGGAGAAACTGCGGAACCTGAGAGCTCTTCCCTAGTAAGACAAAAGGTAAAACAGAGCAGTATCAGTTCTCTAAGAGGAACAAGAAACTTACGCGGCCATTGCCCAAGGCATTGTGTGTTTAGCTTCGCAGCCGAGGGTTAGCAAACTCATAGAAGAAACTAACAGGTAAAACTTCCGTTAATTCCTAGAAATGAGAACTTCAGTATATACGGCAGGTGATGTAAACTGATAACTGATCAGCATATAGCCTACCAATTTTCTCGAGAAAATTTTCTCAACATTGTTACTTTCTGTCAATGTAGTCGATAAACAATTAGCGGCAACGTTGAAAATGAAAGACGGAAGAAAATTATCGGATTCTCTTCTCCACTTTCAACCAGAAATGAACAAACAAGCAGAACAAGATGCGCTCGCGCGCTTTGCTCCCCTGATTCCCCCTGCCAAATCTTCGATTTGGGTTGATTCGATGATCGCGTTCGACCCGACCCGGCAAGAATGGTCCGCCTCTTCACCTCCTCCAGGTTCCACATCGCCGGCGCCCAATCGGAGTCCTGATCCGTTCCCGTGGCTTGCGATTCCCAATCTACGACGGTCAGATTGACCTTCTTCCCGAGGCGAGCCAGAGCCTCGATCACCGGCGGCCACTGGTGACTGGACGCCTTCCCCGACGTCGAAATCGACGATGTGGACGGTCTCGGCGTCTGCCGGAATCGACTCGACCATGGCCGAATTGGCGGCGAAGTGAGCGAATCGGCCGTAAGGGAAGATCTGGTAGAAAGCCCTGAATTCGGGAAAGGAAAAATCACGGCACGGAGATGGATTAAATATTTTTTTTTATTTTTTTATGTTAAATTACCCTATTACCCTTAATGAATTCTGTTGTTACCATAACAACAAAGGAGCTGTTGTTATACTATCTGCTCCCGTGTTGTTAACCTTTGTCCAGAGAAGTTAAGGTGTGTATTCACAGGAGTCGTGTGGTTTAATTCAAATCACATCTTATCAAATATCCTCTTTTGACCTGTGTTGTTAACTTTGCCCAAAGAATTTAAGATGCATTTGCGTACATGCTCAAACTATATAATAGAAAAATCTCCCACCCGAAAAAAATTACCTGTATCCTTGTTAAGTAAAACATAAACCTAATTTCTTTTGTTCCTTCGTTGTTCCTCTCGAAATTTATCATAAAGATAACATAGATTAATCTAGTTGCTTGTTAAATATGCGAGGAACGATTTAGTTTGTCATTAATTTTTCACCAGCTACAACGGATTATTGATAACAATTTGCGAATCAACTTTTTATTGACTGTTAAACAGTAATAATGTTTTGCTTTCACAATTTACAACATTTTCCCACCTCGTAATTTTTTACAATAGTACGTTGTTCCACAAAAAATGGGATCAGCCAGCTGAGAACAGAAGGATGATATAACGATATCGATCGATATGCTCCCACGCACCCATATCCAGAAACACAATAACACCATATCCAGAAAAAGAATGTGAACGAATTTTCATTTTTGTAATGAACTCAACTCTACAAATTCCCCCAAACACTTACAATTTTGGCTTGGTTTCTAAAAAATTCACGGTGTAGTTTCCATCCTGACTTCTTTTCCTTCTTTACGTTGTTTCTTCCCCACTCTTCTTTTCCTTCTTTACGTTGTTTCAGTCGAAAATGGCTTACCTAAATCTTGTACCCATCTCCAACTTCCAACAAGCACCAAAACCAGTAACAAAAACAAAAAGACATAACCCACCAAGAAGAACAGAAAAAAATGAAAAAATCGACCACCTCCCGCCTGAAAATTCCTGCACAAATCTCATCAAAACAATCCCCTCCCTCCCTGTACACCTGCTGCCTCACCGGACTGTACTTTGCTTCCTTGACTTCCACGTCAGATTCGAACTGGCAGGCCGAAGTTCTGGTAAGTTCGAATCTCCCCTCTCAGGCCAGCAGTAACAATCACCATCCCGTAAGCTGCTGACATGTTCTGGTTGATCAGCCCGTTGCTCACGTCCACGCTGGTTCGAGGGCTCCGTGCCCTAGCAGCAGCTGCATTCAGCTTCTCCTCTGGCCAAGTAGCCGATATCCTGTCGAAGAAGTAACCGTTCGTGGCGCTGGAGATGATTCCGTTCAGTGGGCTGCTGGTGGTGGCAGCGGCGCCACCACCAGGCAGTGACTGGGAGCGATCGTCGCTCCTACTGCTTGGTTCCTCCACGGGTGTTGGAGGATGGTTGTTGGCGAGGGAGGTGGGGATGTCTTCGAGATGGATATCGACGCCGGGTGTTGCTAGGTGTCCTCCTCCTCCCCAGGTGTCGTCGGAGCTGGCTGCTCCGGGCCAAGGGATGGCTACAGAGACATCTTGGCAGTGGAAATGCTCGTACGACCGTGTGACGGTGACGCCTTTGCTCCTGGTCAGCCGCGAATCTGCCTCGTGCTTCCATACGTAGACGTACGAGTCCTCGCTCGCTGAGACGACGAACTTGCCGTTTGCTGCGAGGGAGGCTGAGATTTGACTGTTTGTATTCCGAAACCCTGCAAGCAATTTGAGTCTCAAAATCAATAATTAGAGTGTGCCACAAGAAAAATGGCCACCTATTTAGCCAACTATCACCTCCGTTAAAACAAGACTCGTCTAATCAAAAGTTCAAATGCCTTTGAGATTCAGTCATTTCCATCGGCGAGCTGACTAAGGATTAATATATTTTCACCACCTGGTCTAGCATAATAGGAGAACTAAAAATTATCGAGCCAACATAGGTTCAAAACTCAAATTGAACATTACCTATTGAACAAAACAAATATAGAAAAAAGAACCATGATCACACATCAGTTGGTCCATATCATACTCACAAAGGTCTCTGAACCATTTATTTACCTTTGAACTTGTGAACCAAATCAGTGCGATCAACGACTCGTATCCGAGAATCTGCTGAGGTGATGAGCACTTCAGATGAGCTTCCCGGCAAAAACTATTCAAAACAAACAAACCACAAATCAGTGGTAGGAATCTGAAGATTACTGGTTCTGACTTGCAGAAATCAGGTTGCAATGATGCACAAAGACTCGAACTAAAGAAGAACATAACAAGAGGAAATCAGCCGGTAAAAGAACAATGCCCCTCCATCTGGTCAACTTGCCATCAACCGAGGAGTTACATAGAAGGGTAAACATTACCTGGAACCCAGTAATTTTCTTCAGGTGAGATTTCTTCTTTTTGTTTTGTAGATTGACTTGAGATTTTTGCTGCAACTTATTCTCTGAAATGGAAGGCCATATAAGTATTAGCAGTTAGCAGAACCCAACTGTCAACAAGATAGTAATTAAATCGATTTGTACCAGATGTATTGTAGAGCCGACAGCCTCCCTTATACGAACCAACAAGTGCACCCTTCACATGCAAAGAGGAACTTTCCATTTAGAATCCCGAAAGATGTTAAAATCTGGACAAGGTATACATTACTTCTGGCCCTACCTGACCATCTGGAGTGTAGCAAGCTGCAGTGACGATCTCATGTACATCATTCCAGTCAACAACTTGACGATCGGGAATACTCCATATGCGAACCTTTGAATCTAGTGACCCACTAATGAAGTAGCTATCATCAACCGGATTGAATTGGATGCAAGTAACTGGCAATTGAAAATCCAGAGTAGCATAACATGAGACATGGCTAATAAGTTCATTCAAAGAAAGGAAAGGGTTCCAAAATGTAACAAAATCAAAATATTCCTTCCTTGGTTTTAGCTTCTACATGACAACTATATTCAAAAGCCCATTCCTAATCACTTTACACCATTATCACTCTAACAGAAAATGGTAAACTTCAACCCTTATTTGTTTGGGTAGAACTTAAAGCCACCTCAAACCTAGAATAAGTTAGCATCAAAGGTGTATAAAATCTGTATACCCATCTTTATGACGAAGGAGAAATAAATATTACCATAGTCACTGTGTGAGAATATCTTCAAACAAGTCTTGCTAGACAAGTGCCAGAGGCGCACCGTTTTGTCCATTGAAGAAGAAAGCAGGTGCTGGAGTCCAGTAAACAGAACTATATCAGCATCCTTCAGAAGAATCTATTATATCATTCAGTCCTAAACTTAGAAATTCAAGTTCACAGTAGCACAGACGTGTTAACTGGTCTTAACTTTACATAGAACAGAAGTATCAAAGATGACTGATTTTAACGCAGTATCCGTAAGAATTATCTCTTAGAAACAAACTTATCCTGGATACACACAAAACACTATAATAGATGTTCACAATGTATTCAAATGAGCGCTGCCATGAATCTATGGCATAGCTAGGGAGTAGAAGCAAAACCACGGTTCTTGACCATATGAAACCAGAGAAGAGATAGCCAAGTAAGATATTGAATGAAAAATGATAAGATGTGGCTGCTAGAAGAGAACAAGCAAGTTTCATTTCATGGAGTAGTTACCAACCTGAGACTTGGACCATGATAAGTCGAGGACATCACCAAGATGCCCTTCAAATGTGCAAAAAGGTTTATCTGAAAGTGCAAACACAGTTTCGGGAACGATGATGTGTTCCAAGCTCACAGATTTCCTGCTTATAGATGACCTCGCTCTTCTCCTCCTTTCATTATGACCATCAGCAGAAGTTGACAAGAACATAGGTTCAGGAGACCCATTTACTGTTACTAAGAGATTAAAGTTCGCATCCTCTGGCTTTTCAAGCAACAACTCTCCTTTCCTTTCTGTTTCCACCACCTGCCAAACATGGATCACACAGTCCTCACCTGCACTTGCCAAATATCTACCATCCAAACTAAACTTAATAGCCCAAATTGAGCCAGTATGCCCCTGAATCTCCTGCGTCTTGTAAAGCGCAGTCAGATCTTTAAATGACTTGCCATATTGCTTTACTCGCACTCTTTCTGGTCCGTGAAATGAAGCATCCTGGCTATCATCTGTAGCAGAACTCGACCTCCTCCCTCCTCTCTCCGATCCCGTATCCTTCTCATCGCTACTCCTCCTCTCCTTATGACCTTTCACACTGCTTGCCACGTTTTTTATACTTCTGAACCAACTGCTCTTCTTCTTCGGCTTCGACCCTCCAGCTCCAATGCCACCATTGGCACCAGGATCATGATTTTCCCTACCACCATCCTCAACATTCTGCCTCCTCATTAGCTCTTGCACGATTGGTGAATGACCCACCGTCATTTCGAATTCCTCCATTGTCAACTGCCTCCCAGTCCCCACTTCTTTCAACCTGTTGCACGCCCCATCTTCCCTGACTTCGTTAACGACAAACTCTTTCCCGGTATCAAGATTCTTAATCGTACAGGCCTGCGTTACCTCTGCCGATCCACTATCATTCCCATTACCATCCAATCCCTCCATGAGCTCCGCAATGCTCGTGTTCGACCAGCTCCTATTCAAATCCACACTCCTGCCATGTTTACCAGAAGGGGGCTTACTAGGGGAAACATCAGAATGCTGCGGGGAACAAAGATTCGCGTTCCTTGCGCCCCCACCAACGACAAATCCATTCTTCTTCTTCTTACCATTGGCAACTACTAATGTCTTGTCATTGTGATTGTTGTTGTTGTTACAGCTATTTACATCAATCAAATCGTCGGAAAGAATCGTTGAAGCAGAATAAACAGACACCAAAGACGAATACGAAGAACATGAGGAAAAGGAGGAGCAGGAATTGAAATCATCATTACAAGTTGTGTCACCGCCGTCACTGTCACCATCTCGGCGATCCGCACCACCGTCAGATTTCGACCGGGACACCCCAGCATTCCTGGAAGCCAAGCGGCGGGGCGGGAAATGATCGAAGTTCAAATCAACACACCTTTCGTCGGGCTGGCGGCGGGACAGGGAGGAAGAAGACTCCTCGGAAGAGAGCCCCATCTGGCTGAAGAGCCGGTGGCGGCGCTCGGACACGGACGACGGCTCGGAGATCCAGACGTCGTAGTTGGAAGACGAGAAGCCGAATCGAGATTTGGTGGCGGAATTGCTGGTGGAGAAGGAAGGGATGGGAGGGTCGGGATCGGAGTCGGAATTGGAAGTGGAGCAGGAGCAGGAGCAGGAAGAGGAAGCAATGCGATCCAGCGACTCGTAGAACCGCTCGCCTTCCTCATCGTCATCCTCGCAACCACCACCACCGCCGCCGCCGCCGCCGCCGAGGGATTCCTTGCTGATTCTGCTGTTCCCTCTGCCGTCGCGTTCTACATTCATCGCCTAGTCTCCTCCTCTCTCGGCGGCGGGCGGCGGGAGTCGAGACTTGAGAGAGTCATCTAGCTCAATCCTCCGGGCATTTCGGTTTCACTCCGCCTTCCGAAATCGAAATCCCGAGAATCTTGCTTTCCGGGGGTGGAAGATTCCTTGTGAGAGGAGATCGGAGAGAAGAGGGAGCAAAGGGAACGGAGCCCTATGCTGAAAGAAGGGGAGATTATAGATAATGGCGTCGCTGGCTGCTGCCGGTGGAGGAAGGAAGGAAGGATGGCGAGAGAGAGAGAGAGAGAGGGATCGTGTGTGGGAGTCTGGTCTGTTCTTGTTTTCTTTTTATTTATTTATTTATTACCAATTATTTTATTTTATTTTATTTTGCTTTTGGGGCTGGTTCTGTCTTAACTATGATTGATTCTTGGGACGTTGCCGGCTTTACCTTGTTTCCTTGTTTCTCTTTTCTTGGCCCTCTTGTTCTTCTTTCCTCTTTTTTTTTTCTCCGAGCTGTGAATCTGCCATGGATGGGGGCTCTGTTTCTTTTACCTTTCCCTGGCCATTACTGAAGAAAGGTGGAAAAGGGGTAAACAATGAAGAGATAAGGAAGTAATGTTGGTTTCTCCCCTTTCGGTTAGTTAAAAATTCACGTTTCAGAATGGGGAAAAGTGCTCAAGTAAACCAAGTTACTTCCAGGGTCATGGTTTCTTCCTCTTTTGTTCTGTATCGTACTCGTTTTCACGTGGCTCGTTACGACTTTTAGAAATCAAAACTAATTGGAATTCAGAGGAGAGTCATCGACGTGATTACTAGAGTACATTTATTGCATACTTTTGACCGTCTACAGATGTCTTGTTATATTTTCTTGTTGGTTGTGATGGAAAAGTTAACGGGACGTATTCGACAGGAAAAAAATGAAAGTTATAACTCTGTGTGTAGGATATAAGTTACGATTCTAATCGCCTTGATCCATATTGAGTTTTAACACGTATGACATCTTTCATGACTAGGAGACGAGATTTTGGATTACAAAGCTATAGAAGAAGAAGGATGGTTGCGGCTGACACTAAGACCATCATTTCGTGGCCCATGGGCCTGGGCTTATTGCCAGCAGAGCTAGAATCATGAGAAAGCCCGCTCAATTTAATTAAGCTCATCATTGGTGGCCTACATAATTAACATCATATCAGGAAAATAATTATGGATCATTTATTTATTTCCAGAAGAAAAACCTGAGTTAATTTATTGTTAAATATAACGTGAGGCCCATACAAAAGGTAAGTAACTAATTCAAACGTGAAACCCAATTAAGGAGTCAACACGGAACGGCGTCATTTTAATAATTTCTTAATGGGGAACGTGCGCTTCACTACTTATTCATAGGATACAGCTGGACGACCACATGTGAAAAAAACGACACCGTATAGAAACTGTACGCCGGTTGGAGTTTAGAGCGGAGTATAGGCTCCCAAGTCGCCGCCGCAGCCATCGCCGGCACCGGCGCCTTCCTCCGTCTCCGACCACCAGACGTTCGTCTTAGAAGCGAAGCTGGAGATCATAATCAGAATCGCTCCACTCTGGAAAACCCCAGATCTCAGAGTCTCGCAGTGAGGATCTCCCGCCATGTACAAGAACCTGTATTTGGTCCTCTGTGCGTTCTTCACTGAACCCGCCAGCAAACAGGCCTCCGCCCCCAAAAATGCAATCCTGCGTGAGAATCGATTTAAGTTTTTTCTAATTCTAACCCGATGGATTGTTTATCATCAAACAAGATCCAATTTATCACAACTCACCAGCAGATCGCGGCGGAAATGGCTGCACAGCAGCGGCGCTTGTTGTCGGAAGCCTTTCCGGAGAGGAAGAAGCAGGTGAGGAATTGACCGGCGAGTAGCAAGCCGAAGGCGGCGGATCCCAAGATCGTCGCGATGTTGGAATCGTAGACGCAGTGGGTGTAGTCGCAATTGGTGTCAACCACAACCGTAGCCTGAAATTTTGATTCAAATTGAAAGAGTTAAAAAAAAAAAACAAATTGAAGTCAAGATCGTTGCTGAGAGTTGGGGGGAGATAAAAGACGATTGGAGAAGGGAAGGCGGCGATTACCCGACTTCGGGTCTGCTCAGCCGTCAGAGCGAGCAGGAAAGAAACGAATTCGAGAGCAAGCACCGCCATGAACAGCATCGTGGACGCCATTATCTGATTTTTTCCTGTGTAGTGGACTCGATGATGATTGTGTACTAATATCGATCCGTTCTTCTTTCGTCTGATGCAGAACTGCAGAAGCAATATACGCCGTTGACTTTTCAACAACCGACAACCCCCGCTGATGGATGAATCATCGGTCAACCATTCTATATTTCTATTTGTTTGGGTAGGGCTCCGAGCTTTGCTATAGGTCTGGTTCGGTTTGTTAAAATCGATTCTAGTTTGACACACGAATTTAGTAGGTAAGTTTGGATTTGCCTCGTTTCCAAAAACAAAAGCTCGAGTTCGACTTGTCAATGAGTTTAGCGACCTAAAATCGAGTTCGGCTAATAAAATGTCGATTGTAATTCAACCTCCAGCACGATTTTGACTTAAATCATATTATAATAAAGTCCTTCGAAAGAGAAGGTTAAACGTTACAAACCTCAAAGTCATAATTTCTTTTTTGAAGAATGATGAGAATATTATAAGAAACTAACCAATCCATGAAAGTACAAAGGTAAAAAATAAAAAGTCAGCAGCTCAACCATTAGTAGAGCAAGCAAGCAATGAAAAAAACAAAACAAAACAAAAAAAATTAGGGTTAATATCTTATTTTGGCCCGAACTATGACCATATAATCAACTTTGGCCCGTGGTTTCAAAAATTAACATCATGGCCTCAACTATGCAGCATATAGACTCAATTGGCCCGACACATAGTTTGACCGTCAATTTGGACGGTCAACTCCATTGACCGTTAGTCAACATGCCATGGCATTGCCTAGTTAGCATAAAAATCATTAAAAAATTCAAATTCAAATTATTTTTCTAATTTCTATTATTTATCATTTTCCAATTAACCAAAAAATAAAATTCTAAAAATATAAAGCAATTTTTTTGGGATATTTGAAAATGATAAATTAACCAAAATTATCAAATTAAATTTTATAAATTTAAAAATTATTATATAAATTATATTTTTTGGGAAGTTTTAAAAATATAAAATAATTTGATAATTTTTGGTTAGTTTATAAAATTTATCATTATCAAATTATCCAAAAAATAAAAAATAAATTTATTTTATGTTTTTTATAATTTATTTTTGGTTAATTTGATAATAAATAATTTTTTAATGACTTTTAGGCTGACTAGGCAATGACATGGCGTGTTGACTAACGGTCAACGGAGTTGACCGTCCAAATTGACGGTCAAACTATGTGTCGGGCCAATTGAGTCTATATGCTGCATAGTTGAGGCCAGGATGTTAATTTCTGAAACCACGGGCCAAAGTTGATTATATGGGCATAGTTCGGGCCAAAATAAGGTATTAACCCAAAAAATAAGCAAAAGAAAGAAAAAAAAAACAACCAACTCGAGAATAAAAAGAAGAAAGAACGTGAGGGTCAAATGAGGTGCTTCGTCCCGATCGCCATCCATTGGTGGAAGCGTCTATCTGAGATGCGACTAAGAGCTCGTAACCATCGTCCAACTATAAGAACAATCTTCTGTCCAATCTCTTTTGGGGAGGACTCCACATCCCTGAAAATCCTATTATTTCTCTCCAACCAGATGTACCAACACACTGCATGGGGCAATAACTTGATGCAGTCTCTGAACCCTCAAAGTCATAATTTCGTCTCCTTGACTCTGAAAAGCCCATAATTTGACTTCCAAACAATTATTCCCTTCAACCTCGCACAATATTTTCACCCCTACTTTTCAAACCACGAGCTGATTTCCAGTGATTTTGAATATACGTTTAGGTTAGACAGCCTAACCTAAGTTGGTGAAACATCAGTTTCTCATCATAGTTCCAGCTTTCCCCACCACCAGCACGCTCACGAGAAAACACTTGCTAAAGGAAGAAAGGCATTTGCAGAAGAACACAAACTCATCAGTTATTTGCAAATTACTACAACACAGACCAGAAAGAATTGTGGACATGGCCATGGAGGAGAAACAAATCATGAACATGAGACTTAAAAATACACAACCTACCAACAACTACATCAAGAGCGTTCTGATACACATATCAATTCAATCTGAAAGCCCATATCACAAGTCTGTGGAAGCAGTCATATATGTAAACAGTATATATTTAAAGGCTAGACTCATTTGTAGGTACCCATCCCAACTCCAGTTTCTCTGCCATACTGGTTGGAGCCACCACCTCTGGCCTTGGAGTATGAAACATAGTAGAACTCGGAGACGATGGCTGTGAACAGGGTGAAAGCTGCTCCAGCCGCGAAAACTCCCTTCCTCAGGGTCTGGCAAGTCGGTGGGTCGGCACCAAAGATAGCCCTGTTGCTCCTGTACTTGGTGTGGTAGGCGTTCCTCACCGAACCCGCCAGCAAGCAGGCCTCCGCCACAAGGAAGAACAACCTGAGAAAGGAAGAATACAATTTGCAAAGTGTTTTCAAGCAACGTTCAATAGAATAAATGGATTTTCCTTATGTTTTGCAGCTTAAGGGATAGGTGGTGAACACACCAGCAGATTAGGAAGAGCATGACTGCACAGGCCCTGGAGCCACTAGGGTTCATGGCCCTCCCACAGCAGAAACATTTGCTTGCTACCATTATCAGGACTTGGCTGGCCAAAAGGAACAAGAATGCTCCCACGCCAAAACCGGTTGCGATGTCAGAGTCATATACACAGTAGTTGTAGTCCTTCTCTTGATCTGCTGTGATTTTAGCCTATAATCAAACCCACCAACAGCTTGTTAATACCTCAACACTGGTTAGAGAGTATGCTTCCAGTTATTTGACGTTAAAAGCCTATACCAATCAACAACACAGCATTCCTGGCATTCAGATCGATCAACTTGGCTGTTTGTCTAAGTTAAGCAACTGGTTCCTAAAGTTTTACTTTTGACACCAGGCAAACGAATCCAAGTAACAAAAGTTTGACAACGTATTTCCATGGCTGGAGAACAAAGGAGGGAATCCCCTTCCTTAGATTCGTTAGATATGACAGTTGACTAACAATTGGCCAGCTAGACAAACTGATTCTAATGGGCAATGTCAATCACTAGTCGACCTTACAGAAATCCTTGCCATGGACACGGATGTCAGAGATCAAGACACGAGTTCCATTCTAAGAATCACGGGTTCATTTGCCAGATGCAGAGATCATGAGTACAGATCTGGTGTTTCAGGCCGCAGATCAGGCAATCTATTTTCTTCCATAGAGCCCCCAAATTTACTTGCCATCTGTTGCACTGAAAAGGCCGAAAACACACAAAATCCCTCGAGATCTGAGTGTCCAATGACCACCCATTGTTACCAAGAAAAATCAGGCAAAGTTCGACTACAACTCATCAATCATCAATGCAGAGGGCAAAAAGAACAACGAAACCTAGAAAAAAGAGCTGAAAGGGTAATAAGGTTTCACTTCACCAACCTGCAAAAGGGGAAAACATTAACTTCCTAAATTTCTACGGTTTCTGGAACCACGGAGCGAAACTTTCAGCTCCAAAACACAAAGTTTTCACCTTTAGCTACGGGAACCGAAACCCAGATGCCATAAATGCATACATAACGCGTACAGGTAAAATGAAAGATCAAAATAGGGGAAAACAAGTTCAAAGGGTTCAGAAAGCGAGGGAGAAGGAAGCTCACAGTGGTTCGCCTCTGCTCAGCAGCTACAGCGAGGCCGAAGGCAATGAGATCAAAGATGAAGACGATGATCAACACAAGTTTAGAAGCCATCGATGCAGACGAGCGAGCGAGCTTCCTTCAGCAACCAACTCAAGATCTTGCTCGCTCTCTCTCTCCCTCTGAAACCCACCGACTCAACCCCCCCTTCTATAGAATACAGTAAAACCAACCTGCAGTTAAAAATACTGTCCAGCTGAAACAGAGGGATGGCAGGTGCAACGAACGATTTGTATATATTACACCAAAAAAAGATGAATACATAGAGTAAAACAGAAGAAAGATGGAAGAATTTATTCTTTCTTTTTCTACTCTTTCTTTCCCCTTCCGTTGGAAACTTCGTTTTGGTACTAAATTCTTGATAATTATTATTCACAGGACTCACCTAAATAGAGAAGGACGGTTTACCAATCAAGGAGCTAAGAGTGAAAATGGGGTATACAACTCACCTTCTGGGTTGTAAGCAGCAAGCTAGCACGGTAGCACTCACAATTCTGAATTCACAAACACACAATCTCAATAGTCAAATTCTTCAATGTATATCATGTTTGTCGTTTAGTATCTTCCAGCAAACAGAAGCGGCGGTGGAGGTGGGCACGTGGCCTTTGTTCCTCATTCCGATCCTGCAAGTCTGCAAAAACACCGCCGACAGCGGTGCGGTGATTGAAGGCCACATTTCATAGGCCTATTGGGCCGTATCTTATGGGCCTGTTTGGCATTTGATGTATCTTATACCCCTAAACCAAAAAGCCCAAAAAACTCAATACGTATCTCATGGGCCTGTTTGCCCTTTGAAAGAGGCAACGGGGTTCAGTAGACGTCGATTTTTCATATTTATTAATCTTCGCATCACGAATTTAAAATCCTAATTATTCTCGTAATCAAACTTATGTGAGATGTAACATGTCATATCAAAACCAATCAGTATGTGATCATCCATAACAAGAAATTATTCATTGTTGTTGTCGATGGTGAACACCGTTAATAGACACTCCAAATGTCAAATTGAGGTGGACATTGAAACTCAACCCTCACCGTCCACCAAACTCTTTATTCTTATCCCGGCCCCAATTTCGACGTTGGGCTTTCTGTCGAGGCCTATTGGGCTGAAACTAAGGCCCATCATTCTATTTTGTGACGGTAAGGCCCGTCAATTTGAGGTTACACAACACGACAAACTGTCAGACGCGTCGAATATAACGGGTCCGCTTCAAACCCACTGTAAAAAAGCTGCCACCAGGCAGGCAGAAATTAAACCACCGTCCGGCAGCCGGCGTCCGCCGACTTCTTTACTTTTGCTTTTTCTTAGCTGTCCACAGCTTCGGCTTAGCCGAGCGGAACGAAGAAGAAGAAGAAGCTTCCTTCCACTTGACCATTTCCGCGTCCATCCCATTGATTGTGTCTTAGCTCCAATGCTACCCAGTTGAGTTCTCCACCTGCATATAAATCTCCTCCATAACACTCCCCTTCTTCTTCACATTTGCCCAACAGAGAAGAAAACATAAACCACTCCATACTCTGTTCAAAACTCACCATGGCTTGCTTCTCTTCACTTTTTCTGCTTCTTGCCGTCGCCACAGTGCTTGTGGCTGCTTCAGCAGCTGCCAATTTCTACCAGGACTTCGATGTCACTTGGGGAGACGGCAGAGGCAAGATCCTCAACAATGGCGATCTCCTCACTCTTTCCCTCGACAAGGCTTCCGGCTCGGGATTCCAGTCCAAGAACGAGTATCTGTTCGGCAAGATTGATATGCAGCTCAAGCTCGTCCCTGGCAACTCTGCTGGAACTGTTACTGCATACTATGTAAGTAGCTGCTCTGTTTTCTTCTATACTAAATTCACTCTCTCTGCCACATCAATTCAATTTTGATTACGGGTGCTGACATTTATGTATAATTCGTTGCAGTTATCGTCGAAAGGAGCGAACTGGGATGAAATCGATTTCGAGTTCTTGGGGAATTTGAGCGGCGACCCGTACATCCTCCACACTAACGTCTTCAGCCAGGGGAAAGGAAACAGAGAGCAGCAGTTTCATCTGTGGTTCGACCCAGCTGCCGATTTCCACACCTACTCCATCCTCTGGAACCCGCAGCGCATCATGTAAGCCTAATCAGAGACAAAAACATCCATCAATTTCTCTGCAATTACTGTGAACGGGAGACTAATTTTGGTTGCTCTGTTTTTTTTTTTTTCCAGTTTCTCAGTCGACGGCACCCCGATCAGGGAGTTCAAGAACATGGAGAGCAACGGCATTCCTTTCCCAAAGAATCAGCCGATGAGGATTTACTCCAGCCTGTGGAACGCCGACGACTGGGCTACGAGGGGCGGGCTGGTGAAGACGGATTGGTCGAACGCTCCATTCACAGCCTCATACCGCGGCTTCAATGCCAATGCCTGCGTGTGGACCAACGGCAAATCTTCTTGCTCTGCAGCAGCGTCAACGACTCCGGATTCCTCTTCCGCCGAGTGGCTGTCGGAGGAGATGGACACCACGGGCCAAGAGAGGCTGAAATGGGCGCAGAAGAACTACATGATCTACAATTACTGCGCCGATAACAAGAGGTTTCCACAGGGGATTCCCCAGGAATGCAGCCTCTCTTGATAAACTAGACTGTTGTAAAGCTGTAACCTTTAGAGACAACCATTCTTTTAATTCTTTCCCCATTCCTTGTGTAATCATCCATTTTGCTTTGGATGCTCTGTGTTTTCTGGTGAAAAACGTTTGGAGAAGAAAAAAAAATATATTTCCGCTGCCTGGATTTAAACCCGGATTTCTAGGATTGAAATTGCCAATGTGCTACAGCGGATTTCGTTGAAAGAGTCACCTGGTTTTTTTATATTATCAGATGAATATAGCTTACTACTCCTTTGGCGCCACACAGCAACTAACTTGTTGAAGGTGATCTTCTGTTGCTGTCTTGCTGAACAACAAAAAGTACACTAACAAATTATTGTAGAAAAAGAATCGGTTTAGATAGAGATTAACAATGAACAAAATCATTGTAAAGGTGTTTACAGTGCATACATGAACAAATCTGAATGAAAATCAACATCACAACAATGCAACTCAAAATCGATGTCCCAAAACAAGCAAACAGGAAAACCCTTCCTGGAAGCAGAAACCTTTACACCATGAAAACTTATGACTTGGAGTAGAAGCTACTTAACTTACAACTTACAAAACAATTTTATCTTCAAACATGTCAGCGAAGCTCCAGACCTTATTTCCCAATAAGACCAATACAAAATCATCTATCACTCACTCTTCTATTTACGGTGTGGTTTTACTTCCTTTGCTCTTCTCATTTGGTGGATTGGAGAGGATATTGCCTGGATTTTATCGAGATCCTCCGCAACTGAGTTTCGCCATTCATTTCTTGATCGATCCTTGTAGTAGTTCCTACCCTTTCTTTGCGAAGAAGAGGAGCTTTCGGAACCCTTTTGCGCCTTTCGGAGAGGTTTCACCACTGTTCCATTTCTTTCTTGTGTGAGTTGGTTCTGGGTTTGCTTCATTAGGCGCGGGAGTGGATATCTCTATCTCGGAGAGCTGTGGCAAAGCTAGATGCACATTTCTCTTCTCATCCTCTTCTATATTAACAGCATACTGGTTCAGCTGTTTATCTGGTGACTCTGGCGTAGGATGTATCATGACTCCAGAAATATCCTCCATAAGCTCGAAGGAAGAAGCCTCTCCACCTTTGGCAAGAGCTGAGGTTGCTGGACTGTCACCCTTCAAGGGAGTTGTTTCTGCAGAAGGTTCAACTAGAATATTAGCATCATTGCATCCTTTTCCCTCCATTCCATTACTTAAACTCACAGTACTTCCTTCATTCTTCACTTCCGGTAATCTTTCCAACTCCTTGATCTCCCTCAAGGCAGCAGTGTCATTAGAAGGTGGAGTATCTTGTGCAGCAATTAATGATTCGGTTGATTTCTGTGCAGTGTTCTTCTTTTGCATGACATCAGATTTCGCAGGTTTTGCACTGGGCTTCTTATTATTATCATATCTAGCAGAACCCTTCTGCTGAAGGCCATTTGCTTTCGACATTGCACTTTTCGGTTTCGATTGAGTTGTCGATTCCACCTTTGGTGTCGTCCGAGCAGCAGCAAGGCGATCAATTGTAGAACTTCTGAAAACCGACTTCTTACCGTCTTGGCTTGAACTTGGAGACTGTATTTTGGGCTTCCCTTCTTTTAATGTTCCAGTCGAGTTTCTCCTAGATGCTGTCAGTGGACTATTACTGCTGCCAGAACTCCTCGCTGCAATTCTCTTCTGACGTTCGAGCTTTAATGCCTCCGCTCTTTTCCTACTCTCTTCTTCCTGCTTGTAAGCAGACAAAGAATTGTCAGAAAGATGCACAAGGTGAGCCATACAGTTCCATTTTCAATTCTCATGTTTGAAATGATTCTTAAAACTACGAAAATGAATTGTATTCTTTTTAATAAGATAATTGAACATGCGTCTTAAGGTAATGAAATTGGAAATTGCATTCCACTTTCTAGGCTATCCAAACATGTTATAAATTACACTAATAAAGTAAACAAGAAAGCAATAGTTTCATCTTCACTTACCCTCTCGGATTTACTCTTTGGAATAGTTGTTCTGCTTCCAAGAGGTGGTTTCTTAGTCCTCGATGGAATTTCCGATTTGCTTCTGCCAAGAGGTCCACTGCCAACTTTTGACTTACCATTAGTCTTCTTATTGACAGCAACAACTTCATCCTCAGTAGCACTTTTCTCCACAGGAGAGCTCTTTCTGTAGGTTTCAGCAGATAAAATGTCGTTTTCATAATCTATCTCTGGGGTCCAAGAAGGGATATTATGCTGATCAGCTGCCGAATCACGCCCAAGCACCATGAAAAGGTCATCTGGCTCACAGGAATTACCAAATCCTTCTGCTTTATCTAGAGTACCATTACCACATTGAGCAACTTCCGCCACATCTCCCACCATGCTTATGTCGGTTCTTAATACAGAATCCGAAGCTTCATTTCCAAATGATCGGGCTTGGATCATGAATGAATCATCAGCCATAACATCCTTGTTACTGTTTTTCTCAACTCGAATATGATCACCATCAAACAGGTTGATGTCCCCACTGGCGTTCTTGTTGACCATGTCCATCTGGTTTCCAGCAAACCAATCTCCTTCTTTCTGAACTTTGATTAATCGCGATTCGGAAGAGTAATCAGAAACTGCAGCTTGCAAGTGGATATTCTCTGATTTATCACTTTTTTTAGAAAATAACAGCTCATCATACGAGTCATCTCCCTTCTTGAGCAATAAGCCATGACCATTTGTACCACCTTCAAAGTTCTGGATCTGAGATTGAACATCCCTTGCAGTATCCCGGTTCCTAACAATGAAGGAATCATCTGCCAGCATTTCCTGCTTCCTTGCATTCTCAGATTCCATTTTAAATTCTGATGAGTCTGCATCATTGTCCTTCAAGAGAAGGCTTTGGAAGGCACCCCACTGGTCCTTTCCTTGCCCATCTAGATTCTTCGCATTCATGTTGGCGTTTTCTTGGTCAGAGGCATTATTGTTATGTGATTTCTTATGACGACGGGAAGAAGCTGACTTACTCCGTCTCTCCAAAGAACCTACAGCATCTTCCACCTGCTGCTTCAGAGCTTCTCCATCAATGAACTCATCATCTTCATCATCAGATGTTTCCCCAGTACCCTTTTCCCCATCTCTCTTGGAAGTAATGTAGTTAATGTTACGGATGACAACTGTTCTTCTTGAAGACTTCTTCTTGCCATGCTTCTTTCTCCGGACATTCTCCTCTGAGGACAGCTGTCTACCATTGTGTTCGTTGTCATCTGAATCGTTGTCCGAGCTAGAACCAGTGCCAGGGGAATCGTCTTCTCGGTTTGAATCTGCATGTGAAGAAGACTTCTTTCTGTTCCTCGAAGATGAAAAGTTGTCATCTCCAGTTGGAGGCCACTGCATGTTCCCTGGAAAATATGGAGATGGAAATTGTGCACCAGGGAAACCATAGCCTTGATATGGGCCCATCTGCTGGTAAACTGGCCCTTGAAAATTGTGCATGTAGTGAGGATGATGATTTGCCCAATGCACTGGCACTTGACCCCTGCCATCAGCTGATGGTGGCAAACCACTATCTGCAATGATCAAATAGTTAACAGTAAATTTGAATCAGCCATCTCCTGGTTTGCATGTTCCACAGCAACAACTTTTCCATCAACACAAGCTCACTTAAGGGTCAAGTAATTCTCATTTCTTAACCAGAAATATTATACCTTGGCTGAGATCAACACTTCCGAGACTAGTTGCTGTCTCAGATGCATCATTTGAGCCATTGAATCTCCCACCAGATAACTGGCCGGCAGGGTAACTTTCCTCTCCTGCAAGTATAATTCCGGAACTTCTTAGAGAAGGCAAGTCCATCTGAGCGGCTTGCATTGCCACAACTTCGTCCATCCAAAGTCGATCTTGATTCTTCTTCTTGCATAACTCCATGAAGTTTATGCATGCTTCCCTGAAAGGATGAATATTGTCTGTTGATGTGAAATCCTTACCTCTAACATGATGACGATACCAATGTATTAAAGGTCAACGTTCAAGGCCACATGCACCTTATAAGTCAGAAATCATACCTTAACCGTGAAGCTCCAAAAGCATCAGCAAAAGATATAAGATCATAAATACAGTCAGGCTCGAATCCTGTGACCAATGCACGAGCATAGGCCATAGCTTGCTCTTTGCGTAGGATAGATTTCCTAGATTCCAAAGCACGCTGAAGATGAACCCTGTTAATAAACCACAAGCAGTCAAATTACAAGGTCGATTCCATGGAACATATTCTTTCGGATGATCGCAAGTTCAAATGACTAACTTTGAATTTTCCTCTGATGCAGCATCACTAGCTCCATTCTGAAATACGACAAGTTTATAGATGTAAAGGCTGAGTAAATCATCATCAAGCAATTCCCTAACCTTCGGATTATCACTAATGACATACCTTAGACGAGGCAGTTGGCTTGTAATTTCCTACAATGTCAAATAGCTTCAAGTAAGCAACTTTCATACAAGTGACCAAAATCTAGAGAAAACCCAAGTAAAGTTGGCTCACATTCCTCGATTTCCAGTTTATGTCAGTGCAATCAACATCTACTATTAGCACATTGACATCAGATGTTTTGAGTTTGTTTTTATCCAAATTCACTACTCACCATCTGCATCAACATTGGAGAGCTCATTGGACTGAACTGAACTCTCAATCTGGTCAAGTTCCCTTTCAATAGTCACGAATCTCTCAAGAACTTCTGGGGTGTTCACAAAGCGAACGAATCTGTTATTGGCACCATTGCAGAATACAAATCAATCACCAGACAACAAAAGCATACAAAATCACGAGATTCATAGCAGCACTAAGTTCCAGCCAAGGGGAATCCAGACAAAATCTCCGGTCCTTATCAGAATCCTAAGAAAATGAATCAGCTTGGAGAGACGGACTAAGATTTCCCACTAGAGAACACTAAAGACTTTCTCGCGAAACGGTTTCAATTAGGATTTTTAGGAATTGGGCAAAATAGAATGAAAGAAAAACTTACCGCTGAAGAGTGGCCTTAGTGAACCAGGACGAATTAGGGGGAAATGAAGGACGGAGAATAATGGAGTAGCCTCCTTTAGAAATCTGGTCTCTGGCCGTCTTCAAGTGACAGACGAATGGCTCCAGAAGCCCAGATGCCAATTTCTCACTCCCGCCACCGCCGGCGACAGCAAATATCACCAAATCACATCTGAATCAAAACCACCAGTGGAGAGGTGAAAAAGTCGGAAACTTTTTAACTACCCAGATGAGAAAATAACCGTAAAACAGTGGGATTGGCTTCCAGGGATCAATTACATACCTTGTTCTGGTTGGTGTTAACTGGAACAGAGCGTGGTCAAGCACAGTTCTGGGATCCATTTGGTTCCTTTCGTAAATAAAAAAAACAGAGGAAGATCGGGTTTTAAAGTGGGTGTAATGCAGTTAGAGGCGGCTGATCCACAGTCCAGGCATTGCTGGCGGCAACGGCAAAGGAAGAAGAACAAGAAGAACGCAGAGAGTGAGAGAATGTGTGGCACATGGAAGCAGAGAAAGAAGAAAGATGAGGAGAGAGAGTACGAGATGTGCTGCTTGCTGATTACTGTTCTGTTGAAACGAAAGCCGGGGGTCCGATTTGGAGGAAAACGGGTCCCATGTGAAATTTGTCCGACCCACAAGCTGATCACAGAGCAATCACTGAGCTCTCTCTCTCTCTCGCTATCGATCTCTGCTACTGGTACAGAACCTTTGAATGAAGCAAAAAACTGACAAGTGTACAACGGAAGCAAGAATAATTCCAATCTAAGGTGGGAAGTTCTGATGTGACCTTTCTCTTTTCCTTTCTTATTTTCCGCCCAATTCCTTCTTCTCCTTTTATGTTCTTGTCCTCTCCTCTGTTTCAATTATAAAAGGTTTGGCTGTTACATTTAAAGCCCACTTGAAGTTGTACCGTCCATTATTAATGAGATTCATCATCGAAGACGACGAACATATACCATCCATAATGATAGAGACCCAACACCCTCCCCTGATCCAATTCAATTTGTCAAACTCGCATGACTTAGATTATCTAGTGAGTTAAACGGTTGCCTTCATCCGAAAGCAATAAAATGTTGCAGTGATTCAGTTTTTGAGTGGCTAGGATCCTCACAGGAGAATTACCATTCTCGTTGAGACTCTCGAGTTGGCATCAAACCAACTCGAGAGGTTTGAGAAATTTGTTAGCATCAACTTGACAATGGCTGAATCTCATACAACTTGGAGACCAAGTCAAGATTCAAATTTCAAAGATGCACAGCTGGAAATCTTGTGGCTGCCCAAACCCGGTTAAGGCAAGTTTTCGAGGCAAAGGAAGAAAGAATTAGAACTTACCATACTTGAAGATTTCAAGGGAGAATTGATGAGCAACGGCTAGTTTATGGAGGCTATAAATAGAGGCAAGACTGAATCAGTAGGCAACCTTTCAAGAGATCAAAAACTAGCTAAGAACAAAAGGGGATTTTGTGTGAATAGCTAGAGTGATAGGAAAGGGGTTTCTCAAAGGGTTCGGGGAGAATTACTTTGAGGGTTAGTGTTGGGGAAACACTGTTACGAGTTGCTGGGGAAGCAATTCGGGGTTTGATAGAGAGATTTTGATCAATCGGGTTGAGATTGATCAAGGGTTCTTGGGTAGATAGTGATAGAACGAACTTCATCGAAATATTCTTAGTGAATCGTCAGAGATCACTCAATTGTGAGTCTCTGACCGTGGAGTAGTCAGTATTGGGATCCTTATTCTCCCAATACTGGAAACCACGTAAAAATCGTGTGTTGGATTTGTTTTCTGTTTTTCAGTTTCTGTGTGTATGTGCCTCTGCTTGCTTTTGTTCTTGGTCTAACTGTGCAGGGGAACTTGATCCAAGAACTGCCACTAAAGGCGACTAGGCTGAACAGAGTTGAGGAACTCATAAAGCGCAGAGAGTAACTTACCTGGGTTCTTTCGTTACTGGGTTTATCGTTGTGTTCTTCAGGTTCTGTTATTAGTTCATCACTCGAGCAGAAGCAGGTCTTCTGTTTGATCGAGTTCTCTGAAGCGGGAAAGAAGAATTGAGTTCAGTCCATACTGTGTCGTTTTGACTTGGTTACTTATAGATTGGACCGGTTTGATTATTAAGTTGGACTGGGTCGGTTTTGTTTTGCTAGACTAAGAGTGGGCCTTAAATCCTAGAGCCCATCGGTATTAGGCACTAGTGAGTCTGCAGGAGTCGGACTCGGACTGCTGTGCACTTTGGGTGGAAAGTGACTTTGTGGCATTCCTTTCTTTTATATTGTCATAATCTAAGTGAGACAAGAATTAGTTAGGATAAAACTAATTAAGGATTTCAATTATACTAACTCCTTTTGTGAATAAGATTTTGAAAAACAGGTATACAGTCTCGCGCTCGACGCAATCAACACGTGGTATCAGAGCTCGGTCACCGTAGAACAAGGTTCAACGACCTCCGGTGCAAATCAAAATGGCGTCGGGATCCAAGAATAATGCTCCACTCTATTTGGCTGACGGATTCTCTCAAAATCGACCTCCCAGGTTTGAAGGAGTTAATTATGGATATTGGAAAAATCGTATGGAATTATTTGTTGGATCTACAGATCCAAAACTCTGGGCAAGAGTCATCAAGGGTCCGTATGAGCTCAAGGAGGATCAAGAAAAATGGACAGATGAGGACTTTGAGAAATTTCAGCAAAACTGCAAGGCAACTAATCTCATGTATTGTGCACTCGGTCCAGAAGAATATCACAAAGTTGCCGGTTGCAAGACTGCTAAGGAAATCTGGGATAAACTCCAGGTTACTTATGAAGGTACCTCTCAAGTCAAAACATCTCGAATTAATTCCTTAAAACAGCAATTCGAGTTATTCAAAATGGAAGAAGGAGAAACGATCCGGCAAATGTACGAGCGGTTCACAAACATTGTGAACAGTCTGGAGAATCTTGGAAAATCATATGAAAGTGGAGATCTTGTTCGAAAAATCTTATGGAGTCTCCCAGAGCAGTGGACTCCAAAGGTAACTGCAATAGAGGAAGCTAAAGACCTAGAGAAGTTAGCTATTGATGAACTCATCGGATCATTAGCAACTCATGAAGACAAGCTCAACAAGGGAAACAACGATAAAGGGAAAAAGGGGATAGCCTTCAAGGCTACCACATACAATGAAGACACGGAAGATCTCGATGATATGGAGGATGAAGAATTGGCTCTACTAAGCAAACAAATTAGTAGACTACTTCGAGTGAGAAGAGAAAAACGAAGAGGAAACTTCATCAACAAGAATAGAGAAGTTGAGAAAGAAGGTGGCACATCAAAATATCCTCAATCAAGAAATTTCCACAAAAGCAGGATTGAACAACTTCAGCCGGTTAAAGCTCAAAACATTACCGGATGCTTTAGATGTGGAAAAACTGGGCATATCAAGGCTGAATGCCCTCTAGTAAGAAAAGAACGAGCCATGGCTGCAACTTGGAGTTGTAGCGAAGAAGAAGATGAGGATGGAGAGGAAACAAGAGAAGAAAGCTACATGGCAATTGATGTTGAAGAGCCATCAGAGAGACGTAACTCAAACGAGGTAAAACCTTCCAACCATACTCATTTCAGTGATAGTGATTACTATAGTGATGATGATCTATTAGTATCCACTATTAAGGAAATTCAGTTAGAGTTTGGAAATGTTAAAGTAAAATACTCTAAATTGAAATCTGATTATGCCAAAATAAACTTTGAAAATGATGAACTAAAGAAGGAGGCGATCAGACTAAAAGAAGAATTAGATGAAACTGCTAAGAAAGTTGAAGTTTTAGAAAATGAGAAATCGAGTCTCACGGCAAAACTTCAAATACAGTTAGAAGGGAATAAAATTGAATCTCTGAAAAAGGAAGGAAAATCTTGCCTAAATCATTCCTCTAAGGGATGTTGTGAAAAATTAGGATCAAATTCGTGTAGCAAAGGTAAGTCGAAGATATTTGAAGAAGCAATAAAGCATGAGAGGAATGGAACTTTAAAACAAAGAAATAGAAACATAGAATGTTTTTATTGTCATAAATTTGGGCATATTAGGAGAGTATGTAGAAAGAGAATACAAAATGAAAAATATAGAACTTGCTTTACATGTCATCAAGTCGGTCACATTAGTAGATTTTGCTCTCTTAAAGATCACAAACAAACTGTATCCAAGAAAGTCTGGATACAAAAACCCAAAACTGCATGACTGCTAATGGCGCAGGTTTGCTTCCAAGTGAGCATGGAGGCAACTGAATGGATACTAGACAGCGGATGCTCACACCACATGACGGGAAATCGAAACCTATTCACCACTCTCAAAGAAGGTAAAGGTGGTAAGGTATTCTTTGGTGACAATAATTCTGCCGACATAACAGGAAGAGGAACTGTTGGTTCAGATCCATGCATTGAAAATGTGATGTTAGTAAAAGGTCTTAAGCATAATCTGTTTTCGATTAGTCAAATGTGTGGCAAAGACAAGAGGATAATTTTTGAACATGACTGTTGCTACATTGAGTCATTGGCGGATAAGAAAGTGCTCTTCACCGGTAGACGTAAGAATAAGTTATATGTCATAAATCTAGATGATAAAGAAAGTTTTAAGGTAACATGTCTAATGTCTTTGGAGAAAAATGATCAAATAGATTGGCATAGGAAGCTTGGTCATGTGAGTATAGGAATTCTGTCTAAACTAAGTGATCTTGAGCTAGTTAGAGGTCTGCCTAAGTTAAAAGGCAAAAAGGAATTCTTTTGTGATGCTTGTGCTAAAGGAAAGCATACAAGGTCGAGCTTCAAGAGTAAACCGGTTATATCTACATCGAGACCACTTGAACTACTTCACCTGGATCTCTTCGGACCTACCAATGTGGTAAGCTATGGAGGTAAGTCTTATGCTTTCGTAATTGTGGATGATTACTCTCGGTTCACTTGGGTATTGTTTCTAGCTAGCAAAAGTGAAGCTTTTCAAAATTTTGAGTCTCTAACTAGGAAATTGGAAAACGAAAAGCAATCTAAGGTTGCTAGCATAAGAAGTGATCATGGAGGAGAATTTATCTCAGAAGAGTTTGAACTCTTTTGCAATAAGCTAGGAATAAGTCACAATTTTTCTGCTCCTCGAACTCCGCAACAAAATGGAGTGGTGGAAAGGAAAAATCGGACTCTGATTGACATAGCTCGAACAATGTTACACGACTATGGTTTGCCTAAGTACTTCTGGGCTGAAGCCATAAACACTGCATGCTATGTTACTAATCGAGCCTTGATCAGATCTGGTATTAAGAAGACTCCTTATGAGATATGGAGAGGAAGAAAACCCAATCTGAGTTACTTCCGTCCCTTTGGTTGCAAGTGCTTTGCATTAAACACCAAAGATCATCTTGGGAAGTTTGATGCCAAGTCCGATGAATGTGTTTTCTTAGGCTATTCCATGACTAGCAGAGCATATAGAATTTTCAACAAAAGGACTCTCAAAGTGGAAGAGTCCATAAATGTGATATTTGATGAATCTGCTAATGAGTGTTCAGATGAGATAGATGATGATGACTTTGGACTTGGTGGGAGCTATGATCAACCAAGGACATCAAACACGGAGAAATCTGAACCAAGAACAATCATATCTGAAGACCAAGATAAAGCAGAAAGTACTACAAACCCTCCGATCGAGCAAGACCATGAAGTAAGACAACCTCCTCCTCATATTGCCAAACGTCATCCTTCTTCACTTATGATAGGAGGGCTTAATGAAGGTATGGTCACTCGCTCTAAGAATTCAATTGTGCATACTGCTTTTGTGTCTTTGGTTGAACCTAAAAACGTGTTAGATGCATTGAATGATGAAAACTGGAATGCCGCTATGAATGAAGAAATGGGTCAGTTTGAACGAGCTAATGTGTGGGAGTTGGTACCCAGACCTCCTAATAGAGTTATTATAGGGACTAAGTGGATTTATAAGATCAAGTCGAATGAAAATGGGGTAGCAACTAGGAACAGGGCTAGGCTAGTGGCTAAAGGGTATAATCAAGAAGAGGGAATAGACTTCGATGAAACATTTGCCCCGGTAGCCAGATTAGAAGCTATTAGAATGTTATGTGCATTCGCTAGCTCTAAGGGTTTCAAACTTTTTCAAATGGACGTCAAAAGTGCCTTTTTAAATGGTGATTTAAAAGAGGAAGTGTATGTTGAACAACCACCCGGTTTTGAAGACTTTCGATATCCCAATCATGTCTATAAATTAAAGAAAGCACTATATGGACTTAAGCAAGCACCCCGGGCATGGTATGAAAAACTTAGTTCTTTTCTTTTAGGAGAAGGTTTTAGAAGGGGCTCAGTGGATAAGACTCTCTTTATAAAAGATAAAGGACAACATATGCTACTAGTTCAAATATATGTTGATGACATTATATTTGGATCTTCTAGCAAAGAGTTGTGCGAATATTTTGAAAATATCATGAAGAATACTTTTGAAATGAGTGCCATGGGAGAATTAACATATTTTTTGGGTTTACAAATTAAACAAACATCTCGGGGTATCTTCATTAGTCAAACCAAGTACATTCAAAATATGTTAAAACGTTTTGAATTTGGAAATTTAAAAACTGCATCTACACCTATGGCCTCTTCGATTAAACTAGACAAGGATGTGTCGGGTAAGTCAGTTGACGAGAAGTTCTATAGAGGTATGATTGGGTCATTAATGTATCTCACTGCTAGTAGACCTGATATTCAATTCAGTGTGTGTCTATGTGCTAGATTTCAAAGTGCTCCTAAGGAAAGTCATCTGACTGCAGTCAAGAGAATCTTTCGTTACTTAGCTGGCACGATGGATCTAGGTCTATGGTATGATTGTGAGTCAAGTCTTGATTTGATTGGTTATAGTGACTCAGACTATGCTGGGTGCATAGTTGATCGTAAGAGTACTTCCGGGACATGTCAATTTCTCGGAAACTCTCTTGTGTCTTGGTTCAGTAAAAAACAAAGCTCTGTTGCTCTATCCACCGCCGAGGCTGAATACGTGGCCGCAGGCCTGTGCTGTACTCAACTTCTTTGGATGAAGCATCAACTTTGTGACTACGGGTTAGAAATTAAGTCCATGCCCGTATTGTGTGACAATACGAGTGCTATTAACATGGCTAAAAATCCCGTACAACATTCTCGAACCAAACACATAGAAATTAGGTATCATTTCATTCGAGAATTGATTGAAGAAGGCCAAATTCAACTTGAGTTTGTGCCTACAACGAATCAATGGGCTGACATTTTTACTAAACCTCTTAATGTCGATCATTTTCTAACCATTCGTCGAGAACTTGGGCTAATTCTTTCTAGTGAGATTAATAATTTAATGTGAAAATATATTGGCTTGTTTTTAAATGAATAGGTCTGTTTGAAATTACCAGAACCTAAAATTGCTTTGGGAACACTCTTTCTCTCAGCCTGGTCATGCGACCTCGGGATAAATTGTGTGGGCTGAAGCCTAGGTTCCTTTCTTTCAAGCCCAGGTTCAAACTGTTTTCAACCCCTTCCTATAAGCTGAGCTGGAGCCACTTACTGATCTTGTGGGCCTGAGCCCACTTTCGACCCTAGCTCCTTCCCTGCCCCGAACACCTAGCTAGCAAGATTTTTTTTTTTTTTTTTTTTTCAACTCTATACTGGAAAGGGATGCGGGCCGAGGCCCAAATCATTTCATCCGCTCCTCTCGCCGATCCAACCTGCTGCGATCCCCGCCGAACTATCTTCGTTCCCGGCGCGCGTGCTCTCTTGGGAATGAAACGATTCGGTATCCATCTTCCAGCTGTCGCCCTTAGTCCATCGTTCCTGATTTTTCTACTCTATCCCCAAGCTTCTCTGTTCGATCCATTCATCCCCAGTGTACCTATCTTCGACTTCCATCAATGGAAAGAAAGAATCTCGTGACTGAGATTTACAGTCTCCTAATTGATTCGCTGAATCAAGAGGATTCGAATTTCCCCTTCCTAAATCCCTTCCCAAAATCATTTCCGACCAGTCGCTATAAGAAGCCCTCATCTAGCTTCGGAATCCCTATCTCACCATTCTCATTCCAGCATCTCCACCAAAAGTAGCTTACCCTGCCCTTGACTCACCATGGCACCGAGCAATCCTCAGCTCCAAGTGAACCTTGCACCTGCTGCAATCTTCACGAATCGGGGATTCCGCAACTCAGAAGCCTACTCCAAATATCTGCGTAGCTTCTGTGATCGTCCTCTGCATCCCTCCTTCATCATCCCTCCTACCACATTCAATCGGTATGGACTGAGGGTCAATGGATTCATCAATGATCTTGGGTGGAGCTCCCTGCTTCAGAATCGGCCTCTTGATCAGTGCCCTGAAGCTGTAAGAATGTTCTACGCAAGTATGCAGTGCGGTCCTGGACGTTATCCGACATTCTTCACCACCACCGTCTACAATTTCAGCGTGACAATCACTGCTGATGTGCTGGCCTCTCTGCTGCGTCTTCCACACGATGGCTACCTCGCTGGGACAGCTGAAGATTTCGACAGCTATGGGTTCCATCCCATAGATACTATGTCGTATCTTGCTCGTGACTATGGGAAGCATCCCTTCTCCATGTTCTCAGTCGAGAGGATTCCAGATGAGCTGAAAGCCCTTCATTTCTACATCACACGTCTGTTTCTTCCTCGCGATGCTGCCTCAACCACAACTCTCGACGAGTCCGACTTGTGGATTCTGTTCAATGCCAAAACCAGCTGTCCGATCAGTTACGCAACTCTCATGTTTAATCATATGATTAAATATCGAGAAGAAGAGTGCAGTGGGAAGCTGCCCTTTGGTCCACAGATTACCTCTCTGCTGTCCATATTAGGAGTTGATCTTCGCGGCAAAATCTTCACCCGAGAAGTACATTCTGGTCTCCAAGCCCAGCACGTCCTACGTCGCACACTCTCGGCGCTCGGACCTCAACGACCGGTCAATGTTCAAGGGGGAGTGAAACCTGCTGCTGCTGCCCACTCAGAATCAGAGTATGCCTCTGATGACAATGGTGCAGCTGTACTTGTGAGACTAGACAAGGGAAAGGAAGTGGCTGAATCGTCCGGAAATCGCAAGAGAGCTTGGGATTTAGGACATCTCCAGGAAGGAATCAAGCTGGAGAATGAAGGGAAAAGGCTACTTCAAGATATGAGCATGGCATTGAAAGGAAAAGAGGGCAGTTCGTCAGGAAAGAAGGTTAGGAAGGTTCTGTTTGCGCCTTCGGAGGAAGAGGACATCGACCCTTCGGAGTATGCTTCTTCTCCGGAGTATACCTACTAGGGAGTTTCTTAGCTAAGACAACTTAGGGGGAGATCCATGAATGTCATCTTTGTCGGTTTATTAGGTCTGTCTGATTGTTGAAGTCAGGTTTAGAAGCTAGTAGAAAATCTGTTTTGCGATTAAGACTTGCTGAAGTCTTGTGTCTTGAGTCAGTTATGATTATGTTAGAGTCAGCCATGTTTTAGTTTCACTCTATGAATAAAATGGACTCCTGTTGCTTAGATTTAAATCGATAATGGTTGCTGGTTTGATTAGCGAATTGGACAGGCTGCACCAACGGTTTGTTCAGTGTGCAGGTTCTGAGTGTGAGCAGGTTAAGAGTGAACATTGACAAGTTGAGGAGGAATCTGAACTCAGGGACATCTAGTTCAGGGGGAGAAGTTTTTTTGCCATTGACAAGCTGAGGGGGAGAATGTTAGCATCAACTTGACAATGGCTGAATCTCATACAACTTGGAGACCAAGTCAAGATTCAAATTTCAAAGATGCACAGCTGGAAATCTTGTGGCTGCCCAAACCCGGTTAAGGCAAGTTTTCGAGGCAAAGGAAGAAAGAATTAGAACTTACCATACTTGAAGATTTCAAGGGAGAATTGATGAGCAACGGCTAGTTTATGGAGGCTATAAATAGAGGCAAGACTGAATCAGTAGGCAACCTTTCAAGAGATCAAAAACTAGCTAAGAACAAAAGGGGATTTTGTGTGAATAGCTAGAGTGATAGGAAAGGGGTTTCTCAAAGGGTTCGGGGAGAATTACTTTGAGGGTTAGTGTTGGGGAAACACTGTTACGAGTTGCTGGGGAAGCAATTCGGGGTTTGATAGAGAGATTTTGATCAATCGGGTTGAGATTGATCAAGGGTTCTTGGGTAGATAGTGATAGAACGAACTTCATCGAAATATTCTTAGTGAATCGTCAGAGATCACTCAATTGTGAGTCTCTGACCGTGGAGTAGTCAGTATTGGGATCCTTATTCTCCCAATACTGGAAACCACGTAAAAATCGTGTGTTGGATTTGTTTTCTGTTTTTCAGTTTCTGTGTGTATGTGCCTCTGCTTGCTTTTGTTCTTGGTCTAACTGTGCAGGGGAACTTGATCCAAGAACTGCCACTAAAGGCGACTAGGCTGAACAGAGTTGAGGAACTCATAAAGCGCAGAGAGTAACTTACCTGGGTTCTTTCGTTACTGGGTTTATCGTTGTGTTCTTCAGGTTCTGTTATTAGTTCATCACTCGAGCAGAAGCAGGTCTTCTGTTTGATCGAGTTCTCTGAAGCGGGAAAGAAGAATTGAGTTCAGTCCATACTGTGTCGTTTTGACTTGGTTACTTATAGATTGGACCGGTTTGATTATTAAGTTGGACTGGGTCGGTTTTGTTTTGCTAGACTAAGAGTGGGCCTTAAATCCTAGAGCCCATCGGTATTAGGCACTAGTGAGTCTGCAGGAGTCGGACTCGGACTGCTGTGCACTTTGGGTGGAAAGTGACTTTGTGGCATTCCTTTCTTTTATATTGTCATAATCTAAGTGAGACAAGAATTAGTTAGGATAAAACTAATTAAGGATTTCAATTATACTAACTCCTTTTGTGAATAAGATTTTGAAAAACAGGTATACAGTCTCGCGCTCGACGCAATCAACAAAATTTGTCTTGACGGTGATGCATGATGGATGCCACATTGCTACTGAATACACCATGGTTGTGGACGGATGAAACAAGCGATCGAGCTGCTTATAATCGACACCGAGGACCATATCAACCAGTTAAACATCCCTTGATCCCTCCTTGAACAAAATGAAATATTTTGTCGAGTTGGATTGTAAGGTAGGAATGGAGGACGAAGACTTGATGTAGGTTCTTCAATAAAGTGTGGGTTCTTCGATAGTATAAGATTTGATGTAGCTTCTTCGATAGAGATGGAAGACGAAGACGAGTTTTAACAAGCATCCCCATATCTTGGATAGAGTGTTGGTTTAAACTCTAGATTTGTATCGTTGAGGAACCGGAGATTAAAGTGAAGAATGACGCTAGAAAGATTGCTCACAACTCACTTGATCAATTTTTTTTTCCTGGAGAATGGACATGGTTGTTTTCCACAAATTTATTGGAACGACTAATCTTTTCCAGAAGATTTGCCATCAGTATGCTCACAACTCACTTGATCAATTTTTTTTCCTGGAGAATGGACATGGTTGTTTTCCACAAATTTATTGGAACGACTAATCTTTTCCAGAAGATTTGCCATCAGTAGGAAAACCTCGATATGTAGCTACTGTTGCTCGCACAATTCGACGAAATCCAACCACTATCGCGCTTTTCAATCATCGACCATCTCAACCTGAACTTGAACCAACTAGCATTATGCAGAGTAAGCAAAGAATTCTGCAAATACACAATTCTCCTCTACTAGTGCTGCATCATCTTTCAGTTTCTGTCACCGAAGGAAGACGGGTATATGCAGGAACCAGAACAGGGAGATTCAGATTCTGGAGATATTCATCTAAATAACTCTAAGTAATGGTTCATACATACTTAAGCAGAGGAGGAATGTAAAACAGTCAGAAAAACAGAAGTGAACCTAAATATCTCCAGAGAAATTCTGCATCTAGGTAGTGAAGAAGCAAAAACAGTCTCATTCAAGGAGAAAATAAAATACTGTAAACCCCTAAATATTTACTTTGGACTATGCCTTGGAACCAGATCAGTATGTGCACCATACATCATCCAAATACTTGATTACTACAACTTTTAACAGCATAAAATCAGCAGCGCTTTCTAATCAGCAAGCATCTCGAGCTTAACAAACTTTTCTTCAGTATTTGGAGAGCCTTCGAGAAAATATCGAATCACTTGATAAGGTATGTTTGGCGGGTACTGCTGGTGCGCACATTGTATCGTCAAGGTCTTCAATCTATTAAAGGGAGAGGCCTGGTGCGCGGTTAATGCCTTGATTCTGTTGAGAGGAAAGGGGTGCTCTTCCAAATCCCCATTCCATCTCTGTACCTGATATGGAAACACAATAATGTATTAATTCAGAACTATCTGCATTGACTAATTGACATTTGCATCAGTAAAAAGTACTAATAAGTATGGCCTCTGAAGAACAGAGAATTTGTACCTTGTCGAAACACAGCTTGAGAGATTCTACATTACACATACCACACAAGTAATTCAGAAATACAGAACTCTTCTCGGCCAATACTGGATCATCATCATCCCAACTATCTGGTTCCCACTTGAGGCGGATATTTGCATGATCTAGGCAGGGGAGATCCAACTTGGGCAGATATTCATCAACGTATTCACCCCATAAACGTAAAGATTTGAGTTTTGGAGCAATCAGTTCATAAAAGTGGTAGTGACTAGTAAACTCAACTTCAAGATCAAGCAGCTGAGGTCCTGATATCAGTAACGTACAATCAGGAATGTCTATAAAGCAGCGGATTAACTTCAGGTACTTCAAACAAGGAAGATCACCAACCAAATCAAAGGGCAGACCCTGACAATCAGACGACAGAGGGCATTCACGGAGTTCCAGAGTTGTCAGCATCTTGAAGCCAAGTGTCGTACACGATTTGAAGCCCGTGTCATCAAATCGGACACACCACAGCTTGCATCCCTCCAACTTCATACTCTTAAGAGATGCAAAATGATTACTGGCAGTGATGTTCTCATCAAATCTGCTGAAGCACACATTCTCGTCCTCGCCGATGATGGACAAATGGTCCAGACCGCCACCACCATGAGAAAAAGCATATTTCACGATCTGTTCTATTGTTTTCGTAATATGCCCCCGTGTTTCATCTCTCTTAATACCTCGTACATTGAAGATAACTTTGCGAACTGGAGTACGGTGGGAGCGGAGAGACAAGAGCCTGTATACGTGCTTTCTGAAACTTGCCAGCTTACCGAAGGATTTTGGCAGGAAATTGAGGGCCAGAACATCCTTCCACAGAAATCTCCATCTCCTGGACAGAAGGCTGGTTCGAACTGCAGACTTGGTGTCGAGGAAGGACAGAATGTAATGGAGAACCTCGTCAGGAAAATCGCTCAGTTTAGCAATTTCTTTATCTACATGGCTCGCCTTGGGTCTCTTGGACTTCCTCGAATTCCCAGCCATGCCTTCCTCCCTATGACAAAAACGGGAAACCGAAAACAAAATCTTGCAAAACCGAGTCAATGAGAAGCAATACGGATCAACAGAAAGAAATATGCCCAGATTCCCCTGTAATTTGGGATGATAACACAGATCCCTATTTGTGAATCTAACCGTCGCGAACAAACATGCAACGCCAAGGCTACACAATCTGAGCCCTAACGCGAAAGAAAATTTGCAATCGGATCGGACCAGGAAACCCAGAACTTTGCAAAACTCACCGAGGATCAAATTAAAAGGAACCCAATGACATTCATCCAGGTTGAAGAAGACCCAATTGAGAATTCAGCGCTCTGCTTTGTTTACTGTAGCACTACTGAAACCGTCGGCTCTGGAGGCGGAAACCATCAAAACTTCAATTTCTGGGAACTACGAGGAGTTAAGTAGATGATTGAACATGGGGAAATCGGAATCGGGAGGTGAACATGCCCTAAGAGAACCGAGTTACGGTTACTAGCGAGTGGGCGAAGAATTGGGGAAGCGGCGGCGGTTTATACTTTGTTTTCGCTCCATTTATGTGCAGCAGTTACATAAAAAAATTCTTTGATTACAAACGTTACATTTTTTTTGCGTGTTTACAAATATTGGCGAAGGAAGACAAACTACATATCAATCACTGAACTTAACAGGTTATTTCTAATTAGTCACTGCACTTGAATTTTTAACCTATTAAAATTTGAATTATCTGTTGTAAAACATCATTCGACTCGATGAAAGTACACAAAACTTAAAACCAAAACGTGCAACTTGAATACCACACCCACCATGTATTGGTACATGGCTGAGTATTTAGGTTTGTAAAGGTTCGTTCTCGTGTTCGTTGATTCAAATATTCAAATTATTTTTATTAATTTCACATCAACATCTAATAGTTTGGTATGTTCCGTATGACTAGTAAGATATAAAAAAAAAGTAAGTAAAGATGAAATAACAGTAGAGCAAGCACTATTACACTAATTACTCAGAAATCCGAAAATATTTTGATCGTTGATCAACGTTACCGAAGTTCATTGCCGCCACCCTGGTTACTAGAGCTTTTCTTTTTCTACAACCAAAATTCAAAACTGTCACATTGAAGAGAGAAAAATAATTATTTGTGACGGAGTTATGGTGACCAAATCTGAGAGCAAAATGATATGGTTCTGAATGGTATTCGTGACCAGCGGTGTGCTTTTAACGACCATTTTTCATGGTAGAATCAGAAAGAAAATCAGAACTCTTTCCTTTGACGATTAAAGTAATAAAACGAAAAAAAAGATTTGGCGGCAAAACTTAACCGACTTTCAGTTGGCGGTGACGAAGGCTTGGCGCCAAAGTCTCTCAATCTCCTAATCATCTCTATAAATAATCATCTCTCCAAAAACCTTTCAACAACGAAGCTAAAGCAAACAGAGCTGCATTATCCTCTGTTTCCGCCAAATCAAATGGCTTCCAGTGTCGTCCTCCTCGGCCCACCGGAGGCGAAACGGAAATCTCGCAGCGCCGCCGCGGTCAGCTCTGGCCACGGAGACCACCCCAATCCCCACCGCGTGGCCGGAAAGAGATCGACGGTCACCAAACCAGAGCTGGCATGGACGGAAAACGGCTCCCGCACTTTCAAGGCCACCGGAAACCCTTGCCTGGACTTCTTCTTCCACGTGGTGCCGTCGACGCCGGACGAGTCGGTGGTGAAACGGGCGAGAAAGGCGTGGAAGTACGACCCCTCAACGACCCTGAAGCTGATCTGCAACCTGAGGGGAGTCAGGGGAACCGGAAAATGCAACAAGGAGAAGTTCTACGCCGCTGCGCTCTGGCTCCACGAGAAACACCCGATCACTCTGGCTCGCAACGTGAGGACGATCGCCGAGTTTGGCTATTTCAAAGACCTGCTCGAGATTCTGTACCGGCTGATGAAAGGCGGCGATGTGAGGGACGTAGCGAGGAGCGAATGGCAGGGGAGGAAGAAACAGAGGACTCTGGCGACGAGGCAGGGGAGGAAGAAACAGAGGACGACTATGAGGACGAGGAAGAAACGGAGGACTGGCGGAGTGGTGGTGGTCGATAAGAACCGGCGACCGGTTCCCAGAAGTGTGAGAATCAAGCGGAATCAAGCCAAGGTGAAGGCGGAGAAGGCGGAAGCGAGTGCCCAAAGGAAAGAGAAGAAGATCTCCGAGGCGAGGGAGGCGTCCTTCCGCTACAACTCCGATTCCAATTTCCGGCTCCTCCACGATTCAGTCGCGCAGATGTTCGCCTACTGTCTGAAGGAAGACATGGAGAATTTGAGCAGTCGCCAATTGCGCAAGATCAGCCTGGCTGCCAAATGGTGCCCGTCGCTCGATTCTTCGTACGACAGGGCGACTCTGATCTGCGAGAGCATCGCCAAGAGATTCTTCCCTAGAGAATCACATTCTGAATATCAAGGAGTGGAGGACGCGCACTATGCTTATCGAGTGAGGGATCGGTTGAGGAAGGAAGTTCTTGTCCCTCTCCGGCGAGCGATCAAGCTCCCGGAGGTGTACATGAGCGCCAGGCAATGGCAGCAGCTGCCGTACGACAGAGTCCCTTCGGTGGCGATGAAGAACTACAAACTCCATTTCACGAGGCACGATGGGAAGCGATTCGGCAAGTACTTGGAGGATGCAAAACAGGGGAAGGGGAAATTGGCAGCAGGGGCGCTACTTCCCCACGAGATCATCGCTTCGCTGAAGCATGGCGACGGAGGTAAAGTGGCAGAGCTCCAATGGTCAAAAATGGGGGAGGATATGGCGAAGATTGGGAAATTAAAGAACTGCATTGCCGTGTGCGATGTGTCGGGGAGCATGTCAGGGGAGCCAATGGAAGTGTGTGTGGCTCTGGGGTTGTTGATTTCCGAGCTGAGCGAGGATCCGTGGAAGGGGAAGGTGATCACGTTCGACTCGAATCCACAGCTGAATGTGATTGAGGGGGAGAGCCTGTTGGAGAAGACGGACTTCATAAGGATGATGAATTGGGGAGGGAGCACGGATTTCCAGAAGGTGTTTGATAGAATCTTGGCGACGGCGGTGAGGAATGGAGCGAGCGAGGAGCAAATGGTGAACAAGGTGTTTGTTTTCAGCGACATGGAGTTAAACCAGGCATCTAGCCATGACGAAGGATGGGAGACGGATTACGAGGCGATACAGAGGAAGTTCAGGGCGAAGGGGTTCTCGAGGGTGCCGGAGATAGTGTTCTGGAACCTCAGGGATTCGGAGGCGACGCCGGTGCAGGCGAAGCAGAGTGGGGTGGCGCTGGTGAGTGGCTACTCCAAGAACTTGGTGAAGCTGTTCATGGAGGAAGGTGAGATTGGCGATCCTGTTTCCATCATGCTCAAAGCCATCAGTGGGGAGTTATATCAGAGATTGGTGGTCTGTGATTAGGTTAGATTGAAATGATCGTAGTAATTTCCCCTGCATTTTCCCCTGTTTATTTACAAGCTGCTGTTATTTGTTAGGTTCCTGATTTCACTATAAATGTTTCTATTTCTTTTTCATCCTGATGAAGTTACAAGTTAGTCGACGTTGAACAATTTCGTTTTACTAAATCGAAAGTATCATTTATGAAGTAGAGTAAGCCACCATCACCCTATCCTGTAAGCTGATATTTGAATCAATAAAGCTGCTAAGATGTTCCTTGCAAAGAGCAGCCAGTTCGTACCTTGTCGAACCGTAGCTGGAGACACTCTGCATTCGGCAGACTACCCAAAAGATTCATAAATGCACGAATCTTCTCTTCCGATGCTTCATTATCATATTTCAAACCAAGACGGATATCGGCATAGTCAAGAGCAGGGAGTTTCAATTTGGGGAGATATGGATCAATGCCAGCATCCCATAGACGGAAAGATTTTAGCTTCGGAGCTATCACTTCATAGACGCCGTAGAAGCTTAAACTCTGCATTTCAAGGTCAAGCAACTCAAGCCCTGATATTTGGAAGCAAGTCCCATTGGAAATCACAATGCATTGAATCAACTTCAGGTAGTTCAGACGAGGCAGATTACCAAACGGATCAAACAGCTGTGTAGAATAAGGTTCTAGATGACAAACCACGCAGTTCCAGAGTTGTAAGCAATTTGAAGCGCGAATCAAATTCCGTCCAGATACAACATTCCTTCAACTTGAGTGTCTTAAGAGACCCGTGATGATGAGAAGCGGGTGATGACACCGGTCGCGTCTCTGATGTTGAAACCCAAATACTCGTCGATGACGGACAAATGGTGAAGACCTACACCACCATGAGAGTCAGCATATTCCATGATCTTTTCAAACGTTTTCATTAACACCTCCCCACCTCTCTCCAGATACGTCAAAGGTGAGGCTCCTAACGGGGATACTATGGAAGCGGGTAGACAAGATCCCGCCTGTGTGCTTTGTAGAACTCGACAAGTTGGGGAACTAAGGAATTGGTGTCAATGAACGAGAGAATATGATAGAGAACGCTGTCAGGAAGACGGCTTAGTCTGTCAACTGCACGGCGCCTCTTGGGTTTCTTGGACTCTCTAGCATTCCCAGCCATTATCTTCCACCCTTTTCTCCAAAACGTTTGAAATCACAAGAATCACAACCAGGGAATAGCACAGTTCAATCATTTACACATGGTCAAATCACGAGAGGAAGCAATGCTATAATCTACATACTGGGTACTGCTCAGCATCCCGCCACTTCTCAGGAATCACAGTGAAACAATGGCATGGTAAAGAAGCCCAATAGGAAGAAACCCAGGTGAGAAACTACAAAATAGGGCTCACAAGACAGTAGTTCTACGACGGTCAGCTATAAGCCTATAACGTTAACTAGAAGATGGATGAACAGTTACCTGGAACCCTTTCGCAACTGGCGGGAGAAATTGTTTCCGGGCGCCAAACCATGTACAACTGTCACGCCCTTACTCTTGGTCGTGCGGCCCTAGCTCTCAATTCCGTTAGAGATGCTAGGCAGCCTTCTCACAAGCTCTCAAATTCACTCAACTCACAAGAACAAGACACAAGAAGATGGGAGAAACTCTAGAGTTGTATTGCTCACAAAAATGATGGATGAGTTACAAGTGAGGGAGATGGCTCCTTATATAGGCCTCTCCTCATACAAGGCATCAATGCCCCTCATAATGTCCCTCTACTACATCAATACACCCCATAAAGTCCCCCCCATAATGCACCCTAATAATGCTACCCATAATGTAGCCCATAAGTGCACCATTAAGCTCTCATTTAGGTGGGTGGAGAATCCTAGGAGCATCTCTATGCTACTAGTCTTCCATACATGCCACATGTGCAGCCGCCTTGTTGTCACCTTGTTGGCGCCATGTCATCGGCCACATGTGACATCCTCCCCCACCTATGCTCGCGACGCCCTCGTCGCGTCCTTGCTACGAAATGCCTCCATCGACCTCGAGCAGCCTCTCTCGACTCTTGAGCCTCGTTGGTGACATTCTCCTCCACTCAATCCACGACGCCCTCGTCGTGGCTCTTTGGCAGATGCCTCCCTTGCCTTAGCCTCATTGCTTGCAAGGTCTCGTTGCACCTTCCTCCAAACCAAGGATGACCCTGGCTCGCTCTCGAGCCTTGTACTCCCATGATGTTGCGCACTCCTCCGCGGTCTTCTCCGTCGCGTCTTCGAGTGTCCCGCCTTCTCGATCATGGTGGCCTTTCCTTGCTTCTCTTGGCAAGTCGAAGATGACCCATCCTCGTCTTTCATGGCTTCACGATGTTGTGCACTCCTCCTCGTCCTTCTCCAACGAGTCTTCGAGTGAGCCGCTACCTCGACCGTTGTTGCCACTTCTCGCTGCTCTTGCCTTGCCAAACACCTCTTGTTTGACTCGAGTTGCTCTCTTGTCATGGGAACCGATCTTGCTCCGCCATTGATGCAGAATCTATTGGCGTATGGGATCGGGAAAGCTTTCTCCCGCACCATGAACTCCATGCCGATGATGACCTGATAATCATCCAACGACACCACCTCAAAGTCCGCCACCCCGGTCCATCCTCCTAGCTTGAGTGGCACCTGGCGCGCTACTCCATGAGTTCTTGTGGCCCTTGAGTTGGTAGCCTTCATCCACCCTCTTCGCTTCTTCTCGTACGTGATGCCCAGCCTCCGCGCTTCATCTACGTCGAGAAGGTTGCAGCTTGCCCCGGTATCAACCAAGGCTTTTGTCTTCCTTTGGTTGAGCTTTGCCTCTACGAAGCATTGACCGTGTTGCTCAAGATGGGGAGGCTCTTCCGTCCGCTTGATGGCGCTCAATCTCTTCATGCAACCAATCTTCGCGACATGGGGCTCCACTCTTGGAGTCGCCTCCTCCTCCTCTTCCGAGCTCGAGCACTCTGCTAGTACGGCCTTCATTGCCGACAACTTGTGCTTTCTTGGGCAATCTCTCACACGATGCGGACCATCACAAAGGAAGCAAGTAAGTGGTTTCTCAACCTTATGACTACCTCCTTGGTCCAGTCTACCACGCCTTCGTGTGTCTCTGTCATAGTCGCGTCCACCTCCATTGCCTCCGAACTCCACACGTTCCTCCGGCTCGTGGTACTCGACTAGGGACTCGGCAATCGCCATTGCCTCGGCAAGACTTTGCGCGCCTCGCCGTTGTAGCTCCAACTTCGCCCATGGTTGGAGGCCGTCAAGGAAGGTGAACATGGCCTCCTTGTCGGTGTAGTCGGGGATCTCGAGCAACAATTCAGAAAACTCCTTCACATACCCTCGAATCTCTCCTTCGTGAGCAAGCCTCCTTAGTCTCGACCGGGCTTCAAACTCAACATTCTCTGGGTAGAATTGCCTCTTGATCTCCCTCTTGAAGTCATACCATGACTCCATCACGCACGTCCCTTTACTGATATCGCCTTGGGTCCTTCTCCACCACAACATGGCAACATCACTCAAGTAAAGAGGTGCAGTTTTTACCTTGGTATTCTCATCTCGAATACCCGAAGCCTCGAAGTATTGCTCCAAGCTCCATAGGAAGTTCTCTAACTCCCTTGCATTCCTCGACCCTTGAAAGCTCTTTGGTCTTGGAATCTCCATGGTTGAGGCAGGTTGTGCGATGGCAGGTCCATTAGCCATGGCCCTCTTCACAAGCGTCACTTCGCTTTTGAGCTCCGCAACCTCCTCCTTCAAGACGGTCACCTCCGCAGCAGCCGCCTCCTTCACTAGCTCAATGGCATCGTTCATGGCGGTGGAGATGGTGTTTTTGATGAGGGCCATGAGCTCACCTCGAAGCCCTTCATTGCCAACTTCCAAACTCGTCACTCTAGCCGCCACACTTTGAACATCGCCTTGGATTTGGGTGAAGTTAGCTCCCAAATCCTCCATGACGGTGACATCTTCGGAAAGCTTCACCTCCACCCTCGAGACTCGCCTCTCTAGAGACTTGAGAGGATCACGAGTGCTCGACGTACCTTTCGGCCTTCCGCCCGGAGTAGGATCTCTTCCACGTTGCTTCTCCGCATCGTCATGGACTTCTGATCCAGCCATCTTTGGTGAGGCTCTCGCTCTTTCTTATCTTCCTTCTTGGGGAGTGAGGACACCGGTTCTTCTTTCAGAACCAGGCTCTTATACCAACTGTCACGCCCTTACTCTTGGTCGTGCGGCCCTAGCTCTCAATTCCGTTAGAGATGCTAGGCAGCCTTCTCACAAGCTCTCAAACTCACTCAACTCACAAGAACAAGACACAAGAAGATGGGAGAAACTCTAGAGTTGTATTGCTCACAAAAATGATGGATGAGTTACAAGTGAGGGAGATGGCTCCTTATATAGGCCTCTCCTCATACAAGGCATCAATGCCCCTCATAATGTCCCTCTACTACATCAATACACCCCATAAAGTCCCCCCCATAATGCACGCTACCCATAATGTAGCCCATAAGTGCACCATTAAGGTCTCATTTAGGTGGGTGGAGTATCCTAGGAGCATCTCTATGCTACTAGTCTTCCATACATGCCACATGTGCAGCCGCCTTGTTGTCACCTTGTTGGCGCCATGTCATCGGCCACATGTGACATCCTCCCCCACCTATGCTCGCGACGCCCTCGTCGCGTCCTTGCTACGAAATGCCTCCATCGACCTCGAGCTGCCTCTCTCGACTCTTGAGCCTCGTTGGTGACACAACCCACAAAGCACAATTGGGAGGAAAGCGACGGTGTGAGACTGTGGAGAGAGTTCTTCGCACCCTTGCTCGCTTGTTTCTATAGTTAGGGTTCAATTGCAGAAATGGTCACTCAAACTTTTGGACGACAAAATTGTGACTTTTAACAAAATAGTCATTCAACTTTTTATGCTACTCTACCCTGTTTGTGGAACAATCGGTGAGCCCATTTCTCCGTTGCGTTTTTTCTTGCCATCTGTTAAAAATGGATTTGTGAGTTCATTTTTTAGCCTCTAAGCCGAGAACAGAGTACTCTGTTTCCTCTGCAACTAAAATGGTCGAAGAAAGCTCTCTAATTTCATCAATACACACTAGCCCCCAACCCAACCACCTTCAAGAACATCGTAAAATAGACGATTCATTGAAGCAAAATCCGCATACACTAATTCAACAAGAAACCACGCACAGAAGACACCAGCATTAGTACAAAACCAGGAAGAAGAAGAAAAAAAACAGAGACAAGCTTCTCGACACTCAAAACCCTCAAACGATCAGCCAACCCAACAAAATAAACAAAACCCACGCACATTTATTGATCAATCCGTCAACAAGTGAGACTCCTCAAGCGATCTTGACCTCAATCGTCTTGGGCTTCTTCGGCTCAGGAGGCGGCACCTTCTCCACCGTCACCGTCAGCACCCCATCCTTACAAACCGCCGAGATGGCATCCGTATTCGCATTCTCCGGCAAGACGAACTTCCTCATCAGCTTCCCAACCCTCCTCTCCATCCTCACGTACTTCGCCCCTTCCTTCTCCTCCTCTTCCCGCTTCCGCTCCCCGCTGATGATCAAAACGTTGTCGTCCTCCACCTGCACCTTGATGTCCCCTGACTTCAGCCCCGGCATGTCGATTACGAACGCGTACGAATTCGGGTACTCCTTCACGTCGGCGGGCGTCGCCGCCATTGCCTTGGCGTCCCTCACGTACGTCCTCGTCGGCGCGGAATAGGAGGACTTGCTGCCGGCGCCGGCGCCGTTCGCCTCTGGCTCCTCACCCATGTTGTCCATCATGTGATGCAGAGTCTGGAGGACTGGGTAGTCGAAGCCCACGAATCGGAGATCCATTTGCTCTGTTTTGGAAAACTGCTTCTTTGATTATGAAATTGCTTCTTGATTCTGAGATTGCTGCAAAGATTATTGCTTTTTGCCTGATTTTGGTGGAAAGGTGATAGGTGGAGAGAGCTTTATATAGGGATTGGAAGTGGAAGTTTGGGAAATTTTGGGGAAATTTCTGGATGGATGGAGATGGAGCTTTGGAAGAGGTTACAGAGAGTTCTAGGAGGTTCTTTTGTAAATTTTTAGCCTGGGAAGACTGGAACTTTGTGGAAGGTTTCTTCTTTTTTTCCCCTGCTGACTTGTCAACGCTCCTGCTCAAGAAAAGAAAGTCCTTTCCTTTGTTCGAGGAGAAAAAGAGCGGCAAATATATTAACGGTATTTTTGGAATATTTGCAATTTTTTGGATTCAAATTTGTTATTTTGGAATAGGTGGTTAATTATAAGGTATGAGAATGATGAATTTTAGTTTTAAGTTCTTGTAAATGGGAAATACAGATTGTGAATGGTATGAAAAGAACGGTCAAACCTGTTCCTACGTTTTGATTGATAACTTATACGTTGTGGTCGATCTGATGATGAAAAGATCCATGTTCAGAAATAAATCGATCAACCACGTCATGGAAATGATAAGTTAGGGCAAGAGATATCTTCACAGTTGAAGCCAAACTTCATGGAGAATATTCTAAAGACAATGAACCTCGTGATTTCAATCTTCAAATGAAAGATCGATTGGACATCCGACATAGTCGACATCTTTTTCTTCTTCACAACATCAACATCTTTTTCTTCTTCACCAAGCTCAATATTGTTATTTATAGAGGTTTGTGTTGCTATTAACTCGGGTGAAGTGGTAGCAAAGCCTTTGTCGAGTACCGAAACTTTTCTAGTGATGAAATCTTGTTTCAGCACCAAATAAATAAATAATTAAATTGACAAGATTAACAGTCTAAATAATATTTTTAATGATAACGGTTAACTATTGTAATAAAATCATGATAATGTATAATAAAATTGCCATAAGAACATTTTGCGAACCGATACAAATAAACAAGAACACTGGAAGAAAGAACAAGTGCTTGTGATTTTGTATACAGCAGTGGTTTAAATTTCACAGTTGCCTGCGGGCGTAGATACAAACTAATTACAAGGCTTATGTATCATCTTCCAATAAGTACTGTTTTAACAGTTTACAGATCTTCCAGTCCAGCAACTCTTAAATCCTGCTCCAGTCTCCCGTGGTATTGTGTTAAGTCAAGACCATTGCCAGAAGAATTTGCGAGGAAATCTCTGTACCAGAGTGCAGATATCTTGGGGATACGTTTAAGTGTCGTTCGATCGACATAATACAATCCGTATCGCACAGTATACCCATCAATCCACTCAAAGTTGTCCATCAAACTCCACGCGAAGTATCCTCTAACATCAGCTCCATCCCTGCCATTTTTGTGTTCGAGTTGTTTCAGTTCAAACATTGCCAATGCAGTTTGTTTTTCAGTCCATTTACAGATCGACAGCAATCACGGTGGGGAGGTAGCTTCGACGAATCGGTAAAATTTACCTTATGGAGCTGGCAACAGCAGCAAGGTAGGACTTGTGGTAGTCGATTCTTTTGACATCATGCAGTATTTGATTCAGTTGCACTTCTTCACCTGGTGGCGGCGCATATCCTGCAGTTCAGGAAAAAAATGGAGGAGAAATGGGTTCAAGACTTGAATCTTGAAACCACCCGATTCACTTACAACGAGAACTCGAAAGCTTGAAGCCATGGCTTACCATTTTCAGTAACATACATTGGCATGTTATTGTATCTTTGTTTCATGTAGTTAACAATGTTCTTAAGCCCTCCTGGAACCACAAAGAACCTTGCATTCCCTGTCTGCAGTTGGATCAGTGGGAAATAACTAGTTGACTTGGCTTCATTTTATACATTTGGAAAAAGGAAGAAATTAACAGCATGATTCATACCGGTTGACCTATCGGGACCCCATCACGGTCTCCTGTGGTGTAAACATAGCCTCGGATAGCATGATCCGATCCCCCTGGAGCGCAGGAAGAATGGAGGCAGTCTTTTGCATACAGTGTTAAATAATGGTTGATACCAATGTAATCTATGCTTCCTTTAAGATAGTCCATTTCATCAACTGTGAACCTTGGCAGTGCATCTCCAAGGAACAGGCGCATTTCGGAAGGATAATCTCCATATACCAAGGGATCTAATAACCTGAATAATAACGAATTCCATCGGATTTTGCATCAAATGATTGATCAAGTAAAAGCTGAAGTTAAAAAGCACATACCAACCCACACCGAAGGCTAACCCCCGAGTCACAGCTTGCTGATCTAACTCATTATTGGCTCTTAGTGGCTCATACCACATTGCATGCAGAACTATCCCAATGGAACCACCTTGCTTTCCCTACAGAAGACTCGGCATTAACTCTGTTGAACTACTTGGAAGCATCAAACACTACTTGCCTACTCGGTATTTGGAAGCACAGGAGTTTAGCAAGTTGTCAAAGCTGGAAACATGCAGTGTCTAACCTGAAACTCTTGGCGATAGATCTTAACTGCTTTGCCATGGGCCAATATCATGTTATGCAGAGCAATTAGAGGCTCTACGTCGGAATTTCCAGCCGAGCATTTTCCAAATGGAGGAGAACAATGAGATGGTGGGTACCATCCCCTAATATAGGCCATGTCCACAAACAGGTTTGCCTCGTTGATGGTCGCCCAATGCTTCACCTTATGCCCAAAACTCTCGAAGCAAATTCTGGCAAAATGCACAAAGTCTTCCCTGCAGGATAGTAAGCAAAGAAACATGAACAGAAACTTAAACTAAGTGTGTGCTTCAGAAAACAGGCAAACCAAACCAGGAAATGTTACACTGGGAATGAATCAACACAAAAAATAACCCTGATAGAACTACAAGCAAGGAAAGGAAAGGACTGCAATTCAATTACTGCATTAGAGGACTGAGCCATCCCCCATATCTGTCCGCAAGTTCCTGTGGGATGTCATGGTGGTGTATTGTCACAAATGGCTCAATCCCTGCAGGTTTGTTGTATTCTCAGTTCTAGAACTATAGCACAAACTAAATTTGGTTCATTTCGAATAGAATTTCAGCTACAATGCTTGGATAGAAAGTGGAGTACCCTTGAGTACAAGATGGTCTAGAATACGGTTGTAGAACATGATCCCCATTGGATTTACTTCACCATATCTCCCTCCTGTTACCATTCTCTAGGAATGAGCTAAATATATATGGAAATCTATCATAGTACAAGGAAGAAAGGAGACATACTGGGTAGAATTCTGGTCCATGAGATTGACAATCTATATGCAGTCACACCAAGGGAATGCATCAATTCAATATCTTCCTGCGCATTCGAAATTTGATTCAGCATCTATTCAATTCAATGATAAAAGTTGCAGGGGAAACAGGTAAGTCGACCAATTGATACCAAGAAAAGATTGTAGTGATTGTCAGCAGTGTCCCCGTTGCCATTCTCCTTAATGTTGCCTGGGAGAAACCCAGATTTTCAGCCATGAAAAAGGGGAGTGGGAAAAAAAAAAACAAAGGAAAAAGGTCAAAAGGGTAGTTTACCCGGAACGTGACAAAAGACATCCCAGTTGCTGAGACCCTTTCCATCATCAAGATAAGCTCCCTCAATCTGCGAAGCAAAGGAGAAACCAAAAAGGCGGCGACTTTTCAGTTCCAATTCTCATGGGAGATGCGCAAATGAGAGATCAATTAAAGGATAACCCAGAAACCTGGTAAGCAGAAGTAGTGGTGCCAAAGAGAAACCCATCTGGGAAATGAGACCTGCTGACGATTTCTTCTTCTGCTTCGACTGGTTCAGAGAGAACAAAGCAGAGCGCAGAAGAAGAAAGAAAACAGAGCAGCAGAAGTCGCCGATGGGTCGTCGTTGCTCTACTGCTCTCCGGCATTGTCGTGACTCGTGGTGGCTAGTGTGTTACTGTGTTCGATTTGGCGTGTGGCAAATTTGCCTAATCAAGAGTAACAAATAACAACTGATTCTATCCATATATACGAGGGAAATTGACTGTGCACATATCCATTTGGCATACATAGTTTATCGGCTGTCTCTAGTCAACAAAAATGGCTTTTTTTCTTCTCCTCTTGGCATCCTTTTCCTACCAGCTCACCACCTACCCTTTCGGCATTGCATTGACAACTACAGGGATGTTTTCTTATTCAATTATCATTATCACAATACCTTAAAAAAATAAAAATGGGTCCAATTTTGTGTTTTAGACAGAAATAGAAAATAATAAAAGCCCATCAAAAAAAATTATAAAAGATTAATATCAGCAATATATTATATTAAAATAATACAAAAAATTTATTGAATAAATTCAAACAGTAATAAGTACGGTCATTAACCCAATAATAATCACCGGCCTCTTACGAATCTTCGACTCAGGTGGAGGAGCTCCAATCTCGACTCAAACTTAAGACAAGTCTCAGACAATTCAGATCTATTGTGTATCCCCGGTCTCTCACTTGATCAATGGGTCTGCAAAGGGTCCTAGAAATCATATATGGGGTTATTGGGCCTGAAAGGTATCTTAGGCATTCCACCAAGTAATCGTGTCTGGGGGCGCCTGGAAGCAATCTCGTACATGTGATGGACCTAGATATCTAGACACCCCCGACTCAATTTCCAGGTCTGCTAGACAACCCATCGAGTCATCAGACACATTAAGACTAATCCAGGATCTAGAAAGAGCCCTAGGCACCTTGGAATAGTGAAGCACCCTTGGTGCCCTAAACTAGGAACTAGGAAGGGCCCTCTTATCTCAAATTTATGGGTGTATCAAGACCTCCAATGCCACCCTATGACCTCGGAAGGACCCTTATGTCGAGAAAAATTGACTCACGAGTCACGACCCCAATGTCTTTTTCGGCACCCTATAAACGCGTGTTCCGACCACGAGTCACCCGATCCAACCACAAGTCTATGCACCGTGGCACATCACTACCACTATTTGTTAACCCTTGAACCTCTGGCTTAACGTAGGTGACTCCTTGTCCTCCCATAGAATACAACACCTACAAAAGGCCCTCATATTCTTTTTGGCAAAAGTATGCAAACAATGCTTCCGGAGGAGCCCTGCAATCATTGGCTACCATTAGCGGCGACAACCACTCTCTACCCGGCTTTGTTCCTCTATCCAACTCCTTGATTTTTGAAATCCCGCTCGAATCATATCGTCGGACCGACTTGAGCATCTGAAAGTGTCTCAGTAGAAGATGATTGGAGCTAACATTATAAGCATAGGTCGAGTTTGACGGTCGTCATCAACCAACTTTGGTGCCCCAACAGAAAAAAGTTCCACGAGCTAAGTCGCTGACCACAACCCACAAACCAACACTATCAAAATATTACGAACCAAATCCCGAAACTAAAATACGATTCAATATATTGTTTTTGACTGCATTATACCAACTGGTAAAGAATTTTCTTTCACATGTCCGTTCCTTATCGGCATGCCGGTGAGCAAATGAGTTTTTTTCTTATCGATTTTACCACGGTATGATCTGAATCAAATGATATTATTATGAACTAGGAAGAGTACACTAAAATACCTCCTATTGATTTTGCTTATGATAGGAAATTTTTCTGGTCGAACTAGTACGATTTTTCGATTCTCGCGACCAGACACTTAGCTAAGAGTCTCCCTTCCCGCCGGCGTACGGCGTGGCAATCAAATACAAGTGATTCTTCCTCCCCACCACCCCTCCAAAAGTCTCTGTCATGTCCAAATCCTCCGGGGGAATCCCGCCGGGAATCTCCCAATCGAAGTGGCAAAGCAACTGCGCCAGCGGGAGCTCCACGTTCGCCAATCCGAACGACATCCCGGGACAGATCCGCCGCCCGCCGCCGAACGGGATGTACTCGAAGTTGGCGCCTCCTTTATAGTCAATCGACCCGCCGGCCGCCGCCGCGGCGAACCTCTCCGGCAGGAATTCGTCGGCTTCGTCCCAGTACTCCGGGTCCCGGCCTATGGCCCACGCGTTGACCAGGACGTTGGTCCCCGCCGGGATGTGGTAGCCGTCGATCTCGCAGCCTGCGTTGCTCCGCCGCGGGGCGAGGAGCGGGAGCGGCGGGTGGAGCCTCATGGTTTCTTTGATTACTTGTTTCAGGTAAGTGAGCTGCTGGAGGTCTTCCTCGGTGATTCCGCGGGATCTTCCGGCGAATACCCGCCGGACTTCGGCTTGTGCTTTTTCCATGGTGGGTGGGTTACGGATCATCTCCGACATTGCCCATTCGGTGGTCGTCGATGAGGTGTCCGTCACGGCGACGAACATATCCTGTCGTGGTAAAAAAAGACGACAACAACCAAACAATGAAATTATGATTTGGCGCCAAAATTTAACTGTTCTTGTTGTTTTTGTTGGATGTATTTGAACACAAATTTTTTGAACCAGACTGGATGCTAAACCGAAAAAGTAAGTCGTTGATGGTTCATCGGTTAACTATTATAGAACCGTTGGTTAATAGAACCGTTCATGCGCTATAAAATAAAAGACATAGATAATACACTGGTTAATGACTATTTTAAATTATAGTCATTAACCAGGATGACAATCCGTAGTTAACCAAATAAATCCCACAAAGATGTTGGGAAATGAAGAAAGGCAGCATAATCAGAATTTGTGGTTGAGATTGGGTGATTTTAATTTAAGTTGAATTTTTTTTTTATTCGTGGTTACAACAGTGAATTATTGGACTAGTTAAATCATGGTGGTTCATCTAGTTTTATAACAAATCTTTAAAAATCATTCGATGAATCTCTAACCGTCCAATCAAATTAACCGAATGATTAAAAAAAATATAGCCTAGTGGTAATTTGGATTAAAAAAAAAAAAGGCGTGAAAGGGAACCAACCCAAAGTACGGCTTTGACATTGTCGATGGTGATCGGACACTCCAGCTCCTCGCCCTGCTGAATCTTCAGCAGAACATCAACCAACGTCTCTTCCTCCGCCGCCGTCGTATCCTCCCTGCCGCCGTCCTCGGCCGCCAATTTCAGTCGATGCTCGTCAATTATCTTATCCAACACCATATCCAGCTGCTGCCTCAGCGCCTCCAACTTCCGCCGCATTCCGGTCAAGCCCTGAAGAAACCCCGCCGACGGGAAAAGATCGACCAAATCGAAACCCCCGGCGAGCGCCAGCGACCTCTCGGCGATCTCAATCACCCTCTCCTGGTCCTCGCACTCGTCCCCGAACGCCGCACGCGCCACCACGTTGCTCGTCATGGCGTAGATCCTCCGGGTCAGGTCCAGGCCCGAGCCCGATCGGGATCCCGGGTCGGACCCGACCGAGACGACGAGCTTCCGGGCCTCGTCGTCCCGGATGACGGAGAACGACCGGACCCGCCTCGGGCCCAGCATCTCCGTCTTGCAGATCCGCCGCATCTGGCGCCAGTAGTCGCCCTCGGAGAAGGCGAGGTCGGTGTTGTCGTAGGATATGATCTTCGTGGTGAGGAGCTCCGGCCGCTGCCCGAAAACCTGGTCGTGGGTTTTGAACACCTCGTGGGCGAACCGGGGCGAGGAGACGACGAGGGCCGGGACCTCGCCGAGCTGGAGGTGCATCAGCGGGCCGTCGACGGCGGCCAGGGAGCGGAGGGCGCGGTGGGGGAGCTCGCCGGAGAGAGCCAGGTTGTGGAGGTTCCCGATCACGGGGAGCTTCAGGGGACCCGGCGGGAGCGGGCGGGTCGGTTCCGGGTCGGGTTTGGATTGGAGACGCGTGATTTTGGTTTTGTTCTGACGATGGAAGAACGGCATAGGAGTGGGGTTTTGAAGGTTGATCGGAAAGGTGAAAGTTGCCGGGGAAACTAGAGATTGAGCTGGTTTTGCCGCCATTTTTTTCCTTTCCCGGGTTGGTTACCGGGTCGAGAATTGGGCCTTTTTCTATTTATAGAGAGGAACCCTTTTTTGAAAGCAAGATTGCTGCAAACTGACAGCTTTATTCATTGATTGAGACTGATCTTTATACATAGATCCTTAACAGAAAGCTCCTAAGCTTAGGATCCCAAACGGCTATCAATCCCAATCCCTGAGGAGTAGCTAAAATCCTCAACCAATCTGAAACTAACCCTGCAACGGCTAACTGACCATTGCAAGCAAGACACAAACAATAAGGACCAAACTGAAACAAACCAAAACGACACAACATCAACTTAAATGAAAGACAGACGCAGCCTTTTCCTTCTCCTGTTCGGATTCGGATTCAGGCTCTTCAACAGCAGCAGAATCTTCAACAGCCTCCCCTGAACTGAAGCATATCTGATTAGCTTCAGTTCATCAATCTTCAGTCTTCAGTTCATCACCATCGACCAGTCCAAGCCTGCTGCGCAGCAACTGAAAGGTTTCCAACTTCAAAGGCTTTGTCATTATGTCTGCAACTTGTTCACCAGTTCTGCAATGTTCCAACTCAATCACTTCATTCCTGGTCAGCTCCCTTAAGAAATGAAAACGCACATCTATGTGCTTGCTTCGACCATGCATGACAGGATTCTTAGAGAGCTTAATAGCTGAGCTATTGTCACACATGATTTTGGTTGTTCCTGCTACACATTCCAGCCAACCCATCTGAGTTATGATCCTCTTGAGCCACACACATTGAGCTGCACAGAAGGCTGCAGCTACAAACTCTGCCTCGGTTGTTGAAAGAGTGACCACAGGCTGCTTCTTCGAGCTCCAAGAAATTGCTCCTCCTGCAAGAAAGAAAGTGTAGCCACTGGTGGATTTTCTGTCATCTAGATCACCAGCATAGTCACTGTCAGTGTACCCCAGCAACCAATCTCCTTCTTCTTGTCTTCTGTACAGAATTCCAAACTTCAGTGTGCCCTTCAAGTACCTTAGCACTCTTTTTGCCGCCAGCATATGTTGTCTTGTAGGTTTATCCATGTACCTGCTTAGCATACAGACTGCATACATGATGTCTGGTCTTGTAGCTGTTGCATATAACAGGCTTCCAATAACCTGTTTGTATTCAGTTGCACTGGCCATAATTCCATCTCCAGCTTTTGAGAGTTTAGTTCCTGGAGCTATAGGATTATGCACATAGTTGCATTCTGCTAAATGAAACCTTTCCAACAGTTCACTGATATATTTTTGCTGAGAAATGAATATACCAGAATCAGACTGAGTTACCTCCACTCCCAGAAAGAACTTCATCCTTCCCAGGTCTGTCATTTCGAATTCTGCTTCCATGGACTCCTTAAATTCTCTCAATAACTCAGAGCTGGTGCTGGCATAGATCAGATCATCAACATACACACTGACCATTAGCACTTCCTCTTTCCTCTTCTTCACAAACAAGGTGTGTTCAAACTCACACCTCTCAAAACCAGTGTTGAGAAAGTGAGTCTCAACCCTACTGAACCATGCTCGAGGGGCCTGTTTTAGGCCATACAAAGCCTTCTGCAGTTTATACACCTTTCCTTCTTCTCCAGGGATCTCAAAACCTTGTGGCTGTTCAATATAGACTTCCTCTGTGAGTTCTCCCTGCAGAAAAGCACTCTTGACATCTAACTGATACACAGTCAGATTGAATTGTGCAGCAAGGGCTAAGAATGTTCTGATGGTGTCCCATCTTGCTACTGGTGCAAATACCTCATCATAATCTACTCCATGTCGTTGAGCATAGCCCTTTGCCACCAATCTGGCTTTAAATTTGTCTATGGTTCCATCTTCCTTCAGCTTGGTTCTGTACACCCATTTTACTCCAATTGGAGTTACTCCTGCTGGCCTTGCAACTAGAGTCCACGTGAGATTTCTTTTGATAGCATCAATCTCCTGTTCCATAGCCTTCCTCCACTTTTCTTCAAGTACAGCTTCTTCAAATGTGGTTGGATCTCCACTAACAGCAGCCAGAGCCCACCAGTCAGTCTCAGCAAGTGCCAGATTAGGCATTCCTTCACAATCAAATCCATCAAAATGCCTTGGAAACTTGCGAGTTCTGGGCCCTAGTTCACTGCTAATTGGAAGCCCCAAAGCATCAGTCACATTTTCTTCCTCTTCTTCTTCTGGATCTGCAGCTGGTGTGACTGGTTCTGATGTTTCAGAACTTGTGTGAACTGAGGTGGTCTCAGTTCCTCCCTCAGCTGTAGTTCCTTCTTCTCCATTGTCACCAGTTTCCTCCTCAGCACCACCAGGATCATTATTATCCTCTCCTTCTTCTCCCTCTTCTGAATCATGCCAGTCTTCTTCTCCTCCTTCCCAAACCAGCTTTGTCAGAACAGGTTCTTCCTCAGCTTTCCAGATCCATCCTTCCTCTTCATTAAAGACCACATCTCGGCTAATGATGATCTTCTTTGATTCTGGATTGAACAGCTTGTAGGCCTTGGACTCTTTAGACATTCCCAGAAAGTTACACTTAACACTTTTATCATCCAATTTCTTCCTCAAACTGTCATGCACATGAACATAGGCTACACAGCCAAAAACCTTTAAATGATTCACTGAAGGAGGTTTACCAGTCCACCTTTCTTGAGGTGTTTTACCATCATTGGCTACAGTTGGACTTCTATTCAGAATGTGAGTAGCCCAATCCACAGCCTCAGGCCAGAAGGTTGAGGGGACCTTGGTATCCTCCAGTGAACATCTAACCATGTTCATGACAGTCCTGTTCTTTCTTTCAGCAACACCATTTTGCTGAGGAGTAAGAGCAGCTGTCAACTGTCTTCTGATGCCTGCTTCATCACACAAATCTCGAAACTCATGAAGCAGAAACTCTCCTCCTCTATCAGTTCTGAGACAAACAATTTTTCTCCCAATTTCATTCTCTACTTGTGCTTTAAATCTTCTGAAACAGGCTAAGGCTTCTGATTTTGCAGATAGGAAATAAATCCACAACTTTCTACTGAAATCATCAGTAAGAGTCATGATATACCTCTTTCCTCCATTGGATGCAGGAGTAATTGGACCACATAAGTCAGCATGCAGAAGTTGAAGTGGTTTTATGGCCCTCCAAGCTCCCTTCTTTGGAAACTTAGCTCTGCACTGCTTCCCAATCAGACAGGTTCCACATACTCCAATATCTCCAGTAAGTTTTGGAAGCCCTTGTACCAATCTTTCTTGTTGCAACTTCATCAGATTGACTTTGCTGAGATGACCAAAACGTCTGTGCCACAGGTGCAGTGTGTCATGCTGCTCAGCATTAGTTTGAAAGCACTGATTTCCTTCTTTCACATGATGTCTGGCTTGCAGAACAAACATCCTGTTAGATTTCATGGATGTTTCCAGCAGCAGACCATGTTTTTCATGGTAGATTCTGCAACTTCCATTCTTGATTATAAATTCCAGATTCTTCTCCTGCATCTGACCCACACTCAAGAGATTTGATTTTAAACTGGGTACATAGAAGACATTCTGGAACACCAGAGGGACTTTTCCAACAATCATCTTTACAGAACCTTTCCCTTGCACCTCCAGTTTGCTGCCATTGCCTAGTTTGACATCACTTTTGAAGCTGGTATCAAGCTTAGAGAACCAGCCCTTATTTCCACACATGTGGTTGCTGCACCCACTGTCAAGAAACCACCAGTCATCATTCTTCTTCATTGCTCCATTTGGAATCATCTCTTCTGAGTAAGCCATCAACAGAACATCATCTTTAATGTCATTTGGACCCCAGCTCGAGTAATGAGCTTGCCATTCAGGGCATTCTCGACTGAAATGCCCCATTCTATGACATTTAAAACACTCAATCTGATCCCTATTCCAGATCCTTCCACGTCCTCTTCCTCCTCTGCCTTGATATCCAGTTCTTCCTCCTCTTCCTCTACCATTTCCAAACACTTGCAGGACTTGCTCTTCCCCATATGAGGATTTTGCAAACTTTTGCTCATGCACAAGCAGAGAGCTTTGCAGAGCATCCACAGACATCTCAGCAATATCTTTGGATTCTTCAATTGAACACACTATGTAATTAAACTTTTCAGTTAAAGTTCTGAGCACCTTCTCAACAATCTTGGAGTCATTCATGTCCTCGCCACAGTTTCTCATTGAATTTGCAATGACCATTACCCTGCTGAAATAGCTGGTCACTGTTTCCCCATCCTTCATTTGAAGCAGCTCAAAGTTTCTTCGAAGTCCTTGCAGATTGGCCTTTTGAACACGCTCGTTGCCCTGATATCGAATCTTCATAGAGTCCCACAGCTGCTTGGAGGTTGCCTTCTGAGTGATTGTCTTGAGAATGCTCTTATCAATAGAGCTAAAAAGGAAGTTCTTAGCATTCAAATCCTTCAGCCTGGTTGCCTCCAGCGTCTTTGTCTCTGCTTCAGTCAGCTCAGAGTCTGCATCAGCCTCTTTGAATCCAGTCTCTACCACAATCCATAGTTCCTTGGATCTAAGCAGATTTTCCATCAGCATGCTCCAGTGATCATAATCCCCATCGAATTTGGGAATTCCTACTTGAGCGAAGCTATTATCACCACTCATTTTCTGCTTTCTCTGGATTTCACTCACCAATAGTTGGGATCCTCACCTTCACTCGTGTTTCCCAAACCCAAAATCTTTCGCAATTTCACACAGCTCACACTCTCAATGGAACACGCTCTGGTTACAGCCTGCAATTGCTCTGATACCACTGTGAAAGCAAGATTGCTGCAAACTGACAGCTTTATTCATTGATTGAGACTGATCTTTATACATAGATCCTTAACAGAAAGCCCCTAAGCTTAGGATCCCAAACGGCTATCAATCCCAATCCCTGAGGAGTAGCTAAAATCCTCAACCAATCTGAAACTAACCCTGCAACGGCTAACTGACCATTGCAAGCAAAACACAAACAATAAGGACCAAACTGAAACAAACCAAAACGACACAACATCAACTTAAATGAAAGACAGACGCAGCCTTTTCCTTCTCCTGTTCGGATTCGGATTCAGGCTCTTCAACAGCAGCAGAATCTTCAACATTTTTTTTCCTGTGTCTCTGTCAACTTGGAGGGAATAACTTGGTGTCATTTTCCAGTCATATGCCATTGATGCCACTCCAAAAGGGTTACACTTACACCAAAAAACGAAGATGTTAAACAAATAGAGATGAGATTAGCAATGTTGAAGCTTTGTTTCTTTTTTTCTATTAAGTGGTTACCAACTCTATACAGGACATAGAAGGTTTTTCTCGTACCATCAGGGAGTTGTCTAATTGGCAGTTTTAGGTTCAGCGTAAAGCTATAATCCTATTTTCATAACCCGATAGATGGAGACTGAATCAAAGAACAACCCTTTGGGCCAAGTGAACTAACACTAACTCAAGACCCAAGTAGCTTGACACCCAGGCAAGCCAACTCGATTACCGACTTATGAACGAATCAATCTATATCTTATGATTTTAATTCATATGACTGTTAAATTATATATCTCGCCATATATAAAGTTTAACACGTTGAGTATGTGAGCAAATATATCATAGTTTCCGGTTTAAAAAGAAATTATGTATCATAGATTGCTTCGATACTATGAAATAACATGATTTTGAGTAGTTAAAATTTATTAACTAAATGATATGTGATACCAACAAAGTATAATATGACTTGAGATTAGCTAACAAAATAAATCCTATGTATAATGATATACAAAATGAAGTACCAAAGAATAGTAAAGATTTTAGTAAGCAAGCTAGCTCGACCTCGACTCGGCTTGTTTATTAACAAGCCGAGCTCAAGCTGGGTAAAACTCAACTCGACTCGGCTCATTTGCAAATTATAAATATTGGGATGCAAAGTATAAATTATTAATTGTATCAAAATCACAAATTATTGATTCATTCTTATTAATTTGTTATGAATTTATTATAAATGTTAGTCAACTATCATAATGCCTAGTTGGAGAATTGCTTTTGTTGGTTGACCCACGACCCAACCACACTCATCCGCCACCCACCCAACCCAACCCACGGAAGTATGTGGGTGAATTGAGGGTCACAACTATTTCAACTCGCTAGTAAGCGGGTGGGTCAATTTGAGACCAAACCTACCCAACCCGCCCATTGCCCCTAAGATTAACCACTTAAATATTTTTTAACGGACTAATCATAGTTAAATATTGTAATACAATCATGATAAATACAATACAATTGCCATAAGAACATTTTGCCAACCGATAGAATAATGACGAACACTTGAAAGAAGAAAAAGTGCTTGTGGTTTTGTATACAACAATGGTTTAAAATTCACAGTTGCCTGCGGGCGCAGATACAAACTAACCACAAGGCTTATGTATCATCTTCTAATAATCACTGTTTTAACAGTTTTTATAGATCTTCCAGTCCAGCAACTCTTAAATCTTGCTCTAGTCTCCCGTAGTATTCTGCTAAGCCAAGAGCATTGCCAGAAGAATGTGCGAGGAAATCTCTGTACCAGAGTGCAGATATCTTGGGGATACGTTTCAGTGTCCGACGATCGACATAATACAATCCGTATCTCAATGTATACCCATCAACCCACTCAAAGTTGTCCATCAAACTCCACGCAAAGTATCCTCTAACGTCAGCTCCATCCCTGCCATTTTTGTGATCGAGTTGTTTCAATTCAAACATAGCAAATGCAGTTTGTTTTCAGTCCATGTACAGATCGATAGCAGTCATGGCGTGGAGGTAGTTACTACGAATTGGTAAATATATATACCTTATGGAGCTAGCAACAGCAGCAAGGTAAGACTTGTGGTAGTTGATTCGTTTGACATCGTGCAGTATTTGCTGCAGCTGCACAGCTTCATCTGGTGGTGGGGCATATCCTGCAGTGCAGAAAAAAATGGAGGAGAAATGGGTTCAAGACTTGAATCTTGAAACTACCCGATTCACTTACAACGAGAGCTCGAAAGATTGAAACCATGGTTTACCATTTTCAGTAACATACATGGGCATGTTATTGTATCTTTGTTTCATGTAGTTAACAGTCTTCTCAAGCCCTCCTGGAACCACAAAGAACCCTGGATTCGCGGTCTGCAGTTGGATCAGTGGGAAATAACTAGTGACTTGGATTCCCTTATCATTTGGAGAAAGGAAGAAATCAACACCATGATTCATACCGGTTGTCCTATCGGGACCCCATCACGGTCCCCTGTGAAGTAAACATAGCCTCTGATAGCATGATCTGACCCCCCTGGAGGGCAGGAAGAATGGAGGCAGTCTTTTGCATACAGTGTTAAATAATGGTTGATACCAATGTAATCTATGCTTCCTTTAACATAGTCGATTTCATCAACTGTGAACCTTGGCAGTGCATCTCCAAGGAACAGGCGCATTTCGGAAGGATAATCTCCATATACCAAGGGATCTAATAACCTGAATAATAACGAATTCCATCGGATTTTGCATCAAATGATTGGTCAAGTAAAAGCTGAAGTCACAAAGCACATACCAACCCACACCGAAGGCTAACCCCCTAGTCACAGCTTGCTGATCTAACTCGTTATTGGCTCTTAGTGGCTCATACCACATTGCGTGCACAACTATTCCAACGGAACCACCTTGCTTTCCCTACATAAGACTCGGCATTAACTCTATTGACCTACTTGGAAACATCAAACACTACTTGCCTACTGGGGAATTTGGAAGCACTGGAGTTTAGCAAGTTGTCAAAGCTGGAATCATGCATCGTCTTACCTGAAACTCTTGGCGATAAATCTTAACCGCTTTGCCATGAGCCAATATCATGTTATGCAAAGCAATGAGAGGCTCCACGTTGGAATTTCCAGCCGAACAGTTTCCAAATGGAGGAGAACAATGAGATGGTGGGTACCATCCCCTAATATAGGCCATTTCCACAAACAGGTTTGCCTCGTTGATGGTCACCCAATACTTCACCTTATGCCCAAAACTCTCGAAGCAAATTCTGGCAAAATGCACGAAGTCTTCCCTGCAGGATAGTAAGCAAAGAGATATGAACAGAAACTTCAACCAAGTGTGTGCGTCAGAAAACAGGCAGACCAAACCAGGAAATGCTAGACACTGGGAATGAATCAGCACAAGAATAACCCTGATAGAATAGAACCACAACAAGCAAGGAAAGGAAAGGACTGTAATTCAATTACTGCATCAGAGGACTGAGCCATCCCCCATATCTTTCCGCAAGTTCTTGTGGGATGTCATGGTGGTGTATTGTCACAAATGGCTCAATCCCTGCAGGTTTGTTGTATTCTCAGTTCTAGAACTACAGTACAAATTCATTCACAAATTTGGTTCATTTCCATTAGAATTTCAGTGACAATAAGTGGATAGAAAGAGGAGTACCCTTAAGTAAAAGATGGTCTAAGATACGATTGTAGAACATGATCCCCATTGGATTTACTTCACCAAATCTCCCTCCTGTACCATTCTCTTGCAATGAGCTAAACATATATATCAAAATCTATCATATCATAGTACAATGGAAAGAAGATATACTGGGTAAAATTCTGGTCCATGAGATTGAGAATCTATATGCATCCACTCCAAGCGAATGCATCAATTCAATATCTTCCTGCGCATTAGAAATTTGATTCAGCATCTATTCAGTCCACGGATAAAGGTTGCAGGGGAAACAGGTAGACCAATTGATACCAAGAAAAGATGGTAGTGATTGTCAGCAGTGTCCCCGTTGCCATTCTCCTTAATGTTGCCTAGGAAACACACGGATTTTCATCCATGAAAAAGGGTCGAGGAAAAAACAAAGAAAAAAGGTCAAAAGGGAAGTATACCCGGAACATGAGAAAAGACATCCCAGTTGTTGAGACCCTTTCCATCTTCAAGATAAGCTCCTTCAATCTGAGAAGCAAAAGGAAGCCAAAAGGCGGTGACTTTTCAGTTCCAATCCCATGGGACATGCGGAAATGAGAGACCAAAAAAGGACAACCCAGAAACCTGGTAAGCAGAAGTAGTGGTGCCAAAGAGAAACCCATCTGGGAAATGAGACCTGCTGATGTCTTCTGCTTCTTCTCCTTCGACTGGTTCAGAGAGAACAAGGCAGAGCACAGAAGAAAGAAAACAGAACAGCAGAAGTCGCCGGTGGGTCGTCGTTGCTCTACTGGTCTCCGGCATTGTCGTGGTGGTTAGAGTGTTTCTGTGTTTGATTTGGCGCGTGGAAAATTCTCCTAATTAAGACTAACAACTGATTTTATCCATATATTAGGGGGGAATGGACTGTACACGTATGTATTTTGACATGCGGAATGGACTGTCTGGCTTCTTTTCCTCTGGCCATCCTTTTCCTACCAGCTCACCGCCGACTCTGTCGGCGTTGCATTGAACAAGTCAACTACAGGGATTTTTCAAACCGTAATAAGTAATAAACCCAAAATAAAATCATTCTCACTTTATTTGTTTCTTGCTTTGGAAAGGGATGTTGCTTCGAGGTTGTGATTGTTGATGTGGGATCTTTATGATGCATGTATTATGAAAAAAGGAATCGAAGAACAAGCCTTAGGCCAAGTGAACTACACTAACACCCAGAAAACTGTAATATTGTCTTGAAGACCCCATGAAATTAAGCCTGAACATATTAGTGGGTAAAATTATATTTATAGGCTAACTGGTTCATGTTAAGTAAGAAAATGGGGACAATCACAGCTGCACAGGCACCTGCAGCAAAGGGTCTTTCTGCTCTTGCGACAATGTCGAGAATTCACCTCTATTTACCACAGAAGCCGACCCCTGCTTCGTACCGTTACCGTCTCAAGGTAAGCGTTGCTTAGAGCAACATTCAGGAGAATATCTGCTTTGGCACATATCCCTTCGTAACCGTCCTAGCCAACACTAGGCCTGCTGTCAGAGCCACCCCGAGCAAGGCATGGAGTCTCACGCAGTAATATTTTGCCATAAAAATTTTACCCTTGTCCTGTAAAAGATTACATTTGAAGGTGAGTGAATCTAGTGATAATAACAGCAGCAGATAGAGCAGCTGCAGATAAGAGCACGGCTATCAGAGCGCTCACATTGTGGTTTTCTTCAACAAATCTGACCACCCTAATCCCCATTGGCAAGGTCAGGGCGGAGAGAAGCTGGAAAAAGACGTGACGTTTTAGACAGTCGACAATGGCATGTGGGTTCGAGAATGGAACTAGCAACGGAAGACTGTCTTTACAATGGACACTAAAAGCTTGAACATTTATGAAGAACTTACAATGCAAGTCAAAGGAAGAGCTCCACTTATGCCGAAAGCAACCAAGAGAGAGTACAGAGTCACAACTGCTCCTTTAACTAGTATTGCACCTCTTTTGGTGCCCAGTCTAACCTACATTTTCCATGTCAAGAAAGGAAAAAAGATTAACCACTAAACAGTACACAGTAAGTAAGTACAAAAAGATTAAAGAAAGAGCTAGGCAACTTGAACAGACCAAGGGTGATATTTTGTCAACAGCTTTATCTTCTTCGATCTGCATTGGTTAAATTTCATGTCAAAAAGATTATCCATGATTAGCAGAAGAAAGGGGAGTAAAAAACGAAGACCAAACCTGGTGAAAGTGACTACAGAAAAGGATTAGAGTTGTCGTGAATCCAACGAGAAGTGATACTGAGAGAACTGTTGCAATTAACTCAAAATTGTGCGTCCCACTGAGTCGAAAACTAAAGTTAACAATGGATGGAACATGGTAATAATCAAAGGAAAACTTCAATATTGAAAACTTAACTGACCTTGTCACTCGCAGCAATAAGTAAAAAGCAGTGCTGGCAAATGGACCGAATGCTGCAAAGCACAAGGGCTCACCCAGTCCTTGGTAACTTAACCGGAAAGGAGGGCACTGCAGGCCAGGGTATGTATTACATGGTCAACAGATGAAACATAAGTTTGGCCTCGTTAAATATGAATAAACTAAAACCACACAAACTAGACATTTCAGCAGCATATACGTTTTTCAAACAGAATTCCAGGATCTCATACCAAACCTGTTAAACTGTACCTGATATATGTAGCCACAGATAATCGCCCAAGTCAATAACAAGTTTGCACGTATGCTTCCTGAGCTCACCGACGTCCATGTAACTCCCATGAAACCGATAATGAGGCAAAAGTAAGCTGCAATGAAGGCTCCTGAACGGCTTTTCCAGGGGCATCAGAAGTAAATCAGCAGTACTGTCCTCTTTTTGCCTGCTAATCATATTCACAAAAAATCAAGACAAACTCACCTTCCAAGCAAGTTAACAACTGATTCTTTCTTGTTCTTGTCTGCTCCTGTATCAAAATCATATACATCGTTGCTGGCCATCAACCAGATATCGAGAATTGTAATAAGTCAGATGGAGTATGGAGGACAGATTTTAAGTGCTATGGTAAGCAAGACTTAAGATGACCACAGAATATGAGAAAAATATGGACAAAGCCCTGCCCTTGAGTCTAATCAGAGTTGAGAATACAACTGTACACTCCCATTCTCATTATTCATAGTCATCTAGTATTGGCTATTTCACGTGACAAACTGTGATTCATTAACACATGTCAGCCACATTCAAAGGTAATTACTATCACTTCACTAACTAATACTAGACCATCTTCAGCAGCTATGGGAAGAATTTGAAATAATATATAACATATGTGTTTCACAAAGCCACAATGGATATTTACATGGTAAAACCAGCCATTAAGAATCTTCATACAAACATAGCAATAGATAAGGTAATACAACCAAACAGCTCCAGAATCTAAAATTGCAAAACTAACCTTAAATTGAGCCACGTTATAATAAGGACTGAAGAAATCAAGAGTGTGAAATAGCGTTTCGCAGAAAACACGCCCGTCTGCAAATAAGCAGCAGCAGCACCAACCTGATTCCAGAACATAGAAGCTTTAAGTGAAGCAAAACGTGTGTTTATCCATCCATCTAACTGAAACTGAAATGCTTACATGCAATTTACACTGCAAAGATGACAAAGGCGAAGAACTCACCGTGAGAGGAACTAAAGCAACAGAATAAATGGGTAATTTGATTGCCCTCCATATCAGTGTTCCTCTAGACACATCATTGCCTTCTTTCCCATTGACACTGTCGCCTGATGTGCTCTCCGTTACAGCTTGTTGAGAAAATCTTTGGATTCTCATCTTGAGCTGCTTGTTATGAATTCCAGACAGTAACCCTCTACCATAGAAATGTGACGATATTATGGAAGCATTTGAAACTGGAACACCCGTACATGCTCTGAGAAAACATGAACAGATCATCAAATCCATCTTCAACCAAAAACCCAGAAGAAATAAAGTCAACTGATATCATTGCCAGAACCCAATTGCAAGAATTGTTCAACATCCAGCACATAGTAAATTCCAGCAAGAAATGCCCCCAAAATTCAGGCTCCAAGCACAGTGGAGATGCTATGCTACTGTGTGAAACATTTGATTAGCCCAAACCACTTTAAGGATTCAAGATAGCCTTTGCTGAAAAAGACCTACATTGCTGTAGTTACTAGAAAGAAAGAAAAAGAAATCAACAGACTAAACGATTCAAGTCTCGAACTTTATTCTACCCAAAAATCAATGGAGACACTCCAGGGGATTACTGGAGAAGTAGCATACAGAAAAATTACCTGAACCGTGTTGTCCATTCACTGAACGGAGGTGTACACGTCGCGTTGGGTACGAAACCGAAGGTAAGCCCTGCATGACTCTGCATATGCTAGAATTGTGGGAACGCCGGCTGGAGGAAGAAGAAAGCTGTTGGTGAAGATGGGGGAAGGAGACGAGTTTGGCGTCCTCTGCTGCTTTCGGAAAGACTGTCAAGAGTAGGAATGTAGGATGTGGACGGTGGTTTACTCTCTGCAAATGAGAGGGAAAAAGCTGTAGAAGAAGAAGAGGGAATTTCTGAGAGGATTGGGTCGCCGCTGATCTCTTGACAGGTGCTCTGCTCTCGGATAATGAAACGGTGTCGTTCCCCTGGTTACCGACCAACCGGACGGAGCAGGCACGTCCACGAATAAAAAATAAAATTTTGAGTTAATAGCACTTTTTCTACTTCTACTATAAATTTCTGAATCGTGTCCTTCAACAATGATTAAAAAAAAGCTCGGCTCGTTAATAAACGATGCCAAACTTATGCTCTACCTTGTTCGGCTCGCGAAGCTCGTGAACTAGTTTGATTAGGTGGCTCGTTGAATACAACTCATGAACTGTCTCGTTTTGAGCTTATGAGATGTCCCAACATTGTGACTAGAGAGCCAACTCGCCTAGAGCTTATGACAAAATCAATCTACATTTTATGAGTTGGTTTATTAATGATGCATATATAATTATTAAATTGTATATATCGCCCTCATATGTTGTTTAATACATTGAGTACATATAAGCAAATACGTCTCATATATGACATAACATCGGGTAATCACATGTATCATATATGACATATAAATATTAGGGTATTTATATTATAAATTATCCTAGAGTTGAGCTCGAGCCGAACTTTCGATCTTAATGATGTTTCAACATTTAATAAATGAGCTGGCTCGTGTTCGACTCGACTATAAACGAGCCGAACATGAACAAGAGGGAAAACTCGGCTCGGCTCGGCTCATTAACAGCCCTAACAGTTTGAAATATTTTCTCACAATTAGAATACACATTATAACTTTATATAAAAACATTGAAGAGAGATTGTACCACCCTTCCGAACTTATATGTAAACCGGACTAAACACATGGTAGTCACAGTCCAATAGCGAAAGACATCATAGAATCAACTGCCAATTCGGTTCGGTACATATAATGGAAAAAACGTGGAAAATGCAGCAAATAATAATACTCCTTTTAAATAACAAAGCAAAACAAGTTGCTGGAACTCTCTGTTCACAGAATACTGCCTGAGAGTATATCATCGCTCCACGACCAAACTGAAGCTCTATACACCTTTCTCCTCAGCAGTCCACCAAGCCAAACAACAAACAAACAAAATTGCATTCACACTGTCTCTCTTCATAAATAACCCCGGCATCAGAGCTTCATCAACAATTCAACATCTCAATTTCCTCTCTCACTTGCCGAAACAGACACATCGAAATTGATGGACAACGGGCATCATCATCATGATCAGGACGACACAGCACCGGAATCTGATCGGAAAATTGGTGCCGGCGGTGGTGACGGGAAGAAGAGAAAGCTTGGTGGCATCAAAACAATGCCCTTCATCTTGGGTATATGCTTTAAATTATTCTCCGCCGTAGTACGTTGAATTTATGAACGAAATGTGTATGTATGTAACAACTTCGGTCTCTCTTTGTGTGCAGGAAATGAAATGTGTGACAAGTTTGCTGGCGCTGGGTTCCAGGCGAACATGATAACGTACCTGACCAAAGTCCTCAACTTGCCGATGGTGAAAGCCTCCAACACCCTCACCAACTTCGCCGGCACCTCCGGCTTCACCCCGATCCTCGGCGCTCTCGTCGCCGATTCTTTCGCCGGCCGATACTGGACCATCATCGTCGGTTCCATCATCTACGAGCTGGTATACATACATATATATTACATACTCCGTCAATACTGATTACGTGAAGGCGAATACATCTGTCGCGAACAAAATTGTCAAAATTGAATTAAGTCATGTGTGAGAATTTAGACTCGTAATGAATAAAACATAAGTGTTTGCAAAATTTTGTAAAGAAATAGATCGTCTAGGAGGTAATAATTTATACAAACTATTTTTTTTTTATTGCGAAATTCGAAAAAAAACTATCACCTGTATGTAATTTTTGCAACCTCGCTAGCTACAAGTAATCCTGGTAAAAGTGTTACGCTAGAATGTTGCAACGAATTTAGTCCGCGGCACAATTTAACATATGGTCATGATTAATGAACTATACAGGGGATGATCAGCATCACTCTCTCCGCACTCCTTCCATCCCTCCGCCCGCCGCCATGCTCGCCGTCGCACTGCCAGGAAGCCTCCTCCCGCCAGCTGTGGATCCTCTACGCCGCCCTAATCCTCACCTCCCTCGGCACCGGCGGGATCCGCCCCTGCGTCGTCACATTCGCCGCCGACCAGCTCGACATGACCAAGTCCGGCGTCGCGTCCCGCCGCTGGAACTTCTTCAACTGGTACTTCTTCAGCATGGGGGTCGCCACCGTGACGGCGCTGACGACGGTGGTGTACATCCAGGACAACGTCGGCTGGGGATGGGGGCTCGGGATCCCGACCGCCGCCATGGCGGTTTCCGTCGTGGCGTTCGTTTTGGGCTCGCCGCTTTACAGGAAACTGAAGCCCGGCGGGAGCCCGTTTGTGCGGCTGGCGCAGGTCGTGGTGGCGGCGTGGAGGAAGAGGACGGCGGTGGCGCCGGCGGAGCATGGGGAGTTGTATCGGAATAAGGAGCTCGATGCGGATATTTCGTTGAATGGACGGCTGCTGCATACTGATCAGTTCAGGTAAGTGAATTATTTTAGCCACCAAATAATTTTATGGTCGCCTATACTCCAAGAAAGTAAACAATTTTTAGCCACCAAATCAAATTCTGGTCGCCTTATACTCCCATTTGTTTCCAAGACAAACTCAGACCGGTGTCCCGGTGGCTAAAATTCCGATTTAAATTCTAAAATCTTATGATTTTATGATATTAATTACCTGTTTACGATCCTGATTTTCACTATAAAATCTATGAACGTTAAAATCACACGGTATTTTTGTTGAACTCTGACCGAATCGAATCGAGTTAAAAGGATTAATGTTATCTTATTGTTATCCATATCATTTACTTATATTTCTCTAAAATAGCAAAAACCTAACACCCGTTTTTTCATTCTTCTCCGTCGATATCATCTATTTTTTTCCTCCTCTCTCACTAGACACTATGTACCGATCCCATCATCAATATTCACATCAACTCTCTTTAATCAACACCGATTCATCACTTCCTAACATTAACCTTGAGAAAATGGAATATTAACGTTAAAAATTATCGTGCTACGTTTCATTATGCTGTTTATGATTTGTTGTGTTAATATTCCCTAATTTTGATTTTTTACGTTGATTTTTCGAATTTACGTAAAATCCCGACATTCACTGCGTTTGCTCGTAGGTGGCTGGATAGAGCTGCAATCATAGTAGCAACAGACGGCCACGACGGCGAGTCGCTGATCACCGCCACCTCAACCACCACCAAACCCAACCTATGGCGGATCGCCACCGTCCACCGGGTGGAAGAGCTGAAATCCATCCTCCGGATGCTACCGATATGGGCCGCCGGGATCCTCCACTTCGCCGCCTCCTCCCACCTCCAGAGCTTCGTCATCCTCCAAGCCTTCTCCATGAACCGCCACCTCTCCTCCACCTCCACCTTCCAAATCCCGCCGGCCTCCCTCTCCGTCGTCGGCGTCATCACCACCACCTCCGGCCTCGTCCTCTACGACCGCCTCCTCGTCCCCCTTCTCCGCCGCGTCACGGGAAACCCCACGGGCATCACGTGTCTCCAGCGGATGGGCGTCGGCTTCCTCATAAACATCGTCGCCACCGCCGTCTCCGCTCTCGTCGAGGTCAGGAGGAAGGAGGCCGCCGCTCGCCACGGGTTGCTCGACGCGCCGGAGGCCGTGATTCCGATCAGCGTGTTCTGGCTGGTGCCGCAGTACGTCCTCCACGGGGTGGCCGACGTGTTCATGACGGTACGTAGTATTGTCGTGAAACTTTACAAATAAGTCCAATCTTTTGGTACGAGGAATTACAACATTAGTTGTTGCTATATATGGGGTCATGGAGTCAAAAGTGACTCTACCCTAAATTTACCCAACTCTACACGCCCCGGACAAGACCAAAAAATATTTGTTTCTAAACTGGTCTTATAGACAAACTGATTTAGCTCGACAGTTAGGTTCGGATTGAACGGGACCTGGCTGGTGGGTATCTAATCAGGGTCAATTTTACACCTCTACTTACACGCCTCTCAAACGAAAGCCAACTTACGGGTTTGAAATTTGCATGGGCCTACCATACTTTGTGATTAAATCAAACTATTAATATTGGGATCGTAGAGATTTGAACATAAGAACATTTAGGCAAATCAACTCTGCTGCTGATAACATGTCACAAACCAGTTGGTCTCAATAATTCGAATTGTTGGGTTGGGGAAAATTAACAGTGGATCTCATACTACTCCCTTGCAGGTGGGGCACGTCGAGTTTTTGTACGACCAGTGTCCGGAGAGCATGAGGAGCACGGCGGCGGCGCTGTCGTCGCTGACGGGGTCGTTCGGGAGCTATATCGGGACGGGGATGGTGTCGTTGGTGCATGAGTATACGGGGAAGGAGGGGAACTGGCTGCCGGATCGGAACTTGAATCGGGGGAAGTTGGATTGCTATTACTGGCTGGTGACGGTGGTTCAAGTGGTGAACTTTGTGTACTATGCGGTGGTTGCGTGGTTTTATGTTTACAAGCCGGTGGAGGAGATGGTTGATGATGGTAATGATGTGGAGGGCGACGGCGGGGGAGATGTTGGCGGCGGAAGGGTTCATCGTAGTTATAGTAATAATGACACGGTGTGAGACTGTGAGGTAAATGGTGGATGGAGTATTAGAAGGGTGTCATAATTAGGAAAAACGTTGTATTAAATATTAATGGTCTGTTTCATCAGTGTGGTTGAGTAAGTAAATAAAGGTTGTTTGTAAAAAAAGAATGGGGTTATAGGTATAATATGCCCCTCTACTAGAACGTTTTATCAAACATGTCCCTCTACTATTTTTTTACATCAAACATGTCCCTGTACTTGGTAAAAATGATCAAACATGCTCTTTTGTTAAAATTTTCATCAAAAAACCGTTAACCAAGACCGAACTTTAGTTTGGGCGACACAAATGACTAAAATATCCCTGAAAAATTCACTTTTTGAATTTTTTTGGTTTGTTTGTATAATCAAATCATTCAAATAATTTCACTTTGAAAGACCCAGAGAAATAAAACAGGGGACAAAACTGACATTTTTCCTCCCATTTGCCGATGTCGGGTCGTCTAAATCTCGGTTCAACCATGATTGACGATTTTTTCAATGGAAATTTTAACAGAAGGGCATGTTTGATAATATTTTTAAAGTACAAGGGCATATTTGATGTAAAAAATAGTAGAGGGCAGTAGAGGGGCATATTATACCTATAACCCAAAAGAATGGTGTTTGTAAGATGCACATTTAGCTCTATTTCAACAAATTGACTTATTTGAACAAATTGATTCCAAATATGATACATACGTAGGTATTCAACGCTAATGAGTTGATTCATTGGATATTTTGATCTAATTGTCATGATTTATATGAGGATATTCAAATTGACTTATATATACTTTTATTGGTTTGGAGTTTGAATTGGTTCCAATTTGAGTTAACTGATCATTTTGGTCAGACTCATGTGGATCGATATCTATCTTTGTTCAGATGATTGTACACACAAAAGATAATATTGAATATCACATTAATCGTCGTCAACCCTTATTACACTTTTAGTGTCGGTGTTTCCATATTTTTGTTTGGTTCATAAAAAAAATAAGGCACAATCTGCATTCAAATAGGTATCCAATTTTTTGTACTACATACTATATGTCCAATTTAGACCCAAACTCAAAGTTGGGTATGAATTTGTAAAATTGTCTAAATTTGATTTGACTCATAATGAGTTGGGCTTGGACAATACTCAAATAACGGGTCATTTTGACTCATAATGTAAAATTGCCTGCTCAATCGCTACCTTCTAGTTTAATATTATCTTCCATTCATTGATTACACCCAATAAACTTCGTACATTCTTGCAGTAAGGCAAATGTATTGGGAGGGAGACCTAACAAGTAGTGTAGTCCATCTCAACACCCCACTGGCAAGATTTCATTAATCTCTCTCTCGTAATATCTAAATTAAATATGGGTATATGTTATATAATCCACAAACTGTTAATGTGTGTATTAATATATTAACTCGTCGCTAGATTCAGTAATTCCTCCCCAACCAGTATCCTAACAGCTGGTCAGGCTGACATCCTACTTTGTAAACCCATGCACCTGCAGCACCAACATTACTAATTTTGGGTGTCTATTGCTATAAGATAGCTTTTTCATGCGCAGTTCTGTTGCATCTAGCTACTAATGAATTTTGGAGGGTGATATATATAATATATATTGCTGGTCTTCTCTTTACCAGTTTTCCCTCTTTCCTTCTCTCATGAAAAAATAAATTATGCAGCTACCTAGCTAGGGTTATTAAATCATAGCTAGGAAATTCCAAGTCTGGATGCATGGTTTCTTCGACAAACGAAGCCGTTTCAATTCGATTGGTAGGCTTGGAGGTCGATTCACGGTGTTAGAAATTGATTTCGAGGGTGAGGATGGAAGGAAGTTCGACGACGATAGTTTCTTTTATTTTTGGGTAAGATGATAAGAGTTTTCGATCGTATTTCTGATTTTTCTCTATATTCATTTTTGTGGGTTCTTTTTTTTAGGGAATGGTAAGTGTGTTTTGTAATTTTAAATCAAGTATAGAATAAAAAGTAGGTCGAATACCCATCGATTTACGTTCAATTTGGACTCAGTTGTAATAAGTTAATTAATAGAAACAATTTTCTTCTTGTCCACCCGCTATGAGACAGATTCACACTAAGCAAGCTCTTGATTATCCCCCTTGACATCTATTCATGCTTGGACTTAATTATTATAAGTAAAATAACTAGAACCTTAATCGCGCATATTAACTTAAACTACCAGTTGTGGCCGACAGAAAGCGCGAGACTTCTTTCTTATTTTCTCATTAAATTCAGAATTGTTTTGAGAGCGGTCAAACTGTGATAACGCATGATCGCCAGTATATACGAACAAAGTCCACACGATTTCTCGTCGTGTATGACGCCGGCCACTGGAAAACGGCAAAGGAAATGAATTTTCTTTTAGTGAAAATTTAGTTTTCACCAATATCTCATAACGATACTATATTGCGAGAATAAACATTTTATACTAGCACAACAATCGATTTCTCTACTAATGACCGTTGTATATGCAAAAAAATCATATATTCCATATGAAGAGTAGAGATATGCATGAAAAGAAATCACAACCCATATGTGTAGATGGAAATTTACAATCATATATATAAAAAACTTGAGGTTTATGACCAAATGAAATTTCATGATTTACACATGTGCTTGGTAATTGGTATAAATGCTAATTTGAAAGTCGAGTTGGTTGTTTAACATCACACGAAATTACCAGACATGATTGTTCGGCCATTCCTTCACAAACTTGGCATGTACAACATTAGTTACATGTTAATTTTTTTCCCCATGAATTTGGTTTGCTTTTTGTTATGGCTTCCATACTTTAATTAGCAAATAGTATCAAAATTAGTTTATGATGATATGACTTCCAATTTTTTTTATATATAATTAAGGGATATGGTTTCTGTGTACAAAGTACAAACGCAGCTACGTGTCCCCTTTGACTCACCAAACTTATATTCCAAAAAAGCGAGAGAAAAAAAGGAAAAAATAAAAGCAAAATTAAAATTCTCATTCTCTTTAGCCTTTTCCACCTCCACGCACGTAATTTTCCTCATGTTTTTGTCGCTTCTGCCGGTTTGTACCTCAATATCCAAATTATAGAAAAAATAATTCGATTTTTTTTTCTTGTACGTTAACGGTAAACCCTAATTCGAATTTCCTCAAACTTTGACTTCTACTATTCCATTCAATTTTGAATTGGTCTTCCATTACAACGTAACAAGCAAGCCATCCTAAATTCCTAATCCATTATCACCATTTTTTACAGCCGTCATCATAATAATCAAAATAAACAACACCGCGATTGAAGCCATCGTTCGATCAACATTTCGTAGCGTTTTTACTTATGCATGATTGATGATTTCATCAACTTATTCACAAAAAAAGTACGATAAAATACACGTAATCTTGTAAGGTGTATTATTTCGTCCCACCTTGAATTTTACACTGTACATCTAAAACTGCTGATCTATGCTCTTTAAGTATGCACATTAAACAAATATGTTATCTCTAATAAATATTGATCTCACCAAATAATTAAAAAGAGGAAAACAACTTTCCGGAAAAAAGAACATACCTGAAGATCAATAATTCAATATGGCCATCGTGTCGAAAATCGAAATGACACAGCAGCCATATCATTTCCCTCGTTTAGAAAATTAAATAAACTTTATTATCCTTGGCTTCGTAACTTGACAAATCACGCATTACGTCAAGCCTAACTTGACAGCTACACATCCACGTGTCGGCATGCCAGCCCACGCCGTCGACACATATATCCCCAAGTTCAAGTCTCCCGTCAGTCGACGTTTTATTTTATTATTATTATTATTTCTGATCTGCTGCAGTCAGGTCCATGCCAAAAAAAGTAGGTACCACTTTTCTCTGCTGATTTGTCCCATTCTGTAACACACTTCCAGAACTCCAACACGTGTCCGCGTCTTCACTCTACCACCTCTTCCCTTTCCCACCTTTGGCCGCAGGTTCATGCACCCCGGAGAAAGCCACTCGTTAATACGTAACGTGCTTACATCGTTGGATTCACGTTGTACAAATCTCATCGTAACTAGACGACCACACTACGAATTTTCATCTACGCATGCGCAAAACTTTGGGTGAGTTATTTTCGTGATAATGCATATATATACAACGAGTCAACTATTACAAATGGTCTTCGTAGCTGAGCTAATACAAGATTAATTTAGTTTAGACTTTTATTAGGCTTGGAATTTGTGGAAATTTGGACACGTGAATTTGGCCATCCATCCACCTTGCGGGCGGGCGTGAGGGCTTTGAACCTGGGCCTGACTGTTTGGATAAGGTCGGCCGGAAGAAGGAGGCACGTGGGCCGACTCCTAACCGTCAGATAGAAAGTAAACCCGTGGGCCCATCTGCCCAACCAGTGAGACAAGGACGACCGTACTTCTCTCTCTCTCTCTCTCTCTCACGTTCTACGCCGCTCTCTATATATACCGTCGACACGCAGAGAAGGAAAAGAGAAAAAGAACAGTTGGCGCCCAAATTGACAAGCCAGCCATCAAGAAAAAGAGTCTCATCTGTTCAAAGTTCAAATTCCGATCCGGATTTAGAGAAATGGGTGTGCAATACAAAGATCCGCTAGCTCAATTGAGCCTGCCGCCGGGATTCCGGTTCTACCCGACCGATGAGGAGCTTCTGGTTCAGTATCTCTGCCGGAAAGTCGCCGGCCACGCGTTCTCGCTGCAGATCATCGGGGAGATTGATTTGTACAAGCACGATCCATGGGTTCTGCCGGGTACGGTGATTTGATTGAATTCAATCATCGATTTAATTTCATTTCCCAACTTCGTTGTTACGAAATTGTTTTGCTGATGATGCTGCTACTGCTCTGTTTTCGTTGCAGGGAAAGCTATGTTCGGGGAGAAAGAGTGGTACTTTTTCAGCCCCAGGGACCGAAAGTACCCGAACGGGTCGCGGCCGAATCGGGTTGCTGGTTCGGGCTACTGGAAGGCGACCGGGACCGACAAAGTGATCACGACCGAAGGGCGCAAGGCCGGTATCAAGAAGGCTCTGGTTTTCTATGTTGGGAAAGCTCCGAAAGGGACCAAGACCAATTGGATCATGCACGAGTACCGCCTTCTCGATTCCTCTCGCAAGAACGGCAGCACGAAGGTAACAAAATTTGACCGGTTTTAATTTAGAGAGATCAATTTCATTTTTTTTTTCTGTGTTCGGTTTGATTCATTTGGTTGGTTCGGTTGCAGTTGGACGACTGGGTTCTATGCCGGATCTACAAGAAAAACTCGGGCGGCGGGCAGAAACCCATGCCCGGTCTATCCACCCAAGAGCAGAGCAACAACGGTTCCTCCTCATCGTCCTCGTCCCACTACGACGATGTCCTCGACTCCTTGCCGGAGATGGACGAGCGGCTCCTGAACCTGCCGCGGCCAGGATCTGCCGCGAAACCGATGCAAGTGGACCGAAAGCTGAGCTTGAGCAATTTGGGATCGGGCAGCTTCGACTGGGCCAGTCTCCTCCGGTTCAACCCTGCATCTGAACCGGATCAAAACCAGACTCAAGCCGTTCCAACCGCCGGTCCCAACAACGACTTCTACGTCCCTTCCATCTCGCAAGCCACAACGACCGCAGCTAATTTCGACGTGGAGTACTTATCCAATACGCTGAAGATGAACAGCAGGGCCGCCATGGAAGAAGAGGTTCAAAGCGGGCTAAGAAGGCAGAGCCAGAACCAGAACAACCAAACCGCCGGCCTCTCAACTACACACAATTTCATGTCATGGAACCCATTACTCGACCCGTACGCCGGGTACGGGTACCCGGCCAAACCCGGGTTCGGGTTCGGGCTCTGAAAAAAAAAAAAACAGTGGTGATTTATGGGGGACTCTGTAAATAAACTGGGATTCTTTGGGTCTGACTAACCTTTGGGATTTGGTTTTACTTAGCTATAGCGTTGTAGCAAAGGTGATGATGATGATGATGATGGGTTTTTTTTTAGAGGAATGGGACAAGGAATTGGATTCGAATTTGATGTGTAAAACAAAGCCAGAACCCCTGTTTTTGTAACAATTCCACTTGTAGCTAGTACTTGACCGATTGAGATGATATCGGTCCATCTGGGATCTGATAGTGAATCGGTAGGTTTGTGGCTGTAGTCGATTTGTCATATTAGTGGTAGCGATTGAATTGCCAATTTGCCAAATTTTTGTCATCTCCTCTCTGTCTCCTTTCCGTCTTTGCCTGCTGACCAAATAATGCGGCCGGAAGCTGGAATCAATGAACCCAAAAACAGAGGAAGGGACAAAGGAGAAACAAAGTTGTGAGACGAAATATGTCACTCTCTCTGGTTTTGACTTTTGATTGATCAGTTCACATGCATGAACCAAAATCATAATTCAGTTATTAATTAATTAATTAAGGAGAAGCTAATTAGCAGCTGCCTAGCACGTAACACTATAAACACTGCCCTTAATTAACAAACCCCATTGATAAGAAAGTAATCAATAATGGGAAATATTAAGGCTCTGTTTTCCCTTCTCCTCTTCCTGGTTCTTGTCTGTGCTTTTGCATCCTTCCAGCCCTTGGATGCAGCTTTAGACGAGGATGGCAGCAGACGAACGATCATCATCGGCACCAGGAAGCTGTTGCCTTATAATTCTACTGGCAAGTTCCCCAGCTTAACCTCCCACTCTCTTTTACTTCATTCCAGTTGCTGAGCTGAAATGGTTTTTTAAGATGATCGCGATCGATGATATGAAAGTTTTGAATGATTTATGATTTTTGAGTGATAACGTTATACGAGGGAAAGAAATATATGATTTCCTTGTAGAAGGTGAATCCCACTGGGTGGTTTTGATCATTTAAGTGTGTCGCGAGTCGAAGAATTACGATAAACAATTCGTTTTTTGGGCTGCTTACATGGACTTGAGTTATAATGCTTAGCATGTTAATTTGGAACTATTTTATTCCATTTGAATTTGAATGCAGTTTTTGACGAGAAGAACCAACAAGTGATCGTCACCGTCACCGCCACCACAAGAAAGTTGTTGTGGGATTGGGGCGAGTTTCCCTTCATTAACTCTTCTCTCTCTACAGGAGTAAAATACAATCATTCTGGGTAACAAATGAAAAATAACATCTAAAAGCAATGAAACAGTCACAAACAAGTTTTTGAATTGCTATTTTGGTGTTTTTTTTTATTCTTTTATGGTCATAAAAGCCTTTTTCAATTATTATATAACTCATTCCAGTAAGATTTATTATTGAATCTCTAATACACTCGGAGTTCAACTATTGGAGGGTAAAATGAAGCTTAGTTAAAATGCCCAATATATCTAAACCTATATGCCATTTTGAGTTTGGATGTCATATCATTTATTTAAAATATGATATCAAAGGAAATCAATTATGCATCAATGCATCACTTAGCTTATCGAGATTTGAATATTCATGACCTTTCTTTCAACCAAATATTTTTTCACATCATTGTCAACACTTAGTTCTCCAATCTAACTCTTGATTATCGAGAGTAGTTTGAAATTAGAAGTTTAGAACTTATATGATTCTTCTATGATAGATAATAATATTTAAATCTTTTTCCTTAACTTTTTGGTCAATTTGTTTTCCCGAACTTAATTCATATTGTGACCAACAACAGGTATGCATTGTGGGAAAGACAATTGTTGCTATCACAGTATAATTTTTGGGATTTGTAGAATCTGTTGTCAGCCGCCAGTGCCTGGTCAGTACTCTCTACAAAAAAAAAAAAGAACTTTTATGTGGTATTATTTATTCAGTTACTAATAATTACTGAATTTGCTATTTTTGCGTTTCAGAGGCGAACTCGAACAAACAAGAGAACTCTACATCCGTGAAGAAAACAAAAGAATAGACTGATCGAGTAAAAGCAAAAATCATGTACGACGAATTGAATACCGATGATGATTGACGAGGTGGATGTGGAAGAACGACTTTTGAGCGTTTCCGTTGATGGGTTTGTTTATTATTTTATGGATTTGCTTCCCCAGCCTCGTTTTGTTTTTGGTGGATGGGGATGAACGACTTTATGTTCTTAACATTTAATCCCTCTGCAGAGGAGGAGAACTGGTGCTAAATTGGTTGTTTCATTGTGTGTCTAGACCTTATAGCAATATATGGTTGTCAGAAGTGTTATTTGCGACGAAACGAGATCGTCCCTAAAAGTCAAACATGGTCGTACGTTGTAAAGAAAGTCGTACTGGTCGTCGCTATTATACACTGGGCCAGCCCTTTCTCACTCCACCGGGCCTAGGTAGTAGCGGCCCAAGCCCATATACAATAACCCGAAGCCCAGCTAGAAGGACTGGGCCGCGTCGCTTTCTTCCTCACGCTTTGACCACAACCCAACCCCCAAACCAATTCAACGGAATAACAATTCTTTCCTCACTACCAGCCCACTACCTAAACTAAATAACTCCATCCGTGTTTGACCAACGCCAGCCAATAGGAACAAAGTCAAAGTCAAAGTCAACACATTCCTCAACCGGCTTCCCCTCTGTATTTCCCTCCCACAACCCAACTACAATCTATATAAGAAACCCCGCCAACAATCTCAAGCACCAAAAAGGCAACAGAGAACAAGGCAAAGAGAAGACTGCAATTTAGATCAAAATTATGTCATCAAACCATCTCAGAGCCAAGATGAGCGGCGTTCACAGAGAATACGGCAGGGAGGGGATCAGTAATAGTCATGGCGACGTTGGTGGAAGCAGAGGAGGAAGAGGAGCAGCACCGTCGCCGAGGGTGATGAGGACGTCGGCGAGGACCGCTGGCGGCGGTGGGCGGAATCGTCACGCCATGCCTCCGAGCAGCGGTCATGAGAAGTTGAGGAGGCATCCGGCGGCGGGGAGTAGGGAGGTGTTGAGGAGGGCCTTGATGCCGGCTAGCCGGCGGCCCAGCCTCCGGCGGTGGAATAATTTCCGGCCGACTCCTAGTCGCCTTTGTAACATGTCCATGGCCGCGGAATCAATGTAAACTTGATTGATATAAATTCTCTGTATCATCGACGTCTTGACATCATGAGTTGTATTTGTATAGCCTGGCTTCTTCTTCTTCGTTCTTCTTCTCTTTCCCTAATCTTCTGATGTATAGCTTTGTTGACTCCTCTGTTTTTTAATGTGAGTTGAAGGGAATCGTCTATCTTGATTCCCAGAACGCCATTCTTTGCCTTCTCTTCAATTTTGTACTAGTTAGTTCATACCATGGCTATCTGGTACAGTTCTGAATCTAAAAAAAGTTGTCTTCGATCATTGCCAGCCTGCGAATCTGAGCGTGATCTTTTCTCTCAAGTGCACAGCTCAGGGCTGCTGCTGCCTGCTGCAATATTCTTTTGTTCATATTTTAGTGACGAGCACTCGAGGCTTCCAGGGCAATTGACATTTGGCATCACTGAATCATTATACTTATGCACACTGATCATCATTAGACTGTCACCAGCAACTGATATTTAATGCCATAGCTAGTGACCATGGGAAGCTTGTATGACAGCTTCAAGCTATAACAGAGAAACATTGACTAACTGCAGAAAAGGATTGGAGTTCATTGCAGATGATCTGATCCGAGAAGTACAACATAACTGCAGCAGGTAGCAATTGCACGACCAACTCGGTTAAGGCGCAGCCGCTGCTTCACCTCTGTGCAGACTGCACTAGCTCAATCGCACCTCTATAGCCAGATCAGAGGAAGGAAGATGCTTGATGTGGCCGAATTGGGTTTGGCCAATCTAACTGAAACAACTAATCTATACTGTCTTATAGAAACAAGACGCAGCTAGTAGTTCTATCTTTGATTCGTGAATCGCATAAGCGAATCTTTAGACCATTCTGCCGACCGTCGTACCAAATGGGAACAGAAGGATTGGCTTGTGGCGTTTAGCTTTTGGTTTTACAAAAGAAATGACGGCCAGGAAACTTCCCCCCAATCCAAAGTTCCAAACTTTACCAGTTTCGCGTGCACCAAGTCAGGAAATTGATCCCCTCACTTCCTCCCCCCACTGACCACTACCCTCAACTTTCGCTTCCTCGCTCGCGAAGACTTCATGACGCGGTGACCTCACAAAGTCTCCCTCCAGATTGCTAATTTATAGCAGCAATCTCCTCTGTTTTCATCCAAACCCAAATCCCCAACATCGAAAATGGAAGCAGTCTATTTGCCACCGGAAATCCTACTCGACATCTTCCACAGGCTGCCAACCAAGTCCATCCTCGCCTGCGTCTGTGTCTCCAAGTACTGGCGCTCCCTGATCAAAACCCCTGATTTCATCACCACCCACTTCATCCAACAGTCGGCCATTTCCGCCTCGAACCCAAAACCCCTGTTCCTCCTCCGCCTCTGTTTCGGCCCCAATCTGGAAAACCACTACTCCCTTCACCAAGACGACAGCAAATTCACCCACCACGCCGATATCAAACCCCCTTCAACCATCAACAACCAGTCATTCTCCGTCGTCGGGTCGTGCCGGGGCCTTGTCTGCCTGATGCACAATCTCTACACATCCAATTACACAATCGCCCTCTGGAACCCTTCAATCGGCAGAACCTTCACTCTCCCCCGACCGGGCGTCACCTTCGAGACCCACGGCGGGTTCGAAGCGCTCCTCGGATTCGGGTTCGATTCGTCGACCCAGGATTACAAGGTGGTCAGAATCGTGCGACTCCTCGAGTACGACGAGATCGAGATCGAAGTCGAGGTCTTCTCCCTGAACGCCGGATCGTGGAGGAGGATTACCATGGTGGCGCCGCAGTACAACATCGTGGAGCGCGGTTCACAGGCCTTCGTGAACGGTTCGGTTCACTGGATAGCGACCCGGGGGGACGGCAACGGCAACGGAGATGAGAATCTTATTCAGGTTCTCGATCTGGAAGGCCAAGGGCGGTTCCGGGAGCTGGAGCTTCCGGTGGGGTTGAGATCGGAGAGCCCGATGTTCCTGACGGTGTGCGGTTACAAGGAATTGACGATTGCGGTGTTCAAGAGGCGTTATTTGGGGGAATCGGAGAGTGAGATTTGGGTGATGGAAGAGTACGGAAACGCGGATTCGTGGGTGAGGCTGCTGACGATTGGGATGTACGATGGCGGATTGCCAAGGGCGTTGGGGTTCAGAGGGAACGGGGAGATACTGTTCGAGCTCGCCGGCGGGGAGATTGTTTCCGGTGATCCGGAGAGTTTCGAGGTTACGGAGTTGGGTTTGTGGGGAGAAGCTGGATACTCGTTTGTTGGAAGTTTCACGGAGACGCTTGATCTGCTTGACAGGACGAGTGGTTTTTCATGATGTATACAAATTGGGCTCTTTGTAGGCCTGTTTTTGATTGGGCTGAACGGCCCATGTGGCCTTAAAGCCCTTTATTCTGGCGTGGGATATTTACTTTCGATTCGATGTAGTTTCCGATCCAATTAGCCCACACATTTTGGGATTCACCATGAAATCGTTTCTCGCCAAACTGTTCCCCTGTTTCTTCGCCGGCGAGCAGCATATTTGCGATCGGCTGCCGGAAGAGCTATGGACGGAGATCTTCGGCAGACTACCGTCCAGCTCTTTGTTGCAGTGCCTCTTGGTCTGCAAGTCATGGCGCCGTTTCATCACAAGTCCCTCTTTCGTTTCCAGTCAACTCGCCAAAACCCTGCGACCTTCGACTGCCGGCGACGGCCGTCGCCGACCGCTTCTGCTCTGCTATTCCGAAGGCGGAAATAAGTTCTCCTTGCGCTTCGACGACGACGGTAATTTTGCTCTCCTCTCAGACGCCCTCGTCCCTCCCGTGGCAGCGTTTTCTACGCTCGGCGTCGTCAACGGATTGGTGTGCCTTCGCAATCGAAGTAGCCTCATCCTCTGGAACCCTAATATTAGCAAATTCTTGACTCTCCCGCCACCTCGAAAACAGGAGCCCGATCTCTCCAGTCAAATCAAGACAATGACCGGGTTCGGAATCGGTTCTGGCGCCGACGATTTCAAGGTTTTGACGGTTGCGGCTGCGTCGTCCTCCGGAGGCAAGATTACCCCCCTCGTCTCCGATCTCTATTCGCTTAGAACAGGGTCGTGGAAGAGCATACGTTCTGGTACCCTCAATTACGAGCTGATACCTTATCAGGAGAACAATCTTGCTTTTGCGAGCGGGAGGCTTCATGGGATCGTCCAAACAGATGGGAAGTCGAGGAATTTGGTATTGGTGTTTGATTTGAGAACTGAAACGTTCGGTGAGATCATGCTCCCCAAGTGTTTGACGAAAGTCCGAGCTTCTGAACTGTGTGTGAAGGCTTTTGGTGACTCGTCCACGATAGCGGTTGTCAGGAGTGAGTGGAAAGTGCTTTCAGTGGAACAAGTTTTTCGCAGAATGGTTACGAATTTTGAAATATGGGTGATGGGCAAGTATGGAGAAGCTGGATCATGGGACAAGGTGTACGATGGCGTCCCTTTCCCGGGCGGTGGCCCGGCCTCGTTGCTGTCTTTCAGGAGGAAAGACGAAGCTTTCGTTGCAGTGGGCACGACGAGCGTGTTTACATTGTTGGAACTAAAGGGCAGAAGCCATAGAATGGTTAGAGATCTGAGTGGGGTAAGAACAATGCCCTCCTTTATTGAGCCTTACGTAAAGAGCTTGGCATTGCTGGACAAAGGAAAGGGTATCGACCTGAATCGATACCCCAGAAGGCCATCGTGGATTAGCTCTGCAGCTAGTTGGTGTCTCGATCATCTACGTGCATTACTGATGTTGCCGATGAATGCGATCAAGGCGTTGGGAGGCTTCTTTCTGGCGATCATCGAAATTGTTTGTGTGGTTCTATGTTCGGATCCCGCTTGCTTTGAGGGATGTGTTGGGGCATGTTTACAAGCATGCGTCGAAGTTTTATTGACAGCTATTTTCGAGGCCTGTTGTGGTCCATTATTAGATAGGTAATCAACCAAAGCTACTGTCTTTTCTACTGTTTGTGCAAATTCCGAGTTATGGGTGATGAGGAAGTATGGAGAAGCAGAGTCGTGGGACAAGGCCTTCGGCGGCCACTCAGTTCCCGAACTTCAGAAGCAGAGTTTCTGCTATTGTGAGCGTGTGTTCAACGATGGAACAGAGCATAGTTGGGGATATGGGTTTGTTAAGCATAGCGCCCTACTTCTCTGGCAAGTACGTAAGGAGCCTAGCATTGCTCGACAAAGGAAAGGGTATCGATCTGAATCGATACCCGAGAAAGCCATCTTCTTGGTTTAGGACTGCGACTAGTTCGTGTCTCGTTCTCCACATGGTGGTGTTGCTCATGAACGTGATCGTGGCAGTGCGAGGCTTTGTTCTGGACTGCATCAAAGGTGTTGTTGTGGTTCTATGCGAGGATCCCACTTGCTTGGGGGAATGTTTTGAAGCATGCGTTTAAGTTTGCTAAGTACGGTTTTTGAGGCTTGTGGTGATACATTCGATAGGTAATCAATCAAAGTTACTGTCTTTACAATGTCAAAGTTCTTTTTAGATTCTTCTTATCTGATAATTAATGGGAAACAGTTTGGGAATACCTTGTCAGATAATATATGCTTGTACATTACACTAACAGCGAAGGGTTTCTCCATTTTACTTGTGTGACACGCAATAGTACAATTGGTAACCTGTGCAAATGTCTCAAAGAGGATCTTGCTTGCTATGTACCATCAACTCCTCTGATCTGGGTTTCTAGGGAGCTTGACTAGGCCACGAAACGGAGGGAGTGTTTTAACGCGCGCGATATATTAAACATATATACAGATATATGCAGTGTTTGCGGGTACGTGTATTGGCAAGCTGGGATGCATGCCGTTGTGCAGTGTAATCTCTGAACCGAGATGGCCCCATCCTTCCGAATTTCGAAGGCACCAGATTTAGAAGTAGCTCCTAACCTGCCTAGTAAATCTCTCATCTAGCAGTCTCGAATTGGACACTAGGAACCCTGATTAGCTTGTTCTTCCTTTACCTCTTACTTTGACAGTCTCCAGGTCCTCTATTCCTGCACCAATATGTTACAATATGAAAGACAAGCCCAGGTTTAGCGAAAAGAAAACGCGATCTTTCTGTTTAACGAGTGATACCTCATGACCGTGTGGGGTGACTGGTGCAGAACTAGAATCGGAACTGGAACTGGCTTCAACTGGTACTTCTGCTATTCTAGCTTCTGATTTTTCATTTGAATACCTGTTAAAAGACGGAAGCAGGAACACGATCAATCAAAGATCGAAGGAAGCTCAGGTGGGCGGCAACTAGCAAACATGATTGTAAGTGGAAGAATGCTTAACCCTGTAATGAAAACAGAAGAGGGTGGTGAAACTAATTGATCCCTTTCCGAAGGAAAAGGGTAGGGAGGTCGAAAAAAGTCCGGTGAACAGGACAAAATGGCTAAGGGACAAACAATTTGGCCCTGTGAGGTGTTGTCTACCAAAGAGAAGACCCATCTCTAATCGTATCCATATAAGCGGGAAACACCACAGACCACAAAATAAGGTATGAGAAACAGAACACTTGAAGATTCTAACCAATCCAGTAGGTGAGAGATACTCTGCCAACAATTTAATATAATAATATAGATCCCATTTCAAGAGATCTAGAAATTTTAGGGATCAATCTTCCTTAAGTTGTGATCCAACAAGTCAAATATCCAAGTTGGAGAATGGGCGACGACAGTGACAAATGCCAGAGCAAAACAGTCCGGAAAACCAAGGAGAGCATAACTTACGTGGAGAGGATTGTCACCCAAATGAGCTCCACACAATCCACCCACAGAAGCCTTTGCTCTACCGGGACGACACCATAGGTAATAAGATGAGCAAATGGCCACAGCTTCCAACCTGCCTGTGAACAGAAACACAAAGTATAAAGTTGAATTCAGTACGAAGTAATGAAGCAAGAATCAAGTTCCCAAATTCAATCGGTTGGTTCTTTTGTCATGAACAACAACACTTGGAAACAACTCAACTGTTTTCTGCAATGCGGGATGAGTGCAGATGGAAGAACAAAAAAAAAGCAATTATCTTACTGTAAGCATGGGGAAAAATGTAGCCCTCAATTCATCCAAAATGGCGAGAGGAGATTCCAGCCTCAAGAATCCCAATACAGTGAAATAGATGCTATTCCAAACTGCAGACCAGGCCGTTTGATCAAAGGCTACTTTGATAGGAACCGCCCACCAGTCGTGAAATGGAAATAGCTCCTGAAGATGAAATAACGAATTGAATAGCAAACGTTAAGTTGCCGAATTTGACCAGCCTGTTTTCAGCAAAGGGAGATGAAAAAAAGAGCAATTACCTCACAGAATTGGTAATAATAATGTGAAAGAGAGCCGTGCAACGTGAAACCAACAATGCCTGATCTGAACATGCGCGTGCGATCAAACTCAAATAGTGGTTTACCTTCAAAACACTACCGGTGCCATAAACCAAATGGATATCATTACAAAGCAAATAGAACTAAAGCTCTTTCCATCCATTATTTAAAAAATCACTCACTTACTTGTGCAATCCAATCTCCCAAAGAATACACCACTCCACTGATAACCATTTTTGCCAAAACTGGGTTTGTCTTCAGAGCCTCCTCATAGGCAGACCAGTTGTGCTGAGGTGCATATCTTAGTATCTCATAAAGGGTCCATCCCTGGAACAACAAACAAAAGGTAACAATAGGAAAAGGATTCCATGACGCACGAGTTCAACAACCAACAAGAAAGTAAAAAACAGATGTCAATGAAATTAAGTGTTCATTGACAGTTGCAACATGACACGAACAAACAAGATCAGTACCACAAATTTCACCTCGAAACAATTTTTAGCCAGACTAAATACAAGCTCTACAAAGTTGGACTTCACCAAGCTACCAAATCAAAGTTCATGACTACATCCTATCACTTAAACTAAAACCTCCAATCCTAACCTTTTGGTTCATATCACCTAACAACTGTAATGAAAGCCAAAAATAGATGTCAATGAAATTAGACTAGGAACCTATTTGAGATTGTGGACAAGATTAAGAATCTCCAGAATTACTAATAGCATCAACCAAGCAACCTGAATCTGCAATCAAGTATCTTATGATCAACTCCTGTAAATAGTATGAAGTTCCTCTGATCCAGCAAAGCCTCATGCTTTCATGTACTGTTTTGTTCTGTTTTGTTACCCACTTACCCGACTAAACTATGCTTGCATCATCTAACTCAACCTCACATGGACACAAACACATGACGCATGTTATACAGCCTACTCTCATGCTTCTGCATAATGAGATTCTGATAGGAAACAATTGTACTTTCTCTTTCTTCAACCAAGACATGGATTCTTAATCGAAGCCACAATTACTAAAAAACCATGATGACCACACTTGCTCATGTTGCACGAGCTATTTAGCCAACTTCTCATAGATCCATAACTCAGCATGGCTCTGTCTACTTGCATGTTCTCCAGACAAACCATGTAATTTAGTACAAAATTAGACAAAGAAAGCATTTTCCCATATGCATAACAAGGTCCTCGATCATTAACAAGCCCTGATATTAACCAGGTAACATTAAGATAGGAAAATAGAGAAAGCTTCAGGTAAAAATACACCATGGCAGCAGTCAAGATTAAGGATTCAGCAGGCAAAACCCGTAAAAGCAACAAAAAGAGCCCATCAAGAGAACATTCAAGTACTTCTACTCAGAATTACACAGACCAGGGAAATAGAGGGACTTACATGCCAGTAATCACGATCAATTGTGACCAATTTAGTAATAGCATAGCTGCTGGCGGCAAGAACAATCATGGCGTTAATCGTCCGATCAATCAGGCGCTCCATTTCCAGCTCCTTCTCCCTCTGATCACCTTCCCCATCACCACAACCACCACTACCACCTCCTCCAACAACGGAGCCAGAAACAGAAGTGAAGCCTTCCAACGACAACTGACCTTCACTCGCTCCGAACCCGCTCACCTGAGTCACCACCACCAACTCGTTTCCTTCTCTCTCCACTTGGCTCCCCACCACCGCCATACCTTCTTGCCGGTCCGTGCTATCCCCGCTCTGCACCGGGACGACATCGAATTCGTCCTGCACAAGCGAGTTCGCCACCAACCTGTCAGCTACCTGCTTGCTTCTCGAGAAAATCCGATTCGGAAGGAGCCTAATTGGCCCGCTCAGGACTTGAGCAGTAGGAGCAATTCTGTGATTGGAGAGAGGGAGGAAGCTGTGAGGAGAAATTGCGTGGAGGGAAGCCATTGGAGGCTGGGAGGAACTGAGTCGAGGCGACCGAGTTTTGTCAATCCAAACTGAATCGTTTGCTCAGTTAATCTCCTCCAAGTTTCGAGTTTGCAAACGAGGACTTTGTTTTATACGAGAGGGCTCTGATTCCCTGCGATATAGCCCACTGTGTGCCCGCTTGACCTCTGCCTCACAGCCAATGAAAATTAAACACGTCTGCAGAAGTCCCTTAATTTCACAAATTAGTTTTCAGAAAAAAAAGGAAAGAAAGAGTTTTCTTGGATTGTCGCCGTCGGCAAACTCAAAAGTTGCCGGTTTCCTCCCTTTTCCCGGCCGAATTCTCGGCAAGCAAAAGCGAAATGTCCGATCACCTTCCTTCTCGACGTCTGCCCAAAAGCCGACACCTCAGGGCCACTACCAGACAGTGAAGAAGACGTATCCTTCAGAGAGGTCTCTGTTCCGATCACAGCAGGATAAAAATCATCGTACAAATTGGAGCAGTGACGTGTCGGCCAGAAGCAAACCGATGGCCGGATGTCAAACTCAAACCCATCTTCAGAGGTGGAAGTATCGACAAATCCACAAATATTTCTCATTTCCCACCCAGAGGTGGAACAATCAACAAATTTAGAGAGGATAGATAGACCTGGTGACTACTGGTGTTAGACATTTGTTACAAGACCAAAGAAGAAAAAAAATGATCGACATTGTTGTGTGTCTATCAAATTACCAATGAATTGAGCAAGTGGGTCATTGGGAGATATGATCAGAGATCTTCATCGTACCCTGTTTGGAAAGAGAAGAGAAGAGAATCAAGCTGGTCGTGTTTTCAGGTCTCAGCTCTGGGTTGGTAGTATAAGGCGATCCTGACCATCCACAATCTTTGCTGATTGAATCCCTTCCGCTAGTGGCATATCTGCAAACGCATTTACAGAACAGTGATTAAAGCTCAGCACAGTGAAACCTGACGTGCAGAAGACATTAGGCAGGGCCTCGGAGACATACCCGAAAACCGAGAACTGCCCTTCGTTCAGAAAGATAATCCTCCTAAGCCAGACTGTCATACAAACTGACAAGGGGAACCAGTGAAGTGGTGAGTTTCAAGAGAGAAATTCTGAGCTCTACGGAGTTTGGATGGTGCTTGGTACTTACATTTCTCTTGTCGTAGAGGTAGAAGAATAACTGATATGGAGCTGAGTATGCTTCAGACACATTCACTATGTGCCATTGCAACTGCTCCGTAGACTGACATCGGAAGAACTGGCAACTCCCCGTGCTTTTTTAAGACAACATGAAAGTGATAAACATTTTGAAAAAGGTGAGAACTCTTTTGGCAGCTCTAAATTGGCCTGATGAATGTATTGTATCAGTGTATAGACAGTATGGTGTTACCTGGACACTTGATTTTGTTCGGCACAGTGGCTCAAATTGTCCTGAGGGCATTATTTCTAAGGGTATGCTGTAACTGGAGTTCTTGTCCAGTCCAGTATCGGTTATGATAGCTTGGTTAATGGTGTCGAGCTTTGCTCCGTCGTATGCCCCATGCACTACCTAAGACGATCAATGTTTGCATATCGTTCATGAAAGGTAAAAAAAAGGTACATAATGAGGAAATTAGGACTGGCTCGGTTGTTGATTCAAAACTCAACCAATTGAACCAGTAAAAGAAATGGAATTACCATTAGAAATGGATATTGCATGAAGGTCAAGTGAGGTTCAGCTACCTTACCAGTTTTGCGAAATTCCCTGCTGTCAGTGGTGCTGACTGCTGAATATCCACATACAGTTACCTGTTTGCGCATAATTTAATTTTTATTGTAGATATAGTTAATGATAGTACGAAGAGATAAGAGAGCAACAAGGTATCCAGAAGAAAAAAAATTAGATGAAAGAATGGAAGGCACACACCCAGAATAAGAACTAACTAGTTGCAAGCAAATGTCATATCCACACATCCAGCAGCAGGAATAAAATAGTTCAAGCATGTAGGAGATTCAAAGTAGGAGCACATATCAATGACAGTAACTTTGCTTTCTCATTATTGCAGATTGCTTATCAGACCTGAATTTTGACTGTCTTTCTTAATTCACCACCCACTTCAGGGGAAAATGCTAAACCATCTCCTTTCTCAATGGTAAATTCAAACAGTTCCTCTGCCATTTAGCCTGCAGGTCCACAGATTCTAGTCAGGAGATAAAACTAATCCAAAGTTTGGCTGTCACTATTTTTGTGCCTGTACCAATAAAGTTGCAATACAACATATCACACAGGGATGACAAATGAAAGGGCTGACCTTGGATAGTTCGTGTATTGCTCTGGCAACAAGAAAGAAAGTCCTGGAACCTGTTACAACCAAAAGGAATCTATTCAATTACCATTTATACAACGCTCTTGATCCCTGAAAGGAATAAATTGGTGGAAATTGGTGAACTTGACAAACAAAAAAAAAAACATAATTTGCTATCTTTATGAGTCATCCATCCACAAAGTAATGCATAATATGGACCAACCATTTCTGCCTTTATGTGAAATGGAGACTGGTAAGTTGCTGGATTGATAAGGAAGGAACAGTGCTAAAAAAGGGAGGTTACAGTTATTGGATACAAATTTTGAATCGTAAGAAACATGAGAGGAAGTCTTACATACGGATACCTGTAGCAACTCAAGCTCAGAGATGGTATCAAGTGAAGATGCCAAGGCTCACGGAAACTTTGTCTTGGTCCCGGTCCTTAATGTTTTTAATCAGAGCTTGCAAACCACCCTTGAAATGGAAAAGGTAATTTAGTATCCTTCAAAATTGAACCACTAGTTCCAATGAAAATCTGTCTTTAAGCCAGTCACTGGTTTAGCGTTCCGATAATGAGACGACGAGACACCAAAGCAACGTTGAGCAGTTACCACATTCCACCACATTACAACCACCTAAAAGTGTCATAACTTTCCATCAATTAGAGATGCATATAATGAGGAACCCTTGTTCCCAAACTCTGCAGGTACACTTGCCAAAATGGAGTTCTTTTCCTCGGTTGCAATCTGAAACCATAGCACCATGTTACAGGAATATAGAACATCAATGATCACACAACAAATTCCTTTAGCTGGTACTGAACTTTTAGCATGGTATATGATTATTAAAGCTTCACATAGATGGCGAAAAAGTCCTTTGGCTGATGCCACATACCTTAAGGGCTTTTTTTTCACATTGCCTTCCATGGTTCCGTATGGCTTCCTCTGTGGTGTCCTTAACAAGTATGAGATATCCTCCAGTGAATCCTGGAACCCAAAAATTGCAAGACGATCCGTAAGCTGCTCACCCTTACAAGTAAAGAAGCATACATAATTCATTCACTGAGAAAGGACCTGTATGGCCTTCATGTTTGCATTGGCTGGAATCGCCTTCCTTAAAGCAAGTTCTCCAGTTCTTCGAACCTTAGTGTCCGGCAAATACAGCACCGCATTTGCTGGTGAAATGGGAAACGGCTCCCAGCCGAAGTAAGGCAGAGGTGAAGATGTTTGAACAAACATAAGAACCGCAGCTATCAGACCCTCTAAATTCTTGTTTCTAAGTCGAGAACTTGGCGTGCCTGCTTCAATTGAGAAAGGAATCCCCTTCTCCATATCCTGCGTAACTGCTGGAGGGTTATAATCTTTCCAATTGTCTCCAATTCTCCACAACCTAACCTAGCTATAAAGACACTAACTTTACAGGGTTTGCTAAATGGAGTGGAAAAGTGTCCAAAATCCAAATCACATCACTGAACTAAGAATGTGCAGAAACTATCAAATAAAATGGAATGTGAAATTCTGGTATCTGAAGCTAGAACCTCTGAAGTGGGTTTTGCAGGAGGATAACTCTGAACCCTGTAATCGGCAGAACGCTTGGCGGCGGCTGGAGGGCAGTGGAGAGTTGGAGTTGGATTGAAGCGAAATGAAAAATGGGAGGATGAGAGCAACAAGTGCTGCGACGTGCGAGCTGAAGAAGGGGAAGAAAAGAGCGAAAGCCTGTGGACGCCAGAGGCTGGGATAAGGTTAATATCATATTATTTTTATTTTCAATGCGCCACTAAGTTTAATACAAAGTATCTTAAAAATTTAAGATGGAATACATTTTATCTTGATATTTTAATTTCACATTTAGTTTGTCTCTAGGTACTTTCACAGAGTTGTTCAATTGTGACAATGTTTAAATATCTAAATAAATTTTTTATAACTAAAATGGAGATATTTTAACACTAAGTCATAGTTAAAAAATATAAAAGTTTAAACCTATGTTATTTGAAAAAATAAAATATTAATTCACGAAAACAACTACCCGGCCAATCGGCCGGGCGACAATCTAGTTGTTTATGTAAACGATAATCTTTTGATCGGGTTGTATTTTGTAGGTGGCCGGTGGTACTTTATTTGTTTTATGGTAGCAATATTAATAATATAATAATAGTTATATATGTTACTACTTCTACTGTGAATATAATTACATTGGTTCATGGGATTGGGATAAATAAATAATAAAATCAAATTGGAGGTAGTGTGAACAGAACAGGAAACATTTTTTTACGTGGATATACACTAATAACATAAAATTTAATGTTTACCAGTTAATTATGATAATATTACTCATGTTATATATATTATTTTTCAGGAAAAAAATAAAGTATGAATTATAATAATATAATATTAACGCTCTGTTCGCGCTTTTAATATTAATGTTTTACAAAATTGACGCTCTCACGCTCTCGCTCCCGCTCCCGCTCCCGCTCTCGCTCCACGTTCTGGTTACCTAAGTTTGGTAAGCCTCTATTTTTACAGAATTACGGTATCGTTTGCTTGTGGGATTTGGATGATGAATTTGGCACACAAATCCTAAACATCAAGGATTTGGTACAAATTCATTGTTTGCTAAGCGACACAAATTTGTGAAGCTCACGGATTTGGACTCTTTTTTTAGATCCAAACACGTGGACCCCACATATTTGAAAATCTCACATTTCAATTGGGATTTGATAATGGAAGTCAAATTTGTCAGACAAATCCATGATAAAAGTTAACTAAACAAACAATGTACTCTTCCAAATCCATAATGCAACAAATCCATCATAAATACAAAGGTTTTTAAAACTAAAAACCCTCATTTTCAAATCCAACAACCAAACAAGATGTATTCTTAAAAAGCATGTATTGTAGAATACATGATTATACTAAATGGCGCGTTAATCTAATTAGCTTGACGCCACGCGTGAGGTAAATAAAATAATTTTAAAGAAAAAAATTAGGTGGTGGCATACCAAATATGTGAACTACGTTGAAAAATTAAATATTGTTAATTTCATAGAGCCGACATGTTCAATTTGACATTTCAGCTTGGACGTTTAGTGATCGATGTTGATATCATATAATTATGTTCAAATAAAATTGTTTGTTATCTTACAACTGAAAAAATGTCGTTTAATAACTTCTTTACAAATTTCAACAATAGAGATATTCTTTTCTACGCGGTGAATGGTGTGATACTAGAACTGATCGATGTCAGGATTTCATATATGTTTCAAGACTGTAACTTTTTCTTTATGAAAACATGTAAGCAATAGGTTTGGGACCATCAATCTCTTTTTTAAAGATGGAGACGAGTCGATCGATGTTGTGATAGGAATATTACTGCATCACCATTCTTATAGATCGATATTCGTGGTTGTGTGCTCGTAAAAGAACATATAAGAAGTAGTATTGTATTTTGCTTCTTTTTTTTTTCAAAAAGGAAGTGTCTTCTGATTCGTTGCATGTGTTTTTGGCAAATATAGGAAACACATAAATGAGATTCCTCTCATTTAAGTTCTTGACATAAAAGTAATCATCACATAACACTTGTTGAGATATGACCTTTTTCTTCAACCTTTTTAACCCGTTACTTTTCCATCCTCTTCACTCCAAACAAATCTACTTTTCCATCCTCTTCACTCCAAACAAATCTAGAAAGTAGTGGTTCTTCCAATCTAAAACCCAAGTTCAAGAGAAAGGTTGCATGGTAGGCTGGAAGAAGAACTACCTATATTCGTTTGCCCAAGGCACCCAAGCACCACCATCAATGGATGAAAACCACTTCAACTACCATTTGGATAATTTTTGGATTAGTAATCCTGTTGAAGAATTGAATCATCTGGTATAATTTAGTTCTTGTATATAAACTATATGTCTTAGATCTAGAAGCAGTGTTTGCACCTTTTTACAATTTGCACAAATTTTTTCTCCTGTGAATACTGTTCTATCTATATCAGATCTGGAATTTTTTATTCTGTAAATTTGCATGTGGGTACCAGTGTTAGATTATATATTTCACTATTGGTTTGTTTGGTTCATTTTGAAACACCTTTCCTAATGCCTTTTCCTTTGTCTTTAGGATTCAGTGTTAAACACTCTCTGCTTGTTTAGTCAGTTTTCATGTTAGAGTTGGTTCATATATGTGTCATGATTGGTTTGTGTGATTCAGTTGGACCCCAACGTCTCTTCCCCACTCTACATGATTTGGTATTAGATGCTCTCTGCTTATCATATATGAGATTTTGCTGCTTAGTAAATTTGCATGTTGGATCCAGTGTTGTTGTTGACTTATATATGTTTGTTGTTGGTAGGTTTGATTCATTTTGAGACACCTTTCCCAACATCCTTTCACATGTTCTTAGAGTTCAGTGTTAGATGTTTTTCGCACATCAGATCTGGAATCTTCTAGTGTTTAGTGTTGAGTTATATTAATTTAGGATTTTTTTTGGCTCATTCGGCGACACCTTTCACAATGTCTTTTACCATGCCTTTAGTGTTCAATGTCAAATGTTCTCTACATATTTGAGATCTGGAATTTTATGCTTAGTACATTCGCATGTTGGTGTTGGTTTGTATATGTTCATTGTTGATTTGTTTGGATAATTTTGACGTCTTTTACCCTGTATTTAAGGTTTAGTGTTGGATATTCTCTATCAGATTTGAAAATTTTGCTACTTTGTAAATTTGCATGTTGATGCTGGTATTGGTGTTGGATTATGTATGTTCAATATTAGTTTGTTTGGTTCATTTTGAGACATCTTTCACAACGTCCTTTCACATGTCTTTAGGGTTCGGTGTTAGATGTTCTTTGCATAACGGATCTGAAATTTTCTAAGATTTAGTGTTGACTTATATTAGTTTAGGATTCAGTTGTATCATTTTGAGACACCTTTTTCAACACCTTTTCCCCGTATTTAGGGTTCACTGTCAGATTCTCACTACATATATTAGATCTGAAATTTTCCTCCTCATTAAAATTACATATTGATGTTGGGTTGTATATGTTAATTGTTAGTTTACTTGGTTCATTTTGAGCCTAACGTCTCTTTCCCATTCTTTAGGATTTAATGCTACGTATATGTACTCTGCTTATCACATCTGAAATTTTGTTGATTGGTAAATTTGCATATTGGTGTTTATGTTGGCTTATATATGTTCATTGTTGGTTTGTTTGGTTCATTGGACACGTCTTTTTCTACATCCTTCACATGTTTTAGGGTCGGTGTTAGATATTATCTACATAACATATTTAAAATTTTCTAGGTGTAGTGTTGGCTTGTGCTAGTTTAGTATTTGTCTGGATATTTAGAAATAGGGTTTCCCTTTTCCTACTCTTAAGCTTTGGGCTTGTGTTATAGACTTTCCAACCATATTTTTTTCTTCTTTTCTTTTGTTTCTTTTCATGAGTTTTTTTTCTTTCTCAACTTCATCATCTCGTTGAAGAAAATATCAATAACACTTGCAACGTTAACAAACGAAAAAGGTTAAGAGAGTCATATGACGCTTGGATTAGATCATGCATAATGTGAGTTCTTAATTAGTTAACTGTAGTTTAAAATATTTGAGTAAGTTTACATTAATACATGTTGTGTCGTCTTAATTACTTCGTCCGAAATATTTATGAATGAATAGTCTTTATTGATTAACTTTTTTGTCCCATTGGTTATTCTTAGTTCCTTCCGCCGAGCATATATCCGATGGAGAACTATGATTTGCTTAATCAGAACATGAATCAGACAGAGAACTCTCCTAAACCACCAGAAGTGGAACCCATCCATAGAGAAGATGTACCCATCCTATCCAAAAACCCTTAATGGTTCTTTTTTACTATTTGCTGTTTGCTAGTCTTCAGTCTTCACTAATCAAAATTATTGTATGGTTGGTTCATTTAAGCAGATTAATAAGGACATAAATCCAACAAAGGATTCCTCCACCATCCCAGAATTAGAGCACAACTATGTCGATGATGCAGCCATTGATCTTAGAAATGAAAATATAGTAAATATTATGAACTTTTTCCCACTATTTGGAGTTTGCTGGTACTTGCTAGTTTTAATTTTTCCCCGCTAATAACATAAGCAGGTTAATCAAGACATGGGTCAAACAAAGAAGTCACTGGAAACACCAAAACTGGAGCTCAACTATAAAGAAGAGGTAGCCACCCCATCCAAGAACCTAAAACAACATGTGAAGGTAAATTTTGAAACATCTTCTCTAACATATTTACACATATTTTGAGACATCTTTTCATATATTTTTAGAATTCAGTGCAAAAATTTCTCTATATAGCATATATTATATCTGAAATTTTGTTGTCTAGTGAATATGTATGTTGGTATTGGTGTTGTTTACATATGTTCGTTGTTGCTTTGTTTGGTTCATTTCGAGATACTTTTCCCAACGTCTTTTTTCCCATGTTTTTATGGTTCAGAGTTAAATGTTCTCAGTATAATCATATATGAGATTTTGTTGATGAGTAAAGTTGCACATTGGTACTTTAGAGTTGGCTTATATATATGTTTATTTTTGTTTTGTCTCGTTTTGAGTCACTACATTTCCCAACGTCTTTCCTCATGTCTTAAGGGTTCAGTGTTAGATGTTTTATGCATACCATATATGAATTTTTTTGAGTTTAGTGCTGACTTATGCTAGTTTAGGGTTTGTTTGACTATTCCAACACACCAACAATCTAAGAAAAGAAAATCTTATGAATTTTGCCCCCACTATTTAGAGTGTGCTAGTACTTTCTAATTGTTCCCCACCCATTCACCTAAGCAGATTAATCAAGACATGGATCAAACAAAGAATTCATTGGATATACCAAGAAAGCAGCACAAGTATAAAAAAGATGCAGCCACCCAACCCAGGAACCATAAACAACAATTGAAGGTAAATTTTGAGACACCTTCCCCAATATCTTTTCCCTTGTGTTTGGGGTTGAGTGGTAGAGGCTCTCTACACAACATATATGAGATTTTGTTGCTCAATAAATGTGTACGTTGGTATTGGTGTTAGATTATATGTGTTTCTCGTTGGTTTGATTTGTTGATTTTGACTTTTAGAAATACCTATCACAACTTCTCTTTTTACATGATTTTAGGATTCAATGCTATATTCTCTGCATATCATATTCGAAATTTTGGTGTTTAGTGAATTCGCATGGTGTTGGCTTACATAGGTTTGTTGTTGCTTTGTTTGGTTCATTTCAAGATACCTTTCCCAACGTTTCTTTTTCCTTTGTTTTCAGCATTCAATGTTAGATGCTCTCTGTAAATCATATATGAAATGTTGTCGGGTAAAGTGGCATATTGGAGTTTTTTGAGTTGGCTTATATATGTTCATTTTTGTTTTGTTTGTTCATTTTGTGTCACTATCTTTCCCAACGTCTTTTGTCTCGTCTTTAGGGTTCAGTGTTAGATGTTCTTTACATACCATTCTTAGAGTTTAGTGTTGACTTATGTTAGTTTATGGTTTGTTTGGCTCATTTCGACACACCTTTTCCAATGTCTATACTTTCATGGGCTTTTCCTCAACTTGATAATATCATCGAAGAAAATATTGACGATACTTTCAACTTCCATAAATGATAGGCTAAGACCCGTCAGGTGATGATCGAGCATGCTAAATCATACATAATGCGATTTCTTTATACAGTAAGTTGACATTCAAACTTTGAGTAAGTCTACATTAATACCCGACGTGTCTTCTTAATTACTTTACACCACAGTATGTATGACTGAAAGGTTTTTTTTTTATCAATTAAATTTTTCACCCCATTGATTCATCTAAGTTGCTCCAGGAGAACCCAAATCAGACAGAGAACCCTGCTGTTTTGCTCCATCAGAACACAAATCAGAAGGAGAACTCTTCTAAACTACCAAAAGTGGAGCACAACCATGCAGAAGATGTACCAACCCTATCCATGAACCTTAAAAAAAAAACCCCTCTATTGATCTTTTTCACTAGTTAGAGTCTGATATTCATTCACTAATCCAAATTATGGCATGATTGGGTTCATTTAAGCTGATTAAGCAGGACACAGATCAGACAAAGGATTCATCTGCCATTCCAAAACTGGAGCACAACCATGTAGAAGCTGTAGCCACTGATCCAAGAAATGCAAATATAGTGGATCTCACTGCTGATTCACCTAAGCAGACCAATCAAAACACAGCTCAGGCAGAGGATTCCCCTGCCATACCAGCAGTGGAGCACAACTATAGAGAAGCTGTAAAAGCCCTACCCCAGATTCTTTATAACCATTTCAAGGTAATACTTTATATTTATGTTATTCTCGTATGTATTGTTCATTATCTATATAGATTCAGATCAAAATCAGAATTCTACTCTTTCCCTTGTTGGTTTTGCGTCTGCTGTAGGTGGTCAAAAAAGAGTCGAAGGATGCATGGTTGAAGAAGTCATCAGGGGGAAATGTTATTGCAGCAGAACCCATCGCCTCCAGTCTACCAGAGGGATCTTCCAATGACAACATGGTACATGGGTTAACAACTTATGTTGGACAGTACTACTATGTTCTTGTCTGGTGGATTTGATAATATTTTGAATGTTTCTGTACTGGCAGCCTTATCGGATCGAGAAAAGGGAGCAGGAACAAGCTGCTGCTGAATCGTCTGGAGAGAAAAGGAAGAAGAAACAACCTGCTATACTTTGTGGAAACTACCCAATGTCTTTAGGCCTTCCTGAAGAGTTCATGGCTAACCTGCAAGCTTTTGAAAAGGTATTAACTTTCTGCAACATAAACATGTGTGTTTCTTCTTGCCAAAATTGTATGGTGACTTTAAGGTTGTCCATGTGTTACTGTTTTCTCTGAACAGTGGCTGCTGAATCAAGAGGTGGACGAGGATTTGATCGAACGTATACATCCAATTCGACTGCCTATGGCTAGAAGAGTAGAAGGCTGGATTATGGAGCTCAAGAAACGAGTGGAAAGTAAACTTTTTGATGCGGTAATCAATATTACAACTTTTCCTATGTGTTCTCATGATGAATGTGTACCAAAGTTCCTCTGTGGGAAGCTAAAAACATGTTGGAAATGTGTGTACACCTGCAGTATTTTCGCCACAAGGAATCAGGCTTGAAATTTCGCTCGGCGCGTGAAGTGTCGAAGTACCTGCTGTACAATGCTGGTCCTAAGCTAACCAATGATGACAGCAGCAGCCTCCAGGGGAAGAGGGGGAGGCCGTCAATCGATCATACTCCCGTAAGTACATTTTTACCATACAATCCTGTTGGTCATGGAGATCACATCCCAACATCAAGATGCTAAAGTTGTATGTTCAGATTGGCTACTAACAAAAATGGGTTTGATTAAAATTCAGGAACCCAATCCCAAGAAGAGAAAGATAACAATGGCTGAAGAAAAGGAAGTGCAGGTGGGCACATCCAACAATCTGCAGAATGTTGCTGCTGCTGCTGCTGATGGAAATGGGTATGACAGTGAAGCAACCATTTCTGATAACTGAGTTGCTTTCTGAGAGTTTCAAAAACTATGGTTTGTCATGTTTTCTGAGCGTTTCGTCGTTGGACTACAGTTGTGAGGAGTTTGAACAAGTTTATTTTCGAAGAGACAAGGGTTGGTAAGATTGAGTCAAGTTAGTGGTCATGAACGCTATAGCGTTTGGTTCGTCGTTGGATTACAGTTATGTGGAGTTTGAACAAGTTGTTTGGTTAACTCTTTTTTCAGACAGCTAAATTGTTGTTGTCCCAATTCTGGTTTCTGTGTTTGAAGGTTGCAGTACTGTGCTTAAGATTTTTTTGCAGGATCCAAACTCCATATCCCGCTGCCCATGCCCCAATATCTTTATCTACCCACCAAACTGTTCCCTCCAGCCTACAAAACCCATTAACCCAAAACAGTCCTAGCCCATTCCTTCCTTCAGCCCATCTGTTGTTTCTGAATGATTAAAATACAGCAACTGGGAGAGGATTCATGAATGCTGCTACAGTTGCAGACGAAAATGGGGGTTGAGAAGTCAAACTTTTCCATTTGGGTTGAAGATTGGATCGAGTTAGTGACTTATTGGTGATGAAACTAGCAAGTTGTAGTTTGGATATTGCTCCACAGCTAGGATGCAACTTCCCCACACCTCGATCAGCAGCCATGCCCATGATGAATTCAATCCCCTCAACTAGCTAGCTGATAAGTATCTCTTTATCTTTATGACTTTACATATTCCTTTTGCTTCTCCAGTGGGGTTTTTTTAATGAAGATTTCCTTGTTTTAGGTTTATTTATGCTCCCATTTAGATAATGGTCTTCAAGTTTGTGGTATGTTTACTAGCTAGGAATTACAACTATGAAAAGCGGCGGGAGCTACGTAGGTATAATTTAGCGAGAATTTGGATTTGGTTTGATACAACAACGTGTAGTTACGTATATGTTGAACAAATATTGGATAGTGATAGCGTGGTGGGCGGGGCCGACATTAGCCTCTCTCATTCAAGACCTAATTATGGTCGGATGACGTATTTACGAATTATTTATTATTCCTTTTTAGTTCATAATCACTATTAATTCTAAATTTGTCGTTGGTAAATGCTAAAGCGAAAATTCAGAAATGAAATCAAATTGGTTCCTCGAATCGAATAATTGGTACACTAATTGATGTCATTGCAAGAAACCAAAATTCAAATAAGGAATGCATCATTAGAGTAGGGGGTGGTCTAACAAATGAACTTCAAGCTTGTACCTCATGCATCATTAAGTGAAATGCATGCTTGATCTAACTAATATTCTCTTCCTTTTCTTTTTGGTTGATAATCATGATCTAATATTTCTTTGGATGCTTCATTCTCACCTCATGATCAGTACCTCAAACTTTCCCTATTTTGTTCCACCTAATGATGAGGTAACTCAATGATGTGTGAACTGTAGGAAATCTGAAAAGCTCTTGCATCTTCCAAATTTTTGACACCACAAAAGGTAATTATTGCATTAGAGGACCCATTAGACTCATAGGAGCATATCATACACATCTTCCCCCAATTTTGCAAAAATGTTTACAACCCATTTGTGAGAATACGCTCATAGGTTAGCTGACCATACTGAATCGCGAATTGGCAATCCGTATCTAACTGAATGGACGCAAAGCGCCCTCGTCTGATCCGACGAGCCAGCACGCTTGTAAAATCGATCTCACAGATGAACTGCGACGAACTGTGAGCACCATAGCCGGATAGATATCTTCCCCCAACTAATAAACTAGCTAGGCCCAACTGCAGGGCGAGGGAGACTCCACAGCAACGCCGACACACTCCCCTGTTTTTATGCTTCCCCTGTTTCCTCCATAAAACCCTCTTCTCCACGTATCCCAACTACCACAAGTACCTGAAGCCTCCTCTTCGTCTAGGTTTGACTTCATTCAGAAAAGAAGAAAAAAATGGTCTAGGACTTTGGCTCATATTGACAAAGACAGCCACCTGCCCGGCCGCTTTGAAAATGGTGTACTGCTCTGTTTTCTCCCCCACCTTGCCATAAATATGCAACCGCTCTGATATGTTCAACGTGGAAGCATATCAAACTACAGAGACAGAGCACTGAATTGTCAATGATCGAATGCCGCGCAACCATAAATTAATCAATGCCAAATTATTTAGGAAAGAGTACTAAACACATCTGCATAGTTTTTCCCATAACGAAGTACAGAGCTGTCGAGGTGGGACTGCACAGTTTATAAGGGAAAATGCACAAACTTGGGAGAAGATCGGGTGGCAGTTGTGATTTCTCTTTCGAAGCTGTTGTATGGCGCACATGGTTCTGCTGCAACTGAAGAAGAGAAGAGAATAAAAGCACACATGCTGCAATTAAGATGGTTGCAGTTGCCAATATATAACCAACCAAGTAGATGTTGTGTTCCTTTGCGTAAGTTCTCGTAACGGAACGATCAACTCCGGGCCAGGGGCTTGGTATTGGCAATAGCCCCTTGTCACGTTTGGGAGCTATGGTGTTGGCGGAACAGAATAGAAAGAAGGAGAGGGTTAAAGAAAGGGCCGGGAAGAATTAGGAGAAGAATGGGGAGCAGAAGATGAAAAGGAATTAAGAGATGGGTCACAGAACTAGAAGGAGAAGAGGGAAAGAATAGATAGATGCAGTGGAGAGAATTGGGGATAAGTTACAGAAGAAAGGGAGAAAGAAGGAAGAAGAAGCAGAGAGGGAGAAGGGTGATAGGCGTAAGCCTCCAAAAGGGGTTTTAACAATAATATTTTTCCATAATCTCCAACTAACGTAATCTTGCACTTAAATAACAAAACAAAGCCTAACTACTCCCCTAATCCTACTCCACGTTCAGGAGAGTGGAACCATGGCCCTAACCAACCACTAACAATATTTCAAATTGAAAATTAAAAACAATAAAAAAGGCACGTGACATTCCTTCCTCCTTGAGAGGATTCTTGACCGCAAGAATCAGGAGTCTTCCAGGTCCATATCAACCTCATGATCGCCACCTCTTTCTATGGCTTCAATCAGAAAAAGCTTCTTGCAGCGATGCGCTGGATGGAAGGTCTCGTTACATTTGAAGCACAAACCTTTCGCACGACGTTCATTCATCTCAGCAGGGGTAAGCTTCTTGACTGGCAGAGGGGTTCGAACGCCTTCCATGGCCCTAGCATGGGCCACCGCTGGACCCTCCCCTGGGTGGCTTCGGACGTCTTTAGCTTCATACAGCCTTGCTAGACCAATTGCAGCAGTCAACGTAGCGGGTTTACAAGCTTGGACGTCGATCCGAAGAGACTCACGTAAACCGCTAATGAAACAGCTAACCTGCTGAGCTGGCGTAAGATTTCCAGCACGAACTAGCAACCTCTCAAACTGTGTTTGATAATCTCGAACAGTGCCATCTTGTTGCAGCTTGGTCAGGTCTCCAAAGAAGTCTTCGAATTGGGTTGGTCCAAATCGAATATGCATATCTCTCTTGAACTCCTCCCAGGTGAGCTCTTGTCCTCCTTCCTTAAGGACTTGCAACCACAACTGCGCCTCCCCCTCCAAATTAATTGAAGCCACCATGACCTTCTCTTCGTCAGGAGTTTGACAATAGGTAAAAAACTGTTCAGCCCGGCAAACCCAAATGGTGGGATCTTCATCCCCATTGAATTTGGGAAATTCAATCTTCATCCTTGGCGCTTGCAACTGATTCCTTTGGTTGACTCGTGGCCCTTCATTGGCCCTATGAGCAGCCGGGGCGATCTGATCGAAACGAGCATTCATCGCTGCAAAACTTTCTTGCATCTCCCGCAGCACTGTCGCTTGTGTCGTCATTAGGTCCCTGAAGTCAGCTTCGAGTCGGGCAACACGCTCTTCCATGGTTGCAGCGGTGGGTTTCAGCTCTGATACCAAGATGTTGTGTTCCTTTGCGTAAGTTCTCGTAACGGAACGATCAACTCCGGGCCAGGGGCTTGGTATTGGCAATAGCCCCTTGTCACGTTTGGGAGCTATGGTGTTGGCGGAACAGAATAGAAAGAAGGAGAGGGTTAAAGAAAGGGCCGGGAAGAATTAGGAGAAGAATGGGGAGCAGAAGATGAAAAGGAATTAAGAGATGGGTCACAGAACTAGAAGGAGAAGAGGGAAAGAATAGATAGATGCAGTGGAGAGAATTGGGGATAAGTTACAGAAGAAAGGGAGAAAGAAGGAAGAAGAAGCAGAGAGGGAGAAGGGTGATAGGCGTAAGCCTCCAAAAGGGGTTTTAACAATAATATTTTTCCATAATCTCCAACTAACGTAATCTTGCACTTAAATAACAAAACAAAGCCTAACTACTCCCCTAATCCTACTCCACGTTCAGGAGAGTGGAACCATGGCCCTAACCAACCACTAACAATATTTCAAATTGAAAATTAAAAACAATAAAAAAGGCACGTGACATAGACCCACTTGGATCCAATCAATCACTGAATCAATGGTTCTTTGCCATTGATGCAAAAGATCTCTCCCTCCCTCCCTCTCTCCCTCTCTCTCCCTCTCTCTTTCTCTGTAGTTTGGAATTTGGATCACTATTGAATTGCAGTCTGTCGGTTCTGCAGTTGCCACACACGCAAGCTATATTCAATAAACAAAGCTGCCACCTTTCTCTACAGCTAGATCGCTCACTCCAATCCGCCGCAAGTATTGAATAATCAGATAGCTAATTAGGTGCAGAGGGAGACTAAAACTCTGACTTTGAACTCACTTTCTAAATTCTAATGGTCCAAAACTCTGTTAGGTACAGAGAGCTATAGCTATATATATACCAGAACCTTGTCATATCCTTCTGCAGCTAACTTTCAACCGAGAAAATGGGAGAAGGCCACGAAGTAGTATGTGGTAGGGCTGGACAATCGGTTAGCGGTTAGTGGTTAACCGATCGGTTACAACCGAAACCAACCGGTTATTCACTAACCGAAAATTGGTCGGTATTCGGAGGGATGGGCGAGATGCTTTTGGTCTTGGGGGCAGCTCAGTTAACCGAAAATCGAAGCCTTAAGGCCTCTTTTCGGTCGGTGATCAGTAGGTTTGGGAGGTGGTTCGATGTAATCGATAACCGAGCTTTTGGTTTTCGGTTATAATCGAATCGACCAAACTCCACTCCTGATAGGTGGGTTAGACTTTAGAGGATGCAATCTCAATAACTCGATGGATTGTAAGTAACATCAATTCAAAAATATATTGCTGACTAGATAAGATACAACTCATTCACAAATATATTGTTTGGATGAAAGGCAAAAGACCTACTTTTAATATGACCCCAAAAAAAACCAACCTAAGGGCTCGTTTGCTTGTTGGATTTGAAAATGAAGGTTTTGAGTTTTAAAAATCTTTGGATTTATGATGGATTTGTTGCATCATGGATTTGGAAGAGTACATTGTTTGTTTAGTTGATTTTTTATCATGGATTTGTGATGGATTTGTCTCACATTTTTTCCTTCTATGGTCAAATCCCAAATGAAATGTGGGATTTACAAATCCGTGGGGTCCACGGATTTGGATCTAAAAAATGGGTCCAAATCCGTGGACCCCACGGATTTGTGTCCCTCAACAAACAAAGGATTTGTGTCAACTCCATGATGCTTGGGATTTGGGTTCCAAATCCATCACCCAAATCCCACAAGCAAACGACCCCTAAATTCACTGCTCAGCTACCCACAACAGCAAACAGAAAACTTCATCACAAAACACAGACATTTGACCCCATAACTCATCATCTCAAAGACACTCTCTCACTCTCTCTACCCCATTCTGTTTATATCCTTTTAGCCAGGCACCCTCAGTCCCTCACATGTCTTTTCTTCCCCACCCTCTTGCCTCTTTTCACACACTAATCTTTCTCATCTACCCATTTTTACTAGAAGTGGTGTTTGGTTTCGAAATTAATCAAAATCGATTCGGTTTTATAGACTTATCGGTTCCTCTTAATTGGTAAAACTGGTAAGTCTTTAATGGTTTCAGTTAAAACAAAAATTGATAGAATTTTTATTCGGTTAACTGAATTGATGCCCCTAATATGTAACCCAACTTTACTATAAACTTTATTGACAAATCGTGAATCGTGCTAGGATGTCCTAATTGATCATTAAAAGCGCAGCCGATAGCTTTTCTACGAGGAAACAATTGCTATTCCATTCGGAACATGATGGTTTGGTAATAAATCTTATTTGTGTAAAAGATTATACAGACTTGAAACTTGCGTAAATTCAACACCTTAATTGGTTGAACTACAATCTTATTCCAATAATGATCCTCTAATCTTAAAGTCAACCATATTTACACTCTTATATTACATCAAATTCCAAATCAATCAAATCTAACAAGGTATGCCATCAAGACCTACACCTACCATCTTCAAAGCTAAGCATAGATTCCTCAACGTAGGCTACAATATTGAATAACACCCACCACCAGAAAAATGCATACATTAAACATATTAATCAAGATTAACACATTTAATCAATCATCAATGCTCTCTTTCATTGATAATCATCAATACATTAGATAACGTATAGTGATATCTAATCTTCTTAAACACAAGCATCTGGATCGGCTTCGTCTCCCCAGATCTAGTTCCTCTTACCCTTTTTAACGTATTAATATTCACTTAGTCTACTACCGTTGACTAATAACAGCTGCTAATTAGTAGAATTTAAACACAAATTTTGATTATAAATAATAATACCTTAAACATTAATTAATTGAAAAATCTCCAGTCGAGTCGGACCTCACCCAAGCCCGCCACGTGTTGCTGACTCGGCTTCCTGAACGAAACGATGTGGCTACTGACCATGAACGCCGTGACCCGCTCCGAGACCCGAATATCCTCCATCCTCAGCTCCTGCAGCCGCCTCACGTACTCGGGCACGTGATGTAGGTCCCACACCACCCCCGTCCCACCCGGTTTCAATACCCGACCCATCTCCCCTAGGACCCGCATCCGCTCCGCCGCCGCCTCCACCGTTCGGTGACCGTACTCCTTCCCCACCGTGTGGAGGAACACCGCCGAGACCACCACGTCGAAGCAGTTGTCCCCAAACGGCAGGCTCCTCACGTCTCCTTCCCGACACGTCACGTATTCCCCCACACCTGTCGATCAGAATTCGTCTAAATTTTCAGTTTGATGTAAAAAAATAGAAAAGAGTAATTAAACGTGCTTGTGACGAGAGTAATACTAAAAAAGTGACCACTTGGAAAAGCGTAGTTTCGGAGCCCCGACCCACCTTCCATGTTGGCGGTACGGAGGGTGGAGAGGGTGGTCCGTTTGGACCGGTCCAACCCAACGACCCGGCCAGAGCTGCCGGTTTTCTTCAGCTGGGTCGCCACGGAGTTGAGCAGAATCCCGCGGCCGCAACCGACGTCGAGGGCTAGCTTGACCGACGACCAGTCGCTGACGTGGCCGACGATCCTCTGCGCCATCTCGTGCTGTAATGCGACCGAGCTGTAGAAGAAGTTGCCGGCGGCGATGAAGAGGCAGACGGAGGAGAGGGCGGCCACGCAGCCGGTGAATCCTGCGGCGAAGCGGGCGGCGCCGCCGCCGGCGGCGAAGAAGAGAGGGAAAGTTTGTTCCAGGAAGCTGCAGAAGGGGTCAAAGTAGAGGAGGAAGAGGAGGGATAACAAGGAGAAGAGGAAGGCGTGGAACAAGAGAAAGAGCAGAGTGTGCCATTGATCCATTCCGTAGATTGCATAGATCTGCGTCCAGTCTCGGTTCGGCGGGCTGGTTTTCCCCATTTTCGGGGTTGAATGGAGGGCGTGAGCTCGGATTAGTAGCGACATTGGACCTGTGGAAGTGGATATTGAGCAAACAAAAGAAATTAAAGATCAAGTGATGCTGAAAATGACTGCAGAAACCCAAGCTAGGTGAGGAAATTTCAGAGCAATGAGGCAAGAGGGATCAATTTGGATTTTGGAGAGAAGGGGAAAAGAAAAAAGCAGTAACTGGAAACAGAAAATCTTCGTATGGGTCCTTACCAGAACAGGGAAAAGATGCGAAAAATTCTTCTTTATTGCAGAGGAGATGGAACAAAGGGAATGACAAACAGGATACCGAATGAATCAAAATCTCCTTGCTCCCAAACTTTATTTTTCCGGGCAAGCAAACAGAGAACCCAGTAAGAAGAAAACAGAGTACTTTGTACTGATTCTTCTGCAATCAATCTCGGCAGTACCAAAAACGAGCCTTAACTTGTAGCAGCCACTTCAAATTTCAAAATCAGACACCATCATCACCATCGTCGGCAGAGATCCATTTCGAGTCAAGAAACAGAGAATAATTTGCTCAACTCAAGAAGCCAAAACAGCCGCGAAAGGTCACGCTACCGATACAAAACAAGCAAAAAGGAAGAGTGGGGAAAAGAGCAAACCCCCTGCAGCAAATCGCCACCCAATCGTTTCCCAAATCAAAAGGGTAGTACTAGTATTCAACTTTGCGGGTGATTCGGTCACTGAATATAAGAGGGGAGAAGAAAGAGACAAGAATACAGCCACTGCCAGAGCTAATTTCTCGAAATACGGTTGGTTTCTTCTTGCAGAGAGTGTCAGAAGAAACCGAATGATAGCAGTAGTCTCCTAATAATAGCAGCGCTAAGCTCAAGCAAACAGCAATAGGGTGGGGGAGGTGGTGACGATGATGGATGGTTTGTACTCAACTAGTGGATCACCATTTTCACGCGCTTTTCTGAGCAAGCAGGGGAGGGATTGGTTCGTCGTTTTGCGGGGGTTTCAAAATGCTGCTGGAGAAAAAGGTGGGAACTTTTTGATGGGTTTTTTCTCCCCTCTTTTCCTCACTGCTTTACAGGGAATGAACGACGGGAAAGAAAGAAGAAGAGAAAAGAAGGTGATTGGGAGGGAGCGGCGGAATTGGGGAATTTGGTGGGTGGGAAATCGGCATCCGGTCGGTCATGTTTATGTGAAAAGGTCGCGGGGGAGGAAAAAGAGGGAATTTGAAAGGGTAAACTGGGAATAAACTAATCTTAAATAGGATTCAGTCTCGGAAAAGATAAAAGACACCGTCACCGGCGCCGTACTATTTCTGCGACTGGACTGAAGAAGACGACTCGAGGTGCAGCTGGGTTGACGACGGTGGTCAAGTTATGGGCTATTTTGTATGGGCTTTTAGTTCATTAAATAAGAGATATGGGCTTCATGCTATAGTCCATAAATTTCCTCCAATAGTGTGATGCCATATCGGATCGTCTCGTCTTTTATTTATGAGATCCGGGATTGAACTCGATTTGTGAGGATAAAAAATTTACTTTGTAACTACTTATTTATTTTTGGTTAAAAAAAAATACTAATTTAGAGGTGATTTGTTGTGGCCAATCATTATGAATTTGGACAATTGCATCAATTAATTATTTATTACGATAAAAGTTTGGAATACAAGTCTATAGGATCCAACGAATTTAAACATTTTCTACAAACTCCATGACTTGGAAAACTCCCATCCTTTCGTCCAATTTATCCCAATCTTGGATGTAGAACATTGTATCGAAAGATTTATTCGGGACATTTACCATTAAGTAATTTCTATGAATCATTAATCTTCCTTTCATGGATCTTATCCATTATTCATATGGTTCCATATTTAAAAAAAAAACAAAATTATTTAAGCCCAATAACAACGCCAAGTACTTTCTTTACACAAGGATTTGCTACTTCGGGTCTTTTAACTAATATGCACCAATCCGGCATCTTAGTCCCTGCCCTTCAATCCCAGTGGTTGATGATGACTTTATTGACTTTACGACCTTTTTGTCTTGTCTTTCCTTACGATCTTACTTTTACTATTGAAATCAAATTTATGATATACCGTAAGAGAAGAAAACTTCAAGGAGTTGATCTAATGGTAGTATGAGAACAAAAATATCCACCGCATTCTAAATTCAGACCTTGAGCTAACAATTGTAAGACAACAATTGCACATGCAGATCATCAAGAACATACCTAGGAATTATGGTTGGGACTTGGGATCATAATAGTAGATGAAGTTTGCAGAAACATTATAGTAGTGACTGAAAATTGTCATTTAGCCGAGAAACAAAAGCTGCACAAGTCAAAGAAGATGGCGCTCGGTGGCAGACTCTCCATCACTTCCAAATCAAAATACAAAACCATCCCAATCCATCTGCTAGCCCAAAAACAACCCAGAAAATGGACAGAAAACAAGTACTCCCTCTGCTCTTCTCCTTCCTCCTCATCACCATCACCTTCATCTTTCTACTCCTCAAACCATGGAAGAAAGGAAACCCTTCAAAGGCAAGGCAGCAGCAGCAGCCACTTCTTCCCCCGGGACCAAGAAAGCTTCCAGTCATCGGAAACCTGCACCAACTATCCAGCTCCAAGTTGCTCCCACACCGCCGGCTGCAGGAACTGGCCGAAGCACACGGCCCTCTGATGCACCTCCAGCTCGGCCAACTCCAAACCATCATCGTTTCCTCGGCGGAGGTGGCTAAACAGGTCATGAAGACCCACGACGTCACCTTTTCCAACCGATCGTTCCTCCTCGCAGCTGAAATCATCTCCCACAACCGCAACCTCGTGTTCGCGCCTTACGGTGAGTACTGGCGACAGCTCAGGAAGGTTAGTGTGCTGGAGCTTCTTAGCGCCAAGAGAGTTGCCTCTTTTCGCCCCATCAGGGAACAAGAAGTGGCCCGGTTGGTGAGTGACATTTGCTGTAGACAAGGTTCGGCGATCAATGTTAGCAGGATGATTATCTCCCTGACGTATAGGATCATATCAAGGGCTGCATTTGGGAAAGTGTACGAGGCTGGGTCGTCGTTCGTACCGGTGGTCATGGAGATCGTTGAGGTTGGGAGTGGGTTTGGTGTTGCTGATGCGTTCCCATCTTTCAGATTCCTTCAGAGGGTCACTGGGGTTAGATCCAGAATGCAGAAATTGGAGCGAGAATCTGACCGGATACTCAGTTGCATAATCGATGAACATATAGCAGCAGCAGCAGCAAAAGCAGGGGAAGGTGAAAAGGAAGAAGGAGTAGATGATCTTGTGGATGTTATGTTGAAGCTTCAAAAAAATGAAGACCTTGGTTTCACATTAACAACTGAGAGTGTCAAATCAGTACTCCTGGTGAGCCAAATTCCCCGCGTTGCACGTTGAGGGAAATCATGTGTATAGGAAGAAAGCCTGTTTTTAGACTATGGTGCATAGTATTCACTCTTAGACTATAATCATGAAATTCAACATTTGTCTGTTAGCATTTGTCTAAGCGAATTTATGAACGTGTACTTAACGAATTTAACACGCACTAACCTCTTGTATCAAATAATACTGGTTGCAGGACATGATCATTGCAGGAAGCGAGACTTCATCCACAGCACTGGAATGGACGATGTCAGAACTGATTAGAGACGAACGAGTGATGAAGATGGCACAAGAAGAGGTTAGGGCAGTGTTTGCGGAGAGAAGGAAAGTCGAGGAAACAGGGATTGACGAATTGAATTACCTGAAGATGGTTATCAGAGAAAGCCTGAGGCTGCACCCTCCTCTGCCTCTGCTTATCCCACGGGAGTCCCTGGAGCAATGCGAGATGGAAGGGTATCGAATCCCAGAGAAGACGAAGGTGATAGTGAATGCATGGGCTATTGGGAGGGATCCAAAGTACTGGAGTGAACCTGAAAGATTTTACCCAGAGAGGTTCATGGACAGCAACAGTGTTGATTACAAGGGGAATGATTTCGAGTTCATCCCGTTTGGTGCTGGAAGAAGGATCTGTCCTGGAATATTATTCGGCGTATCTAGCGTTGAGACTGCAGTTGCTAATTTGCTGTTCCACTTTGATTGGAGGCTTCCTGAAGGGATGAAACCTGAAAGTCTGGACATGAGTGAACAACTTGGAGCCACGGCAAGAAGGAAAAATGATCTGCACTTGATTCCAATAGTTTGGCAGGCATGATCCCTTTTCTGCAGCAGATAATCAGAAATGATTAAACATGATTATGGTAGCAAGATCGTTCATCTAGGAAATAAGAATCAGCTCAAGCAGCAATATAAGCTGATGGTGAATGATGCTATGAGGCATGCTATCCTACTGTATCAGCTGAACGCCTGAACCTTTCTCTGTCTTTTTTTATTTTTTGTTTAAATAAAACTAGTTGACCAATAAATGAAGAGAAAATTGCAGCAATAAGAATGAGAGTCTAAGTTTTCCCATGGGATGCTGGTAAGGAAGATTGATCCTAACAAAATTGCAGGTTGGTCCCATGATCATACTGGTTGAGAAAGAAATTCATCTCTGCTTATTTCTGATCTTGGACCAAATGTTACCTGTACACAGAGCAAAATGTAGCCCTCAGTTGCAAATTCAACATTCCATGTCTGGATGGAGACTCCATCCATCGTATACTGCAAAAATGGCGGCAGCATCTGGTCAACTTGCGGTATAAAAAAAAAACAGGGACGGTATGGGCCATAATGTGGGATTGCATTTATATATTATGCACGTTGGAAAACAGGAAAGAATATAGAAAAACGTTGGTGCAGATCAAAATGAGAGATCTTCGGCAGAGAATGCGAGATGGTGCTGCCTAAATGACGAAGTCAACTGATCACATCTGGTTGAATTGGATCTGGAGAAACACAGTACAAAGTCATATGCTAGCTCAAAAGCTACAGTGCATTGGGTCATCATCGATCTCCATCCAGCCAAAGAACAGAAAAAAATGGATAGCAGCAGCCACCTTCCCCTGCTCTTCACGTTCCTTTTCATCACCATCTCCATCATCTTTCTACTCCTCAAACTATGGAAGGCAGTCTCGAAGCAGCATGAGGGGGTGGTGCTTCTTCCCCCAGGGCCTAGAAAGCTTCCGATCATAGGAAACCTGCACCAACTATCCAGCTCCAAGCTTCCCCACCACCGGATGCTGGAATTGGCCAATGCACACGGTCCTCTGATGCACCTCCAGCTCGGTCAACTACTGTTAGAAACAAAGTTTCTAACGGGATTTGGATTGGGTGATGTTTGAGAAATTAGGGATTGGGAAGATAGAATTAGGGATTTGGGAAAGAATTGGGGAAGAACAGAAGGGAATTGGCCTAGGCCTTTAGAGGGATTGAGATCGAGAATTGGGAAGATAGGGAGATTAGGGTTTAGGAGATTCTTTGATAATTCTTTCTTGACTCCCTTAACGTAGACTCAAAGTACATATTTATAGGGAACACTAGGAAACCCTAATAATAAACCTAATCCTTCTAAATAACTACTACCCTTATTGATACTTACCCTAATAATAATTATATTAATAAATAAAGAAACCCTACAGAAATCGGTTTCTAACATCTCCTCCCCCTTCAGACCAACCTTGCCCTCAAGGTTGACCAACTTGACCCATTTCTTCCAACCTGCTCGCCCAATCCGATCTTTGCTACTTCGCTTCTTGTGCCTCCTTTTCTTCCAATCATGCTCTATCTTCTTAATTAGACTTCTTCCCTTGACCTTCTTGTGTTGATCAAAAGCTGTAAATTTCAAGTTTGAGGGCCCAACCCATGGTTCCTCGAGAAACTCCAACTTTACTAACTCTTCTTTCATTGTCATCTTCCTTCCTAAGCTCAAGAAATCCAAAAATGCTTCCTTGCACAAGAATCCACCCATAGGAATCAAGCCGTCAAGAACTTCAAACTCCGTATCGACGGCACATGCGAATCTGATCCCTCCAAGAGGTCGAGGCTCTAGACTAGAATTGGTCTTCCGTTGCCCATCAGTTCCCATAGTTAGCCCTTTAATTGCTCCTGGCTCACATTTCCTCGTGAGCTCACTTGCTAAACCCATGAATTCATCCCTCTTTTCCCTGAAGCCTACTTTGTATAAAAGTGTATCTGCAAGACAACCCCTTTTTAATCCAAGCCTTGTGAACTTGGCCCATTGCTCTCTTTTAATTGCTTCTGACTTGGCCGAAGACCAAGCTCTCTCTCCACCCATTTTATAATTAGCTTCAGCCCACTCAGTCCAATACCACTGGTTATACTCCGGATCAGGCTCAATCCAACTTGGTTGGCCATTTCGGCCCAAAACGGCTAGATCCATTTGGATGGCCTGTTGTCTTGCGCGGCCCATTGAATCAAGTTGGTGTGTGATGCTCCCTAGGGTTGGCGGCCCATGGATTGCCACAGGAGAGGCAGCACCGCCCTCCTCCCTCTCATCCTTCTTCGATTTCCCTGCCGCCGGCGAGCGGCTCCTCCTACGAACAGCCCAACTCGTTACCGACTTCTCTTCCTTGTCGGCGGGCGCCGCTAAAGGATACGACGCCATCCTCCTCCTCGTTTTGCGTCCTGCCATCGTCATCCCTCTTGCTGGTGGCGTTTCCGTGAATGGATCTGGCTTCTCAAGACATGGTTCCGGCAACGAGTCCTCTGCCAGTTCCAAGTCCGTCGTTGCCCCGCCGCCGCTAACCGTCGCGACGGATGCTGCCGCAAATCGCCGCGTTCCGCCTGCGATTCGCAGCACCGGCGGCTCATTCTTCTTCTCCGACCCGTCGCTGTCCATCAGCGAGACAACCCGGCGACTATGAGTCACGCCGAATCGTGGCATCGTAGGCACGATTTGTCCCCCCGGTGAAGGAATCCTGCGAACCCACCCCACATCTGCTTCGATTGACGCCGAGGCTGGAGCCAACGTCGAGTGCGGGTCTCCATTCTCGAGCTCGGTTGCCGCCTCTCCTGTCCCCGCTTTCTTTCGGAATTTCCATCCATACTCATGGACCCGTTCTTTGAAATTTACAATGGTTGGCGGCAGGAGGGGAATTAGAGAATCCACCTTATGATTATCTTTGGCAGAGGAAATGGTGACTCCAATCGCTGCAGTAGGCACCACCGCCTTGTCAATTGACAATGGCGTTTTCTCCATTGACGCAGCAACGCCGCCCGGAGCTAACTCCACGGCAGCAGGGTCTTCTACGGCTGCATTGTGAAGGGCAGGAGCTTCCGGGTTGGGATCCGTTGTTGAGACCACCAGCCCTTCTTCCACGTCGTCCCCAACCAGCTGCCGAGCCTGCTCCTGGTGTTCGACGATTGGGATGATGCTTGGGGTAGCAACGGCAGGACTCATGAGCTCTCCGTCCGCGACGATCGTCGCGGGCCTCTGCTCGGGTCGTCGTCCGCCTGCACGCGAATCAGCCTCGGCCGACGGTGGGGGTCGCTTGTGGTCGTCGGCGTGAACCACCGCCTCTGCCTTCGTGGTCGCCGACTCCTCGGGCAGCCAACGACGTCCGATGCGGCGGGCCCGGTCCCGCAGTTCTGCCCATGAGAGGTTCGAGAGTCGTGTAGAACTCATTGACGATCACAGTTGTAGAACTCGTCACCGGTTGAGAGTTGTGAAAAACTCAATTCTCGAAACCGGGCTCTGATACCAAATGTTAGAAACAAAGTTTCTAACGGGATTTGGATTGGGTGATGTTTGAGAAATTAGGGATTGGGAAGATAGAATTAGGGATTTGGGAAAGAATTGGGGAAGAACAGAAGGGAATTGGCCTAGGCCTTTAGAGGGATTGAGATCGAGAATTGGGAAGATAGGGAGATTAGGGTTTAGGAGATTCTTTGATAATTCTTTCTTGACTCCCTTAACGTAGACTCAAAGTACATATTTATAGGGAACACTAGGAAACCCTAATAATAAACCTAATCCTTCTAAATAACTACTACCCTTATTGATACTTACCCTAATAATAATTATATTAATAAATAAAGAAACCCTACAGAAATCGGTTTCTAACAACTACAAACCATCATCGTTTCCTCAGCGGAGATGGCTCAACAAGTGTTCAAGACACACAACCTCACCTTTTCTAACCGACCATCTCTCCTCGCAGTAGATATCATCGCCTGCAACCGCAACCTCGGGTTCGCGCCCTACGGTGAGTATTGGCGGCAACTCAGGAAGCTGTGCGTGTTGGAGCTGCTAAGTGCCAAGAGAGTCCATTCTTTCGGCCCCATCAGGGAACAAGAAGTGTCCCGTTTGGTCGCTGACATTTGCTGCAAACAAGGCTCGGCGATCAACGTTAGCAGGATGATTTTCTCACTGACATATAGGATCACATCAAGGGCTGCATTTGGGAAACTGTATAAGAAGCTGGAGTCATCATTCATACAGTTGACCACGGAAATCAGCGATGCTACGAGTGGATTTGGTGTTGCTGATTTGTTCCCATCTTTCAAATTCCTTCAGCTGATCACTGGGATTAGGTCCAGATTGCAGAGATTGAAGCAAAAATCTGACCGAATACTCCATATCATAATAGATGAACATATAGCAGCAGCAGCAACAAAAGCAGACAAAGGTGAAAAGGAGGTAGTAGATGATCTTGTGGATGTTTTGTTGAAGGTTCAGCAAAATGGAGACCTTGGATTCACATTAACTATTGAAAGTATAACAGCAGTACTCCTGGTAAACTCGCTACCCTGCGTTGCATTATAGTTGATACAGTTTTTTAAGTCACCCTAAAATTGAAGAACATTTGTTATACAACATAATCATCTAATTCGTTTCAAGAAATTTTAACCTTTCGGATGAACACGAAAATATGTATGGATTTGCATCAAAATAATTTATGTGTAGTATTCTTGTAATTTAAGTATTTTAAAAATTCCCGAAGTACACCTCTTACATTCACCCATGACCATCATACGGATTTATCACTAAAGGTGCATTGAAAGTCAGTGCTCTCATCCCAAGGCTTTTATGTATCAATATATGTCAATATATTGACTTACCTCTTAAATCAAACAATTGTGTTTTTTGCAGGACCTTTTCCTTGCAGGAAGTGAGACTTCATCGACAGCACTGGAATGGACAATGTCAGAGCTGGTTAGAGATGAAAGAGTGATGAAGAAGGCACAAACCGAGGTTAGGGCAGTGTTTGGGAAAAGAGGGAAGGTTGAAGAAACAGAGATTCATGAATTGAATTACCTGAAGATGGTTATCAAAGAAAGCCTTAGGCTACACCCTCCGCTGCCTCTCCTAGTCCCAAGAGAGTCCCTGGAGCAATGCGAGATGGAAGGGTTTACAATCCCGGAGAAGACAAAGGTGATAGTGAATGCATGGGCCATTGGGAGGGATCCAAAGTGCTGGAGTGAACCCGAGAGATTCTACCCAGAGAGGTTCATGGATAGCAGAACTGCTGATTACAAGGGGAATGATTTCGAGTTCATTCCGTTTGGTGCTGGAAGAAGGATCTGTCCTGGAATCTCATTCGGTGTATCTAGCGTCGAGACTGCGCTTGCTAATTTGCTGTTCCATTTTGATTGGAAGCTTCCTGGAGGGGTGAAGCCTGAAAGCCTGGACATGGATGAACTATTTGGTCTTGGGGTAAGGAGGAAAAATGATCTGCACTTGATTCCAACAATTTGGCAGGCATAATCCCTTTTTCTGCTGCAGATAATCAGAAATGATGGAACATTATCATGTTAGCAAGATCTTCCGAATAAAAAGAAATAAAAATCAGCCGAAGCAGCAATTAGATGAGTCTAAGCACTAAACTGATGATATCCTACTGTTTCAATTGTACCGTCCCATATGTTTTTTGTTTAGTTTAAATGTACTGGTTGAAGGCTTCCTACACCATTTTGCCTCAGAGACTAGCTAGATCTCAACCTCACAATACCCAGTCCTCTTTGTTGTTGCTGTCATCTCTTATGAACTCACACAAGCTTTTAGGAGTCTCTGCAAAGAGAGAAAAAGTCAGTACGGCCAATCACTTACAGTAAATATAATAGCATGAGTAGCATCGAGAAGTTGACAGAGATAACGCAAATCCATCATCGCCACAGAGCTAGGAATGCAGCTGCTAATAGGGATGGGTGAGGCTAACTGCTTCAGAGGATGAGAGTCTAAGCTTAAGCTGATGGTGAATGATGCTAGAGAGGCATGCTATCCTACTGTATCAGCAGAACGCTTGAACCTCCGTATCTCTTTTTGGTTGTTTGTTTGTTTAATAAAACTAGTTGACGAATAAATGAAGAGAAAATTGAAGTTACAATAAGAATGAGAGTAAGTTTTCCCATGATCATACTCGTTGAGAAAGGAAATCCATCTCTGCCATATTTCTGATCTTGGACCAAATGTTACCTGTACACGGAGCAAATTGTAGCCCTCAGTTCCAAATTCAACATTCCATTTCTGAATGGAGACTCCATCCATCGTATACTGCAAAAATGGCGGCAGCATCTGGACAACTTGAGGTATAAAAAAAACAGGGGCGCTATGGGCCATAAGGTGGGAAACGCATTAATATAGCATGCACGTTGGGAGACAGCAAAGAATATATAAAGAGAAGTTGGCGCAGATCTCTTGGTGGCAAAATGAGAGAACTTCGGCACAAAATGCGAGATGCTGCTGGCTAAATGACGAAGTCAACAGATCACATCTGGTTGAATTGAATCTGGAGAATCACAGTACAAAGTCATATGCTAGCTCAAAAGCTACAGTGCATTGGGTCATCATCCATCTCCATCCAGACCAAGAAAAGAAAAAAATGGATAGCAGCAGCCACCTTCCACTGCTCTTCTCATTCGTACTCATCACCATCTCCATCATCTTTCTACTCCTCAAAATATGGAAGGCAGTCTCAAAGCAGCATGAGGGGGTGGCGCTTCTAACTAGACCCTCTAATTAAGCAATTGTTCCCCTACCCTCTACTGCTCCAACTTCATCTACTCTTGCATACTAAATACCTGAATTCCCTGTCAGTCGATTGGTAGCAGAATATAATAAAAGAGAATATCTGGAGTGATGTCACAGCCAGGAATCATTAGGTGGAGAAAGGGATGCAATATGCCATTGCAGCTACACATACAAGCAGACAAGACAAGAGAGCTCGTGTCAGGCAGTTACAGTTGGTAGTATGTCACGATCAGCATAGCTTCTTCGTTGAATCAATCAATCATCATGCAGACCTCAGTAGGGCTGCGATTATTCAGCCGACTACGAACAGTAGTTAAATAAACTTCAACCTGATTGGTCTACATTCTAATAAATCGCTAAGAATCTTATGAGGTCAGCAGTAAAAGCTACCTGAGATGGCTTTCAAGGAGCTGGCCGTTTGTCTTTTTCTTTGTGTATGTGAGGGATAAAGATGCTTTTATCATTCTTAAGAAAGGGATCAAGGCTTGCCCTATGAAAACTCCTTAGGGAAGCCAAAAACCAGATCACTATATAAAGGCTGGATGCATGGGATATGGGATATCAAGTAAGTACACAGAAAGAAGAAATGGAGTTCAAAATTCTGTCTTTACCTGTTCTGCTACCATTCCTTTTCTTTATCTCGATCTTACTGAGAACATGGAAGCAAGCAAGATCCAGAAGCTCAAGGATGCTGAAACGGCCACCAGGACCATGGAAGCTACCGGTAATAGGGAACATCCACCAGTTGGCTGGATCCAGCTTACCCCATCGCCGCCTGCAGGATCTGGGGAAGAGATATGGACCTCTCATGCATCTTCAATTGGGTGAGGTGAGCAACATCATTGTTTCATCTGCAGAATGTGCAAGGGACATATTGAAAACCCATGACATCTCATTCGCCTCCAGGCCCTATCAGCTTTCCGCAGACATTGTTTCTTACAACATGGGGGATATCGTATTTGCGCCCTACGGGAACTTCTGGCGACAGCTGAGGAAAGTATGTGTGTCGGAGGTACTAAGCTCCCACCGCGTGAGATCTTTTAGGTCAATCAGGGAGGAAGAGGTTTCAAACCTGGTGAGAGGCATAGTAGGAATATGTGGTGGGGCCAGGTTATCGGCAGCACAAGCCATCAACCTGAGCAAGAAAATATATGGCACAACTTACAGCATTGTGGCCAGGATTGTGTTTGGCAAGGCGTGCGATGAGCAAGAGACATTCTTGCCTCGTTGTCAGGAAATTATTGAAGCCTTAGGAGGTTTCAGTATTTCAGATCTGTTTCCCTCAGCTAAACTGCTCCACCGATTGAGCGGAACGAGAACTAGACTGGAGAGGTTGCACCGAGAAGCAGACAAGGTGCTTGAAAGCATCCTGGATGAACACAGAGCCAGAGCTCTTATTAGCCCGCTGGTAGCAGACGATATTGGTGGCAACAAGGAAGACAGTAGTGCTGATCTTGTAGACGTTCTTCTCCATCTTCAACAAAGGGACGACCTTGGATTTTCATTAACAACAGACAACATAAAAGCAGTCATTCTGGTAAGCATCCTGAATTTATTATCACTCTGAACAAACACACCCAATCCGTGAAACTTGTGTAGTCGAATTCTTTATGCTACAATAAGCTTACCATGGGTCGTCACTCATTTTGTTGGTCAGAATATTTTCCTAGCTGGAAGCGATACTTCATCTACAACTGTGGAATGGGCAATGTCAGAGATGCTGAAGAACCCAAGAGTGATGGAGAAGGCACAATCAGAAGTTCGGGAAGTCTTTGGTAGGAAAGGGAAAGTTGATGAAGGTGGGCTTGAGGAACTAAATTATCTGAAGTTGGTAATTAAGGAAACTCTAAGATTACACCCCCCAGCTCCCTTACTCGTCCCCAGAGAATGCCAGGAAGAATGCGAGATTGAAGGATACACTATACCTGAGAAAACCAAAGTTATTATCAATGCATGGGCAATTGGAAGGGATCCCAGGTATTGGGTTCAAGCTGAAGAATTCAAACCAGAGAGATTCATCAACAGCAAACTTGATTACAAGGGCACTAACTTCGAATATATCCCATTCGGGGCCGGCAGAAGGATTTGTCCAGGAATAATATTTGCAACACCAAATTTCGAGCTTCTTCTTGCAAATCTACTGTTCCATTTCAACTGGGTACTCCCTGGTGAGGCCAACCCTGAGCTTCTAGACATGACTGAATCCTTTGGAGCGACTGTAAGAAGGAAAAATGATCTGCAATTGGTGCCTAGATTGTGGCATCCCCTGCCTGCAGAGTAGCTGTATATATGATGCCATTATCAAAACCTTAAATCTTCATGCTGAAGTTGATGACGCACTAATTCTGATGAATATGATTTTCCCAATTTCTACCTGAATCAAACCAGAAGAATCTCCTTTCATAGAATCACAAGTTTCTGGATATGGCGTAGCAATAGCATCAAAGGTTCTAGATATACTTCTTCGAAACTAAAACAAACATTGGTGGGAGGGTGAAAATTCGCCATACTTCTACCCAAAGTAGACTGGACTCTGTTTAATTGTACAAGATGTGGTGAATCACTAGAATCTGCCAAAAACCTAGATCCCACAATTTAATCCGTTAAACAGAGTCGGCCTCCAGCTCGAGCACCAGGAAACTCTTTTGAGTGATCAATTCTCCTGTGTCAACCAGCTGCAAAACACAAATGGAACGAGAACACATGAAGAAGCATGAAATTGCTGGGGATCCAATCCAACAACCATCTAGCTCAAAGTCAAAGTTAAGGATCAGAAATTCTTGTCTAACTTCGTTAAGTAGACTCTCCTTAAACCAGCTTTGTTAGTTTGTAAATGAACCTCTCATCTGATCTATGGCTGATTCTATGGCATGCAAGTATTAGAGATTACAATAACGATGGGCAAAATGGGAAGCTAGTTATAGATAATCTTACCAACCTAGTGTATTTAGATTGATGTCTCGGAGATCTATATTGCGAATTATTAAAGCCCCTTCAAAGGTTGGAAGAGTCCCTCCAATCGCCATTATAAAAAAAAAAAGGTTGGAAGAGTCCCAACTAGCATAAACAGCTCCAATGAATCTTTCACGTAGTTTGGCACTGCAGCAAGCAACAATCCCCCGGTCGAGGCCTTCTAAGTAAGTTCCTCTCGAGAAGTCCAGAGGACGCCCTCCAGCATCAGTTACTACCCCACCAGCTTACTCTACAATGACCACTCCTGCAGCATGATCCCATATCTTCTCTTTGTAACCACACCTTGCAAATTTCATGAATATTTCTGCATCTCCTCTAGCAATGGCTGCATATTTCACCATGCTATGAACTCGCAACGGCTGGTTTCTGCCATCATAAGATTTTCAAATGAGGCCCCCGAATCAGAATGAAGTGATGAAGATCAAAGACATCAATTCAAAAAGGAAAGCAAGATTATATTGAACTAAAGCTTCTAGGAATTCAGATGACTAAATCGTATTCTTCCAAACTTCAATGTCAACTACATCTACATGCATTCACATTCAAAATTATTCTGCTAGGACTTATCAAATGTGTCAACTGTTAAATGTGGAAAATCAGCTTGGGAAAAATAGAAAAGAGAGCAAACAGAACATACTTGAAACCCATACTATGAGCAACTCCAGCAGTGAACGAGTGGTTTGAATTAGCCTTCTCCACTGGTTCACAAAAAGTAGCTAGGCCGGGGTCATCAATTGATGAGACCTTGATCTGCTTCGGGGAGTTTGGCCATTCAAACGTCTTGTTCTTGTGGACCAACGGCTGCATCCATGCCTTACCACTGCCCTTCTGTGCATAAATCACACATCCTTTATCCCGTGTGTCAGTAGCAGTGGAATACATGCTTTCATTGTAACGATGATGATGATGGTTTAGCCAACCATTCTTCATAGGGTAGTTAGGACATCCTAGAACTCCCATCATGACTTTTCCATCCTCAATCAGAGACAGCATACTGATCCCCTCGAACAAACCCTAACGTTCCATCCACCCGGTCAAGGACCCAGTGTCTGCCAGTACGGCCACCTGCTGAGTTGCATCTGCTGATAGCCTCGAGAACTTCGGATGCTCCCAGGGGCTTCTTGGGACTTTGGAGACCATATTTTGGTACCTCGGCTAAGCTCTCATTAACAATCGTTGTGACAGATGCCAGCAAGTCAGCTAATTCAGCCTTTGACAGTGTTTGAATATCTTCTTCAGCAACTATGGAGACATTTTGATCCTGGAATGATTCTGCCAGTAACCAACTAACTACTGCTTGAACACTCCAATCTGTTAAATGCTTCGACAGGATGGAAATCAGTGGATAACTTAGGCGCAATACCATTGTAAAATCATAATGAGCTGGAAATATCGATCAAAGATGGTGATAGTTATGTAATAAGGGGGGAAAACTCAGTAATTCTGAAATGAACAATTCCTTAGCGCTGCTACAGAGTCTTCCAAAGGATAGTAATAGATTAGAAAGAATGGCCATTCAGTAATAGAATATTTCCATTTAAAATACTCGGTAGTTGCAAAAATTTCCTTCATTTCATGATTAGAACAGCAATTTCTTGAAAAAATCCACTATAGAGCCTAGACATTAAGAAACCATTAACTACAATGCAATTGATCTTTACCCATCATTTCACCAACTCATAGTCCACATTTGATACCCAATTACGAACTTTATTGGCAACCAAACACTACGAAACCTAAAAACCACCAGAAAGGGAACTACCCCCGAAAATGGGAAAACCAACTGCCTCGCCCTGTCAACTACTCAATTCAGAAAGACAAACCCCGCCAAAGATATGGAACCCATTGCAGCAAAGTACCTGCAACAGTAACAGGAGAATCATCATCCTTAGACTTGACCTGCCCGGTGCCGTGAGAAGCCAACCCTGCTCGAACTCTCTGGCAAAGAGCGCAAGCCATATGAACAGCGCGAACCGCTACGTCCAATTCCCTCGCGTACTTAGCGTCTCCCATTGATTCCGAGACGCTGTGCCCTCCCTTCAGATTGTAACCAAATTCAGTACCGCATGCAAAATTTGAGAGCTCTGGTGTGGTTTTCACACTCTCGCGGCGGAGTGTCGCGAACCAGCATTGAGAGAGCGGATAAAGGGATTCAAGGAGATCACGCCGTGTGATTGATTTCTGTTTGGTTCCTGAGAAAATCAAAGAGTAGTCTCTGTCGAATTGCGCCAAAAGAAGAAGCCAGAGCTGGCTTGTGTTTGCCGTCTAGCCGTGTAGTGGTTTAAAATAGTTTTAAAAAATTATATAATTAAATTACCCCACCAATATGCACTTTTGTTACAGCTTACGAGAACACTAGAAAATGAGATTAAGAAATAATAATTCAATTAGATTAAGAATCTTGATTAAATTACACCACCCAAATTTGCTTTTGTATTGAGGACTCGAAAGATAAATTGTACAAATGCCACATTTAGTCACTGTGATTACTAAAACATGTCATGTTTAGTCACTCGAAAAAATTAATATCATTTTTGGTCACTTGAATTACTAAAACAATCCACATTTAGTCACTCTCTGCTAACATAATAGTTCACCAAAGCTCTTCCCTGATCTTACTCACTACGCCAACACTTCCACAAATGGGTTTAGATTCAACGAAAACTCATCCTCCTCCTCCATGGAATTGGGTCGGAAGTTCATCGACGACCCACTAGTATTGATTGATATGGATGGCAGCAACTTCACTCAACCTTCACCTTTGGCAAGCACAAAAGGGGACACAAAACCCATATCCAAAATCAACCACCGTTCCAAATCTCATTGCTCGGCTCATAGTTGAAAACCTCAAAATCGACCCCTACAACCTGAAATCCTAGAATCCCCAATCGACAAAGGATGATGTGAGCGAAGGAGATGAGGGAGAGAAGAAGACGATGGGATGGGATTGGCTGATTGGATCGTCGTGTGTCTCGATCTGCTGCTACTGTCGTTATGTTGTGATGTGCTGCTAATGTGTCGTTGTCGATGTGTTGTTGCCTATGATGGATGAAGTGAGCGTAAGAGATGATGAGCAGGGGGAGGGTTCTTAGTGGCGGAGACGAAGAGGAGGAAGGGTTATGAGCAGCAGAGAGTGAGACGATGGAGAGGAGACGATGTGAGTCTTGGGGATTAGGGATTACGCCAACGATTGAGAGAAGAGGATGTATTTCATTCAGAGGCTATCCCAAATCGAAAACGCTAGAGATGGAAAATAGGGTCGGGTTCGGTTTATGGGTCGGGTCGGGTTGAGCTGGGCATATGACATGGAGGGTTTAGTGACGTGGTGGGTCGAGTTTGACTATTTTCGGTCCAAAACGATGCTGACTAGGCGATTTCGTTAGCCATGTCAGCACATAACATACTCCATTAACGGAGTTGGACGGAGTCTAACGAAGAGTGACTAAATGTGGACTGTTTCAGTAATTCGAGTGACCAAAATTGATATTAATTTTTTCGAGTGACTAAACATGACATGTTTTAGTAATCCCAGTGACCAAATGTGACATTTACCCAAATAATAACTACCATTTCATCAATCTACGACGCACAACATCAAGACCATTAACAACGGCTATACAAATAAAGTATTCATGATCAGCATCCAACAATCTCAATTGTACCATAAAAGATGAACAATATTCTTTAGCTAATTTTTCATTTTAAATTGTAATTTTGTTTCATTTCAACAAAGGTGGGTCAAATGATGATATCAAATCGACAATCGAACAAGTTGTGACTGGAAACAAACCAAATGCTTTGAAAACATATATAAGAAATGTTAAATCTTTATGAGAGGCTAGCTTTTCATATTCGTAGCTAAGAATATGTAGGAATGGAGTGTTGGTCATAGTCACAAAGTCAATTATAGTTAGATGATTGTAAAATGTGCCAAAACATTATGTTTATTTTTCATGATAACAACACGAATAAATATTTAGTTTGCGTTCGAAAAGAGAAAACAAGTATATCACATCTTATCACATCTCATTTGCGAATGTGAAAATGGTCGAAATTTGTGCAAACATATTTTCGCTGGCTGCAATAAGTAGTATAGTTCAGACTCAATGATGTAATGATTTATGGAGTTTGAATTCATGATATTTAGTCGTTAAAGGACCTCTTAGAACTTAGAAGGATGTTGGGAATCAAGAAGGAGAAGTTTGAGGTCAGATCGTCAAAATATAAAAAGTTTAGTACCATGTTGTCGTGGAGGAAAATTTTAGGTATTGGAAAAGTAGTTCTTCTCCCACCATTAGTAAAGCGAGTATCCATTAATCCATCCCGCCGTGATTATTTCATAAGCCCTCACTCCTCCATTTTCCCGCTCACCGATCTTCTTTTGTTTTTTTTTTCTTTTCTCATTGATATTCTTCTACCTAGAGAAACCCTACAGCGAGCACCGAACCTCCGTCCTCCCGAGCCAGCATTTTCGCCGATCATGGATTTGAGCTCCGGTTTCCTTGCCCAGTGTTGCCTCGACACTTTGTCCAAAGACAGCGAACCCCGTAAGGCCGCTGAACGACACCGCGAACGCGCCCAATTTCGCCCTCGCCGTCCTCAACTTGGTCGGGACGCCGAACTTCGACGAGGAGATGGACATCCGTCACGCCGCGGCTGTCAATTTCAAGAATCACATCCGTCAGCGTTGAGTGGCTGTTCAGGATTCCGAATTCAACCCGATCCCCGACGATTAGAAGAACCAGATCGGAACCCTAATCATTCCGAGTTCATCCCTCGCCGTCCTCTTCTCCTCACGTCCAGTCGCAGCTCAGCGAAGTTGTTTACCTCATCGGCAAGCACGAATTCCCCATATCATGGCCCTCTTTGCTCCCTGAGCTCGTCAGCAATCTCGGCTCGGATGCCTCGAACTACAATTACGCCGCCATCAATGGTGTACTCGGGACGGGCAAATCGATCTTCAAGAAATTCAGGTATCAACACGCGGATAATGATCTTTGCATTGATTTGAAGTACTGCCTTGTCAATTTTGCTGCTCCTAGCTCGAAATTTTCCTTAGGACCGCCGCTTCTATATATGTTTGGAAAGTATCATATCAGTGAATGGATGCTAGAGTTTGGATTTGACCTCCACTCATCCTGCTGTTCCCGATGAGCTTAGAGTTGATGTGTGTGAGAAGATTATTCTATATACGGAGAAGGATGAAGAAGCCTTCCACTCCTACTTGAATAGCTTCGCAGATGCTGTTCGAAATCTGTTGGTGGATGTGCCTAAGGATCATACCCGTGATGGGTTGGCCGCCACTGTGATTAAGTTCTTAACTGCAGTGAATACCAGTGTCTACCATGCTTTCTTCAGAAACGATGATGTGATACGACCGATTTCTAAAAACATTGTGATCCCCGAATGTTCGTTTGAGGAAGGATGACGAAGATCTGTTTGATATGAATTTTATAGAACATGTCAGGAGGGATATGGAGGGTAGCGATCTCGACACAAGAAGGAGGATTGCGTTTGAATTGCCGAAAGGGTTTGCAATGAATTACACGGGGCAGGTAACAGCTATAGTTTCTGCTCATGCCAACGGTGAATTGGAAAAACAAGCACTGTGCAATGTATCTAATTGTGTTTCTAGCGAGCAAGAAATCTAGGGGGGGGGGGGGGGGTCGATGTTTTAGCTGATGACATAGTTAATGGTGAAAACTTCTTTGTCTCAGAAATAATTCCTGAGTTACAGAGCCAGGATATTAATCCATATCCACTGCCCAAAGCTGGTGCCCTTAATTTCTTCAGAGTGTTTAGAAATTAGTTACCAAAGCATCTTGCAATTCAGTTGCTCCCAGATTTGGCTCGGTTCCTTGGGACAAAGTCGAATGTAGTTCACTCTTTTGCTGCCTGTTGTACAGAGAAACTGCTACGGTCAAGGATGATGGATCCCGGGCAAGGTATACTGCAGCTGATTTGTGTCCATTCATTCTAGTGCTGATGAATAACCTTTTTAATGCACTGAAGGTTCAATAGTCTGAAGATAATCAGTATATCATGAAATGTATCATGATAGTGATTGGTGTGGTAGAAGTGTATCAAGTTTGTGAAAATCCCAAAAACCCCATCTTCAACCACTATCTCTTTGAGTCAGTAGCCGTTCTTGTGAGGCGAGCATGTAACCGGGACATCTCTCTCGTACCAGCTTTTGAAGCAAGATTATTCCCGAGCCTTGAAATGATCTTGACCAAGAATGTGGTTGAATTCTTTCCTTATGCGTTTCAACTCTTGGCCCAGCTGGTTGAGTTGAATCAGCCTCCTATTTCTCCTGGTTACATGCAGGTCTTTATGCTCCTTCTCACTCCTGAACTATGGAATACAGATTCAAATTTTCCTGCCCTTGTGCGTCTACTTCAGACTTTCCTCCTGAAAGCACCACATGAGCTTAACCAAGAAGGGAGGCTGAGCCAGGTGCTTGGAATTTTCGAGCGGCTTGTATCATCTCCTAGTACCGAGGAACGAGGCTACCATCTTCTAAATACTGTATCGAGAATCTTGACTTTGCCATTATCTCTCCATACATGGTTCACATCTGGGCTGCCCTATTCACCTGCCTGCAGAAGAAGGAGACGGTAGAGTTTACCAAGTCTCTCGTGATCTTCATGTCGTCGTTTCTGATCAAGCATGGTCCTGCAAACCTCATTGACTCGAGAATTCAGTTCAAGCTGGCATATTCACTATTATTCTGAACAAGTTCTAGATTCCGAAACTCAAGTTGATTACCGGGCACATTGAGGTCAAGTTAGTCGTTGTTGCATCGTGCAGACTCATCTGCAAATCTCCTGTTCTCATGGATCCAGCAGCTGCTTGCCCTTGGGGCAAAATGCTGGACAGCATTGTCACACTTCTCTTCAAGCCAGAGGAGCGCAGAAGGTGGGCTATGCTGCAGCGTTTGTCAATCTTTACAATGCTGGGAAGGAGGATGATCCTTTGAAGTACATGAAAGGACCCCAAACAGTTCTTGACGGCTTCACTGTCGAGGCCTTCGGCTATTTCCCCTGGAAGGTTCCTGCAGATAATCAATCAGAACCTCGAGTCGGCAAATCAAAATGCAATGCAGTGATGCAACAACTCTCCAGTTGTTTGACATTGTATGCAGAGACACATACAGGTTTGATATATTCTTGGCAGAAAAATGTTTCCTTGTATTTTTTATTAGGGGATCGTATCCTTCGTTTTTGTGTCGTTTCAAATTTGTATTTTTGTTATGACAGACAATTTTAGGGTTCACATTCGAAGTACCTTACTCTATAAGTTCGAAAAAGCGAGCAATCCAAATTTTATTTCGACTTATGTTATTGTCTATTAGCAGTTGACCGATTCCTTTTGGAATAATGAGAAAGAAAAGTGTGCTGAGCTAACCATTTCTTTTTCCTGTGTTTCTCCAGACGCCAGCCATTTGGAATAAAAATGTAGATACGAAGAATATGAAAAGGATTAGAGAGAGAGAGGGGGTAGGGACAACTACCACTACGGTGGCCATGTGCCCACCGCCAGCGGGATTGACAGGGCAGGGGTTTCCTCTTGACGTCAACAACGGCGACATCAATGAATGTTCGGTATGTGTAATTCTTGCTTCAAATTTTGTGACGAAAATGCAGGTTACAATCTTCATATTTTCACACTTATATTTCGAGTTAACGCAAAAATGCTCTAATTGAAGTATTCAGATAAGGCATCAAATGATTCTCGTACTAACCTTAGACACTCTGAAATCCTTTTTTTCAAATCATCTCCTTCCATCTCGAATTATCGAATCAAGAGATAGATAAATTGACACATCGAATTAGGTACAAACTTGTAAATACTAAACTAAACATCGGAGTTGAGAAATATTGCCGGGGGAGCAAGCAGCTGTCAGTGGCAACTTCCCCCTTCCCCGCCATTCTCGGCGCATTTGCAGATTGCAATTGCCGCGTTAAAGCGGGACCCGCCCGGCCGCAGGATTGTTGGTCCCCAGCGCAGCATTTAGCAGCAGCAACCAGAGAGTACCAGGCCAGACCCCATTTCGCTTCCACCAAATTGCTTCTTTCTCTGTTTCTGCAACAGAAAAGGAAAAATGGAAGAATAAAAAGCTTCCTCCCGGCAGCTTAATTCTACTCCGAAACTATTCCTACCTGCATTAATAAATAAAATCCCCAAGTTGGAATAGCCATCCATTTCTCCGCCACAAAGTTCCAATCTTGGCAAAGATTTTCACAAACCCACATGCCCCAGCGACCGCTTTTCCCTTGGTTGTGTGGCTCTTTTTATATGTTTTCCTATTCTTGCTCTCTGGAGCTGTGTGGGGACTTATTATTTTCCAGTTTCTCCATTTGGGCAGAGGTAAAATGACAGGCTGATCAACAGCCTGGACAGTGCTGTTTGTCGTTAAGCTGCTGCGATGGTTGCCCACTCGCTCACTTACATATGCATTTAACGGCTTCCTCCTCCCCACCTGGGTTTTTCGGTTTTCTCTTTCTCCCCCCTTCTTCCATTACCTTTCTTTCCCCAATTCGAAATGCCCACCAGGTGTTCGATCTTTTGACTCAGAGAAGCTTCAATTCCCCTTTCTCTCTGACAGCTTCTTAACATTTCTGCCCCTCTTCGAGGTAAGTGGTCTGCACACTTTGGAAGCAGGGTCGTTCCTCTCTCATACCATTTCTAGATTATTTGTTGTAGTCTCCTGCAGAGGTATCTTGAGTTCTGTAGTTGGAGTCTAATTTTGGGGGTAGGATTGCGAGGAGTTCTCCATTTTTCTAGCTCAGAGAAATTTAAGCATTCTTTTGGGATTTGTGTGTGTTTACTGGTGGGAATGGTGAAGATGAAGCTAGAAGCTTCGTTTTCTATACTGCTTATAATTCTTGTAGTGGAGTTCATTGGTCAGAATGGATCACTGGCCGCCTTCACTCCACCTGATAACTACCTGATTGCTTGTGGTTCAACCAAAGATGTCACTTTCCAAGGCAGAACTTTTGTTCCTGATTCTGAGCATCCCTCTCTCACATTAAAGACTGCAACTTCCAGTGGTAGTAGTAATGTTGCTACCTCTAATGCTAGCTTCCCATCTCCGATCTACCAGTCTGCTCGTATCTTCTCCAGCGTTGCTACTTACAGCTTCGACATTCAGCAACAGGGTCGGCATTGGATCCGCCTTTACTTCTACCCTGTTCCAGGCTCTGCCCAGAACTTGACGTCTGCATCCATCACTGTCGTCACAAAGGACTATGTGCTCTTGCACAATTTCTCATTCAAGAACTACAACGGCACTTACATGTTCAAGGAGTATTCAGTCAATGTGACTTCAGACACTTTGACCCTTTCTTTCATTCCTTCAAATAACTCGGTGGCCTTTGTCAACGCCATTGAAGTTGTTTCTATCCCTGATGTAGTTCTCCCTGACCAAGCTTGGACTCTCAACCCCTCCACCTCTGTTGATGGCCTTTCTGACCTGGCCTATGAAACCGTCTATCGGTTGAACATGGGCGGCCCGTTGATCACGTCTGAGAACGACACTCTGGGGAGAGTGTGGGAGAATGATGCTGAGTATCGTCATGTCAACAACTCTGCTGTGGATGTTTCGGCCAATCCTGCATCCATAAGGTACCCAGCTGCACTTAAACCCGAGACAGCTCCAAACATGGTGTATGCCACTGCTGTAGCCATGGGAGATCCAAGTGTGACGAATGCCAACTTCAACATGACTTGGGTTCTTCCAGTCAACCCTAACTTCAGGTACTTGGTTCGAGTCCATTTCTGTGACATCATCAGCAGAGCTCTGAACACACTAGTGTTCAACCTTTATGTAAATGATGATCTCGCCCAAGGCCTCGATCTCTCAACGATCACTGGTGGCTTGGGTGTACCATACTACCGTGACTTCGTCTCCAACTCATCGACAGAGTCACCAGATACATTGATGGTCAGTGTTGGTCCTGATACAACGGCAGACATCACCAACGCAACCATGAACGGGCTGGAGATATTGAAGATCAGCAACGATGTCAAAAGCTTGGATGGGGTTTCCTCAGTGGAGAGTCTCACTCCACAATCCCACTCAAGGAGCCATAATGTAGGAATCATAATCGGTTCCACATTTGGAGCTATAGCTGCATTCGTCATACTCGGTCTCTGCTGCATCTGCAGGAGAGCTGGCAAGAAGGCCCCTCGTCAGCAGCAGGGGGGACACTCATGGCTGCCTTTACCCTTATACAGCATCTCCCAGACCATTTCAAAAATGTCCACAACTTCACACAAGAGTGCCACAGCCAGCTGCATCTCACTGGCTTCCACAAACCTCGGCCGATTCTTCTCGTTCCAGGAAATCATGGAGTCGACCAACAAGTTCGACGAGAGCCTCCTTCTCGGGGTTGGAGGGTTCGGGAGAGTCTACAAGGGAACCTTAGAAGATGGCACTAATGTTGCAGTCAAGAGAGGAAACCCAAGATCAGAGCAAGGAATCACAGAATTCAGAACAGAGATCGAAATGCTGTCCAAGCTCAGACATCGACACCTGGTCTCTCTCATCGGCTACTGCGACGAGCGCTCTGAAATGATCCTCGTCTACGAGTACATGGCCAATGGTCCGCTGAGAAGCCATTTGTACGGTACAAACTTGCCATCCTTGTCCTGGAAGCAACGGCTAGAAATCTGCATCGGAGCCGCCAGAGGACTGCACTATCTCCACACAGGCGCAACTCAGAGCATCATTCACAGAGACGTCAAGACGACCAACATCCTCCTCGACGAGAGCTTCGTGGCCAAAGTCGCCGACTTCGGGCTGTCGAAAACCGGGCCGGCCATCGATCAGACCCACGTCAGCACCGCCGTGAAGGGCAGCTTCGGCTACCTCGACCCCGAGTACTTCAGAAGGCAGCAGCTGACCGAGAAATCCGACGTCTACTCCTTCGGCGTGGTCCTAATGGAAGTGCTCTGCACTCGGCCGGCTCTGAACCCTGTTCTCCCGAGGGATCAGGTGAACATCGCCGAGTGGGCGATGACATGGCAGAAGAAGGGAATGCTGGTCCAGATCATGGACAAGAACCTCGCCGGGAAAGTAAACCCGGCGTCGCTGAAGAAGTTCGGCGAGACGGCTGAGAAGTGTCTGGCCGAGTATGGGGTTGATAGACCGTCGATGGGGGACGTGCTGTGGAACCTCGAGTACGCGCTGCAGCTGGAGGAGACTTCGTTGGCCGCGGCGCTGACTGAGGCCGACGACAACAGCACGAATCATATACCGGGGATCGCCTTGACGCCGGTGGAACAGTTCGACAACAGCGTGAGCATGATGGTCGATGGAGGCGGGAATTCGGGGACCGACGACGACGGCGAAGATGCCACGACCAGTGCTGTGTTCTCGCAGCTGGTTAATCCACGGGGGAGATAGGTACATTTTGAAACACGGTGATTGATTCGAGATTTGTTGCATTGTTTAAGTGTATTTGGCTTCTGTTACATTTTTTTGTGTTTCTTCTTACTTACATGATGGAATTGGAGGTGGTATAGGTTGGTTACTTGTTAAAGGGTTTGTGACAATAGATGAGGAGGGCGGTGGTTAATTGTTCCGTGGCTATATGGTTGAAGAAAGGTGTATCATAGAGAATGATTTTGTGATTGCCGCTTAGCAGGGGAAAGTTAATCTGCTAACTTGAAGATTCGTTAGTAGATACTAACTGATATTTAAATTACATGAACTAATATCCAAGTACTAAAGTATCTAGAGAGCACAAACTAGTATTCAAAGTTTGCTAACTGATATCCACCATGAATCAACTATTATCCCAAATTCACAAACTAATATCTAGACAACACAGAATAGTATCCAAACAACACATGATTAGTATTCAGATAACACATAAAAGTATCCAGATATTCCATACGAGTATCCATATTGAATATTAGTTGGTTGATTGTGGATATTAGTTGGTATCTGCTATCTGGATACTAGTTTGTGATGTTTTGAATACTAGTCTGTGCTATCTAGATACTTAGCAGACTTTGATATTAGTTCATACATTTTGGATATTAGTTAGTATATACTAACGAATTTTCAAGTTAGCAGAATAACTAGGTTGTAGCAGCATAACAGGGTTTGGGTGGCTGTCAGCTCCATGTTACTCTTGTCTAACGACATTAGTGCCAGACATTTGAGTGCAAATAAGACAATTGTTCATACTTTCTTATCGGCTTTGATTCGAGCAAATGTCTGTACAAGAAAGTTTTTTTGGGAGACAGAAGTCACTTGGATTGGGGTTTTGGCATCAAAGTTTATGGTAGGGATGGCAAATAGTGACAAAACAAAGAGAATACACTTAATTAATTTAAAATAGTGATAATATAACGATTAATTGAGTATAAATAATTGAAAGATCAAATCTTGCTACTATTTAAAGCTTTATTGGGTGAAACTATGATTGAAATAGGAGAAATATAAATAGATATGGCAAACAACTGATTCAGGATGTGTCAATAATAAGGTGGAGCGGGACAAGGCAGATCTGAAGTAGTAACTCATGCACGGCCTCATGTTTTTGCTAGTCGGGTAATACCCACCATCGCAAGTTCAAATTTTCATCCCTAATTTAATGCCTATCTCTAAATGGACAAGTAAAATGGGAAAAAATCCAAAAATACCACTGTTTAAAAAAAAAATTCCAAAAATAACACCCAATCCCAAAAAATTCCAAAAATACCACCCTTTTTCAAAAACCGCCACCCCACCCAGCGGTTTGGTCGAAAACCGCTTGTCGGGGGCGCGGTTTTGGACCAAACCGCGGGCCTAGGGGGCGGTTATAAAAAAAAAAAAAAATTGGACCAAAACCGCTGGGTGGGGCGGCGGTTTGGCCCAAAACCGCCACCCCGACCAGCGGTTTGGTCCAAAAGTTCGGTCGAAACTTCAAACGAACGTAACTTTGCACTCGGGTATCCGATCGTAGCGATTTTTTTTTTCATTTCGCATAACTTTTCAAGATCTACAACTTTTACTAGGATGAAATTTTCAAAACAGGAACTATTTGTGGATATACGGGACCTTGAGAATAACTTTACCTTTACTTTTCAGAAATCCATGTACATTTTGAAATTATGATTATATTAAAAGTTGTAGATCTTGAAAAGTTATTCAGAATAAAAAAAAAATTCATGACATTCGGATTTTGGAGCACAAAGTTATGGCCGTCCAAAGTTTGACGAAATAAAAAAAAAGGTCGTTCGGGGTGGCAAATGACGTTTTTTCGAGACGAAGACGGAACCCGACTGTTTGAGACTTGCAAGATCTCAAAAAGTTATTCGGATTCAAAAAATGGAGGCCGCAAACTTTTTGAGATCTTGCAAGCCGCAAACCGCCGGGTCTCGCCTTTCGTCAAACTTTGGGCGGCCATAACTTTGTGCTCCAAACTCCGAATGTTATGAACTTTTTTTTGATTCCGCATAAATTTTCAAGATCTACAACTTTTAATATAATCATAATTTCAAAATGTACATGGATTTCTGAAAAGTAAAGGTAAAGTTATTCTCAAGGTCCCGTATATCCACAAATAGTTCCTGTTTTGAAAATTTCATCCTAGTAAAAGTTGTAGATCTTGAAAAGTTATGCGAAATGAAAAAAAAAATCGCTACGATCGGATACCCGAGTGCAAAGTTACGTTCGTTTGAAGTTTCGACCGAACTTTTGGACCAAACCGCTGGTCGGGGTGGCGGTTTTGGGCCAAACCGCCGCCCCACCCAGCGGTTTTGGTCCAAATTTTTTTTTTTTTTATAACCGCCCCCTAGGCCCGCGGTTTGGTCCAAAACCGCGCCCCCGACAAGCGGTTTTCGACCAAACCGCTGGGTGGGGTGGCGGTTTTTGAAAAAGGGTGGTATTTTTGGAATTTTTTGGGGTTGGGTGGTATTTTTGCAAATTTTTTTTTAAACAGTGGTACTTTTGGATTTTTTCCAGTAAAATGAGTCTCCAAAAAGAGTAAAATGACATGTTATTAAGTTAAAAGTCACATACGGTAGAAGAGCTCCTCCAACTACGAATACTGCATCTCTCGCTGGAACTCGACACCTCACAAACTGAACTTTCAGTGGATTTGACCTTTCTTGCACAAGTTTTTGGTTGCTTCTGCCATTTTCCTTTTCTTTTGTTCTTTATAACAACTCAAATTGCTCAGTGAGGCGCTGGCATGGCATGTACATGTGGTAGGTGGATTTTGATTCCCCTCTCCTCAACTCTCGCCAAGATGGAAGGAAAACAGATTAAGCAAAAAGTCATCAAGAGAGGGAGCTACGAGTGAAATGGACAGTGGTGCGTGTTGTTAAAAAAAAAAACAAACACAATAATGTCTCCAATGTAGAATTGCTTAGGAGAGTTGACAATTGGCTATTTTATAGTGGCAATGCAGCACTTTTCTGTGCAGCTATTTGTAAACCAACATATTTTAGGCGACATGTATCTTCAACGGTTTGAAAAATGTTCAATCTAAAAATAAAAATAATCTATATCACTCTTATCTATTTTTTTTTTTTTGAGAATGTCTCTATCAACGTTTATGATTGATGTACATTTCAGCACGGCCTAAAATCTTGTTGATATGGTTGAATGATGGATCTTTCAATAATAAATTATTCATGAACTTTTATTTGACAACCACACTTCTCAATTTTCCCATTGCAAACAATTTTCTTGTCCAAATTTTCAACTTGCTAGCACTATGTCTCAGATGTAAGGAAGTGGTTAAGCACCACACACGCCTGTATAAGATCCAACTTAACCTTCTTCGAACAACTCGAGTTATTGGGACCAACTGGTTTATGACATTAGACAACTCCTCATTCAACTTATGAATCATGATGGTATCTTGCCTAAAATATCATCAATATAAAGTAGAAGGATGTTGAAGTTATCATCAGAAATCTTTTGTAGTTATATATGAACATCCACAAACGAATCAAAAGTACGGCTTGAAGCAATAAAGACGGTCCTTTCCTTTAATTGTAAAGTCATGTTTCTTTCTCCTTAACTTCACTATACATTTTTAACGTGTAAATACTCTACTCAATATTTAGAGGAACTAATAGTTCTAGTATAGCTCGAATGAATCGCATCTTCATCATTGAAGAAAGCATAACATCGACATAGGAAGTTTTCCATCTTCTCTCTCCACTCTTAAGTTTGAACTTTGAACACCCATTTTTTCTCCCATGCTATTCTACCCTTAAGTGGATTCACTATCTAGAATAGTCATCATCTTGCATTTATCATAACCATTTTGTTAATGCATGAGACTAAACATTCTCTCAAACAGTCACACTCCTCCTACCTAATCATAGGCGGGTAACTAATAAGAAATAAATCTCGATTGAATTTGATAAGAATCCCCAATTATTAAGATTTAAAAATACTAAATGTAGTCTTACTTACCCTATTTGTAACCTCAGTTGCATGCAAATGGAAAAAAAAAATGGATAGGACCTACTGAACTACTCGGGCAAGTATCGAATATGGGCTTTGTAATTGCGTTTTTTTTTTGTTAATCGTCTGGGCTTGAAACTGGAATGTGGAGAGTGCTGAATATGGGCTTACATCCAGCCCAGCCTGTTAAAGAAGAAGTACTGGTTGGTTTATCTTTTCTCTCTTATCATTTACTGTTCTGCTCTTAGTGATATGATGATTGATGGACGCCCAGTTGAGAGAGTGATGCTGTTTCTGCATGCAACGTGGAGCAGAGAGCCCAAATCAATGAATTGAAGAATCCACCCAAAAGCTTGCATACATGCATTCATTTCAATGGGACGTTTACCTAATTTCTTGCCATAGAGCAATATGTCTGGTTTACTACTTTCTGCCTCTGAAGGGGGGGAGGCAACGAGATCTGGTACACATTCAATTGATATTTGGAGTAGTGATAATTGATCGAAAACATAATTCGAATTTCGATTAACCGATTTAATTGGGAAAAAATATTTTCAGATCACAATCGAATCGAACCAATTCAAATCACATGTAATTTTGATCCGACTCTGTTCCTCGAAAATGTATCTTCGTTTCTCATCTGATAACATGTTCTAATTTGATACCTTGACGTGATGCAATAATATTACGAACAGGAAAAGTCAAAAAGAGATGAGCAATTAACCATGATGTTCTTACAAATCTTGACTTATGATCATGTAAATGTTTGAAAAAAAATGATAAATATGGTAATAGTCCTAATAGTTAAAGTCCTTTTTGTTGGACTGTACACTTTGGAGCTAATAGTCCTAATAATAAAGTCTTTTTGATAGTGATATCTAAATTTGCAACATGAAAGGAAAGCCCTAAACGAATGAAGAACTCCTAAAAAATGCAAGTGCCTAACTAATTAATCCACTCTCAACCACCCAGCTTTGCTCTAAATTTACATCAAGAGGGATGTAAAGTAAAAAAACAAATGAAAACCCCAAATGCTCTGCAATATATGTATCTAAGCAAACACTTGTAATCTGGGTCAGACTAGGACCAATTCGAATCACATGCAATTCAATTGGTTTAGATTGATATTAAGATTGTTAATCGAGCACATAGCTCGATTTGTTTTGATTTCACAACTTCTTAAAAAAAAATAGAAAAAAGCATCTAAATCATAATTCGACTGAACCAATTCGAATCAAACGCTAGATCTTGATCCTCGGAAATTATCCTACGTTTCTCATATGTTCGGTTCAACATATTCTAACTCGGTTCGATTTCAAGTTAGACCAAACCACGACCTAACCCTAACATGCACTAGTGTGTACAACTTAGCTTAGAAGGTAGAAGCAAGCAGGATCACCATGTCCAATGTCTATACCTATTTGCATGAAAATTTTAATTTATGTGGCTTTGGTCTATGTCTCTTATCATTCTCCATTGATTCTCACCATGGTTGGGTAATGAAATTGGGTGGCTTCAATTAATGTTCTCAACCTAAAACGTAAGCAAAGCAATAGAGAAGACATGCAACTTGCATCAACCAACTTTACCTTAGCTTCCTCTGCTTATAAAAAAAAAACCCATCTCCCTCAAAAGAAAAGAACCACCTCGCTCTGCTTCATCTTCATCTCTCAATCAGAAGCAGCCACCCAATCCCCCCCTGTTTTCCACACCATAACTCCCCACCTCTCTCAAAACTGCCTCCTCTGTTTTCCACCCATCGCCATAACTTCCCTCCCCTGTTTTCCCACTTCCTCTCCTCGATCGGAAAAAAGAAAAAAATGTCACCGCCGGCTTCTTCCTTTCACCTAATTACCAGCGTTCTCATTCAATTCCTGCTTCTCGCTCCTCACTTCCCTCTGACATCGCCACAACTTCTCAAAGGTTGTGGCTTTTCGGCCTTGTACAATCTCGGCGATTCGTTGTCCGACACCGGAAATGCACTTGTTCACTTCGATTTCGGCGGAAACGGCAAGTATCCCTACTACGGGGTGACCGTCGGGGAGCCAAGTGATGGAAGATTCTCCGATGGCTTGCTTCTGATAGACAGAATCGGTGAGTACTACTGCAAACAACCACTAACGTACACCATTTTTAAGTTTGGTGTTGTTCCATTTTGTTTATCTTTGTTTGCTTCTTTGTCTGCGTCTACCTCCTCTGGCTTGTTTTCTGTTTCCATCAATTAGGGTTCCTTTATTCTTTACGTACCTTCTACTAAGTACTAACTCGTTATTTTTTTTATTCAATTTTTTTAACCAGCTGAGTCGGCCGGGTTACCACACTGTAACCCTTACCTTAGAAAAGTTCGGCATAAACTACACCTACTCTCAAAGCGCCCTCGACGTGCAGCTCAAATGGTTCGTCAATTTCTTAAAAAAAGCATTCCACAACGAATCAGGTGATCATATTTAGTTATTCTAAAGTTAAGAGATATGTGATCATATTTTCATTCGATTAGACTGCCCTTTTTTATGACTAATTTATGTCTCTTGAATTTTCAGCCCGCAAGGCCAACTTCGAATCGGCCCGGTTCGTTCTAGGGCGGCGGAGGGAACGATTACAGCGGGACCTCTTGTTCTCATTTGCTGTAATGATGGTTATCTTCCTTTTGTTTTTGTTTCATGAGGCGTGAAGACATTGGGCATGATTTGACTCTTTAAGTTTAGCTTATATTGGGCTTTTAAGTACTTGTTGCCATGCTGTAATGGATCGTGGTTATCTATATGTAGTTTGATTGAGTCGGAAGTGTTAGGTTATGAGTTAATTTCAAGGGCATGTGAGTTAATGGTGGTTTCTTTAAGTAACTTGTTGTCATGCTGTAATGGATCGTGGTAATCTGTATGTAGTTTGATTGAGTCGGAAGTGTTAGGTTATGAGTTAATTTCAAGGGCATGTGAGTTAATGGTGGTTTCTTTAAGTAACTTGTTGTCATGCTGTAATGGATCGTGGTAATCTGTATGTAGTGTGATTGAGTCGGAAGTGTTAGGTTATGAGTTAATTTCAAGGGCATGTGAGTTAATGGTTCTCTACTTAATGAAATTTGCAACTTGTTAAGCCCTTCATAATTTATTGCAAATGCTTCATTCTGACCATATGTATATCATAGTCATATAACAACTATTAGAAAAAAGAAAGACAAATAATGAAAGCCATTATAGCCTGTAGGTTGATATCAATAGTATGTTTTCGTAGAAAACATTTAAGATCGACATAAAAGTTTTCACAAGCTGAGCACATTACCATGATTTTCAAATCAATCTGGTGTACGCACAATAGAAGTGATATAAGCATGATGATCTATAATGATCAAAGTACATACGCATCTAAATCACGTGTTTTCTTGATCAAACTCGAAGTCAACTCGAACACGAACAAAAACATGATAATTGGGTTTGCGAAAGTGGATTGTCGTTCAATTCCACACCTGAGAAAAATTTCGAACAATATCAAGTCAAAACTCGGCTACAATCAGTTGTGATTCTTGATTGATACGAAGCACACTCTGTAATTGGAATCCACCAATTCACAAAGCACAATCCAAGAGTAAACACTCAAGAACAAAGGGGTAAAATTTTCATTAATCAAAGATGTCTTTTACAACGAAAAAGAAGGCTACTTGTAACCATAATAAACCAATTACAAGTCTAGACTAACAAGGACATGAAATCAAATAGAAACGGTAAAAGAATTCTTCCCAAACAAGGAAACTTAATTGGACTCTAAGCAACTAACTTCAAACATACAAGTATATCTATCCAGATAACCAGGCTCCATATGAATTTGAGCTTCAGGGAAATGACCTTCTAGCTTCTCGAACTCATCCAATGCCTTTACGTGGTTTAAAAAGTTTTATAGTTCATCTTCAACTCTTCTCTCGGATGTGTCCCAAACATAACGAATGAGCCTCCAAAGTAGGTACCCTGAACATAGTTTATGACTTAGCCAAATTTTTGATAGTTTCATATTCAAACATATGTCCATGCAATCTTCAACAGCTTCAATAGAGACACATAAAGTTTGATATCCTTCAGACCACCATTTGTCTATCTTCACCAAGTGTAATAATACAACTTCCAAGCGATGGATTCCCTTCATAAGCATCCATGAAGAAAATATGACCCTCCAAAGTAGGCACCATCCAGGATCACATAAAAAATCATTATATATGTATTGATATGTTTGAAAGCTAAAATTGTAAATTGTGGTATAAAAATGTCGTTTATATAGTGCTAACCTCATTGGTGTGTAGTTAGAAATTTGTCGGAGTAGGGTCCAAAAAACAAATATTTTATTTACTAGCTAGTAGTCTAGTAGTCTAGTATACAATGATATTCTATGCTATGTTTATCTTTTTTTCAAACATACGCCGTTTGCAATCGTTTAAAATCAAAGTTTAATTGCACATAAATGATAAAAATAAGTTTTAAATTTCATTAAACGCAGCATCTCAAATCGGAAAAGACTCAAAAACCAATAGTCCAACACCTATATTTGTCTTAGTATCAAATTTTTATATGGATTCATTCAAAATGAATGATTTCAAGCAAATTTTATCTAAAGGGAACCAGGATCCAAAATAAATTATTATCTAACCACTTATCAATCCTAATTTCCAAAACTTGACCCCACAATCTATAATATGGCTTCGCCAATAGCTAACGATTTAGGAGATTAGCAATTAGCACGCAATCTCGAGTTAAATGGTTGGGATACTATTAAACTTTGATAATTGGTGGAACGTATATACCACTTTAATGGTTGGGATACCGTTTTTCTTGGTGCAGCTGAGTTCCGACTGTTTGCTTATGCTCTTGTTCCGTTCTTATTTTAGGATTGTTTTGTTTGTTTTGCTTAGTGGTTCATGTCTTATGGGCCACTTAGCCTTCTTGTCTTTGTGTCACAGTTATTGCACTCTTGTTTCTGTAGCATTGAATTGGAAATGATGATTGAATGATTCAGTTTCTACCATTCAAAAGATGTTTTAAAAATTTATGGTCCTAATTAGTAAGTACTACTTATTTGGATACTTAATTAGGTATTGCATACGACTTCGCAATATACGTCATATCATAAATGACCACGTTTCTGACGGATTGAATAGGAAATGATGATAGTTTTTTCTCGCCCCTATAGTCCTCCTAAAATCAACTCTCTAATTTCTATGAAGAACAGGTGCGAGTGATAGAAGATATGTTGGTAAATATTATATACACGCACACGAGTAACAAGTTAGATTATCACACGTACACGAGTGTGTAAAAAAAAAAGTATGAACCAATTTCATTTCCACACACTATTAGCTAGCTATTTAGCTTGGTATCTGTGTTCGACTTCGATGGTAGAGGATGATAACAATGTCGATCGACCGAGAAACAATCAACTTTCAAATCAACCTTATATCACTTCTAAACAATCAAACGGTTTGAGGTCGGCATCAGTCGTCTTTTGACCAATGCCATGCATAAAAATTGAGGTTGTACTATATATAATGATAATGTCAAAGCTATAAAAAAAGGATAATATGGAATTGTTGTTGGCAATTAATAGGGCTAATACCATTGGAAATACCAACCTTTATCGAAAGTGTCATTTATATTACATAACTTTCGATATAACAATTGTATACCAACCGTTAAGTTTTCTGTTAGTGGTTAACGGAAAATAGAGTCTATGATGACATGGCAGCTGAGATGGAAAATTTTAGCAAAAAATAAATAGAAAAAATAGAAAAAGAAATCAAAAATAGAAAAAGGGAAACACCTTCCTCCTTATTCCCTATCTCTCTCGATCTCTCCACACCACCGCAGCCTCCTTTGATCTCCCCCCAAATTCTCCGCATCCTTTGCCCGCCGCCACCACATCCTCGCAGTGACTCCCACCGCCTCATCGTCCGCCACTCCCCGCCTTCCCTCAATTTCCAGTCTCTGTCATGGATCCTGGAATCTCAGTCAATCCGTAGAGCTCCACGACATTTGTTTAACGCATCTTGGCACAGATCTAGACCACCACAAGAGGAAATCCGTGGCGGTGTTCGCGCTTATTACGATTTCGCCGCTGCTCTGTTTCGCGGTGGCGATGAAGAGGAGACATAGGTGCCAGACAGAGGAAGCTCATTTCCGATTCTCGCCAGCGGTTCTGTTTCAATAGGCGGCAGAGTAATCGTTGGAAAGTACCTGGGGGAGAACGGAGTCGCCGGCGCCCTCTGATAGTGATTGATAGTATTGGGCATTTTTGGATTGAAATTGGGTTTGGGTTTTGGAAGGGGAACTAGCAATAGGAAGCGTAATATCCTTGATGCATCACTGGTTCTTCGAGTTGCAGAGATTGGAAGATCAACAATTTGGAAAATCGTTTGCTTTGTGATATTAGCTCTCTCTTTATAACTCTATATCACTATATGGTTTGGATTTCAAGATAGAAAGGCGAGGGAATTGGGGTCACTCCCTCGTTGTTGGCAGCAAATCTAGATCCAAGATGAGGTTGTTAATTAGAACGAAGATGAGGAAGACCATCTCCGACGGCAATGATGCGGTGGAGGAAGAAGACGGCGAAAGGGAGCTTGAGGATTTCTATAAAAATATCAATTATTCTATTATTAAGGAATTAATTTAGAAAGATAGAGAAAGAGTATTTAGAAAAAATTTAAAAATAAGTTAATAATATTAGTTTATTTATTTTTGAAATAAAATTAATAGTTTTAAATAGTAATTTCTTACATGGCACATATGCGGGTGACATCTAAGCGCCACATAAGCAATAGTCAAACATAAGTTGACTACCGTCAGGTCAACCGTCAATTTTAACGGTCAACAAAAATTCGCGTAACACAAATGACACAAACTCCTAATACGTTGGAATATTTTTGTGTTTATTGAAAGTACGTAATATAAATGGCACTTTCGCTAAAGTATGGTATTTCCAGTGGTATTAGCCCCAATTAATATGTTAATTTGTATCTATAATTTAGCTTAGAAGGTAGCTGGAACACGTAGATTGTTATTGATAGTGTACACTTTCGATAATTTGTATCTATAATTTGTATCCTACGTTTCTCATACGTTCAACATATTCTAACTAGGTTCGATCTCAAATTAGACCAAACCATGACCTAACCCTAACAGACACTAGCAGAGCACAACTTAGCTTAGAAGGTAGAACGCGCACAACAACAATGTGGATTGTTATTTGAAACAATGAAAACCCCACATGCTATGTGTATGTACCTATGGACTTCTATCATGTGCTACTTTCTTTTTACACATTTAGTTTGAATTAATGGTTAACACAAAGCTATGCACTACTTCTATTCTATATACCATATACCGTTCATTTCTCTACTTGCATCAAAACAGATGTAACGTTATACCCAAAACAATCGAGAAGCCAACTAGCAAATTAGGAAAAAGAGGAGTTGCTTTCATTTCAATGGGGACATTTACCTAATTTCTGTCATGAAAAGAACAGGTTATTACTTATTTACTTCCTTCTTCCTTCTACTTGGGATTGGGATAATTTAGGAGATCGATTATTTCACAAGAAGTTCACTTTGTAGTTGGCTCTGTAAATTCATTCACCATGCCCAATGTCTATACCTATTTGCATGAAAAAGTTTGATTAATGTGGTTTAGGTCTGAGACTCTGACCATTCATTCATTCTCACCAGAGTTAGGCAATGAGTTGGGTGGCTTCAGTTAATATTCTCAACCTAACACGTAACCAATAGTATAGGTCTAGTAAAGTTGACGATTGTAGTTCTATATATACCTGGTGGTGGCTATAGCTAACCGTCATCGTCCCCTGTTTTGAGCATCCAATCCCCTGTTTTCGAGCATCCAACCACCTCTCCGCAACACTAGTCCGTTTCATCTCTCTCACTCAATCAGAAGGTGCAAATCCCCTGTTTTCCCCCATTTCCTCTCCTCGATCGGAAAAATATCACCGCCGGTTTCCTTTCACCTTACCTGCTGTCTGATTCCATTCCTCCTTCTTGCAATTCACCTCCCTCTGACCTCACCACAACTTCTCAAGGGGCTGTGGGTTTCCGGGCGATATACAATTTTGGGTGATTCGTTGTCTGACGCCGGAGATGCCCTTGTTCAGTTCGATTTCGGTGGATTCGGCAAGTCACCCTGCGGGATGACCGCCGGGAAGCCAACCGGAAGATTCTCCGATGGGTTGCTTCTGATCGACAGAATCGGTGAGTACTCTCCAAACAACCACTACGTACACCATTTTAAGCTTTTATTTACGTTTTCTCAACTTTCAACCCTATTTGTTTGTGTTCCATGTTATTACCTCATAGCTTGCTTTCTGTTTCCACCCTACTCATTCAGTTAGGGTTCCTTCCTTCTTTACGTACCTACTAACTCTCCTTGTTCTTTCAAATTTTTTTTTTAACCAGCTGGGTCGGCCGGTTGGCTTCCCGACGGTCATCCCGTAGGGGTACTTGCCGTTCCCTCCAAAATCGAACTGGATAAGTGCATTTCCGGTGTCAGACAACGAATCACCGAAATTGTATATCGCCGAAAACCCACAGCCCTTGAGAAGTTGTGACGAGGTCAAAGGAAGGTGAATTGCAAGAAGGAGGAATGGAATGAGACAGCAGGTAAGGAGGAAGGAAACCGGCGGCGACATTTTCCGATCGAGGAGAGGAAATGGGGAAACAGGGGATTGGCGGGCTACTGATTGAGTGAGAGAGATGAAACGGACTAGTGCTGTAGAGAGGTGGTTTGATGCTCGAAACAGGAGATTGGATGCTCGAAACAGGGATGATTGTTAGTTGTATATATATAGAAGTATAGAATTTATACACTTGTCAACTTCACTAGAATCACCATAGAGATCACAAAGTGTTTGCTTACGTTTTAGGGTGAGAATGAAGGATTCCCATTCGCCAAAAATTGCGGTTCAGTTGTATAGTTCGGTGGATAATCTCTATGTTAGTCTTAATTATGTGTCATTAATCCTCTTTCATGTTACCAAATTTAACATAATTTTCTAGATCACAAATTATGTGATTTATCTGTCTGACATTTATTTCGTAATCGAAGTTGAAATGAAATTAATTGATCAATCAACAATTTAGAAATTGTATATGTAACACAACGACGCTATCGGCTTTACGGACACAAGGACGCTAATTACCATAAAGACGAGCATCGCTACAGCTGCTAAGGGTGACCGCTTCGTCATTTTTACACTCCGTCCTTTTGTCAAGAACTATATATTGGTTGATTTCCTTGTGTGAGAGCTAAGTATTTATAATCAAATCGTCTATCTCGACTAATGTTTTCTCTTTGAAACTTAATCAATTCATAATACAAGTTAATAGTGTTCAACTTTATATGTTAGTCTAATTAAGTTTCATTAATTCTATTTCAAGTTACCAAATGTGCCTAATAAAAACATACATACGTTGATGTTAAAGCAAGTAGTTTTTGGAATAACCCAATGAAAACAATTATGTTTTGTAAGGGAAATTTCATTAGTTCTATTTTACACATCAATATATTTCTCTTCTTCATTTACCCAACCACCGCTGTTCATCATCATCTTCAATGGAGGTTTTGTATCTGCCGATCGAATACCGGTAAGCAATCGAAGCAATTTCTGGGTTCATATATGAGAATTAGAGATTCAAAAGGGAAACTCATCGTCGAGGTGGAAGGGATAATAAGAATCATAGAGAAAATTAAGTAATTCATTTTTTTTAATATTTCGGCTAGAAAAAATAAACCTTAATAAGAAAGGGTAATTTGGTCATTTTCACATTGTTATACGGTCAATTAACATATTTTATGACAGAAGTGCATGTTTTCTTCGGTACATATTTGTTACATTTTGATAATAGAAAGCATGTTTGAAAAAGTTCAATGTGTACCTCAAAGTACCAATGCTTTAAATCATAGCATAGAACGACTCTTTGCACTGTTGTTGATATGCCGTACTTCTAGACTGGCCTCGAATCCATCCCGTTAACCAAATCTTTTTTGCTTTTGTTATATAACATAGTGAGAAATTTGTCGTTTGCCAACGTGGGGTCCGAGAGCAAAATATTTTTTTTACCCATATAAAAAATGTTCTAAAATTTATGGGGTACAAAATTCAAAACAAATAATTATATAACCACTTATCAATACAGATTTTCAAGAATTTATTTTCATGTGGTAATGTTGCTCCGCCAATGACTAATTTTTTAGAAGGTTAGCAACTAATCTCATTCCAAATATATACTTGCTGCACTACGTGCATAATTCTAAAGTTTTCAAACATCATATTTTAGAAACGTTGTTACAAGTCCAACATCGGGCATCATGGTGATAATACTGACAGCTATTCTCTTCCGTTTCTAATTTCTAGACGGTGATCCACCATGGTGCAAGGAGGATCGTTGCGATGGGGGTGTACCAAGGAGGGTGCTTGCCCGGGTTCAATAAGACGATTTTGGAACACGATCAAGGGCTGATTGTGTGCGACAAGGAACGGAATTCGTACCATGACCTACACAACAAGTTAGTGCATCAGCTGGTTCTTGAGCTTGGTAAGGGGTCCCTCACGTCCATCTCGCTTATGGCGACATATGGGACGGAATCCAGTGGATGTTTGACAATTACCGATCCCTTGGTACTTGCCTTACTCCTTTTCTTTCTACCAATCAGTTGGTATTTTGATGATTTGTGTGAGGCTTTACTAAGTTTGATAAAATTATGATTTGTGACTGACGTAGGGTTGAAGCACACAAGCTGCGCAAGATGTTGTGGAACCGTGAAGCACGTAACTTGTGGTAAACCCGATACCCTGTTCTGCAACGACCCTTACCATTACATATGGTGGTACGACTTGCATTTCATAGATCACACCTACAAGCTCATTGCGAGCAAGGTGATCCCATGCATGTATCGGGACTTGAAATGTGGGTCTCGTAACTGTACAAGCTCCTGATCCGATGGAGATCGTCTTGTTGGTGGTATCCCCAACACCTTGAGTGGTCATTTGTTGTAATGATTGTCTGTTTTTTGGTCATATTATAGTTTACATCGTTTGATTTTTGTGATATTTATTGTGTTATATAAATAAGTTATATTACTTTTTGAATAAAATATCACTTTTATCCTTTGTTTTTATTACAAATGCTTTCATTATGTAGTCGTATCATTGTTATATAACAATCAACTATTAGAAAAAGAAAGTAATATAATGAAAATCCTTGTAGGTCAATATCAATAGCATTTTTTCATAAAGCATATAAAAATTAACATAAATTTCTAGGTCACAAATTATTTGATTTTTTTGTCTGAAAGTTGTGTCATAATCAAAGTTGAAATGAAATTAATTGATCAATCAACAACGGTTATCATAATTTATATGTTATTCTAATTAAGTGTCCTTAACTCTCTTTCATGTTACCAAATGTGCCTAATAAAAACATATGTACGTTGATGTTAAAGCTAGTAATTAACATTGTTTTCTAAATCATAAACTATTTGATTTTTCTATCATAATTTTTTGTAATCGAATTAAAATAAAATTATTTGATCAATCAACAACGGGTTTCATAATTGATCATTTTTCACCTCGCTATACGACCAGTTAACAGATTTTACGACAAAAGTGAATGTCTGTTATGTTTCGATATTAAAAAAGTACGTTTGTGGAAAGGAAAAAAAAAATAGTAAAATGGTACGTTTATGCTATTAATTAACCCTTCTATTTAACACAATGAAACTTATTAATATGATTAACATATCAAAAATTGTTGTTGTACACTTGTATCTACCACATGTCCAAGTTCTCTTAAACTGCATCTATTCAGCTTTTTTATTTGGTCGGAGTTGGATATGTCAGTCAAATTGCATGTCATGAATCATGATCACCTAGGTAAACCATTTTCCTTTTTTTTTTTGGTAGAAAGTAAACCATTTTCCTTTGCATAACCACAAAATAAAACCATACATTTTTTTTAAATAGTATCAAATTTAATTACCAAATTCTCGTTCTTAATATGTAGTACAAGTACCAAGATAATCGCCGAGCACAACATTAGTGTTACATTTTTTTTATGGAAAACAAACACAACAAATTAGTTAAAAACCAGATACAAATGAGGGATCATTTTAATACGACACATAAGATCCCCCCTTCCCCTGCCTCCACAACGCTTATTGAACTTCAAATTCAAACCAGAAGCTGATGATGATCATCAATCCACAATTCACAAATCAAACCTCAATTACTTCCTGCAGACAATTCCATACCCAGCTGCAGCTCCCCTGGTGCAATCAAGGGTAGGGAAATCGACGGCGCCATTCCCCTGCTTCAAATCCTCTGCCTCGGAGAAGATGCAAGCACCACATTCCGCAGAGACAAGGCCCGAGGTTCTGTACTTGTCTTCACCTCCCATCACCGGCATCGCCACGCCGGGCCTCGCGACGTTGTTCTCGAAGTCCGGCTGGTACGTCCTGCCCAGCACTCCCTCGACACGTGGCGACAACTCGAAGAACCGGAACTGGACCTCGAGATGCGCGAAGCAGTCGTTTTCGGGGACTCGGTACTTGTGGATCCTGTCGTCTTCCTTGGTCACCGGGACGACGCTCACCAGGATCTCCGCCTTGTCCCTGATCGTCACGATGACGCTGTTCCTGGTCGAGACGCGCTCCACTCTGACGTCCCCGTCGGGGGACTGCCAGGCGGAGAGGGAGCCTTCGCTGATCGAGAGGTCTTGTCCGTTGTAGGTGAATTTCAAGTGGTCCGCCTCACCGTCCCAGACCGCGGCCCGGGTGGCCTCCAGGGTGAACCTGTGGGTTTTGGAGAGTAGGCCCAAGGACTGGATCCATGTGAAGTCGCGGGGCCGGCCCACGGGCCTGTGGCCGATGAACCGGCCGTTGATCTGGAAGCTGGGGTCGGAGACCAGGCTGAAGACCTCCCCGCTCTTTCCGTGGAAGTAGAACACCCTGCCGTCCCCGCCCACGAAGCGCGGGTCGTAGCAGGCCGATCCTGGTGCGTCGCAGTTCGGCTTGCGTTCTGTGATCGATCGAGTTAACTCGATTAGTTAATATAAGAAAGTGGTATAAGATCTATAATTAACAGTTGATTTAAGCGCAAAGTATGAGACGTACTCTTGCACTCGGACTTGCACTGTGGGTGGTCGCAATTGACATGGCAGACCTTGCCGTTGGCGTTTGGGGTGGTGGTGGAAGCGCATTCGGCGGGGCATTTGACGTAAGCGTCGGAGCATCGGGAAGCTACGGCGCACCACACGGTTTCTGCCTTGGGGTAATCGGCAGCTGAGACCATGGCCGCCGCCATCAGAATGGCGGTAACGCCAGCGATTGTGCCGAACGCCATGCTTGGTTGCTGCGAACAAGATCCGAGTTAGTGTGATTGCTGAAGACGAAGAGGAAGAAGGAGAGGATGGTGAGAGTGATTTGAGGTGTGGAATGTTTGGGAAGATGGGATGGTATTTATAGGAACAGAGGTATGTTTTAAGAACTTGTTGGAAAGATTGTTAATGTGTTTCTTTTTTGGCGGGTAATTGAAGCATTTGAACATGGGGGGCGGGCGAATTTGGAAACAGAGGGAGCGATTGATCTGCAGGAGTTCATGTTTCAGTGTATTAGTCAACGGGTGTTCAAGCCACTTTTTTGCAACAATGGTTTACTTAGCACAAAAGGGTGACAGAGAGAAAGCTTCAAGTTCTATGCTTTGCTGCCCCTGCTTTCTCTTCTTCTTTTTGGGCTATGGAATGCATAGCTGGTTTCAGAAGTGACTTACGAATTGGAAAGTTGAGGGTTTGGATGGAGTGTTCTGTTGTGCAAAACCTGACATTGTTTCCCCAAGCAAAGTGTTTGTGAGGTCAAGAAAAAAAGTTCGTTTAATTTCAAGTGTATGAGTTGAGAAAATTCTAATATAATGGTCTTGTTTAAAAGTTGTGTACATAATTTTCCAACGGCTTAAAAGTAAAGGTGGGCATTGATCGATTCAGTCAAGAATCGATCGCATCGAGATAAAGGCAGACCATGATGAAATAAAAATTGAGTATCAAACTCAGACCAAAATCATATTTGATGCATTTGGTTCGGCTCGATTCGTTCCAAATTCAATTTTGGTTCACTTTTCATTCACGCTTATGATAGTTTATAGGATGGGGGAAAAAAATTAAAATATATTCAATTCAATTTTTACTCATTTCAAATGTCTATTTGGTACAATTCAGTCTGATGTAGACTTGATCGTTGCTCAACCCTAAGTTATAAATTACTTGGGTTTTTTTTTGGTAGAAAAAATTACTTTGACAAGATGCAAAGCCCAATCAGTTTGGGCCTACAGAAGTTGTGCTTCTTCTCGAGCCCATTGCTCGTTGCCCCTTCAAAGTTCCCGCCAATAGAACAACCTCTGCTTTCTTTTCCAATATAGTTTCCCGCCAATAGACCATTATAAAAGAAACTAGCTAGAGTACTATCTTCCATTGTCTCCAAATAAACCATTGGAAGTATAGAAAGATAAAATTATTTAAAATCTACTCTTGGTCTTCTCAAAGATCTTGGCAACAACAACAACAAAAAACCCATAAATAGTACCGTTCTGTCAATTGGTTGGCTGTATTTGTCCAACATGACTAGCTAGTTCTTCAAGATAATTAAGGAGACAGACAGTTATTAAATAAGCAAGCAGCAGATCACTGTGAGCACGGCCGGATGGATGGCGATGGCCTATGGGTTGGCATTCTGCATGAAATCGGTGCAGTTTCGACATCCACAGTCGACGAATCTGCAGATGAGGCACCCGACGCAGGAACAAATTGTGCAGCCTCTGCAGTATGATGCCCTCGGACACCCTCTGTACTTCTTTCTGCTCCCCCTCTCCTCTGGATCCCCGCAAGTTATCCTGCAAATCAAATTAAACCCAAATTAATTCGTCGATTATTCGATTTATTGGAGATGTAAATAGATTAAGATCATATGCAATTGGTACCTGTCATAAGGCCTATCAGCACATTTCCAAGAAGACTTGGCGAGCAAGGCATCATGGTAGACCCTGCAGAGCTGCTTGGTCCGAAGCCGGAACCTGCGCTGCTTGCCGCAGCTGGAGCAGGGGATGAACTCGTCGCGGTGGAACTGCCGCCTCACGCACCCGCTCGCGCCGTTGGCAGCGTGCTTGTAGTACTTGTACAGCTCGGTCCTCCACATTGCCACTTTCTTTCCGTCCACCGCCACCCAGATGTGGCTCTTCCACTTGCCGTTCCCCTGCTGCCCCCTGGCGTGCTTCTCGAACTCGTACGGCGTGAATTGCTCTGCCCATTGCAAGTTAATACGCGCGACAATGCAAGAAAGTAAAGAACACACAGATTTTTTTACTACGAATTGCTGCTGCTGCAAAACGTACTGGAGCTGTCGCAGGCGTTGCAGTGGCAAGTGATGAGGAACTGGCCGGAGGAGTGGACTTTGAGGATGCCGACGCAGTCGCCGAATCGCTTGCTGGTGCAGCCGCAGTTGACTTGGATGTGGTCGGCGGCGGGGCGGCGGAAGCCGTCCATGGCTCGGAGCTGTGGCTCGAGGAAGAGGGCTTCTGAGTAGTCGACTTGGACTTCATGCATTCCTTCTTCTAGTAGTGCTGCGTTCATCTTTGAAGTGGCTTCATCGCCATCTGAAATTAATCAATCAACGATGGTTTAATTACCGTGCATTGGGGAAAAGGGTAAAGTGATTAGTGGATACATTGTGCAGATTAAGCCAATGAACGGAGAGGTTTTAGTTATGATGTTTATGCAGAGACGTTAAACCATTTCGAAACAAGTTCGAGATTGTTGATATGATTCATTGGATTGTTATAGTACCAATATATCAATTAGAAAAAAACAGAGAATTTAATTTTATCTTTACTGTACCCCATATATATTGGTGTTCCAATTAGTATCACTATGTACAAAAGATTATGAGAAGCAAATTACACCATTTTATTTGGGTTCCTCTCCACCAATGCAATACATACATTATGTTCATCAACTTAAGTGGATAATTTTAGGGTTTTTCATATCATAGCACAATTTTTTTTTTTATCATCGGTGGTTTGATTAATGTTGACCATCGTTCTCTTCTCTTTTTTAATTAAACCCTAAACACAATAACTAATTTTCATCGATATTCTCTTATGTCTACACGATTTTATCGTTTATGTAAAAATGGGTGATTTGCAAAAAGAAAATGGATTGGACTGGTTAAGTTGTTGGTTTGATTTGAAACCTAACAAGACTAGGTTTTTTCAATCGTATGAGTCGGATTTATTGTGATTCAGGTTAAATTCGAGTAATTCATCAATTTAACAGAGTGAGTTAGTCAATTGTGGGGTAGGTTTGGCTATTTATTCCAAAATCTTCTTTATTATTCTAAATGCATAAATAAGAGCATACACTATAGCTTAATGGGCTTTTCAAATATATTAATTTTCACAACATAACTATGGTGAGATTTGGAGTATATGAGACAATATGCACCGAAATACGATATTTTTGCTACAATTATTTTTAAAATTTTAAGAAAATATATTCTCTTACGAGTCTTTTTAAAACTAAAGAATAGTCAAAAATTATCTTACATAAAATAACCTGAACAAATCCATATAACAAAACTTTTTTTTTATCTCCACGATGATCATGTACCCTGAAGATGATGTTCACTTTTGACTCTCTAGAGTGTTTTTCTTTCAGAGTCGTTCTCTCCCTTATTCTTTTTCCATATATGTTGTACCCACGAAACTCATCCTCGAGTTTATCGCTTATGAGTTCGTGGTCGTTTGTGTGTCCTGCTCTTTTTAATTTCATGAAGAATATTCATCACTCTTTGAGCAAAACTAATTGAGTTCGAAAGAGACCGCAAATCAAACGATTGCCACACTAATAAAACCCAATGTACTAAGAATATGTATTATTGGGAATTCATCAAACTGTGAAGCAATAACAGAGTATATTTGATAGATTTTGCTTGAAACTTAATTCGCTAAAAAGAGAAAACTTACCTCGACCCATCGCATACCAAGAAGTTGAAAGCAAGGAACCTCTTTCTGTATTGTTTTATACGATCGTATATCTCCGACTGAACTCTCTGCAGTGTGACTTCTTGACGATGAAAAGAAATGAGAAAGACTGAAATTATTTTATCGTAAAATCCATCTTTAAATATTTTGTTTTAGTTTTCAAATGGTCTAGATTCAGTTTCCTTAATTTGCTCCATTTCCTTGCATGTTGTCCAGGTGTCTGAAATTTACTGCAGGATTTTAAAAGCAAATATTATTTTAGTGGAACATTAATTTTGTTTCCAACATATCATTTTCATTTGATTATGATAAATTTGACCCACTGTATATATTCATTCACTCTCTGAATTTACCGTAAAAGGCAATTTAAAGAGGCAATATAATTCCGTCAAAAAAAAAAAAGAGGCAATATAATTCATACTTGAAAAGGTAAAAAAAATCATGGTAACGTTGGTGTTCCCGGAGGTACAAGGCTGCTGGGGGCGAAGCCCCGTTGGCGTCAAATTAAATGCAGGTGGCCCCCAGGTTTAGTAGGACCCGCTGTCACAAAGTGGCACGTGGGGCTGAGGTTCCTGGGTATCAAAAAATAATAAAAAATAATAATAAAAAAAAATCATGGTAATACTAGGTAAGTGAAAAATAAAATTTACTATACGGTAAAAGAAAATTTGTTGAAATTAAGAAATAACGACCAGAACATTTGTACAACGCGTCTTGCCATAGTACTGTGGACAAAGACATGCAAATGGGCACTCTGATTCCCCTGCAAGTGAAATACTTTCTTTATTTTTATGATTTTTGGAAACAAAATGTACTTTTTAAAGAAATTTTTGTATAAAACTAAATTTTTTTTATCTCATAAGATCAATCTCAATATACATTGAACATGTAACTTGAGTTATTTTTATTGAGAATATTGTAAGCCTATTCACAACATACATTAGAAATATTCACAACGTTATGTGAGAATATTTACAAAGAATTTAAATGAGGATAGCCTCGATTATAGTAGATAATATATACAGGTTTCGCTGGAATTTTGGAAGAGTGAAGGATGAGGGCATTCTCTCCTTGCCCACTTTCGGCTTATCCTGCTCTCTCTGCAACAGCTTCCTTGGCCACCCAGAAAGTCACTTCCAGCACTCAACTTTCAGCTCTCCACCGTGACAGTCCTTTCGTCCAAGAGGTAACCGCAGAAATGGAACTTCCCCTTTCGTTATCTAGCCTCCTCGTCGGTCGTTCACTGTCAAATTCAGAATGTAATGGAGTTCGAACGCGTTGTTCTTAATGGTCTGGACCCAGTTGTGAATTTAGTGGCTCCGAAGCAAAAGATTGTTGCTTTGAGAGATATCTGTCTCGTCCTGGAAGCTGTAGTGTAGACCAGCTGACCAGGGATGTTTATGCGTATATGGTGTTTGTGGTTTTGTCCATGTGAATTTTAGTTTCACTAAATTTGAGGATGGTTTTGTGGTGGGTAGCTCGTTGTTTCCGGTAGAAATGGAGGAACTAAAGAGACGAATTTCCTTTAGGGAAGATTTGTTATTTAGGTTTCTGAGTTGTGCTTTGCTCAAGAGCATATATGGATTTTGTCTCAGCACCAAAAAGAAAGAACAAAAACTATACTTCCATTGTCTACTAAGTGCTTAATTGTGATGCATGGTAGCTAAATCGTTTACTGGCCTTGCGTGTTGGGAAGCAGGTTGTCCACGCAGTTGATGCACTACAGTCTGAGTTCAGAGCTGTGGATAACTTGGTGGCACGTAACTCCTTTCGTGTTCTCAAAGCTTTTCAGAATGCTCGAGTAGGATCTCATGTAAGTAACTTGAATTGAGTGCGAGTTTGATTGGTTTTTAATGCACTTTGTTGTCTTTCTCGAGACTGTCTCGAGCGGTGTACTATGTATTTTCCAGATCATCTTCTGAACTTCAGAAACTTCTCTGTCTTGTTGTCAAAAGTATAACATATGATTTCCCTAATTTTGGTGAATGCATTCTTACCTCTGGGATGACCAGTATTTGGTAAATGGGATCATATGTTTAACTATGTAGCTGTCAAGTGCCAAAGTTGTCAATCCGGTCCTTTGATTACGGAAAAAGAAATTTATGGAATAGAAAAGAAAAGAAAATAAAGTGGAAAGAAATGAACAAAGATATATGTTGCTAGGTGAAGATTAAGTAACTATTTTCACCTCAGCTATGTTTCACAGCAAGTTCCAGAAACCAATGGCAAAAGGAAAATCTTCTTCTGTTCTGGATTACTATGCAGCTGCTAATAGTAATGCTTATAATCAGCATTTTGGAGGATCAACTGGCTATGGCCATGATGAGGCTGGAGGACGAGAAGCACTGGATCAAGCTTTTGCTGAGATTGTGGGAGCTGAATTTGCAATAGTTCGGTCCCAGGTTATCTTGTCTTTCCTTCTCTTTTCAGTATTCTGCCAAATGTATCTTTCTACTGTTTTTCATTACTTTATTTCATTTTAAATATTTATTATTAATCCTCTTTCTTTCATCACTAGTTTTTCTCAGGGACCCATGCCATCACTTGTGCTTTGTTTGCATTTCTGAGGCCAGGTGATGAGGTTAGCTCTGAAGTTGAAATTTTCAGCACCTTGCTCTCTGTAGAAAAGCTTGTTTCTGTAACTTCATTATGCTGTGTGCTTAATTGAACAGCAATCTGGTTGAATTTTGTTATTTTCAGCTTTTGGCAGTTGCTGGAGCACCTTATGACACACTAGAGGAAGTCATTGGAAAGAGGGATTCTCATGGCTTGGGGTCATTGAAGGATTTTGGAGTGACATACAGAGAGCTTCCTGTATGTTTCAACTTTCCGTGGAACAAAAGTATTGAATTCAAACAAACACAAACTTAATCTCTTGCTACTGTTTCCAAGCTTGCTGAAGATGGTGGCCTTGACTGGGATGCACTTGAGAGTGCTGTGAAACCTCAAACAAAATGTGCTCTAATACAGAGATCTTGTGGCTATTCATGGCGACAAAGTTTAAGTGTGAATGATATAGGGAGGGCCATTAAGATGATCAAGGTAGGAACTTTGAAGCTTGTATCCTTACTATCAGATTTTGTTTGATGTGTTTGAAGGTTCTAAGCAAGTATGAAGTCGCCAACTATTACTTTCAGATTGCTGTTTTATGTATTGGAGTAAGGTTCCGATTCTGAACTTTTTTTTAATAGATTTTACAGTTTGTGCATGTCATTATGCTTAGTTCTGATGGTTTCCTTGTCTCAAACGATGACTTGTTGGGATGGTTGCAAGTAATTTGAGCAACAAGCTTAATTTTTTTTTTTATATGGTATACTTGCTTCATTGATTGGTAGAACCTTCCTACTTAAGCGTCACCTTATCTCTATCATTACCGACACTGAGGTGCTTTACCCTATTGCCTGGTTTACTTTGTTTTGCACTCTTCAATGTTATCTTGTTGATGCATTTGCATGCGAATTCTTGCAGATGCAGAATCCTAACTGCTTGGTCATGGTTGATAATTGCTATGGTGAATTTGTTGAAGGAATTGAACCTCCAATGGTGGTATGTACCCATTTTTCATCTGAAAAGCAAAAAGAGATATTTTCTTTACGAGCTTATTTTTCTCTGCAGGGTGCTGATTTGATGGCAGGTAGCTTGATTAAAAATCCTGGTGGGACCATAGCTCCATGTGGTGGATATGTTGCAGGGAAGCGGATGTGGGTAGAAGCAGCTGCAGCTCGCCTCTCGGCTCCGGGCCTTGGAACTGACTGTGGCTCAACACCAGGGGACATTATGCGAGCTTATTTTCAGGGCTTATACCTTTCCCCTCAAATGGTTGGTGAGGCAATAAAGGTACTCAAATTGCTCTTGCCTGTTGCTATGCCTATGCATTCTTCTGTTTGCAAGTACTGACGTGGTTTATTTTGCTCACTGTAAATAGGGAACCTTTCTGATTGCTGAAGTCATGGCATCAAAAGGATTTAAAGTGCAACCGCTACCATGTGCCAGTCGACATGATACAGTTCAAGTGAGTTCTCCAATTTGAAGTTATTGTTGTGTTGAAAACTAGTTTAGTGCCATTCCCCATAGTATGATGGATAGATGTTTTGGAGATAAATGAGTTGTCTGGCTTGGTTTTTCAGGCTGTGCAGCTGGGGAACCGTGAGCGTCTCCTTGCTTTCTGTGAGGCTGTGCAAAGAAGCTCACCGGTTGGCTCATTCACCAAACCGGTTGCTGGTTCAACGCCCGGATATGCATCAGAGGTCTGTTCATGTTATGTGTGTACTAAATCTCTTGTTGAATTGTGGTTCAGAATTAGTACCGTTGGAGTGTTGCAATTGACTACAGTATTATACTGATTGATATAGTACTGGAATTTCTGGACAGTTACGAGTCATCCCTAACATTTTTACTGGATGGTAGTAAAGGCTGTTGCAGCCAGCAAAATTGCATGTTAAGCTGCAACTAAGCATCATTTGGGTTGATGGGTTTGATAGAAGAATTCATATGTGTCTTCACGTTTTATTATGTGTTCTAACATGGTTGGAGTTCTGTTTCCTAGGTGATTTTTGCTGACGGGACTTTCATTGATGGGAGTACAAGTGAATTGTCATGCGATGGACCTCTAAGAGAACCATTTGCTGTATATTGTCAGGTCTGCACTCCATTCCGTCTGATGATGGTTGATTCAGAACAAGAAAGATCATTAAACGATTAAAAGCTTTATTCTTGTGCCACAGGGTGGTACTCACTGGACTCAATGGGGCATAGTTCTAGGTGAGGTCTTGAAGCACATTTGATCAGAAACCTGAGTTTCTAATCAATCAGTTCTTCGACAAAGCCACCAAGGGCTCGAAGTCTGAGCTTTGCATTGGAGATCAATACATTCTGCAGACTGCTGAAGAGTTTTGGGCAGCTTCTACTGCTGAGCATGCAGTCTGTAGCACCAAGTGGTTCTGATGAGGTTTAACCAAGGTTTCGGAGGTGGCAGTAGCAGAGGCAGAGATGGCGGCGCTACAAGAATTCTGGACAATCTTGCTTTGACTATTGGGATGTATTTGCGGCTGCTACTGTCTATCAAGTTTTGATGATCAATCCCGACTCTGTATATTATGTTCAGCATTCATACTGTTACACCTGTTCATCGTTCTACATGGGTTTACAATATAATCAATGCAAGTGCCATCCATTGATAATACAGCTTGTAATTATCTTATACCCATCAAACAAAGCACGATTCATTATTAGAGATTTATGAAAGCTTCAATATCCATTACATAGTTGAAAGTGAAAGAACTATGAATGACTTCTATCATGCAGCTCCTGAGTCACATACAACTTTAGACCCTTCCTGAAAACTCTTGTGTACAACGAAAACAGGTAACTTTAGGGAATGCTTGATATCTAGCGTGCTGGTTCTCCAATAAGGTTGTCAAACCGGTTTATGCCAGTGTGCCGGTTTAGCAAGTGGAATGATTCAACCGGTGGCACATATCGGTTTGTGCCGGTCCATGCCGGTCAATATTACAAATAAAATTATAAATACTCATATTGAAACATGACATTTAACGTCAATACCTAAACATTTATATTTGAATCCAACAAATAACATCAATATTTAACTTTTATACTCATAAAATAAATAATAAAATAATTTTTATCAATTAAATTCTCTAAAATAAGGTCATTTTACTTAGAGATTCGTATATCGATCATGCCGGTCATACCGGTGGTGTCACGCCGGTTTTATGACCGGTACCGATTGTACCCGGTATAACCGGTGGCACGCCGTCCGGCTGGTTCTTCATTCTCGAACCTTCTTCTGCACAAAACAAAAAAAGCAGCAGCTGTTAAGTGATCTAGCACTTGGTTCCAGTTTCAATGTTGCTTTGGTAAAAATTAAAAACACTGATCTTGATTTCGCGGTGAAGGAGTTATCTAGTTACGTAACTAGGGTACAATAAAATGGAAATCATCGTAGTGATTTTAGTTTACCTTGTCTTTCTTGTCTTCTGTGAAGCGCGTGCAGCCTCCATAGATGGCCAACCCTTGTCTCCTGTGAAGAGCTTGTAGCCTCCATAGATGGCCAACCAACAGCCAGTTAAAGAGACAATAACAAACTGCAAACTCAATAGCAACATTGCTTAGTATGCAGAACAAATGGTCATAGCAAACAAGCCTAATCACATTCAGATAGGACCAAAATTTCTGTAGTACCAAGTGTTCTGCACCAATTTAGCTGTTTACATAGAGAAAAATCAAAGTATACTACAGCTCCTGCCACTCATCCTGAATCTTCTGCATTTCAGCAGACAGAAAATAAATAAAAAAACCATGGATATCTGTCGAAAATTATGTGTTGGAACATATTAGCCGCATGATTCAATTTGGAATCAAGATGGCCTTGCCAGTTTCGCCACCATTCCATATGCTGCTATTCAACCGACAATGCCGAAATCCAAAACCAGTCTTTTCACTAACGAATGAGCGGAACAGAAGCCAATTACAACACAAAACAAAACCAAACCTATGGTCACAATCTAGTAGATTCAGCAACTAGAAATGCAAACAAGAAAGAAACTCACATGCTCTTCTTTCCACTCAGATGGGCTCAAAGGGTCCTGCCAGAAGTTCACTTTTGGTGGTCCATGAGGATCTGCAGTATTTTTGTTTTTCCATAAGAAACAAACAAAAACTACTTAAATGAATCAACAAACTAAAACCCATATAGCAGAGCACTAAAAAGAGACGATCTTTAAATTCCAAAGTCGAAGACGGCTAACATTCAACATACACTATCGGCCTTGAAACGAGAACCCAAAATATGTATATTCGACTACAGTTTCAACCCCCCGGATATTAAACGAATTAAATACAGAGGAAAATAATGTAACTCGTGAGGTTTTTCTCAGACAATCAAAGATGTAAACAAGAGAAGGCGAATAGTAGAAGAAAGGAAAGAATCGTCTATTACCACCGCCTCCGGCCATGCCACGGCGCTGGATGAGGGAAGACGCTTGAGGAGCCGGTGAAGGCAGTTTAGAAACGGTGGCAAGCCGACTGAAATTAGCCGCTTTCCGGGCTGCCGTCGCTGCCGTCCATCCCGCCATGATCGCAGAAACTACTGGCGAAGCGCAAAAGCGGTGGAGACAGGAGTGACGATACAGAATACAGAGTACTGCAGGGGAAGGAGTTTATAGAGCTAAAACGCTGCGTTTTGGTAGAAAGATCGTATCGGCCGGGGCTTACGGGTAAACTCGGGTTGGGCCGCTGGACTCGCAGACGAGCTAATACTGCCATGTTGGGCCAGATTGGGCAAATAAGCCTAAAACCAAACCTAACTTGGCAACCAAGCTTTTTCAATTTTCGCCTGATAGACGAACAGCAGTGAGCTAGCACACTGGATTTCTGCTTCCGCAGAGTTCCACAATGGCTAGGATTTCTGCTTCCGTACTTCCGCCTCGTCAAATCGGTGATTTTTTGAGGAGTTTACTTCCAATGTGGACTCAGTTTGAGTTCTTAAGTTGGCTCGTAGTATGGCTAGCGAGCCAGCTCGACTGCAGGCTTATGATAAAATCAATTTATATCTTATGAGATGGCTTCTTGATAATTCCTAGTTTTGTTAGATTATGTATCACATTGTTTGTGATGTTTAATGCGATGAGTATGTGAACAAATATGTCTCATTTATAATTCAAAAGTGAAATTATGTATGATAGATTGCTAGCTACTAATTACTATGAAATAACATTATAGGAAGGGTAAAATTGTCAAGTTCGCTCGCGCTCTGATTGATGATCTTATTAATGAGTCAAGCTCAAATTGAAATAGATTCAAACACGAGCCGAGGATTAAGTAAAGAAGTCGAGCTCAACCTCAACTTATTTTTTAACAAGCTGAGCTCAAATTAGGTCAAAACTCGGCTCGACTCACTAAGAAACAAATGCTTGGAATTAATTGTAGGTGTTGCTTTAGTTGACGTCACTCCCTTGAGTTTGGGATGTAATCTAGTCGGAGGTGTGATGTCTGTGGTTATCCCAAGAAACACTGCTATTCCTGCAAAAATGTCAAAGGATTTCACCACTAAAGATGACCGGCAAACTACTGCAGATATTAAGGTCGGTTGGTTCATTAATTTACAATTAAAAGTTAACAAAACAGCAGATGTTCATTAATAAATCAATAGTTGCCCATTAATATGAAGTGGGAATATAATTAATTTTGTTTCAGGTGTATCAAGGTGAAAGACCCCTGACCAAGGACGGTATCGAGCTCGGAGGATTTGTTATGTCGGGCATCACTCCTGCTTTAAGGTACTTTACAGAGTTACCGACTCTTTTTCGACGATTGTTGGCTCTAAATTTCGAACGAAACAACTAGTATATCGCTCTTGAAATCGAGCCAGCTAAACCATTCAACGTTCTTATGACAAACTAAAAGGATGGATTGATTAAATTTTTCAGGGGAGTTGCCAAAGGTAGATATCACGTTCGAGATCGACGAGGATGGAATACTGAAGGTGACGGCCAGGGAGAAACTCCCCACAGCAGAATCTCAGTCCCTCACCATCACCGACTACAAAGGAAATCTGACGCAACAAGAGTCAAGAGATTGAGAGGATGGTCGAGGAAGCGAAGAAGATGGTCGAGGAAGACAAGATGGCCAAGGCCCGCGTGAATGCCAGGAACGAGCTGGAGCGTTACATCTATGGCATCAGGAATGCCATCTGCAGAATCGCCGATGAAGGCAGCATGGAAATGGTGGAGAGTGCCGTGGGAGAAGCTTCTCGCTGGTACGGTGAGAATCAAGGCGCGAGCAAGGTGGATCATGAGAAGATGCTGAAGAAACTGGAAGATGTTTGGAATCCTATTGTTAACAGACTTTACCACGGAGCATAGACGAGCTGCGATTTAGCACCCTAGTTTGGTAGGCATGGCTTTGGTTCAGATCAGAACGAATATAATTCAGCTTGTTTCTATTTCATAATAACTTCCTACCATAAATGTCATTTCACAAACTTAGGATGTTGGAAATGGAAGAATTCCAGCAGATCACATTTCATCAGTTACAGGAAGTGTGTATTTGGTAACAACTAACAACGACGTATAGCTCTACAAGCTTTATGTAATATAAACTCCAGTAGATCACATTTCATCACTTACAGGCAGTCTGTACTTGATAACAACGACGTATTGCTCTACAAGCTTAGTGTATATTACATGACGGTTCGATGTTCTTAACGTTTATGGCATTGGCACAGGAAGAACAATGCTCAGAGACGGGAACGGATGAAGATCATTTTCTTCCCGGTGTGCACAGCAGCTGAATTTTTCACAGGGTACTTATCATCCGGTGCCTTCTTCACAACTCCCGACTCTATGCTTATTGCTGATGATGTCTCGCCTGATTGTCTCACCACCCCTTCCTCGCTCTTCTGCTCCGCTGCTTCCATTTTCCTCTGCTTCTCTTCCAGCATTGCTGTGACATCTTTGAGCTTGGTTTGTTGCTTTAGGGAAGGTGAGGCTGGGGAATGATCATCCCTCAATATCTCTTGCACAATCTCATATGCTCTCCTAAGACCTAAAACAAAACAAGAGAAGGCAGTATTTTGGAACAGAAATGAGTAGTTCTGGACGAAATTCGGAAACTAAGATGGATCACAGAATATCGCATTCTGTATGACTAAGAGATCATGGTTTACTAAGACCGATGAAGTATAGCTAGACCGGCGAAAAAATACCCAAGAAAAGCATACAGATACCTGACAAAGAGACAAGCAAAAATGCTCGGTATCTCAATCCCTAAAATTATGAGCATCCATCAAACAGAAAGAAACCTGTTTCTGGGGTAACTTAAACAGGAATATCGGTATCACCTAAGCAAGGGAGTTATGTGATGAGTGTGGTACCATTTACCCCAACCTACAAACTTCTCAGCATTAGCTCGTCGATTGGATATCCATAACCTTATGCCTAAAGATCAATACTCTTCTTTATAGGAGGATCATTGATAGGGACGAGCGGTGCCGGTGATTGCAACAAACATTCATATATCCAGACAATATAACTTCTGCAACAACAGGGTGAAGCAACAAGAGCAGCAATTCCACTTGCTCTGGTGAAGGGTTTAATACCAGCTTGTTATGCACACCGTTCATCATCAGAACAACTTCCAAACACCAGTCAATGCCGATAAGGCAGGGTTTAGTCGCCCCAAAAGCTGCATGTAGCAGCAGAGACAAGAACGGTTGCTTTGATCCCCAACCGGTTGTAAAGGGGAGTAGCTAAAAATTCCATACAGACAGAGCTACTGACAGAATCCATCATCATCCACCATTAACCAGTATGTGTGCTGTGTACATATGAGCAACACAAGACCAGTGGAGACAAAGAGCTAACCCTAACCTCACATAATTAACCGCACGGATGTTGGTAGTCATGAAAATCACATCACATACAAGAAAGATCAGAACTAAGGGCACAGAATCGAGCAACATGGCATGCGATTATGGTTGACTGCCAAGATAATTAAAAAAAAAAATTATCTTGACACGAACTGAAAAAGAAAACCTACCGGTGGATGCCTTCGGAGCGGCGGCGGCGGCGGAGTCGAGGCCGTACTTGGTCAGGCTGGTTACGAATCTTCCGATTCTACTCCGACGGCCGGGAAGATTTCCCGCCGCTTTAGTGGCCTCGCTCATGTGTCAAGGGCGAAGGCGGAGCGCACCTTTTCCGATTATGTTTTACGAAAGACGATCTTGATTCCAATTGAATTGTTTAATACTTATCCGCGGGAAATGGCACAGGCAGTCGGCAGATTGAAAGGGGTAAAAAATGGAAATAAATCGCTGAGAAATACAATAAATTTCAGAACCACTCAGAACCCTTACCCGCGGTTCGCTCATCCGACACAGCCGGTTTTCAGCATTTAGAACCAAGGGTGGGTGAGATGCACATAGAGCTAGGGTGTTCAAATGATTACCGTGGTAATTACTAAATCAAATAAAGCTAAATTTCATTAATTATGGAATACAATATCATAACCAAACCGTCCAAACTAATACAACAATCAAATTAACCAAACTAAAGTTAAATTGGTTTGGTTAATTGGTTAACCAGATTAACCATATAAAATCACATTATCTTTAAGTGAGAAAATTTCGGTTTAATTTATCAATTCGTAATTTATATAATGAATAAAACATAACAATCAACACATAGTTACAGTTGACCATTAACATAGATAAATGCAACTAAGACAATTATCTTACGGTTAGTATAGAAGTATCCACCTAACAAAAATTTATCACAATGGTATGGGGTTAATGAATTGTTGTGTTTGTTTGAATTGACTTAGTCTCGTAGCAATTTTTATAGGCTGAAAAGGACTTTGCTTTCAAGTTTTCATCCAACATAATGTATGAGATTTATCTAAATTAGGCGTTCATAGGTCTACACTCTACACTCTACATTTGCAAATATACATTATAAGAACAATATCAAGCTTTATATGTTATGAGTGTAAGAGTGATGAACTAGCTTTCGTGTCCTAGCGCCCAGCACGCTATTCGCATCAAAAGCTTCAACCAGTGCAATTTTAAAAACTTCACCATATTCATTTCGGTTTGGTCAGAGAAGGGACAGGAGGTTAAGTTCGACGATTCTCAGTGGATTATGGTTTTCGGGATCCCGCTACATTTGAAGAGTGTCGATCTCATTACTATGATCGGGAGTTTTTGTGGTTCGTTGGAGGAGGTGGACTGGAATCATTGGTCCGCCGATTTCGTCAGAATTAGGGTGAGGTTGTACGGCAAGCTACCGTCGACCATTCCAGTCCAGTTCGGCGGGGAGAGGTTTCCGATTCGACTTTTTTCGGCGCCCACTCCGGAAGCTTCCTCGGGCAAGGAGCTGAACCGTCCTGCTTCGTATGTTGCTCCCATGCAACCAATGCACCGTCAGCTTTTGAAGCGCCCGAGGGCGAATCAAGTGGGGGACAGCCCGAGGAGAGCCGATTCGATTACGGCGGCGGGGCCAGGTTATTCGCAGCCTGCCACGAGCGACAACAGTCTCGCTGGCATGGGCCGGCCCGTGAAGAGGATCTGGGTAAGGAAATTCGGCCCAGTCAATCGCCCGTCCCTGGGCCTTTCGCGGCCCGCAGATCGCGAGGAGGCCGAGTGGGCCTTGTCCATGCTTGGGCCCACGCCTCGAGCACCGATGGTTAGTGTGGATGCGATCAAGATTCCGTACCTGTTGTTTTCCTACTTAACGCCCAATCTTAACCCTGCCCAAAATGAGTTGGGCTGGCTATGCTCGGTCCACATTTCAGGGGGAAGGTCTACCAATTTCCTATCCACCATCTGCAACCTAACCTTACCTTTCTGTTCCATTTCCTTCGCACCCAGTTCAGCAAATTCCCTCTCCGGTGACCCCTCCGACCCTTTTCCCTCCGCCCTCACCTCTCTCCCCCCCCCCCCCCCCTTCCTCACCTCTCCCCCCTCCTCCCCCCTCAGCCTGATCCCCACCCAAACCCAACTGTTAGACAGTCCGCCTGCATCCCCTGGCTTGCTGTCCCTGACTTGTTCCAGCGTAGAGGATCTCCCTTCTCCCTCTTGTGTTCCGGACAGTCAGGTTAGGGAGAGAAGTCAAGAAGAGTTCCCTTTCGACGCCGCCACTCTCGTGGCCACCAGCATTGATTTGAGCAGATTATTCAGTATTGAGCTGGAGCCTGGAGTCGGGAATGTGGAAAAGATAATTGAAACTAATGCGACGGAGATGCACCAGAGAAAGGTCCGACATCCTAGATCCAAGCTTGAGATGGAACGGCACAGATTAGGCCCGATTGATCCGCCGGTTCCAGGCGCTCGAAGGAGCCGAAGAAGGGATGGGGAGGGATTTGTCGAATCAATCTAATGGAGTGCTCTATAATAGTGTGGAATGTGAGGGGTGCGGGCGATTATGCGAAGAGAGCCAGGATCAAGCGGTGTCTGGGATTGAGGAAGCCGAAGGTAGTTGGTCTCGTTGAGACTAAGTGGAACGCGTGCAATGGTGAGCTTATTTCGAGTATCAGCGGGAACAGGGACAGCGGTTGGGTTGCTAAAAATGCAGAAAATAGTGCCGGTGGGATTGCAATTTTCTGGGACAAGGAGATTGTGAGATCTGTGTCTTGCAGGGAGGGGCGATACCATCTGTCTGTTGACTTTCAGGAGGTGAATTCCCTAAAATCTTGGACTTTATCGGTTGTGTATGGGCCGCAGGAGAGGGAAGCTAAAATGGACTTTATCAGCGACTTATATTCCCTGTGCTCGAACGTCGTCAGACCTCTCTGTATCGCTGGAGACTTCAACCTGGTGAGAAGCCACGAGGATTACAGGGGTGGAAGGCGTTGTACGCTGCTCATGGACCAATTCAATGACGCGATCGACAGCAACCAGTTGCTGGAGTTACCCCTTGGAGGTTGCAACTTCACATGGGGCAGAGGGGATGGATCGGGGTCCCTCTCGCGCATCGATAGGGTGTTTATTAATGCGGCATTTGATATTTTGTACCCTGACTGCATGCTGACTGCTTTGGAGAGGGTTGAGTCGGATCACAATCCATTGTTGATCAAATGGGGAGTTTCTCTTAGAATTCGAAGGCCTTGGAGGTTCCTGAACATGTGGCTGGAGGACCAGAGATTCTATGAGGGCCTTGAAGAGTGGATGAAGAACAATGTGAGTGGGCAGGGTAAAGCTTTCCGGTGGGTCAAGAGGTTGCAAAATCTGAAATTGAACATCAAAGCATGGAATAAAGAGGTCTTCGGCAACGTCAATTCGAAGGTAGAGGAGGCGTTGGGTCACATCAAAGGGCTGGACACGTTAGAGGAATCTCGCAGTTTATCTGACACGGAACAAGAAACAAGGCAGAATCTGAGATCAGAATTAAGCAGACTTCTTTTTCTCCAAGAGATCCATTGGAGACAGCTTTCTAAAGAATTGTGGCTGAAGGGAGGAGACAGCAATACGGGTTTCTTCCATCGGGTTGCAAATTATAAAAGAAAGCTCAACCTGATCGATTGCATCAACATCAACGGAGTAAGGCATGAAGGGAGGGATCTTCTTGGCAGAGGCATTGTGGGATACTACCAGAACTTGTTCAAAGACCCCATTCCGAGACGTCCTTTCCCGAGGTCGCATACTGATAGGAGAATTGATGCAGCCGATGTTGATTCCCTGACCTGTTCCTTCTCTGAGCAGGAGGTTTGGGCCAGCCTTGCGGACTGTGATGGGGGTAAAGCTCCCGGGCCGGATGGGTTTTCATGGGAGTTTTATAAAAAGGCTTGGATTCTCATTCGGGAGGAATTTATGAACGCAATATCTGAATTTTATAGTACGGGTGCCCTCCCTGAGTGTGCCTCGCACTCTTTTTTATGTCTCCTCCCGAAACGCGATGCTGTGGAGGACATCAAGGATCTCCGTCCTATTAGCTTGATGGGCAGTCTGAACAAAATCATTAGCAAGGTGCTTGCCCGTCGCCTCAGCAAGGTTCTTCCCAAGATCGTGTCCCAGAATCAACATGCCTCGGTTAGAGGAAGGCAGATTTCAGAGGCTGGTCTTATCGCTTTTGAATTGTTGGATAGTCGCAGAAAGAGTCGCCAACCGGGACTTATGTTCAAGCTTGATATTGAGAAGGCGTTCGACAACGTGAGTTGGGACTGTCTGTTTAAGACTTTGTCCTCCCTCGGGTTTCCGGCGCAGTGGAATAAATGGATCAAAGGTACTATGTGTTCCCCGGTTATCTCTACTCTGATTAATGGAGAATCGAAGGGGTATTTCAAAACGCAGAAGGGGTTGCGTGAGGGCGATTCGCTCTCGCCCGGTTTGTTCACTCTTATTATGGATATCCTTTCTTTCATGTTGAGCAAACTGCAGGTGGAGGGTAAGATTAGGGGTTTCTGCATGGATGAAGTGAATGGTAATGGTGAGGTCACTCATCTTCTGTTTGCCGACGACACATTGATCTTCTGTGACGCTGCCTATGACCAAGTTCTGAATATTCTCGCAGCTTTGGTGTGCTTTCAGAGTGTTACGGGTTTGAGGATCAATCTCGAGAAATCGGTCATGATTACTGTCGGGGATGTTGCGATTCCGGAGTATTTTGCTGGCATTTTTGGGTGCAATTGGAGCGACGAGCCATCGAAGTACCTCGGTTTCCCTCTAGGCGCCAAGGTTAACGCCATATCCACTTGGGACCCAATTATCAGGAAGTTTGAGCAGAGGTTAGATGGGTGGAAGAGCAGATTTTTGTCTTTCGGTGGCCGCTTGGTGCTCACCCATAGCACCCTTTCCGGGCAGCCGGTGTACTTCTTCTCCCTTCTTCGTGCCCCTGTCAGTGTGCTGAACAGGATTGAGGCTATCCAGAGACGTTTCTTGTGGAGTGGCTCGGGGGATAATCATAAGACTCCGCTCGTCAAGTGGGAGATATGTAAAGCAAGAAAAGAGAACGGGGGCCTGGGTGTTAGAGACATGGCTTGTTGCAACAAAGCCTTGCTGTCTAAATGGCTTTGGAAATATGCTTTGGAGAGGGGGAGTTGGTGGAGACAACTCATTGAAATCAAACACAAGGCCAGCAACTCTCAGTGGCAAAGCAAGCAGTGCAGGAAGGGGTTTGGAAGCTCAGTGTGGGCTAACATTTCCAGAGAATATGGTGAGTTTTGGAAAGTTGCTGCAATTGATCCGGGGGGTGGTGCTGGAGTTTCCTTTTGGAACGACTGCTGGGTACCTCAGACGACTCTTGCGCATTCCTTCCCGAGAGTTGCCGCCGCCGCTGCTTCGCCTGAGGCCTGCCTATCTGACGTCATGATCCGAACAGGTGAGGGTTCCAATTGGAATATTGCTTGGGATATTGATTTTTCTTTAAATTTGAGGGGAGGGGCTGAGAGGGAAAGAGAGAGTTTCTTTAATTTTCTGAATTCTATTGATAAGTACAGGGTTACGTGTGGCCCAAGCAGATTGGTGTGGTGTTCTGACCCCGATTCGAGTTTTTCAGTGCGTTCCATGTACAGGATTCTGACGGATGGGCGGTTCCCAGGGGTGCCCAATTTCCCTTGCAAATCCGTTTGGAGAAAGTGCGTCCCTTCAAAGATCAACGCTTTCATGTGGCTGGTCGCGCATAAGCGGATTTTGACGCTGGACAATATCCAAAAGAGGGGCTGCCACATTGCTAACCGATGTTGTATGTGTTGTAGGGAAGAAGAGTCGGTTGATCATTTATTCTCACGTTGTGAGTTCGGGTTGGAAGTTTGGAATGAAGTTCGGAGAAAGTGCGGGGGCTCTGCTGCCCACAAAGAGCGAATCCTTGATACCATCCAAAGTTGGAAGACCGACACCCCGGATAACCCGAAGGACTGGGTCGAGTTCTGCATTCTACACGCTGTGAGTTGGCAAATATGGCTCGAGAGGAACAAGCGCGTGTTCCATGATGCTAGCAGAACCGCCAAGGAGGTCTCTTGGATTGCAATTAGGTCCACGGTGGACTGGTTAGTGACTAAAGGCAAGATCAGCAGGATCCAGGCGGCGGAGTGGCCTCGCTTTTCTAGGCCTTATTGACCCTGGGGTGGTTGTTGTGTGCCTTGTGACGTGCTGCTGTCTGCAGGGGAGGATTGCTTGCTGTCCTTCTAGTTGCTGGGTGGGAGTTTGCTTCTGGTGGGCGAGTTTCTGGTGTGCTGTCCTTTTAGTTGCTTCTGGTGGGAGGATTACTTGCTGTCCTTTGTTGCGGATGGGTTGTTGTTCGCGCCTTGGCTTCTGCTTCCCCCTCGTTTTGTGCGGGTCCTGGTCTGATGGGGGTGTTGCGGGTTAGGTTCTGACCGATTGTTTGGCCGTAGTTCGGGAGGCCCAGTGGTTTTCTTGTTCTGCTGTTCTTTGGATCTTTCTTTGTTTCCTTTGCGTTCGTTTTTTGGTTTGCTGCACCTCTGGTGCCGCTCCCTTTCTTTTTTCTTTTTTATTTTTCCTTTCACTTTTGTATTTCGGACTCCCTTTTGCTTTACCATTTATGCAATTTTCACCCTTATCAAAAAAAAAAAAAAAAGTGATGAACTTTTAACTCTTCAGTGGTTATTGAAAGTATTAAATATGTGTATATATTAGATATATGGCTAATTATTTATCTGGTTAATTTGATTTGGCTGATTAGGAGTGTCTAAATCCAAACCAAACCACCTAAACCAAACAAGCTAAAAAATTTAACCAAACCAATTATCCAAATAGTACCGGTTAAAACGGTTACCATGGTAACCACACCGTTTGAACACCACTTGATGCACGGGTAATTATTATAAACGGTCACATGTCACTTAGTACAAAACATTCACTAAAATTTAATTTTCCACGTTTCAGTAAAACACATTTGGACGAATAACAAAATGATCATTTCATCTATTTTCATTCAAAAATTCGTTAACCGAATACAATCAGCACGCCACGTAAAAAAAAAAAAAAAAATTTAGTTTATAGATTGAATTGAGTTCGTAGATTAGAAATAATACAACATTGTATCATCATATGCTTAAAAGTTCATACCAATGTGATATAACGCTGGTGCCAACGATGGTGAGATAAACATTCGCTTAAACCTATCCCCCCACTGTAATCATCTACCAGCAATAGTTGTTGAAACTGCAGGGCTGCAATTACCCTCATTTCATTTTTGTCAGTGCATGAGATCCCTTATGCAAAGTATCCTCTTGATGCGACCAAAACAACGGGGATGTCCCATTAGTTTATATCTTAGATCAACCTTACAAATTATACAGAAGCATGGAACAAAGGAACCGTATGCACAGCTGCATAGAAACAATTGGTAACAGCATCATACAACGCATATGAACCTGTCATTGCAGATTGAACTCAAGATGGTTAATAATGGATCACATCACAGACAGCCAATGTTGGAGCCATCCAAGATTCAAGAACAGTAGAAAACTTGAAGCTCGGTTCAGTAATATATACACACATAAAGAACATAGAAAAATCTCAGCATCAATAGCATCGACTGGAATAGAGGGATGGGAATGGAACTGAACAACTATCAACTAGGACATTCATAGCTCCACATGTATACTGGTTTGCTCGACTATATCGAGATGACTATATTCACGTCGAATGTGACCACCGAGCTTTCTGCAATTATTCGCACATTAACTAGCTACCCAATTACTAGTTCAGCAAGATAGGAAAAGACACCACTTCACTCGGAAAACTTAGAAGCTGACCCTCGTTCGAGTTCTCATAATTCACATAAACTACATCACACCATGATTAAAACTCTGCTGGAACACACAAGTTCAGAACATAAGTTACCCATTTCCAATCATGAAGAAAGGAGTCTAGATTTTACAGACGCAGGCCAGCAAAGAGCAGTTCCAGTTCCTCATCCTGTGAGATAGTCCTCTGAAACCATGGGAAGAACGAAGCAAGATGATCAATTATTATACATATATCCCCAATAAGAGATGCCCTGTTCAATAGAGGCAAGCACATATTTCCCCAAAAAGGAAGATGGTTACTGCAACGTTCTGAAAACCGTACCTGTGCAGATAGAAGCTGCAAAATCTTGTTGAGCACTCGCAAACGATGGGTGGCGTAACTGCTGTTAGCAGGAAGTTTATACATCCTCTTCACCTCTTCGTGAACCACCGCCTTCTTCTCCTCATTCCCCATCGTCTGCCATCTCGCCGGCGTCTGAGCAGACAGAGGAGCGGCCTCGGCGGCGGCAGAGGGGAATACGCCATCCATAACTGCGGCAACAGCACTGCTGCGTTCGAGAATCACGAAGCGAGAATCACTGCGTTAATTGAAGGGGAACGAAAACCCTAGGCAGAAGATGATGAATTCGTCATTAAGCGCGTTGGCTTCTGTTACCCGCGGTAATTTCTACGCGGCTAATCAAAGCTTTAGAATCGTGAGGAAAGAGAGAGGGGAGAAAGAAACTTACAATCGGAGATAGAGGAAAGAGCAGATTCAGAATCCAGAAGAGTGACAGCTTCGAGCTCGCCGGAGCAGTCAGGTTGCCGGCGCTACTATAAGCAGACCGGAGACCTAGATCGTACTTCCGAGTTCCGACCTTCCGCGCAGTCTTATTTTCAAGGATTAATGGCGGTCTCTCCCGCCTTCTGCACGTACGAAATAGAAAGCACGTGCGAAACCTGAGGGCTTAAACGTAAGGACGAAAGAGAATGACCAATTGATCGCTACGTATATAAAGGCCAACCGAAAAAATTAAATCAGAAAATTGAAAGAAACGAATATTAATAATATTATTTTATTATCATTTAAAAAAACCAGAGAAAAAGGGGAAAAAGAAAAACAGGTCAAGAAGAGGAGACCGGGGAGGAACGGAGGAGGAAGGCGCTCTGTTGTTTGCGATCTATCTTCTCTCTTTCCGTTTCTCTCTTCGAAAGGACTTCGCCGGTTAACCGGCAAGTACAGCTCATCGGAAGAGAGTCGAAGGAGAGGGGAATTCCGACGATAGAGTCAGACCAGCTCCTGGTGAAGGCGGCGCGGAGCGGAAGTTGGACCCGTGAAAGAAACGACCGAATTGGCCTCTCCGGCTTGCTATCCTCTCTAATCTCCCGATCGATTTGCCGATTGTGTTTGTTCGATTCGTCTGTTTGTTTATCTGCCGCCATGAACGGGAAGGCGAATGTTTCTAAAGAGCTCAATGCCAGGCACAAAAAGGTTCTTTATCCCTTATCTCGTTACATTTCCTGTACATTTCATTGTTCGTACCGTTGCTGAAAGGATCTTATTCCTTGCTCTGTGGATCCGTATCGAAGTTTCTAATTGATCTGAGCTTAGATGTCCGGTTTAGAACATGGCTCGCGGATTTGTGATTGATTTTTGATTTGATCTGGGCGTTTGCGGTTGGATTCCTGCTGTTTTCACTTGATTGTTCTTGATTGATTTGATTTCACCTGGATTGGTTAGCCGGTTGATTTATGTAATTCTACCTTTCATTTGAATCGGGTGTTGAAGAATTCATCCTCTGGTTTATTGGCTAATCTGTTGGAAATGAGCATATGACTAGATAGGTGCTTGCACCAAGGATATTAGTTCTCGAGGAATTCTCTCGAAGTTGGTGGATGTAGATTCAGCTTGTAATACTGGGCTTATAATTCTGTAGCTACCAAACCGTGGTTGATATTCTATCTAATAATCTGGAGGACTCATATTATCATTTACGAAGCTAATTTAGAAAGCTGGGACAATTCTTCTGTAGGTTTTGGGTTTAAGTAACGTGTAATACTTCTGGAATATTTGTTTAGAGTTACATTAGTTGCTCAATCCTATGCTTTGATCCACATTGCCTATGGACCGACCATTGCAAATTCGTAGTCTGGGAATTTTCCTGCCTGTTTGTTGTTAACCGGTTTCTGGTTGGATAAATACGTTAATCCCCGATTCAGCAGCTTCAAAGCTGTTTGGTAGTGCAGATTGGCAGAAATCTTACTGTTTGCCTGTTGCATTCTTTCTATGCAGCCTAAATCTGGTGAATTTAACTTGTGATTTTTTTTTTGTGGTTACCCGCCTGTGAACATCAAGTCCTGCATACAATCCACCTTCTAGTACTTTATCATGTTATTGGTGTATGGTACTTGTCAATTGTAGTTTTGTGTGTAAATTCTTGCTATTTGCCTGTGTCCAGAAGTTTTGTTTTCCTTTTTTATATTGATTGTTAATAAGTTCAGCAACTGAAGAACTAGTATTTTATGTTCTATATGATTAAAGCTAAAGTTGTATCTATGCATGCAGATCTTGGAAGGCCTGATGAAATTGCCCGAGAATAGGGAATGCGCAGACTGCAAGGCAAAGTATGCATACAGGATTTCTGTAAAAATTATTATAGTCAATTTACTTCCCCTTTCTGTTCTTAGGAAAAGTGTTTGGGTGCAGGGGTCCAAGATGGGCAAGTGTGAATTTGGGTATCTTTATATGCATGCAGTGTTCTGGGATCCACAGAAGTCTTGGAGTGCACATATCAAAGGTGATATTGAGATCTTTCATGCATCGTTGATTATGAATGGCCTTCCTGAGGCATTATGAGTAGTGGACTACTTTTGAACTTTAGGCTACCATTGTTCTGTGTCTTGAGGGATTAAACAAGTGCGAACTTTATGGATCTTTGCTGATGGGATTTAAACTTATACTAAACAATGATATATGTAAGATTGATTAGAACTGCTAGAATGTGCTGTTGGTTTAATCTCCTTATTTCGTTGAAACTCTATTTCTGCATAGTGCAAGTGTTGGTAATTGCATTGCAGTTTGGTGCCTTGTTTTGCAAATCCTGTTCTGGCCATAAAAAATCTACAACTGAATTGATGCGTCCTCCGTGTATTACTAGAATTTGGTTGTCCACCTTTAACGTATTACCATGTTAGTAAAATTTTCCTCCACCTTATCTTATTACTGTTCCAGATTCACAAAAGGGATAAAGCTGCAGGCCAATGTGTATCTATAGCTTCCTGTGATTGAATTATGTGAAATGTCTCCGTATGTTATACAATTTTGAGAGTTCAATATAATAGCCTAGTAGTATAATGCAGTCAGAATTTTAGAGATTGTTGCGCCTTATTTGGTGAGTTCAGTTTTACATTGGAAGGACCGTGGAGCAAATCTGAGAGTTTTTGTTCTTGCTGTAGGTTCGATCTGCAACCCTTGACACTTGGCTCCCAGAGCAGGTTGCATTTATCCAGTGTAAGTTATTTGGGTTTATCGGGCTTATAGTCTGATTTAAAAGTTTATTTTTCCTTTCCTATATACTTGATTAATTATGTCATCTTCTTCAGCCATGGGAAATGAGAAAGCAAATTGCTATTGGGAAGCTGAACTGCCTCCAAACTACGACAGAGTTGGAATTGAGAATTTTATTCGTGCAAAGTACGTAAGTTAACATGAGAATTGGATATCACTCATTTCTCTTAGTGTCCAGTGCTAATTCCTCTCCCCATTAAGGGTCTCTGACCTCCGGCATGATTTTGATGCTTCAGGTATGATGATAAGAGGTGGGTACCTAAGGACGGGAAAACAAAATCTCCTCCAAGACGGCAGGATGAAAGTTATTTGCAAAAGCCAAAACCAGTGGAAAGAAGTAGGCATGCGCAAACTGGCAGCTCTGAAAATCTATTCGAGGGACGGAGGAATTCACCTGCACAAAGTTCAAAAGACCGAGTTCCTGCTGCACGAATAAGTATTCCTGTACCTCCCAAAGGACCTGATCAGGTATCTCGCTTTCCTGTGTTTGTAATTCTAGTGTATGTTTCAGGATGGTTGAAAGACTTACCCCTTTTGTTAACTAACTGATAACTGTTTAAGTCAAGAGTAAAACTGTAAGAAAGTTAAAATGGGAAATTTGGACATGGTGATTCTGTTCTTACTAAGAAAAGGCTTGAATTTCTAGTGTACCTGGTGTAAAAAACTAAGTTTGATGTTTCAGCTGCTTAAAGTCAAAATGATGCTCCCATAGTGAATCAGACTTCATTTATAGGATGTAGCTAGTCACTGGAAGACTTATGAATTGATTATTGCTAAAGTGGAGGGGTAAGGTCTGCTGTTCTTTTGTAAAGGTTGTTTTAGAATGAGTCTTTGGCACGACTAACTGCTGAATAGCAGTCATGAAATGTCTTCTATTACAAAAGTTGAAGAAGCTTCTAATATTTTGCATGGCGACTCAAATACAGTAACTCTTCATAATGAAGGACACGAGGCTTGCAATTTGAAATAACAGTTATAGTAGTTGTGCCTCATGAGTCAATCATTTTAGCATTAAATTGTAACTGCTTGAACAGGTTACCCCTCCTAAGCTTGTCCAGAAAGTTGAACCTGTGACAGAGCTAGCTGAGTCCGCAAAGAAGGCAGCTGATCCTATTCCAACTGTCACTCAACCTAAGGTGGATTATGCTACTGATCTTTTCAACATGCTGTCACTAGAAGGCCCGGATGTGAACGGCTCTGAGGCACCTTCCAGTGATGATAATGGATGGGCAGGCTTTCAATGTATGTCTTCTTGCCTGGATTAATTTGAATTCACTAGCATCATTTATGACTCTGCACAATTCTAGTTATTGTATTGTTTCGGCTCGTCTTTCCTTGTGTGCTTGCAATGGTTTAAATTTGTTTCCTTGTGGTAGCTGCTGATGCTGTTGCGGCCACTGCTACTGGAGAAGTATCAGCAACTGATAAGGCTGATCCACAAAAGACCGTGGAGCCGAATAACACTCATTCCACCCCTGTTATTGAGGATTTATTTAAAGATGAACCTTCTCTACCAACATCTTCACACTCTCAGAAACCCCAGAAAGATGTTAAGACTGACATTATGAGCCTTTTTGAGAAGGTAGGTCTTCATTTTGACTTGTATAGTTCAGAACATTTGTCTAAATCTGCTATGTTATTTATGTTTATAATCGACTTGAATGTTAAATGAAAACAGTACTCAATTGGTGCTTCTAAGCTCCATCTCTTCAAAACAACTGACAATTGTGCTCATGAATATGTTGCAGTCCAATATGACCTCTCCTTTTGCTATGCATCAGCAACAAATAGCCATGCTAGCGCAGCAACAATCCCTTCTCATGGCAGCTGCAGCAAAATCAGGCGGTAGTTCTGGTTCGACCAACATTCAGCAACAAATTGCTATGCTAGCGCACCAACAATCCCTTCTCATGGCGGCTGCAGCAAAATCAGCTGATGGTTCTGGTTCAACCAACAGTCAACAACCGGGAGCCAATGGTTTTAATTCACCAGCTCAAACTTGGCCCAACATTGGGTACCAGATTCCTGGTTTAATGGGGCCTGTGGCTGCGCAAGGCGACGCACAGAAACTTATGCAGGTACTATCTTTTGATAGGGATAAATATACAAGGAGGTTCATTTATTGAGAAAGGAATAACATCGAATTTCCAAGTGGTATTAGTTGAAATTCTGATGCAGAGTTGTTTCTTTCATTATTTCAATTTTCTTCTGTCAGAGCGGTAACTTGGCAACAACAACACAGCCGATGGGAGGCTCATCACCATATCCCGGATCTAGGTAGGTACCTTCAGTTTTTCTGTGGTTTCCTAAGTCCTGTATCATTTCCTACAACCGGTAATTCTTGGATGGGCTTGTTCTGTTTGAGTAACAACGGCTTCCTAGTATCCGCAGCACCAGCATGTTGCAACCTTCATATCTTGCTTTTTCTTCAGCTAATTTGCAGAGCAGTCCCTTCAATTGTAGTCTGAGGGTAGTTGTGGTTGAACCAGATGACCTCTTATTTGTTTCTTTCTGGGATTTTCACCTAGTTGGGCTGGGGCCTGGGGTTCTGAGTTTTCTTCTTTTTATCACACCTTATGTTTCTCTGCTGGCGTAACTGTGGCGTGCAGCTTTTATAGCATGGTACAAGCAACCCCAGCTGTCAATGGGGCGAGCACAACGGCTGGGGCGAGCAAACCACAATCGGCAACTCCAGTAGTAGCATCGAGCAATTCGTCGCAGACTGGTAAAGAGTACGATTTCTCGTCTTTAACTCAAGGCATGTTCTCCAAGCATTGAGCTGTGGTTATATGATGATGATGATCACGGCCAGTCTGGCTTTGATCCGTACTCCTTAAACGCATATGCACAACCCCAAAAGTTAGAAGATTGTATTACTACACAGCAAAAATAGCAATTGGGAAGTTACAATTTTCTCCCTCTTTTTTAAAGGCATTTCTGTTGTCCTGATATCTGTATTGTTGATAAAAATGATTGTAAACTATTTTGTAGATTCTGTTCCTTCGTTTTCTTCGGCTCTGCTGGTTGGTGGGTTGGTTGGTTGGTTTGATTTTCTCATTCGTATTTTGAGTAGATTCATTCTCATTCCATTGTAACGTCCATGTATGGCTAGTTCTTCCTCCACAGCGAATCTCCAAGCTATCTACACTCTCTAGATCTCGGAGAAGAGTACTGATTTCGTTCTTAGACTGATTTCGAGTTCGAAACTGGAAGTCGCAACCACATATCTCGCGCCAACCCGAAAAATCGTGTTTTGCTGGAGCTCAGAGCTCACGGTGGTTAATTAGCATGAAGGTATATTAACCCGCCTAGATGCTTTACCATCGACGCCATCCCTCCCTCCATGATGAATCAACCGTCATTTCATTGTGTTACTAATCATGCTAACCGTGATGTCGTTGAAACTCGACATATATGAGGCCGAACCAGACCCGACTCGATCTAAACCCAACTCAAACCCGAATATCCACCCTATACCTGCCCTCAGGCGAATCTCTCCGTCTCAATCAACTTTTAATTATTTCTCCCTCACAGCTGGCAGAGAGTCCTGCTTCTTGTCCTTATGCATGCAAACTCATGTGGCCATGCAGGCTACGAAGCGAGGATCCCTCAGGCAATTCGCAAGAAAACGTGACTGCAAGCAAAAGGATAACTAATCGTTCTAACTTCGTAGTCATCATCACTAGTTGATTGGCCTCGAGGAATTAATATATCAAATAGAAAACGAAACATCTAATCAGCTAGAAAGCGACTTTTCGCGACGGCTATCCTCGATGGAATCAATGTAGGTTGAAGTTGCCGCTACCGGCCAGCCGGCCAGCTTAGCAGAGAATAATTTTCCCCCGGCCGAATTATCAAACTATTAAAAGGGTGCGCACGCTCCATTATTGATATCCATATTCGTGCAGTAATTTAACTAACCAAAAAATGGTGTCGGTTCCAGAAAACCCACCAGAGGTGTTCTCCAGAGAGATGGTGAGACCGTCTACTCGAACCCCAGAGCACCTCAGAAACCACAGCCTTTCCTTCTTCGACCAGATGGCTCCACCATTCTACGTCCCTCTTCTCTACCTCTACCCAAACCATGACGACAACAACAACAACATTCGTGATCTTGTCGAGAACAGAGCTCCTCTGCTCAAACTGTCCCTCTCGAAAGCTCTGTCCACATACTACCCGCTAGCTGGTAGTACGGGACAGGGCCTTCACGATCCATTGACGGTTCGATGTAACGACGAAGGGGCTCTCTTCCTGCAAGCACGGATGATGAGCTCGCCGCTTGCTTCGATCGTAGACGACGAGGCTCGTCTTCGCCTCCTGTTCCCCGACGATCTCGCTTTCAGGAGCACGACGGCACTGAGCACTCCCTTGGTCGTGCAGATCACTAGCTTTGAATGTGGAGGTATGGCGCTGGCCGTCTGCGCGTCGCACAAGGTCCTCGACATGTCCAGCTTCTGCTCCTTCGTCAACCACTGGGCGGCAGCAGCTTCTGCCGCCAGCAGCAGTACTGCCGCCGGTGATCGAATCGAACAGGTTCCTGTTCGATTCGATCTGGCGGCTCTGTTCCCACCGGTGGACGTAGAGGTGACGAAGACGTTCGACCCTCCGAATGTCGAAACCGTCTGCAGGCGGTTCGCCTTCGGCGGTTCCAGCATTGGAAAGCTCAAGGCTATGATGAGGAGGCACGGAATCGAGAACCCCACCAGGGTTGAGGCGGTTCTGGCACTGGTCTGTTCCAGTGCCATCTCAGCAGCAGCCAGGACCTGCTGCTGCTCATCAGACAGCAGCAGCAGGTCCCGACCGGGGTCAGCCTTTCTGACGCAAGCTGTAAACTTGCGTCCCAGATTGACCTCCCCTCCCTCGATTACAACCAGTTCCATCGGGAACCTGTCTTCGATTTTCGCGATGTTGATTGAGGCAGGGGCCGAGATGGATCTGGTTTCGTTTGTCAGCACGATCAGGAGGGTGAAAACAGAGTATTTCGAAACCTGCAGTGCAGAGTATTCCCGTGGAGAAGATTTTCGTTCTTTCATAGTAGAGAGCACGAAGGTGTTTAGGGATGCAGGCAGTAGTGAAGAAGTTGCTGCTGCGGAGCCAAGGGTGTACATCAGCTCCAGCTGGTGCAACTTCCCAGTATACGAAGCGGATTTCGGATGGGGGAAACCGGTGAGGGTGACGACTGCTGCTCAGGAGCTGAAGGATACGATTGTGCTGCTGGATACGAAAGATGGAGATGGTGTTGAAGCGTTGGTGTGTTTGGAAGAACGAGAGATGGCTGCTTTTCAATGTGACAAGATGGTTCTAGCTTTTGCTGATATCAACAACCAAGGTAGTTGATTTGTCTTGTATGAGGTTTATGGTTTTTTTAGGGTTGTTTGGATGGATCCATTGTCAATGTGGTATTAAATAACTCATTAATGATCATGTGGTAATTTAGTATTATTTTCGTGGTAATTTGATATGTGATATTTATAATATTTTATTTACCTTATCCATTCACAAGTGGTATTGACATATAGTATTTGACAATAACACAAGGATAAAACGAGTAATTTTCAAATAACACATGATTGGGGTTATTTCAAATAACTCATTTTGAGTTCATTTTTCGATAACTCACGGCCCAAATAATTTCTCTCAATTAAGTTAATTGTGAGACTTTACTTGTTTCAAAGAACTCGTTTTGAATTAATTGTAAATAACTATCCAAGTAAAGTGTTGTTAATCGAGTTATTTTCGCTCTGTTTATACCTAAAAATTAGTTTCATATAACATCGATTAATTACACGTGATTTATGAATTTATAAGGTTAGATAAATCATTGAATGACCTAATTAGGCATTATGGGTTGGGTTTTTTGCCCTAAGTGGTCTAACTCCCTCTCCCATACACAGGTGGCCGACCAGTCTCCCTTGCCTCTATGATCAGCGGCCTCCTCCACTTTGGTATGAAATATGCAGGTTTGGTAGCTAGCTAAAAGAGTATCAAGTCAGGCAAGATAGGCTTGGTACCAAGATATGCAAATGGGCTAATTATAGAGCCAATGGGGTCCCAAGCCTGCCAAGACATGAAATTTGGCTAAGTATGGAGCCAAGAGAGTATTAAGCAGGTACCAAGCAAGCAAGGCAGACTTGGTACCAAGATATGAAATTTGGCTAAGTCTGGAGTCCTGATGGCTTGGTAGCGATATATGAAATATGGCTAAATATGGATACCAAGTTGGGAAGACTAGCTTGGTGGCCAAGCAACATGGTACCAAGCCGTACCAACCAAAGAGTCGTGCAAAAACTAAATATGGATATCATGTTGGCAAAACGGACTTGGTAGTCAAGTAAGAGGATACCAAGCCGACAAGACATGTTTGGTATCTCAAACTAGCGTGTAAAGCCGAGGGCCATATGGAGACTTAGTCCCAAAACTGGCTTGGTGGCTCCCTAACAGGGTACCAAATTGGCAGAGCGGCATGGTACCAACTTGACAAGATTCCACAAACTAACTATGAAGACCAAGCTGGCAGGGTTTGTTTGGTATAGCAGGGTTGTATATCGATCCGATGAGACGGCTTGGTAGCATCTAGCAAGTAGACGAGGAGGACTTCGTGGTAAGTCATCTAAGTGAATAAGTCGACAAGATGAAACCAAGCCTCCAAGACTAAGTATGGAGTCTTGGTGGGTAAAGGGACTAAATTCTCATCCCATCGAGATGGGCAACATGGCCTAGCTAACAATACGAGAATAGCTATCCGAAGAGGCGGGCTAGGTAACGAGACGAAGATGCAACTACTTTGACACCAAATGAGGTAAGTGTGGAATTATCAAGGTTGTCAGGGTTGTAAAGGAGGCTTGGTTGGAGGGTCATGGGCTTTTTAAAGTATAGATGACTTTTCTAAATCCGTGACAATCCGCGCTCTACCCAAACGATCATGGGCTTGGGCTTGGGCTTGGGCTTGCTACCCAATAACTCGAATTATTTGAAGCATAGTACATTTTCACAAAGTAATGGTCTTTAACACCACCCACCTATATATAAACAAGAGGAGAACACGCCTCCTTAAACCTCCATTACCTTTCTACACACAAAACTCAAAACAACCACGCATCCCTATGTCCCTTCCAACTTCACACCATGATCATGTTCCCTCCGCCGAAGCTAGTAGCCGTAATATCATCCGCCGCCGTGGCCACGGTGGCCGCCGTGGCGACGATGTCATCATCAACAACTCATGATAATAATGATCACAACCTTCATCATCTCTCCCAGCTTCTGAACTTCCTCCACAGCAGCACCGCCGCCGTGTCCTCGTGGCTGACGCCTCCCTACCTCTACCTCCTCGTCAACGCCATCATCGTCTCCCTCCTCGCTTCCGCCAAGATCCACTCCAGAACCGCCGCGGCGAGTCCTGGCGACGCGGTGGACATAGGACGGCGCCGTCCACCGACGACGTTGTTGGAGACCGATGGGGGAAGTGGTAGTATTGTTGCACCACCGCCGGAGTCCGGTTCTCCGACGCCTGGAGAAGCAACCAACTTTACTCCCTCCAAAGGTATTTATTGATTAGTTTGATTGATGCCAATTTTATGAATGTGAAATTTTTTTTTCTTAACAAATCTATTTGTTACAATAGTTGGAGTAAAAAAAAAACGGATAATGAGAAAGATTTGTAAAACTATATAGAAAATTGTATTGAAAAAGTACGACGTTATGATATTTTGTATTAGAATTATGATTCACACTCTATAATTATTTACAAACTTTGATAGGAAAATTACGATACGGTTCTAATAATACTGATCAACGTTTAATATCATTCCATCACATCCTTGTTGACATTGTATTAAATTCTTTTTGTTCTAACAAATTTTGGTGTAAGTTCAATTAGATCATTATCTGAGGCGGTATCGGTGGGATTAAATTTTTGGGGGAAAAATAAATTGTATTTTTCAGGCGGCGGCAGTAAGGCGGCGGCGGCGGGGTTAGGGCGGAACGGCACGCTGGACAGCACGTGGAACATGATAAGGGAAGGGCGTCACGTGCCGATAACCAGGCACCTGAAGAAGTCGGACACGTGGAACTCGAGCCACGTGTCTCCTCCGCCGTCTTCGGCGGGAAAGGCGATGAAGAAATCCGAGACGTTCATCAGAGATGCCGGGAAAGCTGCTGGGCCGGCCGTCGCGGCGGGGAAAGTGGTGAGGAGGAGGAGGGAGCCGTCGCTGAGTCAGGAGGAGCTGAACCGGCGGGTGGAAGCGTTCATCGACAACTTCAACGAGGAGATGCGGCTGCAGCGGCAAGAGTCGCTCAATCGCTACAAGGAGTCGCTTCGAGGTGGCGAAGTTTTTTCGTTTTAGGTTTTTGACTAAGGAGGATGATTATGGCGGGTTTAGTAGCAAATTAATTAAGCTACGACGACGATGGACGATGTAAATAAATAATATTTGAAAATAATGAGCTCTTCATTTTGAGGGTTTTGTTTATAAAGCGATATTATTGACATGACCATATCTAAATGGACAACTCGGTTACTAAATAGATCATTTATATATTTATGTGATGGTTCAGAAAATCAATATAGGATCACAATAAGAGTTTGGCACTAGTGATGGCAATGGGTGGGGTGGGGTGGGGTGGTGGGGTGGGGTGGGGTGGGGTGGGGCGGGGCGGGGCGGGGCGGGTATCTCAATTTTCATGTTCTGTTCCACGCTACTATGGGTCGGGGTGGGTAAAATCCGCGCGAGTTCGAGGCGGGGCGGGTCGACCCACTCTTACATGTTGTTAAAAAAAAAATACAAGTAAATTTTACTTTTTATAATAAAACATAGGGAAAAACACTTTAAGAATGAAAAATATTGATAATAGGATGGATAATTGAGCCTAACAAGTTGAAAGATCGACTATAACTAGTTGAAGAAAAGTCAAAATAGGAAAAATATGTATAGATATTGTAAGAAATTGAGATAAAATACGTCTAGAACGGGGCGGGGCAGGGCGGATCGGAAGTAGATACCCATGCCCCGCCCCAATCTACTGCGGATCGGGTAATACCCACCCCATCGTGGATCAGGTCGGGTAATACTCGCGGGGCGGGTTGAAATTGCCATCACTATTTGGCACATTAACCTCTCACACATTCTCTTTGTCGGCCGGTATCATTCTCGTATTAGTCATTAATCACTAGATCAAACGCTTGAAAATACAAATTGTCGTCTCACTTGTTCGTAAATTAAAGTTCTGCTTAATTAGGCTAGAGTCATGAGATTTAATTTCTGCATGCCTAATGAGTATTGTTAGGTACGTACAAGGAGGACCTACGTGTTGCTTAGTAAGGGGTGTCGTAACACCTATTCGTCCGAAAATTTTGTGAATAATCTATATTTTATTGGTACAAAAAAAATTAATACGAGATTTCCGACACTGTTTTAATAATTATAACCGATACTCGTTCATTAGGCAACACCACTCTTCAACAATCCTGGATCCACCACCACTGTAAGGAGCTTGGAGTGTTCTGTTTTGCAAGTGATATCTACTACTCTCCCATTTTCTTCATGCAACAGCTTTACTCATCCATCATGCATTGACACGAGGAAAATAGATCCCCTAAATCGGGAGTCTTTGCTCAAACCAAACGGAATTCTACTTGTCCCCTCCTTAATTACCCCATAAAAAAGTTGCATATTCGACACCAGATGTCGGTTTGTGCTTCATGTTTATCCTTTTGGCCCCTACAAGCAACCACCTAATCAATGCTTATCCCTAACACCTAATTGAAACTATCCGAGTTTGGAGACGTTACTTCACCAAAACGCTTCTACGGATAATAATGTTTTCCCACCTTATTAATGTAGTCAAACCCACGATTTAAAGCATCTTATACTTTTAGGTTCCAAAACGCTTCAATATAGAATCACACTTTTGAATGCATTATAACCGATAAGTAAAACGGCTGTGCCTGAACTGGAAGCCATGCCTCTGTAATCCCTTCTGTTGGGTTTCTGCCCTTAACTGGAAAATGTTACCAATCTGTCTGAGCACAAAGAAAGCACGCCTGGGAGAGGAATTCCGTTCTGCAACCGACACTTTTGCCTGCTGCCTGGCCACCTTATCTTATCTTGCTACTTGTTAGGCGTTGCCTACTTGCCTTCTCTACGCATTCCAATACTATGAGTGACGACAATCCAAAGAGTTTGGGATAATTATTACTAGTTCTGTTCTGTCATCGGGTTCCTTCAGAAATGTCAAGGACTCAAGGACCAAAGAGGTCCACTAATCTTTAGTTCTTGAAAATGCATCTGTCGTTGCAATTAATTCGTGATACAGAAAATTAGGGAAATGCAATCAAAAGGACTGAGTATGGACATGACATTGATGTATTATATAGACCAATTTCATCCTGCTTTCCACAGAACCAAGATGGCAGGAGACAGCTGAAACTAAATCGAAATATACGTACTTCCCTATCCCCGATTGTTTACTTGAAGCTCCTGACCTGTGGCGACTCCTACATCGACATTGAAATAGGGAAGAGTCTATCCAAGAAAGTGTACACTCCCCCTCCTAACAGTAGGGCTCCGCTGATATTTTTTAAAACCGATCCCAACTTTAGGTCGAGCAAAGGCATATCACATTCTTGAAACAATAGTACAACACAAGAAACTGCAAGTAATTGAATGGGTTACCTGGTGGGGTTGATCCATGCTGAGAACTTCCGGAACGACAGTAGACTCTGCAAGAATGCTTTGGGGGTCAATGCTTGAAAAGATGTAAAAAAAAAAAGGAAACCTACAGATCGCTAAAGAAGGCAATTGCAGGAATCTGGGTAAATTTTGGAAATAATACCTGCAACGCTCCAGCAAAAGAAGCAGCAAGAAGAAGTGGAGCAACATAACCAGTTGTGTATGTCAAAAGCAGGCTGCCCCCAACTATTGGATCCTGTGTAGATAATTATTTTATCATTTGTACATGCTGAGAACGACGCTGAAATAGTTTCACAGTGAAGGGACTTGAAGGGAAGCTAGATCAACAACAAACTGACACATTGGAGCAAAGAGGTTGTTGCTTTTTTGGCCATTGTTTTACTTTTTTTCCAGATCGTCTTCGTTTGTTTGCTTCTTAACATGCTTACATTCTATTTATTCAATAAGCTCACAATCCAACTGATTATATGTAGCCAACAATTTTCAAACTGATTCCTTGCCATCACATGACGATGATATGAGCAACCACAGGTCATACACTATTCAAACTGAATCGAATCAAACTAAGTAAATGAAAAGACCCCAGTCCAATAATTCACAGATCATCATTCAATGAGTAACACATTCATGAACCACTGACCAAGTGACAAACACTCCGAGTGTTACTGAACAACCAAGGCTTAAGAAGATGTTAGTTTGCAGAAAAGAATAAGAAAAGGCAGGTAAATCAATACCAAATCAGCACAAAAAGGCCTAGAGCCCAAAATCACTTTCATACCTTAGAGGTGGCTACATATCCTAGCAAAGTTGCCAGCACAGGCGTACTGCAAGGTGATGCAGCCAATGCAAATGTGAGCCCAGCTAAATATGCTTGCACACCTGGAAAAGAAAGTTACACCACTCAGAAGTTGTAGAGAAGGCAAGAACTATTGCCCAAAGATAATGCATTTTTATCTGGAAGGAATTTGTATAGCACGTACTTGAAGGAAAATTAGCAGCAGCAGCACGAGGGTCGAAGTTGTCAAAAAAGGAAGGAAGTTGCAACTCAATCACCTATAAGCAAGGTTGAAAGTCAGCAGAGATAGTAGTTAAGAAAAGTTCATGACACATCATAACTCATCCAAAATCATATAAAATGCTAGAAGGCTATGACCAGGAAAGCTTCCATCTACACTTATGTCAAAAGGCAGATGCAACATATTGATTACCTCCAGCAGATTGAGACCCATAAATATCGCCAATCCAGAAGCTGCCAAGGGTAATCCTTGCCCTATCTGCCCATATGCCTTTCCAGCAACAGAGGCAGCTACACCTAAAAGAGCAAGCGTAGTTGCCAATCCTAAGGAGAATGCGACCGAGTCACCAATGACCTGTCCGACAAATGACTCAGTTGTTTTTAGTATAAACCAAGTGAAACTGTGCTCATATTCATGTGGTAGTGGAAAGGTCATATGCAAGAGACGGCAAAAGAAGGGAAAACTTCAAACAAAGTCCTTGCTGAGATTTCTTGAGAACCACAAACTAACTGAAAAAAGGTTGCCTTCCTGCTAAAGGCTTCCAAACCAAATCCTTTTTGCTTATTGGAAGACTGGTTCTCAGACATACTGGAACCTTCTCAATCCACACACCGACTGTCACTTAAACCTAACCATCGAAAATCTTAGCAACAAAAAAAGGAATGCCATAAACTCTTTACCTCTGTTCTGCTTTTGCCAGAGCCAAATGCTCCTGTACAATCCACAAAACTAAACATCAGATTCACCAAGCGAATCAAAATATTTTGAATTTGTGATCACATTAAGAACACGTACATCAACTGTCTCGAATAATGAACCAGTACATGCTTACCAATGTAACCAAGCGTCAAAGGTAGAACACTCAATGTACATGGAGAAAGACTAGTTACAAGTCCTGCCCCAAAAATAACAGCCAAACTGTAAAGAAGGTCAGCCGGCAACCAATGCAGACAATGAAATCCACGAACACATCCGAAAATACAAAAACACAGTGAGGGAAGAGGGCAAAGAGAAGGCTAAGTATGGAAACACCTGGTGAAGCTAAGTGCTGATAATTGGCCCTGAACAGCTTCATTAGCCTGTTGATTAGCAGAATACAGGAATCCTCCCAACCAGTCCCCAATGCTCCCATCAGCTAGAGTGTAAAGGAATGCAGCATCTTCCTGACTCAACAACAAACATTATTGATATAACTTGGAAGACACTCAGCACATGAACATAAGCTACCGAGTCCGCAAGATTGTACTAGCCTTCTGAGACTTAAGACTTAGCTGCAGCAATACCAGAGTCCAGATATGATATATTCTAAGTCTTCCCTACTCGCCCTAACAAACAAACAGCACAATTGAAGTCTGGGGAGAAACAATCCAAGAGTTTCAGTAACACTAGAAAGACTCTTACCAGTAATTTGTCCGAGGACACAGCCTTTGCATTTCCAACAGCAACCAAATTTGCAACTGAGGAAGAATTCGGGACGAGAAAGAATGAATTACAGCCAGCTACTGTAAAATGAACAAGGAAACACTCAAAGGGAATCAAAATTACCTGCAACGGAGCTCGCAATGGCTTTCTCCCGAAAGCTACTTATACCGTCGTTCTTCAACAACGACACAACGTCGCGGCGGCGAGCACACTCATCACCGGATGAACCTCCACCACTCACCCTCAGCGCGACCCTCGGCTTCCCTATCAGAAAACAATTCAATCTCGCCTGCCGACTCGCGTAACAAAGATTGACACCTCGATAGAGTTTCTCATCGCCACCAATCCAACGACTCGCACATTGGTTTACCAGCAAGCTCATCTTGCAGAATAGCAGCTGGAAGAACAGTCAACGAACTTGGCGTTTGTTTTCTGAAGGCGACGAATTGTTTGAGCCGTCCGTTGATTCGCAGAGGGCGGGAGAGATTTTTTCCGCTTTTCTCGTGATGGAGAAAGCTCGACGTATCATCACTCAAGAACTGCCACCTCCGATTAAGGGGGAAGCAGTTCACAAACCCGGAATTCAACTCATACGACGCCGTTTCTATCAGCTTGATTGCAATTTAAAAATTAGCGACAGTCGATTAATCAAAACGATCCGCCGTTTCATTGCTGCAATTGAACGCGATTTGAGGGTTTTCCTTTTTCCTCGTCAACAAGTGAAGAAATGGGTCTGTGCTGCTGACTGCTAGCAGTGTGTCATTGTTCGTCCTTGAATCTGGATGCACTGACATCTTATCGCATTCCCATTTTCGAGCACAATGTCTGCAATCCGCGAGACACAATTTCTGTTCCATGTTCTGACTTCTGAGTAGTGGTTGCTTGTCAATTTCCTGCCGTAATGTATAATCTGGGGGGAAATAGCTTGTGCTTGATTGTGCAAAATCTTACGGAAGGGATTCGAAACTACAGATATGGTGAGAGGCAGAACAAAATTGAATGTGGAATATGCTGATTTCTGATACATTTCAATGTGTATGGATCTATACTACTACTTAGTCATAGAGCTGTTTGGCAGATTGAGTTCTTTGCTTCTTGTTCTCGGACTTGGCAACTTTCTCGAAGGACTGCTCGGTCTTGGAGATGGCCTTTTCCAGGGCTTTCTTCTTGCGAACGTTCTTCGATCTCTTCATCGGCCTTCCCTTCTGTATTCTGCTCCGGACGAACATCACAACCATGGACAAATGTGAGCTAAATACACAATACTAAGCTGTCTAAAATATCTTCCTATCCTGACAAATGTTCAGTTCCAGCAACAAACAGCAATGCTTCGTCTACTGATAACTGAGTCAACAGCTTGGTGAACGACTAGCTTAGGTTCTAGCAACATGGTCTCATGCTTTCTCTAAAAAGAACCTACTTTTCTGTCGTTGGAAACAAGTTCGACCCATGAATCGATTGCAATTCCGCAGATAACAAAGGAAATTGCTTGATGATATAGTGGTGTAGAATACTAACCTATTGAGGCCACCGGCGGCAGGTCTGGAAGCTCCAGGCTCCGACGTGTCCATCGCTGCAAAGTTCCACGATTTTCCCAGAAAAGTCAGTTTACATGTTGGAATCCCGGCGGCAACACACAAATTGAGAGAACCCCAGACACACAAAGGAAAGGGGAAAAAAAAAAGAGTTGAACAGGTTCTTCAAACTCTGATCGTTAATCTACCATTGCGATTCTCGAATCAATCAAAGTCCCAATCAACCAACAAGAGACGACAAGGATACTGAACCGGATATAAGGACGGGAAGGGGATAGCTACTACCTTGAGCGGAATCTGAGACAGTAGGTTCCGTCGTGTCCATGGAATCAGCGCCAGCCTTCTTCTTCTTGTTCCTGTTTTTCGCCATGGCTGAAAGAGCTACCGCGAGGAATTGCCCGAGGGTGGATGATGGAGACTGGAGAGCGGTCAAAAATCGAACTTAAACCCTAAGCCTGGGAATGTGTCCGAAGTGTGAATCTGTTTGTGGCCTGATCTGGATGGGCCTATATGTTATGGGCTCAGCCCAGCAACTAAGCCTTGGAATTTTCCCTCTTTCTTCAAATCACCAAAAATAGTGAAATTTAAATACAATAATCTAAACAAAAAAAAATACATGATTTTAAAAAATATATAGCTATCTCCTTTGTAAAAAAAATGCGATAATTTATTCCAATAAAATATTACAAATTTAAAAGTCCAAACAAGCACAAATTGATTGAATTCAACATTGTCAAAACTCAATTTCTCCAATATTAGAGACAAAATGAATAAATGAATAATTTTACCTCAGCAATACCCATTTTCCATATTCAATTTGAGGCTCTAAATAAATAACTCGCTAGTGATCTTGTTAGTATCTCAAATGTTACAAGTTACACCACTCCCTTGACTAACAAGTAACAACTCCATGATGAAAAATATATGTATTAAACACATCTCCCAACAAATCCATTATTATTTATTTTTATAACACCCAACAAACACATTATGAAAACGGTTAACAACTATCAAATAGGATCTCCTATTGGCAAGAATATTTAAGAAATAATATTGCACAGATACTTGACAAGTGTTAATATTTGTTGGCTTGTACTAATTTTATCGAGTATCCATCGAGTTTTAAAATTTATTCACGAATTAACTAGAGTTCGGGACATAATACTATACATTAATTTCCAATGAATGAATCTCATTACTAAAATCGCTAAATCTAAATAGATAATAATCGAAGATTATATTCAATCAAAATATAAAAAAATATGTATAATATGTAAAACATATATTATATTGTAGGCTAGCATTTGTCACATATGAATATGATAGATATAACAATTTGTTTTTGTTTTTTTTATGAATCAAATTTTTAATTTTGATACACACAAAAAAAATAAAAAACACATCTAAGACTATCCACAATGGTGGACGGGAAAAAAGGAAAAAAGGATGGAAAAAGTGGGAAAAAAGGATGGGGAAGTGATAATGGTCACAATAGATGGTAGGGAAAAAAGGGTATTGGGGAGATGTTTTTTTTTTCAAAATCAATTTAGAGTTGATATTGTAACTTTATTTTGATAATTTATTCATTATTTTTATATATGTAGTATTAATTAATTAAGACGAACATTTTGATATTTTTTTTATTTGGACATAAAAAAATTTATCACTAAAATCCAATAACTCATAAAAATCCAATAAAAAACCATAAAATAATTTTTAAAAACAAAAAACAAAAAAAAAAAACCACTCACATGGTCCCCCCTTCCCTTCCTCCTTCCACCCACCTGGACCCACTTCCCCTCCTTCTTTTAACCTCTAGCGCAGGAGAAACCCTCCCTTTCTTTCCCTTTTATCCTTTTTTTCCATAATACCCACGCCTATTGTGAGCCATCTTCTCCTTTTTTCCCCTTTTATCCTCTTTTTCCCTTCTTGCTGTGGACAGTCTAAGAAAGCTGTTCTGATAACGGAATTAAGCCTCACAAGTCGCATCTGTACTGCGGCGTGCATCTCTCTCGCCTTGTCCTTGTTCACCGTGGAGCTGTCGCGACCGCCATTACTGGATCTAATCTAACTCTCTTAAACGCCTTGGATTTTCTTCCAAGTGAACTCTGATCCGACCCCAAAAAAAAAAAAACCGTCATTTCACTCCACAACTGCCTTTAGCGGACACCGGCGGACAGAGAGGGACTTCGGCACGCTTTTCTCGTACCCCAGGTTAGCAGGTTCTTTGCTCTCCCTCTCACGGAATACACTTGATCATGTCCCTTGCTGCTTTCATCTTCTTCACCGCGACGATTGTTTATCGGTGGATTCTCCCCTTTTTTCTTGGATTTACTTCGTTTATGCGCTTTCATGTTATTTTGGATGCCGAGATTGCTGGTTAAGCTGAGTACGGTGAGAGACTGATTTCGGTTTAGGTATCAGTTATCCAATCCGTGCAGTTGGAAAAGCTTGAAGGCAGCTTTTTTGCGCAGTGTGCCTGTAATGGATATTTATCGCCATCGAAAAAGTGCGATTCGCTACAAGTTCTGTCTGTGCTGGAAATTTGTCAGTATATGTGTTGTCCGTATTCAGTTTTTGCCTGACGATTTCCCTGCTCGCATTGCCTTGCAGTCTCTCCGATTTTAACTTGTTTTGTTGTGGAATGTGGATTCTGGTTATTGGCATTCGGTTTCCTTTCCTTCCTGTCAAGTTTTCTGTTGTTTGGCCATGGCTTTGCTTCCAACTGCTGATTTCCAGAACAAATTTGTATGCTGAAGTGGTAACTGAACTTGGGTTGCTTCAGTATCTGAGAATGTTTTTGAAATAACAGAGATAGGAGATTGATTATATTTTGGATTTACTTGGTGTTTTTGAGTAGGCAACAAATGTATAATTGTAAAATTTTAGCCTTTTGGACATGGTGAATAAATGAAGTAGGAACTGAATGTAACTGTAAAAATAGCCCCAACCCAGCTTTGGTCTTCTTCCTTATTATTTGAAAAATGTGATCTTGGACATTCGTAAAGTTTTAGCCTTTGGGGGATGGTGAACAAATGAAGCAGAACTGAGTGTAACTGTAAAAATGACCCCAACCCATCTTTGTTCTTCTTCCTTATTATTTGAAAAATGTGATCTTGGACTACAAAACTTCTGGTTGATCAAGAAGTTTCACCACTCCATGACCTGTTCTGTGCGGCTGTGCCAAAAACTTCCAGTTGCCTTCTTTGTTTCTTGTTAGCACTGCTGCACTATCATAGCTAGAAATAGCGGCAGCTTAATTTTCATAGTTCACAAGACCATTTCCTGCTGCCCGTATTGATTCCATTCTTGGATGTTTTAAAATAGTAGAACCCTACATCATGGCCATTCTACACACTAGGCCACGAATCCTCCCTTTGTTAAAGCAATGGCAGGCAGCAGTCAAGATCTTACTAATTAGGCACCTAGCTGATATGTTCAAACATTATCTTTTTTCATTATATAAAGTGATAGTACATATCAAATTGTTTTTCCTTTTGGGGGGTTTGGGGGATTAAGGCCTTCCCTGTCTTATGGCTAAGCACCATGCTGCAGTGTCCTCCTCTATAGGTTGTACTCAGGATTGTTTCCACTCTTGAGAACGGTGTTCACTGATATTGATCTACACTGTTTGCTCAATTGAAGTGGTGGCCTCGACTCTTATTTTAGTAGTCAGTTGTTCTCGTGAATGACACTTTACTGCAGATATATCTGTTTATCAATCTGTATTTTTTATTTTATCGTTGTCCTTGTCCTTATTCTGTTTCTGATTCTCTTTTTCTCCTTTTGCTTGCAGCTGAAGCTCCTGGATAAAAGAGCTCCCACACATGATAGCATTCTACTGAATAATTTTCCTATTATGGTAGCCATCCAACACTAGGACGTCTGAGATTCATGAATGCATAAGGGTTGGTGCCCTTTGCAGTGAGCAGGCATGAAAGTAATAAGTTTCTATAAGTGGAAGGGGATTCACGTGTCGGTTTCTCTGCTTGCGATTGTTCTTACAGCAGTTATTCTATGGACATGGGAAGAGAATCCTTTTGTTTCTACTTTGCAGTCAGCGCAAGAGCAGTTTAGAGTAATCTCTTCAGGTATGCTTCTCTGCCTATTTGTTCCTGTCAAGGTACACCAGCACAGTCAAAACTATGCCTTTTGATAAAACTGTAACTGGTGCTCTACTGAGTTGCAAGATTCTAGTGTGCTGGGTGAGAACACCATAGTCAAAGTTATGATTGCACTTAAAAATGTAAAATTACAAACTCTTAAAATTCCAATCCAAAAAACTTAAAGAGAGAACCACAGATGTAGAATTACTGCATTTTTTTGTCACTCGTACGAAGTAAAAACAATGATCCAGTAAACAAAGTGGATGAAAGAACAAATTTTCATGTCTAATGTGTATGATAATAGTATAACATCTTTGGTTTGGTTTTGAAACTACTATATTTAGTACAGAATTAGAGTGCATAGAAGACCATAAGTATGATATGCCTGGGCCTAACATTGTGTATCCTTCTAGAATCATATGATTTTGAAGTCAAAGTTAGGATTTTAACTACCTTGGATCAGACAGAAAATCAACCTTTCTGACGCCACATGGTCTGTTGGGCTTTTTGGTAGCTTCATTTATCACTGTGGCTTTTGCTACATGTGCTAACTTCATTCTAATTTGGTCTTTTCTTGTTCTGATGCTCAGGTAGCGTAGTTAACTGGCCTAGTGATGCATCCCATTCAGGTTCATTGGTGAATGTTACAAACAGTGTACAATCTTCGAATCTGAAAGGTAGAGTATTTGCAGTGGGCTTGTTTATTGTGGTGTCATTGATGAACTTTGCTCAGTTGTGGCTTTGCTTGTGATAAGAAGACCCTGATGATAACAACATCAGAATTCAGAACTTGCTTTTTAGAAGTCCCTGTCTTCGTGTATGAAGTTTATATTAGCCTTTTTTATCGCTTTGATGGATAAATGAGTGTACTCTGGCCAATATGCTTAAAGGTTTTCACTTTATCGATTACGAATTCCGAGATCCTCCCTGGCCTTACTATCCTCTAAATTCTGCTCCTTTCAATCTTTTCTGAAGATGATGCTAGCAATCAAGAGTAACCTAAAATTATCCTTTTGCCATCCGTGTCCAACTGGTTTCTGTTGAATCATTTGTCCATACTTGACAAGAAAAACTAAAGTGTACTACGATGTCCTTGGTGCCATTGAGTGTATGAACATTCGTCCTTGTTCTGCCTGTTTAAAAACTTATGTCACACGCATGATTGGATATTGATACTATATAGTTGGTTTTGCCTTTACACAAGTATATTATCCACCACCTGTGCTACTCATTATGTATGTGTGCTGCCTTTTTTCCTTCTTACCTCTCTCTCACTGCTCCCCTTCTTCTTCTTTGTTACACTTTGCAGACTGCAATTATGCTAAGGGTAGATGGATTGCAGACAGCAAAAGACCTCTATATTCCGGGTTCCAATGTAAACAATGGTTGTCGGGAATGTGGGCGTGCAGAACTTTTCCTCGAAAAGATTTTTCTTTTGAGGGGTATAGATGGCAGCCAGAACACTGCAAAACGACTGAGTTTGAGGAATCGGAGTTCCTCAAAAGGTGGACTTTCATTGCTATCAACCTCTAGGTTTTGGGGTCAAATACTTGTCTCTGCTAATTACTAGTTCATCCCATCCAGAATGCAGGACAAAACAATCGCCTTCATCGGAGACTCGCTGGGCAGACAGCAATTCCAATCATTGATGTGCATGGCATCAGGTGGAGAATGGAGGATGGATGTTGCCGACGTGGGCTATGAATTCGGTCTAGTCAAAGCGCCAGGTGCCATACGCCCTGATGGCTGGGCCTACCGCTTCACAAACACTAACACAACCATATTATACTACTGGTCTGCTAGCCTGGCTGATCTAGTCCCTGTCAACGCTACAAATCGACAGACTGACGTCCGGATGCATTTGGACCATCCACCAGCTTTCATGCGACGATACCTTCACAGATTCGATGTCCTAGTTCTCAACACTGGCCATCACTGGAACCGCGGGAAGCTCAAAGCAAACCGCTGGGTGATGTACATTAATGGGGAGCCACTCGAAGACAAAGGACTTGTCGATTTGCACGCTGCCAAGAATCTAACAGTTCGCAGTGTCGCTAGGTGGCTCGATCAGCAGCTTCCTTCACATCCTCGTAATCTCAAGGTGTTTTTCAGAACAATTTCACCGAGGCACTATCGTGATGGGGACTGGAACACTGGTGGGAATTGTAACAATACCACTCCCATGACTAGAGGGAGCAAAGTCTCGAAGGATGAGTCAAGTGATGTAGTCATTGCATCTGCTGTTGAGGGAACACGGATTAAGCTTCTGGATGTTACTGCACTATCCGAGTTGAGAGATGAGGCTCACATATCGAATTACAGCGCTAAGACTACGAACAATGTGAGCGATTGCCTGCACTGGTGCCTGCCTGGTGTTCCTGATACATGGAATGAGCTCTTGGCAGCACAGATTTAGAAGGGTCGGGTTCGGATACACTGATACCTATCATATACAGTTACACTAGACACGATTCATTTGGAAATGGGAATAGCTTTGGCCAGTCCATGTGGCGTACCATAGACCATGTTCAGTTAATTGGGAAAGAAAGCATCAACGTGGGGTGTTTTCGGCTCCTCCTTTTGGTTGGTCCTTGCAGGGATTCATCGTCGTCGGCAGCCCTCCCTATTCATCAGTAAGGATTACCCACTGAACATAAATAAACTTCACGGATGTTATTTTTCTTATTATTAACATACATACTGGGTACCATTATAGAGAACGACATAGTGTTGTGTATTCTAAGTAGCAATCAGATGTACTTTTGCTCTGGCGATGAAAAGATTGGATGTTGAAGTTTGTCCTTTTGTATAAGCAGTGTAATCTTGTTAGGAAATACCTCTTCTGATAAATAGGGGGTAGAACACAGACACCTAAGGTTAAAACTGGCAGCAGCAGGTTGCCTTGTAATTGCCCCTTCCCTTCCCTTCTTCTCTTCCTTTAAAAACCCTTTTTATTTCATGGTTTTTGAGAAAAAAAGCCTCAATTCTCATATCGAGAAGCCAAATGATGAGCCTTTTAAGACAAGTTTACTAATTGACCCTTTCAAGAGAAAGCTGCAATAAGGCTGTTACTGCTGAGAAGAAATAACAGCAGCTGGTGGGAATATCTTTCCAAAGCTGCAAAAGATGGTGTAAGAAGACTGAAGGGAGTGATTGAAAGGATTTACTTTATCTTTGATGTTCTGGGAATAGAAGGAGATAGTAAAGTACAAAAAGAAAAGGGCAAAGAGAGTCCAGCTGCAGGGATACGACATTAACAATTGCTAATTAGAACATATCCATTACACATGTTGCTGCTGCTGCTGCTGCTGCTGCTGCTGCTGGCCATCTTCTTCACATATCACTGTCATATGTAACTTCTGATACGAAACTGGAACATGTGGGGGTTGATTAGGTATCATGTTCATTCTGGGTAGGCCCTTTTCCTCTCATATCCAGTAACCTCCATGGACAAGCCAGAAAACGTCAATATATACTGTTACTTAGCAGCAGCAGCAGCTATCAGGGCCAGTTACAGACCTACACGTGGAGCGTGGTGGACTCTGAACTTGCCCTGAAAGAGAGAGAGGATTTTGGGGTTGTTGTTCCTTCTTCTTCCATTGGGCAATAAGACATTCCTCCTTTCGCATTTAAGTGGCGTAGATTGCATCAAAATGGGGCTTTGGAATTGTTTAATGGTCCATTTTCCATGGCTGATGGCTCCATGTCAAGCCGGCGGAGCAAGGAGGGACATGATTGTCATTTTGTTTCAATTCTTTGGCTTGGTACACACTCAAAAGTACTATTAGATTAGTGCTGGGAGTCAGAGTGGTGGTGATATGTTTCTCTTGATAGTATTTCACTATTGCTCATGAGGAGATGTGAGGAAAGCTGCAGAATTCATTCAGTGGTTCCTTTCATCAATCATGGATATTTGCAGGAGAATGCACTGACAAGTTCATGATCAGTGTAGGGTTTGTGAAAGTATATTTGTGTGTATAGTGGACTAGAAGTCTAAAGTCGAGTGCGATCACTACATTCTGATTCCGTAAAAAAGATGCATGGAGGTTTGCAAAGAAGGAAAAAACCCGTCAAGAAATTTAGATTTGTAAATATATTAGTGAATCGATCATATATACTTTGAAGAATACAAGAGTTATGTACAGTAGTCAGTTAGTAGACTGTGTAGGCATGCTAAATTCTAGCTCGAAGTCTTGTAAGATGGGTAGATGGAGGTGGAAGTGCTACTAGAGGCAAGGCAAGTTTTCTCTACCTCATGGTAGAGACGAAGACACGCATCGGTTGGCGATCAGAAAGGCGAGCACCAAAAACAAGTTTTAAACCTTAGAATCGCTAAGAGAAGACCAACAGATCAACACTCACACCACTTGAACTAGTCCTCGTTCGTCTTGTTGGGATTTTAGTAACAATAAAAATTAAAAGCAATGCAGTCAAAAGCGCGATTCTACCTAGAAGCGGAAAAGGGGTAAAAGCGTAAAGCGTAGAATCAAAGCGTAAAAGCGTAAGTTTTTTACGCATACTGAAAAATAACTAGAAATCTATTAAGTAGGACATATGCTATGCAAAATATGAATGCACAGAATTTAGATAAGTCAATAAATACATGCGATTCATGCCTAAAGTAGAACAACTTATAGCATCTTAATAATAAGTTTGTAAACATAAATTTTAACAATAAACCACTATTCCCACTATGCTAATGAATTTGGGAAAAGTCTAGCTGGTGAATTAGATTACTCTATTGAAGTTGAGGATGCATCCAAGTACCTTATATGTATCTTTTAATCTCAAATGTATCATATTGTTGGTGATTTACTTTTAAAATATACATTTTTTAATTAATTTCATGAAAAAATACTAATTTAGTGAGCTAAAAGCGTAAAAACGTAAAGCGTTTTGGAGAACTGGAAGCGTAAAACCGTAAGCTTTTAAGCTTTAAAGCGCAATTTAGTCCAATTTTATACACTTAAGTTTTTATATGGAAACGAAAGCGTTTTGGTGACCTAAAAGCGTAAAATCTTAAGTTTTTAAGTTTTAAAGCGCGATTTTGATTGCATTGATTAAAAGACAGAATAATAATAATAATGTCTCCCAAACTTTTGAGCAATCTGAACTAATTAAGGTCCGGGAATATTGGTGAAAAGCTTGAAATTATTATATGATTGAAATTGGGGGATAAAACGTGCAGACTACCAATTTGATGAGAAGGAGAGTGTGGTGCGATGAATGGTTTTGCTAAAGATGATTAATAATTAAGGTCAATTGGAGGCCACATTACTTCCATCATTTCAATGGCGCATAGTGAGTGCCTAGCTAGTCTAAGGTTGATTGAACTTGAACCTCCTTTTGATCATTGAGATCTGAAGTGTTAAACCCAAGAAGCATTAGTCTAGGGTTAATTACTATACTTTTGCATCCACCATATCATCCTTACAATATGAGTCCCTATATAATGGATTTCAAAAGATTGTATTTGAAATTGGTGTAATTCTAACTCAGTGTTTGATTATTAATTTTCAACTTTTTAGTATTTCAGATTTTATAAGTTTTTTGTGAATTTTTGCTATTACCAACTTTGTTTTGCCCTTATGATTTAGTACCTAAATTTTTATTTTAACCAACATATCCATATATTTTGATGGTAAAGTTATATTTTAGTACATATACTTTTTTTCTTGCGTTCTGGTACCTGGACTTTAAATTTTTTTCCAACAAGTACTACTTGATGCTAAGAGAAATTTCAAATAAGTAGTTGTTTAAATGTATTTGAAATTTATAAGTAAGATACTAGATATGTATTTGAAATTCACCAATGTATACGGTACAAATCCAAATAACATATCTAAATATTATCCAAATAAATTATTTAGTATTTGAAATGCCAAATCTCAAAATCAAATCCAAATCATCATATCCAAACGCATACAAATAAAACTGTCCTTGTTTTATGATGCGGTGCCCTTCAAAAAAACCACACTTCGATTAAAAAAAAATGGCAAGAAGAGACAGATTCTCGAAAGAGTTTTCGGACCTCAAGGACATCCAAAACCATTAATGACGGAATTATGTGTAGTTCATGGTTGGTGGGTTACAACCTCCTCCCTCAACATTTGATATTTCAAACATTGGTAATTGATAAGATGGGAAAATCTTGGTGATTTTCTTTTTCCCCAACCCACCTCAATATGAATTAAGATTTGGCCAACTGAAAATCATGAGGGTATACTGTTTTTTCATTGATCAAACAACCGTGTTTGGACAAAAACTTTCATATCCAAATCAATAATCCAAATGAAATGACCGGTTAGTTGGGAACTTTGCTTACAATCATACCTTTTACTACCCAACTCTCCAACAATGCTCGGTGGGTTATTACAAATAATGATTTTCGAGTACGAAGTTATCAACAAAAAAGATTGAGATACAACTTTCCTTAAATCTCCAAACCAAATTATTAGTCTTGGTGCAAACAAGACTTTAACAATTATTACACATTGCCTCGAATATATATAATTGAAATTATTGGTCAATGACTAACAATTATCTATATTAGTATAGTTAAAATCATATCATACTCCTAATCAAATAATCTTTAAATATATTAAAGGCCTTTGAGAAAAAAGCCCCCTCCACGTCAGCCTTAAAACCACGACCGCATCTTGCGGAATGACAAGGTTTTAGTTTTTTTTCTTTTTTTTATTTGTTGGAACCGTTCCCCTGGAAAATAGGGTTCCTAAATCCTAACCCCCCTTTTTTTTCTCAGACCACTGTATATTTGCAATTCACCAAACAAATGTATATATTGGGTTGGAATTTGGGCATTTGGCAGCGTTTTCAAAATATTTTTCCATCACATTTTGAATGATAATTATTGATTATAATTTAGAGCATCTACATTAGAATTGTATTATGACATGACATTTATTTGCAATTGTATTGATGTAGATGAAAATTGCATTTTTGCAAACTTGCAATAATACAATTATGGTTGCAAGCCAAAAGTGAATTACATTGATGTAAGTATAATGAAATTAAAAAATGAGTTGGATTACATATACTGTGAGATATGAGTAAAAATCACATAAGTAGTTAATTTTGCAATTTCATTTATGTGGATGCTCTTACAATACAAGAAGTCTAAATCCATTTTATAACAAAGTATTCCCTTACTTTACCATTATGACATTATATTTTTGCTATAAGAAATTAGATATATGATCAATAGAACATCTACCCCTATGCATTGTAGATTTTTATGTGACCAATTTTATCGATATTTCTTGACACTTTAAATGTTATGGATTTCAAATACATAGTAAATATTGTAATTGTGAAAATAGCATTATAAGTTACTTGCAAAAGATTATAATTAGAAGAATGTGGGACTTTCATCCTTGGCTTCTACATACAAATAAATTTGGACCTTTTTATTATTTTTAAGATAAAAATACCATAACCATCAATTAAAAATTAATGAATTTAGATGTTAATGAATATGTTCATAAATTACATGACACAAAGTATACTATAATTACCACCTGCCCAAAGGGCAGGGTTCAAGCTAGTCATATATAAATACAACATATAATATACGATCGAATTAACTAAAAGATCCAAATGGAGGCTCCTAATATTTGGAGACTCTTTTTCTGATGGCCTCCCAACACACCCTCTTTGTCCACCCATGAGAAGAAGTAGTTTCAAATTTTCATTCATGTATATGTACATTATAGTATGAGGTACTATGAAGTTACTCGTGTAATATAACTTTGAGATGTTTTGGAGTGAAATGAGTAAGTTTTTGTAAGACTTCGAAACTTGCACGCAATGAAAGTGAAATCGTGTAGAGATCAGTAAGAAAAAGAACGAAATGCCAGCTATTACATACATCTAGCCTCTAAGGCTGCAAATGAGTCAAACTGCTCGCGAGCAACTCGGTGTTCGAATCGAAAAAAATCTCGTTCGACACTCGAATCATTAATTAACAAGCCGGCTCGCGAGCCGTCTCGTTAGTAAACGAGCCAAGTTTGAGCTAGACCATACTCAGCTTGATAAGCTCGAGAGCTAGTTTGACTCGGTGGCTTGTTGAACTAAGCTCGCGAGCTTACTTGTTTAGAGCTTGTGGAATGATTAATTACTCTTTTGAACATGAACATTATCTTGTTAATACGGATGTGTATTAAAGTTAGCTATTATTTATAGTTTCTAGTGTTCTTTTTTTCATTTAAATTCTTATGTTTACACATTTTTCAGCAAAAAAAGATTTCAAATCGAGCTCATCTTGAGCCGAGCTTGTACTCAGCTTGCCAAGATGTGTTAATGAGTATTTACCGAGCTCTACCGAGTTGAACTCAAGCTATATTATTTTTAATCGATCCGAGTTCGAGCTGGATTATTAAAATTCGAGTTCGAGCCGAGCTCGAGCTGAAGATTTTATAAACGAACCGAGCTCAAACTAAACAAAATCTTAACTCAACTCGACTCGTTTGCAGCCCTACATACATCATCATCGAATTAACTAATTTTTTTTGTGTGGAGAAAAGCGAATTAACTAATTGATTGTCAACATCTAAATACCTTTTGACCTTTTTTAAACCACGACCACAATTCAAGCCAATTCAAATAAATTTCAGAAATTTGCTCATAAATAAAAGGAATTAATTCAGAAAAGGTTCAAAATACAATATGCAGTCAACTTTCAACCTCAATTTTTTTTTTTGATAATTCGAAAAAGAAAGGACCTCAAAAAGTTTTGGAAATAATAGGTACCGTTACCAACCACAAAGTATTAATAAAGTCCTCCGTGGCCTTATCCCTCCCCTAAGGGCTTTCTAATCCGTTTCTTGTCCCAACCCCACACCCAATTGTCCCATCCACCAAAGAAAATTAGGGGCCAAAGATCCAATTCCATAAAATTCTTTTGGTTAGATGAAATTTAGTTTAAATAATTTTGGGGTTTAGATTGAGTAATAGTTTTAAAGTTTTGGATTGAATTGTGTCCCTTGGAACTTTTAGGTTCACCTCTTACACTATAAAATATTATTTAGCTAATAATTCACCTTCGATATTAGGATTCTTCTAACTCGATCGACCATCAAGATTAAATAAGTCGAGGAAGGAACAAATATAAATTATATAAAAGTACAAAAGAATGTTTCTGTAGAATTTATATGGTTCGTTTCATATCAATCGAGTCGTTGTCCTCCTGACTTGATCTCAAATTATAAATTTATTTCTCAGATAAGTTTTTTAGTTTTTTTCCTAGAACCCCTCGAGGCACATTACACTTCCTCGCTTTGGTGGTAGCGAAATCAAATCACACTTATGACGCTCTATCCCCATAAGGGCAGGAAACTCATCAATGTTGGGAGCTTGATAAATGCATGGTGAAAAATATATCCCCCATTTAATAGTCAACTACCTAAAAATTATTGGTATCAACTCGATTAAGAAAATATGAAAACCCGCAGAACTATATTAATGAAAAAGGTTCAAGGACTTCCATAGTACGTGTTTTATACCTCACGGACCTAAAAAGACCATTAACTCATAAGCTTGTTATGTAAAAAGAAAAACTAAATTTTTTAAAATGACATTGATGCAAAACTCATTGTGTCGATTTGTGAGGTGCCGTCGAAAAATTGACTGCACATGTATTTTGTCCCACATTACCGTAAATTACACTTGATTTCGTGCTATATTTATCACTCCATAAATCATATGCTATATTTGTCAATAAGAGTCAAATATTGTATCTTTTTTTTTGGGTATTAGACTATCAGTCCATTTTTCTTATCTACATATATGGCATCTTATTGATAACATAAATTACGTGATCAATGTGTTAGTAGCGCATAGTTAAGTTAAGTGACCATTTAATTAATTTGACCACGCCTCCTAATCATATCGCCGGTGAGGGGCTTTTATGGCCATTCCCTTTCCCACGTGACCTTACCTTTGTCACAATTGTTTTTTTTTTCTCTCCAGAATTACCATAACAATTCAGTATTAACAGATAAATTTTCAATTATCTGTACCATTTTATAATTAATTGTTTTTGTTTGAGAGTAAATCCATTATATTATAATGAATTCAAAACATATTAATTAACAGAAGCCGTTTCATTAAAATTCAAATTAGGAAGAAAAAAAAGGAGCTAATAAGTTTGAATTTTTCTCCACTCTCAGTCAGTGGACAGCAACAAACAAACAGAAAATAATAATATAACGTTGGAGGCAACCAAACCAGACGTACCCAGAAAGAAAAGAAAAGGAAAAACAAAAAACAAAACGAAAAATTACAACAGCTGCAGAAAAGAAAGGAGGACGAGAGGGAAGAAGAAGAAAGAAGAGAGGGAGAGAGAAAGAAAGAGAGAAACCATTAACAAAAACAAAAACAAAAACAAAAAAATCCTCAGAAACTTGAAATTTTCGAACCAGAAGAACCTACCCTCCTTCTTCTTCTTCTTCTCTCTCTCTCTCTCGCCGGTGGTGGAGCTCCGGCTTGCATTTCTGTTTCCCCCTTTCTTTTGGTTTTTGGTTTTGCTTCCCTTACAAACAGCCTTAACGGCTTCTTTCGTCCAAGCAATCTTCGACCCTACACCCGTGCCTTGCCTGCTTTTTTGGTTCAGGAAACATTACTATATTCAAACATTTGTCTGCGTCGATTGGGAGCGACGCAAGAAACAAATTTCCGGCGGGGTGCTGAACCATTTCTCCGCGTTCGTTTTTTTTGTTGGGGGTTCTCTGCCAAATTACCTTTTGCTGTTGCTGTTGTTGTTCAAGTCTTCTGGGTTCCGTTGTGGTTGTCTGGGTTCTGAATCTCGCGTCCCCTTTCTTTTTTACCCACTCGTCGGGCATCGACATTTCTCTCAGCTCTCACCGGAAAATTTAGCGCCGTGGTTCCTCTTTCTCCCGATTCATTTCCCTTTTTAAACCTCTGGGTTTGGACAAGGTGGCCGCTTATTCGGACCGGAGTTCCGAGTTTGCGGTGGCGGAAACTGTAAGTGCCTTTTTTTTATAGCGTCATTTCAATTTTTGAATTGTGTTCATCAAATTTATTTTTTTGAATTGTGTTTTCGAAGATTGAACTCTTCGGGTTTCTCAGAGGTTTCTGTTGTGGTTCCATTTCTTTCTTCCTAGGTAGTTTTCGGATCAGTAATTTTGAAGTTTGCACAATTTTGTTGTTGTTTAAACTTTCTAATCCAGACTAGGGTTCCAGGACTGTTTGTTTTCTTTTACCTTTTTGGCGAGAATGGCGCGACCTTTATGTTGAATCTCGATCTCTTTGAGCTGTTGAATTATATCTCATTTTCCACTTTTGGGGAAACTGCTGATTTGAAATAAATGAAGGGGGATTTTGACTTGTGAAGCCCACATCTGATTTTGTGTCGGGAATAATCAATATCTGGGTTCTTTCGATTCCATTAGATCATTGACTTGAGGGTATGGACTGAAATGGTTGCTTTGCCCTTTCTCCATTTATGTTTTCAGGTGGTTTGAAGTTGGAATAGGGTAGTTCACCTCATAGTTTAAAATGATGTTATCAGCATCCTCTCCTCCGGTGACGAGGAGCTCCCTTGAGGAGATGCTGGAATCGCTAAGGCAGCGCGATGAGGCATTGGAGAGAGCCAAGGACCTGCCTCCAGCTTTGCCTGCTCGACCCACTTCTAGGGCAAGGCTTCCTTCTGCACGCCTTTCGCTGCCCACAGACTTCAAAGTTGGTGCCAATGGTCAGTTAGCAGGCAAGGTAGAGAGTATCTTAGAGAGCAAGATAGAGAGTGTTGTTTTAGGGAGCAAATTATTAGTAAGTGTCGATGACAACAAAGTGGAGGAACCCAAGAGGAAGGAGCTGGAGAGCAGGATGGGAAGTTTTGGAAGCAGGAAAATGAGGAAGGTCATGGACTCTGCCGACTCAAATCCGTACGTTAAAGAAATGAATCAACAACGAAGGGGTTCTTCTGTAAGTTCGATACCTATTATTAACGAGGTGGAATTGGAAGATAACATTGGCTACTTTATTAGGAAGGTAAGTTACAAACAGAGTTATTTTTAGAAAAGCTGTTCTCAGTTGATATATTTCCATTTTCATTTTGAAGTATTTATTAGTTGTTTTTCTTTGTTTTGTTTCACTCATTGCAAGCGCCTGCTGTGTCACGATATGTTGAGGCATGACTGAATTCGGTATCAATGCCACTTGAGTATTGCATCATATTTTTGTGTTCAATTGTTTTGCCAATTGCGTCATGCAACACTATTAAGTTGGAATTTCACATTATAAACTAGTTTTACTCATGTTGACAGCGTGGTGTTTGAATTTCTATTTATAATCATGAAGTTGATCTCATAGATAAAATGAATTTTATTAGGTGATTGAACTGATGGGACTTGGGAGACACAAATATGAAACAGTTGTAGGAATTGGCTTATTTATAGTGGTTTTGCAAGAAAATTGCACTGTAGTTTTACCCTTGAGCTGTTCCTATTTTGTTCGTATATTGTACATGCTCTATGACAAGGTTATGCTCTTTGTTGATTGTGCATGGAAATGCTCTTTGTTGATCCATGCAATTCCAATAATGTCGAGACTATTTTGTTTCAGAAACTAAGTGTTTGGTGTCAACTGTCAACTGGGCTGTGGGCTTCTGGAAAGATACAGTCAACTTCAGGAGATGAAACATCTGTTACACTTGCAAATGGAAATGTGAGTGCCTTATCGTATATACTGTTTATCTCTTATCCCAATTTTTGTCTTCAAAATGTAAGTTCATACTCGTCTATGCTCTTGTTCCCCCTTCCCTTGTTGAATGCGAAGGGTAGTGCTATTTTGTCGATTCAACACAGCTTAATATTCTGCATTGTATCATTGCAACAGGTTGTAAACGTGCCACCAGGGCAGCTTTTACCTGCAAACCCAGAGATTCTTGATGGTGTAGACGATCTTATGCAACTTAGTTATTTGAATGAGCCATCCGTTCTTCACAACCTTAAGTACCGATATACTGAGGATATGATCTATGTATGTCTAATAGAAATCATTTATTTTTGCGACATCTTTGTGAGCCATTTTTAACTTGTTTAGTGTTTCTCAAACAGAGTAAGGCGGGGCCAGTTTTAATCTCTGTCAACCCATTCAAAGATGTCCCACTGTATGGAGATAATGCTATGGCTGCTTACAAGCAGAAGGATATGGACTGGCCTCATGTTTATGCCCTAGTAGATGCTGCTTACGAGGAGATGATGAGAGGTGAAAGCACATAGATTTCTCATTTACCTTTTCTGTTTGTTGCCAGCTTCTGCTGGAAGGCCCTATCCATCATCTTTTTTCTCTTATATTTGGACTGTGTCCCCTCTCTTGCAGATGGAAAGAATCAATCCATTATTATAAGGTTAGGGAACTTTACCAGAATCCTCAAGCGTTTTTTGTTTGAGGTTACTTTTTCCCCACTGTTTAAAACTTTTGTTCTAGTGAAGAATAATTTGTGATGTTGATTCCTACAGCGGAGAAAGTGGAGCAGGTAAGACTGAGACGGCAAAGTATGCGATGAAGTATTTGGCTGCCCTTGGTGGTGGTGCTGGTGGTATGGAGCTAGAAATGCTTCAAACTAATTGTGTTCTCGAAGCATTTGGGAATGCTAAGACCCTGCGTAACAAAAATTCGAGCAGATTCGTAAGATTTTCTCCATTTAAGTTTGTTTAAACTTTGGAGCTGTCCTAAAATTTTTTCATGATGATGCATTTTATGTTAACATAGCTCATTATGGATGCAGGGAAAGTTGATTGAAATTCATTTTACTTCATTAGGAAAGATATCTGGCGCTAAAATTCAAACATGTAAGCTTGTGTTCGTTCAATAAATTTTTGCTCTTTCTTAAGGAAAGTTTTGCTGATTTTGTGTACAACCTAACTGGGTATATTGGTTTTCAATGTGAATTTCATGCTAATGTTGATTGACGTGGAATTATTCTCTATAGTCCTGCTAGAAAAGGTAAATTTATCCTTCTGCATTTAGTTTTGGACGCCAATTATTAAGTTGTGCAATTCTGATATTAGCATTCTTCTTTGAGCAGTCAAGAGTGGTTCAGGTCGGCGATGGTGAAAGATCATATCATATCTTTTATCAACTATGTTCTGGTGCATCATCTCTCCTCAGAGGTACTGTTTATGATTTATGAGAAATGCATTTGTCAGTTGAATACATGTTCGTTTTATTCGGAAACTTTGTCAGTTGAATACATGTTCGTTTTATTCGGAAACTTTGTCAGATTAGGTAAACCCTGACTCTGAGTTATGTCTTCTCTTTTGGAGCTTCAATTACTTCTGGCAGTACAGCTAGTTTCATTAGTTCTAATATGTTTGGTTGACTACTTCTACTTGGGATGGCAAATTTTAAATTGAGTTCTAATATAAGGACTGTAGTCCTATTAGCTTATCAAGGTAGTTTGTCTTTATGTGCATGACGGGGCACTTCTGATTCAACATGTATAATCTTTCATGCTTGATGTGGCACTTAGAAGGGAGAAATCCTAAAATTTGATTCTTTCTTCACAACTTGATCTTCTTTTGGGAATATAGTTATTTCTCAAGTAATACTCATAGGCAACCTCATGAGTTATGGTAATCCTTCTTTTCAGAGAAACTAAATCTTAAAGCAGCCTCAGAGTACAAGTATCTTAATCAGAGTGAGTGCTTTGAAATTGATGGTGTTGATGATGCCCTCAAGTTTCAGAAACTCCAGGTAATACAAGAAATTTGATAGTGTACTCTCTGCACATAGAAACCCCCCTTTTCTCTTTCCCTCTTTGACGGTGGGTGTGTGCTGGTGCCAGGAAGCCTTTGACATGTTGAGAATTTGCAAAGAAGATCAATCTCAAGTGTTTGAAATTCTTGCTGCAATATTGTGGCTCGGGAATATTAAATTCCAAACTATTGACAATGAGAACCACGTGGAGGTGTTGGCGGATGAAGGTAGGGAATTTCAGTCTTGGGTTCTTCCACTTTATTTGTTCATCCTCTGTCAACTTTATGTGGTGTAATTGTATGCTATTTGTGTCACTTTCAGCTACTTCGGTAATCTATTTGGCTTTGTTGGCTGATTCGATGGATAAATTTCCACTCCATATTTCATAGGGTTTGACTAATTTCCTTGTGGATTTGGTTGGTACAAATGAGTTGATGTACTCTGTGGGTTCGAACACACACTGTTAGCACTTCATCTACACCAGCCACCGTCTATACTGCCTTACCCTGTCTTGCTGTTTTGATAGAACACATGAGTATTCTTATCAAACCCACAGTAACTTTCCCTATCTTGTGAAGGATTCCTTTTTCACATGAGCGAAGTTTGTGCGCTGAGGAAATAAGTAATTTATATGTGGAAGGTTTACAGGCCAATTGATAATGAATTCAAATTGTCAGTTGCTTTGAGCTCAACCCACTTTATATATACTATATAGCCAGCCCTCATGACTACTGCTAATGCAAGAGCTTAATGAACTCACATTTTTACTAAGAATAGTTATCTAACAGGGAATAAGGTTAGAGTGGACCATGGTTGTCCTGTAATTCAGTGACACAATATTTTCTTCCACTAACAAAGGGATACACTATTAGCAGACTGATACTGACTCCAAAGCTTTTCCTTTGTTCAGCTCTAGCTAATGCTTCCAAGTTGATGAAATGCACCGCCCAGGGCCTGATGGTTGCATTGTCAACCCATAAAATTCGCGCAGGGAGTGATAACATTTCTAAGATAAAAACATTGCAGCAGGCAAGTTCAGTCCAAAACGTTTACATTTTCTACCTTCTATCTCAAGTTATCAGAATACTTTCCATTGGACTAACCACATTATTACTTGATAATTGCTTTTCAGGCAATCGATGCTAGAGATGCATTGGCGAAGTTTATGTACGGGAACTTGTTTGATTGGCTTATGGAACAGATCAATAAGTTGCTTGATGGAAACCAAAATAGTTGGGGGTCTATAAATATCCTTGATATTTATGGGTTTGAGTCATTTAAGGTATAGGTTTGGGCTCCCCTATTCTCGAAGTGATATTTATCCCTTTAATCATGTTGATGACTTTGGTCTTCTATTTTTCAGAAGAACAGCTTTGAACAATTTTGTATAAATTACGCAAATGAGAGGCTGCAACAACATTTCAACAGACACTTGCTTAAACTAGAGCAAGAGGTAACTGCAAACTATTTACCTGGATCAACCATTTTTGTTCAGTTATAGTAATTCACAGTGGATAGAGAGCATACCTTAGTAAAATGATTCAGAAATAATTTCTTACTCTGAGGGTTCTAACTCTGTTTAATGTTATTATCTTGCAACTGTTGTACAAACGGGTAAATATCTTTTCTTCTATGTAATTGATATTCTGCATGTTGATGATCATCAGTCTTTCACCTAACTTCATAAATAGAACACATAGGTAATCTAGTAGGCGAATTTGTAAATTAGGCTAGAAAGTGGAAGTATCGGTTGTGAGTATAGAGGAACACGTTTAGGCTATGAACCTTTTTAGTCGGGCTATATCACCCTTATCCAAAAAAAGCTAAATATCGTTTATCTAACTTCTCACTGACATGATCTGATAAGTTGGGGGCCACAATTTTATGCTTATTGGTTCCAGGAGTATGCTGAAGATGGAATTGATTGGGCTAAGGTTGATTTTGAAGATAACCAAGAGTGCTTGGATCTTTTTGAGAAGGTACTTTGTTACTGTATCCTCCGCCTGCTTGTTGCGTCTGACTTTTGAGTTTTAAATGCATTCTCCGTAAATCATCCATATGGATTGAGCCTTCAGTTAACCATCCTATTGTATCCAAAGTGAACAGAATCAGATTAGTTAGAAACTACTATCATCTTGTTTTTTGGTTTCAGGGGTTAAATTTTGGTGCTCTTATCCATTAGTCAGTGATGATAAGCATGAGAGTTCACTTTTTTGTTATTTTTGTTGGCAGAAACCTATTGGGTTGTTATCTTTGCTTGATGAGGAATCAAATTTTCCAAATGCCACTGACTTGACGTTGGCCAATAAGTTGAATAAGCATTTGAATATCAACCCTTTCTTCAAAGGTCAACGAGGTAGAGCTTTTGGCGTACGTCACTATGCTGGGGAGGTCAGTATACTGTGCTCCATTCTCTCTCTCTCTCTCTCTCTCTCTCTCTCTCTCTCTCTCTCTCTCTCTCTCTCTCTCTCTCTCTTTGTGTGTCGGTGGGTGTATCTGTGTGTGTCTGGATAAGTGCAGTGTAAGCTCACTAATATCTCCTATCTATTATCAGTCATTTTATGTGGTAACTACCAAGAGCTCACTCAAGATCACAAGTCTACTACCCAATGAGCCATTTTCATCCGTTGTTGTTTCAGATATAGACTGTAATTACCAAGATATTTTTCACACTTAAGCAGTGGGCGAATCTTTCCTTCTCTTTCACTGTGGCGTATTCTTCCCCACACACCACTTCTTCCCTCTTCAAGCATATTTGTTATAATCTTTTGTTGAAGTTGGTATAACACATCCTACAGAAGCTAACTAGCTATTTCCTGTTGCTCTGCATTCTTTCTAACATCTTGTTGTATTTCTCCAGCTGTGAAGGTTCCCTGGTTCTAATTGTTATCCTAACGTTGTGAAATCTTGAAATTGTTCAGGTTGTGTATGATACGAATGGATTCATGGAAAAGAACCGAGACCCACTGCACTCTGACTTCATCCAGCTACTATCTTCAAGCAACTGCAAGCTTCTTCAATCATTTGCTTCACGAAAGCCTGATCAAACTCTTAAATCACTAAGAAATTCAGTATCACAACTAAGTGGACTGGAATCTTCAACACAAAGTGTTGGAACAAAGTTCAAGGTAAAGAAATATTTCTTGCATTTTGATCACAAATGAATGTATAGTCTTAACAATGTTCCAATCGTCATTCGAAAAAGTTCCATTCAGCTATTAAATGTTGCAAAGTCTTTTGGGTAAGTTATTTCTTCTAAGAAGGAAATCATACTTGGTGAATGGTGAGTGCAGCACTGATATACATACTGATCTTGATTCTTTTTATTATCCTTTTTGGGTCAGCTTTGGTTGATGGCAGATTGATGTGGTTCTGTTCTGATTCTGGTCGCATGATAACATGCTTTCTCTAACATATGCAGGCTCAACTCTTTAAACTCATGCATCATTTGGAGAACACAACTCCTCACTTTATTCGCTGCTTAAAGCCAAACAGAAAGCAGCTTCCTGGTGTGTACGAGGAGGATCTTGTTCTACAACAACTCCTATGTTGTGGAATTATGGAGGTAATGAGGATTGCAAGAGCTGGTTATCCTTCTCGAAAGACACATCAAGACTTTGCTGGGAGGTATCAAATTATAATGACGGACATGCACTCTTTGACGGTTCTGTCTTCCTTAATGATTTAAACTGTGCAATTCTAAAGCTGTAAATTCTTTTATATAGGTATGCTTTGCTCCTTCCTGAGCGAAGTGAACATTTGGACCCATTGAGCATTTCTGTTGCCATCCTTAAACAGCTCAATGTTCTCCCTGAAATGTACCAAGTTGGCTGCACCAAAGTTTATCTTCGCACTGCCCAGGTACATAAAAAAAATTCTTGACGGTATTATCTGTTTGATTAGTTTGTGCCATATATAGTTGTTTAATATCTACTATACAATTTGTAGAACTTTTGAATGTTGCTTGTAGGGTCTTTCGGTTGCTTAAGAAACTTTATGACCTATTATCATTTTAGAATGCTTTACCTGTGAATAATCATCTTTGGGCTTCCTCAAGATAGTTCTGTTGTAGATGTACTTGTTCTTTTCCTTCGAATCGTTTCCCCCCCGGTTTCCGAACACTGAGGACAAAGCAGTTCTGTGGTTGATGAGTGGGGAGGCAACACTTTGTTAGAGCTTGTTGAACATGCAAGTTGTTACTGACCAAACCTTAAAGTTGAGTTATTTTGAGAGGATTGTTAGATGTTCGGGACCATATGGAGCTAAAAATGTAATGCGGAGGTTCAACCTACACTAGTGGCAATTTGGTTACCTAGCTGGTTCAACCTGATTTGTTTTGAACTTTATGTCATTGATATGAGCTCGGATTAATGATTTGTTGATGGTTTGATATGAGCATATGGGATGTTGATTGCTAATGCTAGTTGCTTCATTTCATCTGTTACTGCCTTTCAGATTGCCAGATTAGAGGAGCAGAGGACAAAAGCTCTGCAAGGCATAATTACTGTCCAGAACTGCTTTCGAGGTTCCAAGACTCGCCGTCATTTCCATGAGCTGATAGATGGTGCAACAACCCTACAATCATGTAATCCAAATGGCTTTAATATATTCATAGTTGAGAGTAGAGGATGCATATTCATCATTATCTTACCCTTTGATCTTCAGCATTTATTTTCCTATTAGTAATTTTAATAGTTGTTCTCTTTCTACAACTTAAAGATTAAGACTCTTGGGCTGTTTGTTTGCTCTGTCTGTGTGTGTTTCATTGTGCACTGTGTAGGGCTCTCTATCTATCTATGTTGCAATTCCTTCTTTTTAAATTAATTTATGAATTGAGATCACCCTTATAAAAAAATTTATCGGGAATTGGATAACTAATAACTGTAATATCAAATGATTGAGATCGCTTTTCCTAATTGCAGTTGTTCGTGGAGAAAATGTGAGAAGGAAATTTGATTCTATGTCAAAGACATATGACGTCAACACTCTCCCAGTAGTTAACGAGCAGTTGGCTGCCATAATATGTTTGCAATCAGGTGAGGCATCCCAGTGGTCTTTGCTATTCGTGGTGTATTTATCCTTTTTTTCCCTACATTCATTGTTCTTATCATCCTCTTTTATCCACAGCAATCCGTGGGTGGTTGACACGGAAGCAACTTAATGACAAGTATAAGTTGAGGCAGTCAAGCCAGGATAATACAGACTCAAGAAGAAAGCCAGGGAGAAAAATTTCTGAAGTAAAGGTAATTCTTCGTTGAGAGAATTTATACTCTCAAAAGAACTCTCTTTAGCTGCAGTAGGCACTGGCATAAGTGATTGAACCCATTGAGTTTGCCATGCCTTTGTATATACCCTTAGGTGAAGTGAAATTATTGACAGCCTGCACTTTTCTCTTTCCCATGTATATACCTTTTGGCACAAGAAAGAAAATATAGTTTGTTGATCGTGATCTAATTGCTCGGTTGAGCAGGTCATGCCACAGGAGCAGATTGAGGAGCTTCAGATTACACTATTGGCAGAACTCCAGAAGAGGGTTGCTAAGGCAGAACAGAATTTGGTACAAAAAGATGAGGAAAATGCAGCACTGAGAGAGCAGGTAGAAGAGTTCGGGAAAAAGTGGTCTGAATACGAATCAAAGATGAAAACCATGGAAGAGACATGGCAAATGCAGATGACATCATTGCAGGTAACCCTCTTGTTGCTTGTTCAGCAAAATACAACTGGGTTTTGCAACCATTGCTAAATGACAATTAAAGAATCTGTTGTTTATACTTTATATCATCCTACAAGTATTCGGTATTCCCTTGATTTGAGATGGAGACCTCTGAGAGTTGGATGTAATGACCCATTTTTCCTTGGTTAAATTCTCCCTGGTGTGATTGGTGGGTGACAAGCTTTATAGTGGTGCTGTCAAGCATGCATGTAACTAGTGCCATGTTTTGCAAGAAGTTGAACTAATTGTTTTTGCCATCATATCTAAAGCCAAAAATATACCTTGTTCAACTGACTGTGCAGGCAAGTCTTGCTGCAGCGAGAAAGAGTCTTGCTGCTGATAACCTGACTCTTCATCAGCAATCACCTCACCACTACTATGATTCAGAGGATTATCCTTCCATTGGCTCTCAGACCCCTGGTGGAAGCACACCAAGAAAGATTCCTAATTCCATGCCGGATCTTAGAATGGCTAAAGAACAGCCTATTAACGGTGGCAGAACTAATCCTGTAACCACTTTACTGATGGAATTCGAGCAGCAGACCCAGAATTTTGAAAGCAACTGTAAAGCCATAGTTGAGGTGGGTTCAGGGAATTCATCAGGTTCTATCTTAAATCCTGAAGAAGCACTTCGAAGACTGAGAAATCAGTTCGAGATATGGAAGAAGAACTACAAGGCCAAACTGCGAGAGGCAAAGACTAGGCTCCAGAAACTTAGCCATGGCGAGAACCACAGGGGCCGCAGGGGTTGGTGGGGCAAAATTGGTGCCAAAATGTTGACATAGAAAACAAAGGTCAATGTCCAAGGCAGAAAAAATGGAAGAAGAAACATTTGCCCTCAAAGATGGCTGCTTGCTCTTTGATTCTCTTTGCATTCTGGTTAAAGCAAGCACCTTGCCATGAATGCAGAGAATGTTTGTAGCTTGTGGTTAAACTGCCTGGTGGTGGTGGTGCAAGGATTCATCATAATCCTGTGAATAGACATAGATTGTAGTAGGTACCTCATCTCCCTTTTCTCTTGTGTTATAAGCCAAGGTTATTCTCTGTATATCCTGCTTTCTAAATTGTAATGTAAAGAAAACATGGTGCGGCTCAGAACTCTGCTACTGAATGAAAGATGAAAAGTTTCCATATTCCTTGTCATTTGGTTTGGAATTCATCCACCCTGTAAATCCCTTTTGTTTGATGCTTCAGGGGCTTGTTTGGTTCATGGATTGTGATTGTTCCAGAATTCATCATTTTGCAACAACAACAAAAAAATACTTCACTGTCCAAACCACCTCTCAATCTCCATATTTGTTTTCAAATACTGCACATGAAGAAGAAAAGGCATAGGCAGAGAAGTTGTTTCAATTTACATTAAACCTCCATATGCAAAGGTTACACACAAATGGTAGTAAAAGTTCCATAAAAATCTACAAGTGGCAGGGGAATCAAATTCTAGGGCATTATCTTCACGATCCAGGGACAAATTTGGTGGCAAAGACCCAGGCATTGTTGGCAACAGGATCATCAAGATGGTCCAACAAATTCTCCAAGGGACCCTTCCCAGTGACAATAGCCTGAACAAAGAAACCAAACATGGAGAACATGGCAAGCCTGCCATTCTTGATCTCCTTCACCTTGAGCTCCGCGAAGGTGACCGGGTCATCAGCGAGCCCCAGCGGGTCGAAGTACTGCCCACCGGGGTAAAGCTCGTTGCCTTCTCCAACTCCAGGCAGGCCATTGATGCGAAATCCTTCCACGAGTCCCATCAGGACGACCTGGAATCCTAATACAGCAAGGATACTCTGAGCGTGGACCAGGTTCGGGTTTCCTAGGTAGTCCAGCCCGCCTTCTGAGAAGATTTGAGCTCCAGCTTTGAACCATACTGGCTCCTTGAAGTCCACGCTCACCCATTTCTCCAGGACCTCTGGCGTGATGCAGCCCAAGGCTCCAAGCATCGCCCACCTTCCATGGATAACCTTCCAAAGGGTCAATCACCAAGCAGTAAGTTTCATATTTCATCTTATGCAATGAAGTCAAATGCGCTTTAAAACTTAAAGGCGTATACTTTAACAGTTCTAAGTCAGCACAACGCTTCTAAGTAGAATCACACTTTTTTCCTTACTATTGTTGTCAAAATCGTATTTTAAAACTTAAAAGTTTAGACTTCCATATCACCAAAACGCTTCCACGTAAAATCGTGCTTAGTGATGATTAGTTACCTCAAGAGCCCTGTTTCTGGCGAAGGCTTCTGGATCAGCAGACAAACCAGCAGTGTCCCAGCCATAATCACCTGGGAATTCCCCAGTAAGATATGAAGGAGTCTGAGCTGAGAAAGGTCCCAAGTATTTCACTCTGTCAGGTCCATACCACAAATCATTTCCCTGTCAACACAATCACAATTCATCAAAATCAACACAAACCTAATTGAGCTGATTCATGAGAGAATTTGATACGAAATGGAAAAAAAGGGTATTACCATGATGTACTTGGCATTCCCCATGGAGACTACATCTCTAAAAGGGTTTGCGTTTTGGCCCCTCTGTCCCAGAAATGGAGATGGGTTCAGCACGGTTCTGGAGGCAGCCATAATTGTGGAAGCAGCCATGGTTCAAAACGAGGCTCTTGCTCTGTGTTTGCCACCAATTGAAGTTCCTTTCGACAGAGAGCGAGAGCGAGAGCGAGAGAGAGAGAGAGAGAGAGAGAGAGCTTCAGCCGTGGAATGGAACTGTGTAGAGACTCTGTTTATATATGAGATGGGACATGGAGAATCAAAGGTGGGTAAACAAGTGGTGGAGGAAGGGGAAGGAGGCGAGGAGAGAGCCAGAGAGGAGCGTGATGTTGAAGGGGGAAGCAGCCAATGAGGAGGCTGCAAAGGATTTGAAGTATCTGCCACCTCATCTCCTTCTATCCACATATTTATCTCCCACTCTGCGTACTAACCAGCCCAGCCCAGCCCATCTTTAGTTCCAGATACGGCCCAAAGGGCTCCGGATAGTATAACAACAGCTCCTCTGTTGTTACTGTAACAACATGATTCATTAAGGGTAATAGGGTAATTTAACATAAAAAAAAATAAACAAAATTATTTAATTCATCTCCGTGCCGCGATTTCCCCTTCCCCGATTCGGGATTCTCCTTCGCCTCCGCCCAGCTTTTCTCCTCCGCCTCACTTTTCTTTTCGTCCACACTCGGCGGCCGGCGCAAGTGGAACTTGGAGACGACTCCGGTCGAGCTAGTTGTGGGAGAGTTACTCCTCCGTATCCCTATACGCCAACTCATCTGGATCTGTCCCCGAACAGCCGGTGGTCGATTTCATGGATCCTGACGCTTGCGATAGGGTTATAGTCCATCACCAGCTTAAGGCGATGTCGGAGGGATCGGAAGAGGAGGGCGAATCGGAGGAGGAGGAGTCGTCGGAGGGATCGGAGGAGGAGGGCGAATCGGAGTAGGAAACCATTAAACCAGAGGTATATTTAGGACCGCGGGAGGGTATTGATAGTTATCCAGAGAACAAATACGGGAAGAGATCCTGTAAATGCTGCCAAATGCTTCGAGAACGAGAGTTCAAACCCAAGGAAGACGATTCCAATTATTTATATGACAAGGACGATTTTGAGGGCGACGACGAACTTAAGCTGCGGGTCATCCATCACAGGAGGAAGAAGTGGATCACCGGTGTAAGAAGTGGATCACCGGTCGAGCTGCGACCCCCCGAGAAATTGGCGGCTACATGCCGTGCGTCTTCTACTATCCTCAGAGGTCCAGCGAGTCAGAAAAATCCGGAGATAGACATCCTCAAATCCTCACTCGTCGAGCCCCTCACGCGCTTCTACCCGCTGGCCGGGAGGCTGGGCGAAGCCGATTCGATCCCGGCCGTCCATTGCAACGACGCGGGCGTCCCGTTCTCGGTCGCGAAAGTCGTCGACGGTGGCCCCTTGGTCGCGTTTCTCGGTACGGCTCCCGAGCCCGACTCGCTCGCCCAGTTTCTCCCTTTCCCGGCGGACCAGCTCAGCACGGCGGCAGCGATCGAATGCGCCCCACAGACGGCACTTCCCTGATTTTCTGCTAACATTTCTAAATGCTTTGCCCTGCTAAACTAAGAGCCCTTATTAGACTACTTTTCTAGCTCAAACAACAGACGAGTCAACAAGTAAACAGACTAAACCAAGTATACGACACAGTTCTATCTAAAAGCACAGCAATTTACTTCACATGACTCCCACGAGAGTCTTTTATTCTAACAGGTTGCTAATACAAATCTAAAAACACAACTACTTTGTGTTTTATTCTAAAAACAAACCACAAAAAGCATACCACAAATCTCCTAATACAAACCATAAATCTCCTAAAAGATACGAGAAATACTATAAAGCAAACCACAAATATTTTAAAGTACACCAAAAACCTTCTAATGCAAACCACAAAGCGATAAAACAACCCACAAAAAGCATACAAAAAACTTCCTAATGCAAACCACACGTCTCCTGAAACATACCCGAAACGCCATAAATCAAACCACAAAATTTTCAAAAGCACACCAAAAACCTCATAATATAAACCACAAACACCGTAAAGCAAACCACACAAAGCAAATCAGAAACCTCTTAATGCATACCACAAATCCCCTAAAACAAACCAGAAACCCCACAAAGCAAACCACAACATTTGTGAAAACACACCATAAACCTCCTAATGCAAACCACAAACACAGTAAATCAAACCACAAAAAAGCAAACCATACACGTCCCAATGCACCCCACAAATATATTAAAACAAGCCAGAAATCTCACAATACAAACCACAAAGTTTTTGAAAACAAACCAGAAACTTCTCAATGCAAACCACAAACACGATAAAGCAAACCAGAAACTTCTTAATGCAAACCACAAACACGATAAAGCAAACCACAAAAAGCATACAAAAATATGAGAAACCAAACCATAAATCTCACAATGCTAACCATAACATCAGGTGATCGTTGGGCGTTGACCGGTCAGCGAAGACCGTTGACCGGTCAACGAAAATCGTTGACCAAACTCCGATGACCGTCAGTTACCAGATTCCGGCGCCGATAGGCATATTCCGGCCCCGATGACTAGATTCCGACGCCGGTAAGCATATTCCGACCACGGTGAGCATATTCCGGCGACTGTGGCATATTCCGATGACAAAATAGCATATTCCGGCGACGAAAAGCATATTCCGGTGACCGACGACCATTTTCCGGCGACCGATGACAGAATTCCGGCGACCAAAATTTTGGGCCGAAAAAATAAAAAAAATATTTTTTTTGATTTTTTAATTTTTTTTATTATTTAAACATATTTTTTATAATGACAATTATACCCCTGCTTTGATTTTACACTAGGTCAACTCATCTAATAAAAAGTCATCACAACCCTAGCTTCCTATTGGTTGGAGACTAGTGTTGTTACAATAACAACACAAGGAGTGTTGTTATAGTATCTAGTCCCGGCCCAAAGGATACATTAACGGTCCAGTCATTCACGGCCCAAAGAAAACCGACACGTGGCAGTAGCTTTATCTCGCATTTTAAGCATCCGGTCCAGTGGACGTTGTCACCTCAAATGAAACTGTATGCAGGCTGGTGGTAGGCCAGATACACACTGCTAACTCTTCAGAAAGAGTTGTATCTTTCTGACTAGCTCTTTCACAAGCAAGTTGGCGAATCATACCGATCCTAGTTGTACTTCTGATATATATTTGGTTAAATCGCATCTGCATTTAGGTTCGTTGACACTACTTCGGACTTCGGAGACAAAATTTGAGCATCATTTGTTCGGTTTTACCAGATACAACACTACGAGCACAACAAATGTGCCGCTCTCAGTTTTTAGTACCGTGGCTGGAATTCGAGATCAACACATGATCAGCCGCACTCCATTCCCACAGCTAGAATCAGCAACAGGGTCCTTCATTCTTCTCGGGTTTCACCTTCGTAAGGCCCCATAGTTCCTTGTTACCTGCAAGCAAACGAACTTGGTTAAACAGCCAGACATGTTTCCCCTTATCGACGACTTCTCCCTTCTGACGAACTAGAAGTATCAGCTGACTGATTGTCCCTTGCAGACGGCATGTGAATTCTCAGAAATGAAGGACATTCAGAAGATGACTAACCCGTGTTTGGGACTTGTTCAATTGCTTAGTCCTGTCATCTTCATCATCATCGTCATCTTCATCATCTTTGCTCATTAGCATTCTCTTGATCCCTGCCGGGCTGTCTGCTTTCCTTCCACGTTTTGATGTTGCAGTCCCTCTACCCCTTCCTCTTGGTGCTGCCGCTCTTTTCCGCCCTTTGCCTCTGACCGGTTCATCATCGTCCTTCGCATATAAAAGTAAGTCAGCACCAAATAATATGATGATTGCAAGATAAATGGATCAACCAGCCTTTGAAGCATGCTTCAAACATTCAATAACCTAGATCCAACATGGCAATGTATGATACAAGCACCTGTTGGCATACCTCACTATCGTTAATTTCTTGTACTTCTGCCTCTTCACTAGAAGCGGAATTCACGTCTTCATCCACGTCAGCAATGCTTCTCACTGCAGCAGTTGCTGCAGCTGAAGCAGATCTGTAGTGGATAAACCAAAAATTAAAGGGAAAAACTAAACTTAGTTCATTCTAGTTACTCCAAACATAAACTCTAGGAAAAGTATAGCAAAATTCAGGGAGCACGAACGAATAATAAACCTTTGTGACTGCCGAAAACCTAGAGCAGAATCAAGAGTTGTCTGCTTCAAACTACTTGTAGAGCCTCTGCCTCTACCCCTTCCTCTTGTGGAAGTCTTGCTCTTGCTGGCTTCTGAAGCTTTACGAGTAGTAGTCCCTTTCCTGCCCCTGGCTGTAGACTTTGCCCCAGATACCTGGGTTGTTTCTTCATCATCACTAAAGGAAACCTCATTTCCCATTCCTGGTGCAGTTGTACTTCTGAAATCCTGAACAAATAGCAAAGATGTATAGACAGGTCCAAAAAAAAACTAGTAGAATAAAATAAAAACAGTAGAATAATTTGCATTATTACCTCCGTTGACTGTGCACTAGTTGAGGACATAAGATTATCATGGGGCTGCTGAGACCTCGACTTTACACGTTCCTAAAGCAAATATGTTCCAGCATAATCATGAGATAAAGAATTCACACAGTTACACATGTACAGATTATAAGATCATGCACAAGAATTAGGGGCATAATAGATGGACAAGTCATAGAGAAGCTGGCGAAACTTCTTCCTATGAAACATGCCGAACAAAAGGACTCCAAGGACCATTAACAACACAACTCTAAGTGATTAACCTATACACTCTGAGTTCTGTACTTCGGAGTCAATCCCAATGGAAGACAAAATAGAAAACAAGATAACAAAAGATATAACCCAGGCAAATCACGAATAATCTGTTGAGACATGTCCACCAATATCAACTTATGACGCCTCAACACGCAACTATCAACTAAATGACCCCTTTGAACTATGTAAATTTAATCACAGAAGGAACAGACAAACGACACAGAGGGAAACATCAAACTTAATTTAACAGTACCAGTGCAATCAGAAAATATGTAATGAAGTTTATAGAACTTCCTTGCCTCTAAGCATTCTCCAACTTTAAGAATGAGATCATCCTCTTCAAATTTTTCGCCGTCTGTATCCTTGGCAAGTTTACTCTGAGTAGCCAGCAAAAAAATCATTGTAAGTACCAATCTATCAATATAAGGATAACCTTGTGGAGGAACACTACACTGACAGATGTTACAAGAAAAACCAATCATATATCCGACCATAGACTCTTGAGCATTGTGGTCCAAGAATGATGAGAAAAAGATGCTATGGACTATAACTCTAAAATTGAATCTTGAACAGGTATGGATACATACACGTGTTTCTTGGATATTGTGTTGCACGCATGTATAGAAAGCCATTTTGTCATCTTTATTAACAAAATTGTGCAGTGCAATATCCAAGTCGTTGACAGGAAGGATCTCCATTTTCTGGTGAAGAAAAGAAGATATGAGTCAGACTACCCAAACTACCAACAGTGAAACCCCTCTGGAACTATGAAGATTTGCATGATCAGATGCTTGAAATTACTTATCATAAGTCATGGTATATTAATGAGATTAGGAAAACAGATATGGCCAATACATTTTAAACATGAAAGGAAAAGTTAAAAAAAAAAATTAGTGGCTAGTTACCAGATTACTTTCAGCTACTAGAGCCTCTATGTTTTGCTGATTTAATTCTTCTGGACGAAGGCGCTCAGCATCACTTATTACAGCTGCAATTGGTCCATATACAAATATGTTACACAACCATTACAAATTCAATGAGATATAAACTGTATGAGAGATAGTGGCCCACAAAACTTGTTCTTTCCCCCCCCCCCCCCCCCCCCCCCCCCTTTATGTGAATGATACTAGCCAAGAGATCCAACACCAGAGAACACAGTATCTAGGAGTAGCTGATCAAGCACCATGGACGCAATCACAAGAGGTCAGCATGCCAAGACTGAACAATAAAACAAGGAAATGAGGATAGTTACACTCATTCCGACCCTTCTTCGAAGCCTTTGAGAAAATAAGAATATCTTGAGGATTAGCAACCTGAAAAACATTTTTGGAAAAAAGAAGTCAATGCTCAAATGCTAACTGGATAAATGTGCAGTAGCTAAAGGGCTGAAGTTACCTTTCCGACATACTTCTGCCCAAATCGCTGAGGATTTATTGTCATAAATCCAGAATAATCCACCTGCAAAAGTAACTAAAAGGCTCAAATGACTCATGCTGCTACCATATGTATCTTACTATGGCTCTATTTTTCCCTAATTCTTTCAGAAGGATGGGATGAGAGGCTGCTTGGTAAGGTGGTCAGAGAAAGAGAATATGACATACAGCAGTATATTTTAAATCAACAATTGTCAGCAGCTCAAATAAGCAATGGACTCTAAAGGAAGAAAAAAGGTCTGTGTGTACTTTGACAAGAGAAAATATTGTTTCGCACAAATATGTATTGCGGAACCTATTTGTACATACTGCCTAATCGGGTATGAGGTGCTCATAATGAAGATGTCTTTCAAAATTGGTTCAATGATATGAAGGTGATAACATACAAGCTCATTCATGCTGCAAAGGTAATCGTGAGGCAAGACCAAGAGAAACTAACAGGCACATGCCCTGAGAGCTGACAGCTCGAGGTATAGGTGCTGCAAAATTCATAGCAAAATACAAAACCTAGATACATGAAAAACTTTACCTTGACTCTGACCAGTGGAAGCTTGAGCTCAGATCTGCCAATGGCATTTCGCGTAGACTTATCTATCAGAGTACTGACCTGGAAAATTCCAGAAGTCACAATTACCACAGTTACCCAAACATTTTCATTGCTGGAACAAAAGAGTCATTTGAAGACCGAAAGGAACTGGCAAAAAAAAAAGTACTGTGTTTTTTCAATTTTAGAAGGCATAGTATACCACTTTGTCCAAATGTTCAAGAATTGAGTTTTGGTCATTTGGGTCGATATCCTCTTCTTCCTTCAGCACGATCTGCATTACATGGAATAGCATGTTGAAAAATGTTGTTTATGGGTAACCAAAAAGGGAAACCTTGATCAAATTACCTCACTGTACTCAAAGGGCCTCACTGATGTCAGAGGTATCTTGGTTGGACGATATTGATTTCCCTAATGGTAAGAGATAAGAAAGCAGAGTGAAGAAGCAATGAAGCATTGAGGTATGAAATCTGAAATCTGCAGATTGAAGAAAATGAATGCATTTTCCACTCCTAACACCACCTTAATTTCTAGAAGCAGAACATGCTTAGGCTTTGATTCTCCATCAATCAGTGATGTTGCTACTGAAGAACCCGGTTGTGTGATGTGAAATCCCATGCCTGGAACTTCCTTAAGAAAATAAAAATCCATTTCCAGTTAGCTAGGAAATGAAAATATGACTTGAATTGAGTGGCATGAAGAGCTGAGAATGGCACCTGGGGATCAACTAGACATTCATGTTCATGGCCCCACACAATGAAGTCCAGAAACCTTGGCAGAAAGTGTTCATTTATTGCATTCTTTGGGTTCGTCTTCACCCTGTAGATTACAGCTGCTGAGTTAGTTTCAGAAGAAGGTTTGAGCTAATATAGGCATCGTGACTTTAATCCAACAAAGATAGAATGTAACAGGAACTTTCGATTTCGCAACCATGGTATTCTATAGTTCGGCAGGATATATATATAATAAGTGCGAGAAAGACTATGGAAGAAGAGAAATAGATTTCTTCATTCAGGCATGACAAGTACGAAATAGCGCACATAACCACACAGGGACTGTCACAACATGCAAACAGTAGCACACCCTCATTAAGACAGCATCTTTATCCAAGGAAGGTGTAGACCCTTATGAGCTTCAATGCATGACAGCTAACCTGTTCTGATGAAGTACCAGGATATTAAACCAATCAGAAACCTCGCAACCTTCTTGAACTTCAGGCCTCATCCATTGTACAGCATGTGGAGTCTGAAGGAAAAATAAAAGTACGTAACACATTCAGGTACCCTTGATATTGGAAGTTGATAAGAAGGCAAATTTTTAATATGAATCACCTGAAACATCCTATTCAGCCGCTCGTCCCTAATGTTCCCAAGCCCATACAAAGCAACATTCGTCGAACCCTATCAATGAAAATCACACATTATTCATGCTATAAGTATGAGAAAAGGAATGACATTATTATAGACAGAAATAGTCACATACTGACCTTCTTTATAAGGATGGGATACAGTGTTATTTGACCAACCCCTGAACCCTCAAGAATCATTTTCCCAAAGTAGTTCACGAGATTGCAGGCTGACAGGATATCAATTGCAGATAGGTTGTCCTGTCACCATGACCATGAAAACTAAATAAACAATAATTTCAGACACTATATTATACAAACATAACAAATAAACATTTAGAGAAGATAACAATAGGCGAATTTAGCTTAAGCTTCAAAATTCCAAGATGTAATCTTCATTTGGCCGTTGAGATTAAAGTAGCAGTGGCACTATTATGTCCAGAAATAAAAATAAGGCACACCATAATGCGTCGATACAGCCAACTAATTAGAACAAAGTACAAGTATATGCCCGACGCCAAAATTTCCACAAACCAACATGATTCGGTAAACAAGAAGATGATGCGGAAGTTAACATCCATGATGCACTTGCACCTTACGGTTCCTCAAAAACAAAAGATGCATCAAGAAAGGTACATACCACACCAGCAGGGTCATCATGATTTCCATGAATGCTAAACACTGGAAGACCAATATTGAAGTGAGGATCTTCATAGTTTACGTGGCCAAATCTGTCAAAAACAAACAAGAGAAACAATGAAAAATTGAATTCATTAAGAGTTCATGGGAACTAAAGAGCGGATAAGTTCTCACAGATTCGCAAAATTCACGGTCTGATCGCTGACAACTTGAAACTGCACTGGTCGATCATTCAAACAATGCCGACGGAGGATCTCAATGGCCCTAACTAATGTTGTTCTTGAGGGCTTGTTTTCGTGAAAAAGGTCCCCACCAAGGAGCACAAGGTCAACCTGTTATCAGATAGGACATACAGATGTAGCACTCTCAGCATCTTTATTCACCTATACGACGGCCAAACAAATAAAAAAGGCAACGCTTTCTTTACATGAACTCCAGAATACCTATCTTCTCCTTATCCTCATACGTAAACCGATAACATGAAGGTTCAAGAGTACACAATTTTAAGGCTTCCATATATGTTCTCAATTTTAAGGCTTCTTTTTATGCCTCATCAGCAACATAAGAGATGTACAGTAGAGACACTGTGGTGTGAAGCAAAAGATGAGTACCAAACAGTTAAAATTCCAACCTGCTTTTCATCCGCTATTTTGCATATCTCCTCAAATGCTAGGAAAGAATCATGCCTCCGTACTTCATCCTTCTCCATGTAACCGAGATGGCAGTCCGTCGCCACAAGCACCCGAAGAGTGTTCGAATTATCCTCCCTGGAAAAAACATCCATTTATCATCACTAGCTGACATACACTCACTTTTTCCCCAACATCAACCTAAATTAGGGATTTCCTTCTATTAGATGATCACCTCAAACCAAAACAGCTCACTGTGTAGCAGGAATAGGAGAAAGAAGCAACAAAGAGAATAACTTACCTTGGCAGGTCTCCCATGTCGCCCAAATAGGAGCTAGTGAAAAGAGCCAATCGCTGGAACCGTTCCTTGACTTACTGCTAAGCGGGAAGTTGATAGAATCAGCGAACCTGCTTGGAGTTCAATCAAGGTATCAGGTAGCGCAGAAAGCTGGAAACAAGTAAGAACAAGGTTCAGAGCTTCTTGCGGTTCGCGAAGTAGAGGACCTCATTCGATTCCATAGATACAGTCCAATTTTCTCAGCAAACAAATGCGAGCGTAGACGGGGGTCGTACAGTAGAAGTTTACCTCTTTGACTGGCTGCGACGGAAGCAAACGCTAGAGAGTGAAGGGGAAGGGGGATTTTTGTGATGGCGGGGAATTTCAAAACCCTGGCGACCTGACAGAGAAAGAATGGAGTGGGAAGGAGAAGGTGGTCTGGGATTTTGTACCGGCGTTTTTTTTCTCCTTCTTCTCTCGCTTTACCCATATGATTAACCGGACCGATCGGTCGAACCCAACGGCGGGTAAGAAACAATAAGACATATTCAAAGCCAGCGGGAAGGGAAGCCATTGCCTTGCTTGCCGCCAACTCCATTACCCACAATAATTTTAGCTTTAGGCCACCATTTTTTTCTCTTCACCCTTCACGATCTCCATTCCTTTCCTTTACCCCCACGAACCCTTTTTCCCTCTCCGCAAAATATCCCAAGCTCTGCGCGCGGAGGGAAAGGGAAGGAAAATCGCAAGAAAATCCAAAGAGGAAAGTGAAGGAAAATCTCCCCTCCTTTGCCGACGGCAGGGGAGACATTTCTAAGAAAACAGAGGCCGGGGACAACATACATTCCTTCCCATGGCGCCGAGCCTACGGGCCTGCTTCCGCGGCAGCAAGAGCTCCTCCGACCTCAAAAGAGACCATCTTTCCGCCTCAACCGCATCCCAGACCATCGAAGCTTCGGCGGAGGAGCATCGCCGCGGCCCTGTTCTAGTGGAGCTTTTCTCCTCGCAGGGATGCGCGACCTCGCCGGAGGCAGAGGTGCTGCTGTCGAGGCTCGGGAGAGGGGATTTCGCGCTGGAAGCACCCGTGATCGTGTTGACGTTCCATGTGGATTATTGGGATCACGCCGGCTGGAAAGATCCCTACGGTTCCAGCCAGTGGACGGTCCGGCAGAAGGATTACATTGAGTCTCTGAACCTCGACACCATGTTCACGCCACAGGTCGTCGTCCAAGGAAGGTCTCATTGCGCGGGGAACGAGGAGGAGTCATTGCTCTCTGCCATCATGAGCGCCCAGAGGTTCCCTTCCCCTGCTTTTCAGGTCATCACTTCCCCTGCCTTTTCCCACCCTCTGTTTCTTCGTTTCTTGGTTTAGGAATTAGTATCCAGAGAAATCCATCCGAATTGGATTTTCGTATTGAGGGGAGGTTTCAATCTGAAATCTTTCTCGACAATTTGAGTCAGAGATCCTAGGTATTGACATTATGCTATTAGAATCGCGCTTTTACATTTCTAGATCACCAAAATGCTTCTGTTCGTAGAATCGTGCTTTTCACTCACCATTGTAGTTAAAATCTACGCATTAAACCTTAAAAGTTCACATTTTTATACTTCTAAATTAGCGAAACGCTTCTACATTGCGCGATTTTAACTGCATTGATTGACATTGTTGATGATTTCTGAAACAGGCGACGTTTCAGAAGCCGTCGCCGGAGACGCTGCTGGTGTCGTTGTCGGGGCCGTTGAGGAGCAAGATTGACGGGGAAGGGGTGAACGTGATGGTGGCGCTGTACGAGAGCGGGCTGGTGATGGACTGCGAGGGCGGGGAGAACTTAGGCATGGTACTGGCGAATGACTACGTGGTGAGGAGGCTGGAGAAGGTTGCGACAGTGAAGGATATCTCGGCCAAGAAAGTGGTGACGGCGGGTGCTCAGTTCTCCCTGTGGGAAGGTTTCAACGGCAGTAAATGTGGGGTGGCCGTGTTTCTGCAGAACAACCAGCACCAGATTTTCGGGTCTCAGAACTTTCCCCTGCCGGATTCCATATGAATAAAGAGTTGAGTTCTTCTTCGTGTATGAAAAAAAAGGGTGTTGTAATCTTCATCTGATTTTTGAGGCTCTCTTATGCACAGCCTGATGTCTTCAGATATAAAATTCTCTTCCATTGATTCGTGTGAAATGAGATTTATGCTGAATGTCTGATTGCTTTCACTGAGATTTCTGAATTGTCTACATTGAAGGATTCACCTTCGTTTCCTTTTCAAAAAGAAGACAACTTCTTCAGGATGAATACGCTGCTGGCTCCGACTTTGCTGTCTGGCCAAGTGCTTTTCCCTCCGCTCTTTCTGAAAAAGAAGAAACACCCAAATGAGAAATTCTTGTGGCAGGCAGCTGATCCAAATGGGATCTTCATATTTTTTTATGCATATAGAGTATCATAAGAACACAACCCTCAATATCCTCTCTACCATTACTTGCTCATTTTGTTCTTCAAACTGCATCCATTCCCACATTGTCAAACCCAAGAACCCAACTTTATCACTTCGTATTGAATACCAAGTAATTAAGAAGCAAAAGGAATAATGTTATAGTGAAGATTTACAAGCTCAGGAACACACTCCATTCCTCCTTTAACCTTCAAGCTCATGATTTTGAACTCATCTCTGCAGTTCTGCAGCTCCCCTGCAGCTTGCTTCTCATTGTTGCTCTCTGGCTGCTCCGCAAACTTGAGCACTGCTGGAACTTGAGTGAGAATGGTGGGCGAATATAGCAGCTCTTTGGGGCAGTCGGTTGGAACCAAGGTTGTCAACCCGCGGGTCGACCCACTTTGACCCTGACCCGGTGAGAAAAACGGGCCGCACGCACCCGTCGGGCCGAACGCTACAAGGTGCCGGGTTGGAGGTCAAATGGTGTCATTTTTTTCATTGGTTTATGAAATGCGCCTATTTTCCGATTTTTCTTTTCGCCCAGCTCAATTTTTGGAATGCTAAGTTGAACATTTGAATATTTATGTTATATAAGTGTGTGTGAATTTTCACTATATGTTGGATCTATATACGATATGTTATTTTGGTGTAATATTATATGCTATAACTCATATGTTCGATAAGATTTGATATAATTTATGAGGATAGGTAGAATATAATGACTTTTTCCATATTTCCGGGCCAAACCGGGCTAAAACGGTTGACCCATTAACCCTTGACCCACTAGCTCGACCAGGTCCGGATCAACCCGCGGGTTGACAACCTTGGTTGGAACTGAACGTAGTTTCAACATAAGGGGAGGAAGATCATTATAACACTAAACAAAGAAATTTACTTTAACTCAATAACTCATTAAGTAATAGTTAATGAACGAATTCCTTCATTAAAGGGTCGATTCTAAAATTCATAAGCTTAGTAGTTAAGTCCTTGAGAATACATATTGAAGGACCGATATTCATATCTAAGGATGCGTGTCATGATGGAACAAAAAAACTTCGAAATGGTCACCTATCAAATTTAACATTTTGTACCTTTCGGGAACATCTCAGCATCAAATTAACATTGGAATTCCCCAAAGTCGAGGGCATCTTCCATGTCAAAATAGTATGAAGAGTAAAGAACACATCATGAAGACAGAGTACGAAAGGGCCAAGCTAAGCTGTTGATTGTGATGCTGCATACTGTTCGTTTAATGCTTGGGTGGAAATTGAAGGAGGGATTGATATTTAGCAAGGTCGCCATATTGAATGTTTATTAATGGCGGGAAACCAGAATTAGGTTTTAAGAAAAACCCAACTACCAGGAAGGCGCATTTACAATTGTCGGCTAGGTTGGTTAGTTGGGTTGGTCGAGTAATGACAAGTTCGTGTTCTCATTGTTTTCTGGTCATGGTAATCCTTCAGGGAGACAGAGGAGATCACAGGAGCTGGAGTAAGTAAAGCACACTCAGAACTCAGAAGAAGAGATGGTAACTGGAATGGGCGATGAAAAGAACTGTGACGTGACAGCCAAGGCAGAAATTAAGCACCGGCATGTTATAAATCCTCCAGACGCCCATTTCTTCTCTGATCACTGCAAACATACAAACTCTCGACGAAATGGAAGGCATCTCCGCCGCCGTATGCGCCAAAATGAAACGCTACTGGAAGCGGCAGGGCTACCACCGCATCTCCGGCGGTTCTTCCGCCAGGATACGGCGGGCAGAGCTCGGCGGTGGGAGGCGGCGGAGGAGGAGGATGTCGTGGCGGATCAAGATCAAGCCGAAGATCAAGCTCAATTCCCTCGTCAAGCCTAACAAGTTCGTGGTCTGGCTCCGGGACGCCTATGTCAGGATGATGCTTGGATTCGCCAACTCCGCCGCCGGCGGGATGGTCGGGGACGGCGTCTCGTCGTTGGGGAGGAAGGCGGTTAAGGAGTACGAAGAGAAGGCGGTGATCCTCGAGATCTACAAGTCGCTTGTCTTGGCTCCGTCGAATCGCCATCACTGAGTTGGGATTCAGATTAATTAGTTCAGATCATCAAGAACAGAGCTTCTGCTCTGTTCGTTGTTCAATTGATGTAATGTAACATGCAATAACTAGAGCAAACATTGGGCTCAACTTTCTCCATCAAACTATTACTACTACTGTCTTCATTACTCTTTGCTTTTTCGTAATGAAATGGCCATGGATCTTTGGCTTTGGGAAGAAAAAACAGGAACAAGAAATTCAGAATCTGGTGGTGGTGGGACCATAACAGCTTAACCCCATTACCCTGTCGAAAGAGGACTCTGTTTTCTTCAGAGCTCCACCGATGTTCGCCATCTCCCCAGCTGAAGCAGAGGATGAAGCAGGGGAAAGGTTTCTAGCGGAGACGAGGGACCTGAGTTTGGAGTTGGCGTGGTGGTGGATTGATCTCATGGCGTGATTCCATCGGCATATCCCTTGATCTTTAAGTGCCTCCACCGCCCCGATGCTCGCCGCCACCATCCAGGCTTTGCTCGCCGCTGCTGCTGAACTCATATTTGATCCGTCTCTGTTTTCAGGTCGATGCTCTGCTTTTTGTTAAAAGGTCGTTGATGGCTGGTGAGGGACAGGGAGACCTATATATATATAGGTGGAAGAAAGGGTGAAGATTTTTCTAGTAGCTTGGGGAGTGAACTCCGGTTAGCCGGTGGATTTGGGAAGTGGGGAGAAGGCAAAAACTATGGGCAGGAAATGGTGCAATCCATGGTATTGGCGTATTCTGGTTCCAAGCCACTTTCCGTTCCTTTTGTTTCCCCTGGTTTCAGCTAGTCATATGAAGAAATAATACCTTAGATCCTTGTTTTTTGTAAATTTGATTCTAACGGCTGAGAAAACCATGCGACCCAAGATTGCTTCATACCTGTAAGCCGCAATCAGCGATCGAATTGCAGACTGCAGAACTATATATAACTAAAGAATGAGGCGACTAACCACTGCGTCGCATCCTGTTGTGAGGAAATGTAGATGCGAAAAACAACAGCGAGGATTCGATCAATACACGTTCTAGAAGGGAGACAGCATCTATGGCGACGGCGGGAGAATGGCATGCATACATTTTGCCATTCAAATACCTGACCCGAGCTTCCAATTTTTGTACAACAGCATCTAGTGCTGATCTAATATGCTGTTAAAGTTGTGTATCAGTAGCAGCGAATGCTACAGAAGCAGGAAGGACGAAGGAAGCACACAGCATCCATTTCCCAGGGGCGACAAGCCGAACCTTCCGCATTTCAACATTAACTCCCACCTCTCCCAGCGCCATTCTTATCCGCTGTTGGGTCCACAATAAAATGCCATGCAAGCAAATTCATCAGCAAGGAATAGACGGATAATCATAATACAATACAACGTTCCCCTTTTATCTTTCTGCAGCAATAGATGAACACACCTCGTGGAAGTCGAATTCGGGATCTTTAGCTTTGGAGAATCCATAGACATGGATCGTCGGGAAAGTATAATCTTCTCTCAAGCTTGTATCACGGAATACACCCCTGAAAGCATCTGGCAAAATACATGGACACACACAAACATTCTGAAGCGCAACTCGGAGTTATATGGTTTCCAGCGCTCAACTTGATAAATGATACACTGTAAGTGTACTTGAACAATGGATTGAAGAAAAATACTGAAGTGCTTGTAACAAGGTTAAAGGGAATGTGTAGTAACAAACCTAGATATTCCGCTGCATCTTTTGGCAAGTTCATCACCACCTGTGTGATTGACTGAGCTTTCTCACTCTTAAACATAGCATCAATGAACCTTCTCCCATCCATGTTGAAAACCTAGAAGAATGAGAAATTCATCTTCCATTGAGTGAGAAGTAATAATAATTGCAACTATTTCATGGATTTTCACAAGATCAAACTACATATTGCTAGAAAGCGCTTTAGAAATTTGGGAAGCAACCCCCATCCCATTTGAAAAAGGTGTTCCTTTACTGTCCAATTTGTCCGCAAGACAAGACGCTGTTCAAAGATGTCATTCATCTAATCAAAGCTCTAGGAGACATTGCCAAAAGCATAGTCTTATAAAAACCAAAAACAAAACAAAAGATGCCATGTCTATCATTAAACAAATAAAAAATGACACAGAATCAGCAACCAACATTTTGAACTGCTGCAGTTTCCAGAGTCTTCCAACAACTTTGGAAGGGGAAATATTAGTATATTACTAGGTTAATTGATGAATGGGGGTCAATTATGCCGTACCTTAATCCTCTTCTCAAGCTTGTTGAGGACACTATTCCTGTCCAAGTAATCAACCGCATAAGGGTTCAAGTCATTTGCATAAACCCGTCTTACTATCCTTGCAGCAGATACAGCTAATGGACCAACACCAGAGAAGACGTCACCTGTCCAGTGAAAATTAAGTATTGTGAATGGAAGTCCATCAGTACAAGGAATGGAATTCAAATCGGTAAAACTGTTACAACAGAAATGTGACAACAGGGCATGCTCGGGACTGGAAGTTGACATAAAATGTTTCATAAGTATTTCTACTCTGTATCCATTTCATAATTTAAAATAAAATGCCCTTACAGAGGCCAGCAGACCCAGGTAATCAAGAATAAGCCCGACTCTGAGAAATGGAAAGAAAATTGTAATGTGCTTTGGATTTTTATATAAGAATTAAGACATACAAACAACATCTTTGTGTGTAAATCCCTGCAGAAGTCTTTGTCTTTCAGTTGCAAGCCGAGAGTTCCAATACCTGCATAAAAATGGAAGGGTGTTACCTGTCTTGGTATATTCGCTTCTAACTTGATGATTAAGATGAGAACCATGGTGGAGACCCTTTAAAAAACTATTGTTTCTGAATTCTGCAGAAAAGTGTAATACAGTATGCAGCATAGCATTCAATGGCAAGAGAAAATCAAGAAAATGTTTTAGTAGTAAAGAGTAAATGTCAAGATGATACATGGAGCAATACTTATGACCCCTTTGGAAGCTCATGAAAATTCATACCCATAGACTAAAATGAGTACAAGAATTTCAATTCGACTTTATTGATTCACAGAGACACAATTGATGCCCCCTAAATACAAACAGGAATATAGAAGCTGCTGTAACATATAGTTTACAAATCAAGCACACACTATAAATGCCCACAATTGTATGTAGTTTCTCAAATCACAAAAACACTTACGAAAGAACTATTATGATTAGGAAAAACATTAAACCTGTACAATTTTGAAGAGAGCAAGAAATCTTACACTGTTGCTAAGTCAAGATGGAATTTCAATCCATTCTCAACTACCATCGTCACAAGAGAGCGATTCCCTGCTAAAACTTCTAGCTGCATTGTTCTGTAGTCACTATGTATGGCATCAATCTTATTCACTACTGTTTGTATCTTTGGTTTGTTCTTATCCAGAATAGCCTGTAGAACACGGCAAATTTGAGAAAAGATTGGACTGTTACCCCATTCCATATATAGCATCAATACACTAAATAAGGAAGTACATATAAGATTGATCACCTTTGCTATAACCTTCTTATACGGTAGATGTTCGTCTTTCAGGTTCAAATGTGCAATATGCCCTACTGTTTCAAATGCAGATGGAATAATCATATCCTTTGGCAGCAAGGCCTCCAAAATCTGCAGAAAGTTGGTCATTAGAGCTTCCCAGGGTCTGGCACTCCTACCAGTTACCATGCCTCGAGCTATCATCTAGGAATGCCCGATGAGAAAAATTAGATAGCTTAATGCAAGCTTACAGAAACTGAAAACCTCTTCATTGGATAGGTTTAATGAATACACATGCATACAAACGCTCTGCAGTAGTAGAACTTGAAGTATAGGCATTGATGTTGATTTTTAATTCGATTAATATTTTATTGGAAGCTTAACTCTATGCATCCTGCCTTGTCTGGTTTGAATAACTCATATCATATCTAAAGGAAGCTGAACTGATCCATGGACAACAACTAACACGGGTCAGCCTGATCAGCTGACATCTCTAGTATTGAAGGAAGTGAAACTTTCAAAGAATATGCTTGGGTACCTCATTCATAAGCCAGTAATCATAGAACAAAGTGAGCTTGCATCTAACAAGCTCAAAGGAATGTACTAAGTTCTCGATCATAGCTTCCTCCAACGCAGCCTGAAAGATGTACAAAGACAACATGCTATCAATTTTGGCATCATCTTATTAAAATTAGAGAACAGTTTACACCAATTGATTAAATTTTGGCACCATCTTATAAAACATTAGAAGAATCCCATGGAGGAACTGGGACAGAAGCACTCCACTGCCATTTATAGTAATGTACAATCAAAACAATGACTCACTGAGTTCAAATGAAAGCAACCTTGACAGCTTGGGGCAACTCTTCCAATGTTTTGTCAGCATATCTCTCATCCAAAAGCAAAAGCCTCGTTGAACCCATCCATCTCTTCCTTCCTTTAAACTCATCACCTAACAATCCCTTCCACTCGTCTCCATTGCCTTCTTCAACAACCTCCACCACTGCAAACTCATTGCTCCCATGCCTTCCCTCTCCATCGCCATCTCCACCTCTGCCTCCTTCCTTCTGTTTCATCTTCTTCTTCTTAGGCCTTGAAATCTTTGCCAAGTTCCTAAACTTAACAAAACCCTTCGCATTAAATTCAGTTGCCAATCTCTCCCTGTACAGAACAGGACTCAATTCCTCACCATCTGTCTCGGCCTTCCCATAAATCCTCCTCTGCAGTGAAGTGAGCTTACCGGCTTCTTCATCTCCGCTCCCACTATGAGACTCTCCTAACAAAGGGACAACTTCCTCTTCCACTTCGTCTCCTGGAACTCTGGCAATGTTGCGAATTCTAGGCCAATTCAACAAATGCCCTCGAATTCTACTCTCAAGAACAAAACAGTATTGGGAAGGAACCCGAACTGCTGCTATGTCGAACACCCTAGTAAAAGACTCTTTATCAATCACACTATCACCGTCCTCTTCTTCCTCTTCCTTGCGCTTACACTGATAAGAACGATGTTCCTGCTCTTGCTGCCAACCCGAAGGTGGGAGATTACCCTTTAAAAGAGATGGTCCATAAGGAAGGGTATCGGTATCGGTTCTGGAGCAGAGAGCAACATGACTGGAGAAAGCAAGTCTGGGGAAGTGGCAGAAATGGTTTGTTGTCGGAAAAATGGCTAAACAAAAGGGAGAAGTGGGGCCAAGTATGAACTTGGAAACCATGGGACGGAAGTTCATGCTTCCTTAAGCTTCATGGAAAAAGTATGGTGGATGAAGAGGCAAGGGACAGATTCAGTGTTTCTGACATACCCAAACTGAGATCCAACAGTGCGAGATTCTCATAAGTAATCACTGGAATAATTGCAATAAACAGGCTGTACATAGACTACAAACTTCCAGAACTGCAGCTGGCATGAGCCAGTCACTACTCAAACTGAAAGATTACATAACAAATCAAAGTTAGTAGATACATACATAAAACACCTATATATGAAGTATGAATACACGTCAATACTCATTCAACCCAAAAATCAAACAACTTTGAAGCAATATGATAATAGACTTGAACCAAACAACCAAGACCAAGAAATTTTGCTTCTGATTACTGCTACAGACAAGCCCACTGCCCACCACTTTCAGGTCAATTCTCCAATATTTCGGCTGCATATTTCCCCGCAGCTCTATGATAACTCAGTGAAGTTCTATGATATTCTCAGTGAGGAATTGAAGCGAAATCCGCTATGACCAATGACTCCTCAAACAAAGCAGACACAAATGAAAGAACCATATGCAAGCAAATCAACGAAGTTCCTGTTCGTGTACAGGGAGCGACGCATTAGACTAGAAGAGTGGAAAGGGACTTACCCTTGGTCGTGTTCCTTCTCCCAACTCCCAAGCGATAGAGAAGAGAAATCCAGTCGAGGCGCCAACCGTCGAAGAAGAGATGAGTAGCAGAGATGCTATTAGGCTGAAACAGCAAATAACCAAATGTGCTTAACTGCGCGGGCCGTTATTAACAGAAAAACTGGACGGGCCGGACTACAAGCCCATATCTAGGCCCATCCAGAAGGCCCGGAGCTGACTGATATTTACGTGCAGCGCCACACAAATCTCATCCATTTTACGATTCACCAGCCTTCCCGTAACAAAATCCACGAACTCCGGCGACACTTCCCAAGAAAAAGGGCGGAGAAAGAAAGATGGGGATTTCGCCGTCGAAACAGGCGGAAACCACTCTCAGTAGCTCGTCGGCGTTCACCGCCGCCTGCGAATCGGCGTATTCCCACTGCCTTTCCTTAACCCAGCACGCCTTCCCAGGCGTCCTTCCCTACCAACTCCCGACTGCCTCCGATCAAATCCACTCCACCCTCACCACCACTAACAAAATCCCACTCATCGTCAATTGGGTCCCCACGCCGCCGACCCAGGCCCAAGTGGACTCAGCTCTGAAGGTCGTTGAAACCTTCCGACGAGCCCCTAAGAACCCGGCCCAACAGGAGGCGGAGGCGCCGGAGGAAGAGCCGATGACGCTGGGAGCGGAGGAGTTTAAGCAGTGGGCGGTGGTGCTGTTCGCGGATGCCGTGGCGGACAAGGCTGGGAAGGCTCTCCTGCAGCGTGTGCCGATTGGAGTCGCCGGGATAGTTGGGATTGGGGCGGTGGCGAGGCCAGGGAAGAATTTGGTAGGGGCGGCGATTGGACTCTACGCGCTCGGGGTCGTGACTTCCGTGTACCTGAGTTTGTCCGGTTAAACGTCCGTTTGTTTGTGTCAGTAGCCAGCCAATAACTAGTCGACACATGTCTCTTCTTGTGATAATTTTTAATATTTTATAGTGAATCAACGTCGTCGATTAAAATATGAGGCTCAGGCTATACCGCCATTTCCTGTAATCCAATCAAACGGAGCCGCCGGCCGAGATAAATGCAATAACCTAGTGGCGAACCGTAAGCAACCGAGTAAAAGAAAGAAGTGCTCTGATAACATAGTAATGATGAAAAGCTGACCACCGAATTCGAAATGACTTTAGCAGCAAGTAATGTGAAATGCAGCATAACTCGCACTTGGCTCAACACGGTTCGCCAAAGATCTAAACCAGTGATCGTTCACTACCTCGATTTGATGTATCAAATCACAGCGAGAAAGCTCCAGCACAGCCCGGAGCTTTCTGGTGCCAACTACATCCTACCCAATAGAACCCAAGAGCGAAAAATTGGTAGTGCAGAAGCTGCAGCAGCAGCGAAGCTCAAGCCACAAGGGCAAAATGTGCAGTTTCGAAGTTCAGTTCGAGCTAACACGCGCTTTGCCTATCCAACAGAACTCAACAAGTTATGGAAAAGGCATTCTTCTCTCTCCTGATCTGGTATTTGAAAGAACGATACTGATGTTAGAAAACCTGGCAGGCAGATTTCAGTTGTTGATCCTCTCGAAGAAGTACAAGTAGCCCATGTCCTTTGGCGGGTTTACAGAGACTCCGACCTTGGTATCGTTGAAAATCACCCATCTTCCCTCCTTGAGAACATGAGCAACGTAATGCCCGCATTGTGTTGAGGTTCCAATGTGTGAAATTATTCCAAAGAGTCGGTATTCTGCAAGCAAGGAAGGGAGCCATCAGTTGAACATCCCCTAAAAATTACCCATCGTGACAAGGCATCAAATTGACATGAAAAAAAATTCAGTCAAGCTTCAATACGGGATGACATAAGCGTGTAAAACTGTAAATGCACACGGAATCAAGCAGCAAAACTATGAGGAAGAAGGTTAAGGGACTAACTCCCTCCTCCATCAGGCAGTCCAGCAGTGGTATCTGTTGTAGGTGTACTGCTTGAGGTAGTAGTATCCATGTCAGATGAGCCAGAGCCACCAGGATTGTTGAATATCCAATCTGTAGCTTTCTCAATGTCACCACCCTGAGAATTTGAACAGATAAAAGAGAAGGTACTTAATGATCCAGACCTACCTTGTGAACAAAAGTAATTCAGCCTCTTCAAAAAACAGTGTCGAAGCATAAAAATATTACCGAAGCTTTCAGTGCCTTCTTAGCCACTTCTTCTTCAAATCCAAATGAGATCAGGGTCTGAACTGCCGACTGATCAACAACTTCAGCTCCTCCTTGTGAACCTTTAGAAATTGGAGCCTCGATATCTGTAACACAAGTCATGTCACATTAATGGGAAAATTACTCTTCACCCAAGGAAGTGTTGCTCCACCAATCAAATCATACATATACCTGGGTCATCCATATGAGAGAGCAACCAATTCATTGCCTCTTCTACGCCTGCATTTAGTGTGTTTATTGCAGCCTTTTGACAAGGAATATGGCCAAACCCCATTGACATAAGCTGCGCAACAATATCATCGTTGGCTGCAACTTCATTTGATTCTTCCTCAGTCTCGGGGCCTATGCATCACGAAAAATGACGTATAAGGAAAAACTAGATCAGCTCAAGTTCCCATGCTGTATAGCAATAGGTAACTCCTTAAAATACTGTGCTCTCCTAAAATCCAATCAATAATAGATGGTTAACAACAGTATGATCTGAGCATAGCTAACAGTAACAAGAGCCGATTAAGTATAATTGAACTTGGTATGACCAACATCAGCAAAAATAAAATAAAAGGAAAGCAGAGCAGAGCAAGATACAGGAAGAGGCATACCACCATCTGGCAATAGCTCCTCCCCAGGTTGAAGGCCCTTGCTTCTCATGTGACTTATATCGATAATGTCAGGAACATCAATATACACATCTGCATGGACAAAATTGATGTGAAAAGATAAGGGAACCAGTAATTAAAGGGTGAAATTTTTTTCAAATCAATAAAATGACATAATTGTACCTAGCTTTTTGGGAACCCATCCCTCCTCCATAACAAATTTGCGCATGTGCAACACCAAGTAATCAGGAAACGAAGTTAGACCAGCTTTCCTGCAACAGGAGATAAAAAGATACTTTAGCCAGAAAATCCACAAAGAAGTCATCAAGATTATTTTTAAAAATGTATCAGGAAGAGTCGGGAACCAGAGAAAATAGCTTACTTTATAGCCATGGTCTTCGCCCTCAAAGCAGTGCTGTAAAAATCCTGTATCTCCTCTGGAGCTGAAAAGTTAGCCAGGCATGCTTCTAAAGGTACCCGTGGGCGTACAATTTCGTTGCTGGATCTGACAAAATTAGATACTCTAAGCACAAATCTTACAACTATAGAAGAACAGACGACACAAGGACAGTGCATAAACTTACACATCTTTCCCTTCAGAACCTTTCTGTGCTTTCTGGAAGGCTTCTAATTCTCCTGCATCCAAAAATGTTAAACTCATCAGGTAAAAGGGCTTATAGATGCAAACCAGAGAAAGAAAAAAAAATATTACCTTTATTTGTAGCTTCATGCAAGGGAATATTCAAAGATAGAATGTAATCATGCCTTCGGTTATAAGCAACCTTCCCAGAAGTACATTGTATACGCTCTTCAATACCAAACTTAAAACTCCTTGAAGGATCGGCATCAGGTTTCGCAACATTCCCATGCTCAACTTGGTCAAGGAAGTGTAGGAAGAATTCCAATGCATCCTACAATAATAATCAGAATCAGCACTTTACGAATATGTTCATGGACACGAAACATTTCATATATAACAGCCCATATATAGACCATTGTTATAAATATGAGTTCCCATCTTCCCAATCACGTCATCGAATTAAACAAACAAAAAATTGGTTTACTAGATAACGATGATGCTCCCACCAGGAAAAAGAAATAACAACAATCACGAGTATCTAACTACAACACAAAGGTGTGCGTTGAAGCAATTTATCTAAACCGGAAGAACTTAGAAATATCAAATGAGTACAAATAAAAGATGCATATATAGTTAATCATTCCTAAAACAATTTAACAACATAGTCAGCCTCTGCAAGAGGTAGATAGCTCCAATGCAAGGCAACTCTTCCCCAGGGCCAACCACCACTACATGCAGCTGATAGTTATAAAGTGGGAGTCTCGCAAAAAGTAAGACCTTTCGAATTTTCAGCAGACAGAGTTCCAGAATTTTGTTGGAGTTTCATAAGAACTGATACCCAACCATATTCCACGTGAATACAAATCAAGAATTACAGTAAGCATACCTGCTGCCTCATTGAAGAAAACTCAGGATGGCTTGCAGCAATGACCGCTTTGAACATGCGAGGAGGTATTCCTTCTTGTTTCTAACATTGCCAAATGGGGGGGAAAAGAGTGAAACAAGGAAGAGAGAACAATAGCTCTCGCAATGGTAACAATCACTAATAGAGCTGTGATGGATCACATGCAAATGAAACGTACCGTACTGGTGGATGTTGCAGATTCAGCAACATCAACTGCCTGAGTTACAAAGAACAAAACGGAGAGATCAGAGAGAAACTATGAGTATATTAATATCAAATAGCTTCAACTTTACATACCTCCGGTGCAGGAACGGAATATTTTCCAGACAGTAAACCATGTCCCAGCTTCGTGCTGCAATATGACAGATGCATTAACATACACATTCCCAATACATTTCATCAATAAAATAACCTATCTTAACACAATGTCAGCCAAATTACATCGAAACTACACGTGGACATGTCACAAGATTTCATAAACGATGGATGCAGAGATCAAAAGGTATTCGTGACTGCCAATCATATACTGGAGTAGAAGTCATATGAGCACCAATAAATATTTAAAGCTAAGGATCAAATATGTGATTAATATAAGTCATGATAGATTAAGCTGCCTTTTTGTCTGCGGTTGGGGGGAAAAAAAGACAGTTTTGACCTACAAATCAACCACCCCTTTGTGGCATTGCAGGTAAATATAATTCTTATACCCTTTATTGTCAAACACAATTGTCAAATCGCCTCATTTCAAATTGAAAAATCATTATTGCACCTTGGAACAAATCGAAACCAGATGCCATACAGCTACAAAACCAAAAACAAATGACTTAGGCTAGGAATAGAAGGTTTCACTTTCATCCCAAACAAACAGACTCATTATGCTCCCAGTTACAGGAAACAATGTGTTTATTAACACCATAGCTAACCACCCTCCTGAGAAAAAATTGGGTCCAGAGAAAATGTGGCAAGTATAAATGTACAGGTGCTTACAGCTGCATATTCAAGTCCACCGTTGGATCAGCAGGAGCAGCCTCAAACGCTACTTTCAAAGCTTGATTCTTGTAGAATCTGTAATGTAGTCACAAACTAATGAAAGAACAGTGGAAATCAAATATGAAAGAGGGTACTTTTCAGGTTGCCACAATTAAACACTAACCGTGAACTGAAGGACTGTGTAGAGAACACAACTTGCATAGTTGCTGCCATGTAGCAGCTGTCAGCAGAACAACAGTTTAGTATGAAAACCATCTCCAACTGAGTTGCCGATAACACAGCTTAACTAATAAAAGAAAAACTTACCTATTACCGAGATTCACAAGTCCTGTATAACCTGGACCAAAGATAGGTTCTAAATCCTGCCCACTTTCTTGAATTCGATTCCAATCGAAATTGATATTCTGGTCAAGTTCCCTTTCAGCAGTCGTCATTTCAGTCTGAACAAAAGAAACCGAAACATAAGCTTTAGCCAAACACGTGAATAGGTGCGATAGCTATAGAACAGTATGGACTTGATTATATAATATTCGACCAACTAGGCCCGGAAACAACTGGATAAATACTATCATGTCCAAACAAATTCTGGATTCAAATATGATAAAAACAAATGTCATGCTCAGAGTTAATTACTAAAAGTAAGCAGATCCTTACCTTCTTTAAGGATGAAAAATCAATTCCAAAAAAGGATAAATGTTGCGCCAAAAGTGGGTCCAAAACACTGTCATCCTCAGGATAAGAGAAAACATCTGAGCTGCCACAATTCGTTAACCATCATTAGTTTAAAGAAAAGTCAAGTGTCAAAACAAATATTGAACATCTAATGCAAGCAGTGCTAGCCATTCAAATCACTCCTGGCTGTCTCGATGAATCCAAGTGATTGCCGTGTTTTCTCAAGTATAATAGGTGACTCCTTCAAATACGAATACTTATTGCAGTTCTGGGAGAAGGTTGACCTCTATGATGACTAGTGCTGATCATTGTTAGGATCATCCTAATCAACTGGGGTGGGTGGGGGGGGGGGGGGGGGGGGAATCCTGCCTTTCGCCAGCTGCTACAAGACGCAGCTAATTTCATGCTCCCACATTTTAAATTTATTAGGTTATATAGAACAAGGAAGCAACCATGAAGTTACATTATACAGGCCAGAGACTCAATGAAAAACATCTTTTCACTTGCACCCTGACCCCAAAACTGAATTCACAGTCTGCCACTCTTCGTCCCTCCAATGATATCGTCATTTCTGAACCAACTCCTCACTCATCTCTTTCTTAATCTCCTTGTAAATTGTAATCATATATCTTATTAAGGTGGTCACTATTTCATTGATCGTAACAAACTAGATGAGTTCCTATTTAGCACAATTCACAAACAAACAAGAAAACAAAAGCAAGAGTGAAAAGAAAATGCAATTTTAGGACATTACAACCAAGGATCACTGACAAACTAAGGAAGCAACCATGAAGTTACATTATACAGGCCAGAGCAGACTCAATGTAAAACATCTTTTCACTTGCACCCCTGAACCCAAAACTGAATTCACAGTCTGCCACTCTTCGTCCCTCCAATGATATCGTCATTTCTGAACCAACTCCTCACTCATCTCTTTCTTAATCTCCTTGTAAATTGTAATCATATATCTTATTAAGGTGGTCACTATTTCATTGATCGTAACAAACTAGATGAGTTCCTATTTAGCACAATTCACAAACAAACAAGAAAACAAAAGCAAGAGTGAAAAGAAAATGCAATTTTAGGACATTACAACCAAGGATCACTGACAAACTAAGGAGTTCAATACAAGGTAATTACTGTGTTTTTCAAAACACAAGTAGCCATTACCTGCTGCTTCCAAGTCTGAAGTTATTGTCCCCAGTTTAACAGCAAGAGGATGGCCTGTCTCCTTGTAGTGATCAATCGCATGGTTGTTACCACCAGTTCCATCCCAATTTCTCCGGCCACAAAGGATGAATCCGTCAGTAAGATTCAGCCAAAGATTATCCCTCTTCTCACATTTGACACATTTCCAACCAGCCGGTGGAATAACGACTCCATTGTTAATCTGTTTCAAATCCATTGCATGTGCACTAACTTTCTTTGTATCTGCAGTCCAAGCAGCAAGTTGCTCCTTCCGCTCTGCACCTTCAGCCCTTAAAATCGCATCAGCAGCAAGTCTCACCTGCAGAAGTGCAAGAGAATAATACCATATTAGGTCTTCAAACTAGGACTCAAATCCATAGTTGACAAAACCCCTGAACCATATAAAAACTACCACCTTCTCTGGTAACTCCACAGAAGGGAATGGAAAGGTCACATGTCCGGGAAGTACTACTATGCTGTAAGTTTCTTCATATTCAACTTCATTGTTGTCAAAACCCCCTTCAGTACCTATAAACAAGTAAGAGATTCGTCAGCATCCACAAACCATCTAAATCCTAGCTACTCGAGACAAAAATGAATTCGGAGATAGAAGCATCATAGGAGTAGGAAAAGTAATGCTGATATTTGATACCTATGGCAAGAAGGGTTGGCTTCTTTGAAGGCCTATCTTCAGGAATCAACTTTCTGGTCTCCTTTATGTGCAAATAAACAGGGTTTCCCGTCTTCTCATAGTTCCAACCCACACAATCTTTCCCGAAAGCAAGAAACGTGTTCATGTCAATGTACAGCCCCCCTTCTGATCTCTACAGCATAATAACAGAATCACAGACAAAATTCAGCAATTTACACAAATCATAGTACTTAACAGTTAACACAATCAACTATCCTTCATGATCGGCCCTTAAATCATGTGACAAAGCAGATTGAGACCCCAAATATATCTCCCTTCTATTTCACTACTTGGCTTAGTAATCCAGCAGCACTCATCGCCAAAGGAGGAAAAGAGAGCTCCAATAAGCCATGCAGATTGTTGGAGACGTCAGGAATTCTACTCAGTGTTCTTAGAAAATATCCAGATATCAAAAGCAACTGAAGCAGAGAAATTGCAGGAGAGCCATTAGAAGTATAGCTGTGGCAACAATGACAGCACTCGTAGCAAATAAAATGGAGTGAGCTGAGGTTTCCCGTATCAAGCAAACACTAATTTCTCTTTAAACCAAGTCTCGATCACAAGCCATTCCACCTAAAAGTTCTTCCCCGCTCGCTTCCGAGAGAACCAAACAAGAACGATGAAGAAATGGGCGAGGAACGAAAGAAAAAGAAGACTAACCGGGTTATCAAACGAGATGCAGCACTCTGATTTGTAGACGCGGTTCGTCGGCTCCGGTATGCGCACACGAGAGAGGTTGGATCGGAGCAGCTCCTGAGCATTGGCCGTCTCCATCGCAGTGGCGTGTGTCGAAGGGCAAACTTTCAGTAAGAAGAATCCGCAGCAGGAAGAAAGGAATTCTGCTTGAAGCCAAGCTTTAATGGCTTCCGCTTCTAAATTGGCCCCCCTCCTATGGGTTTCCGCTTTCTTCTTTCCCGTTCTTTGTTGCTTTCGTTTATGGTGCCTTCTTCCTTTCTCACTTCTCCTCTTCTTGATACAGAGCTACAGTCGTCTCTTCGTCAATCCTCGAGCTTTATATGAGCAAGACTGCCATTTTCAATCGGCGAAGAACGCAACCCTGACGGGTACCAGATCGGGTCGGGCTGGATAGTTAGCGTGCCTTATTTGTTACATGGGCCAACCGATCCATTACCTAAATTGGTTTTCAATGGTCCATACCAGAGTTGTGGGCTTTCAGTAATTCACTGGAACATATTTTGGCCCATCCGTCACTTGGAAATCTGTTTATTTTATCATATAAAAATTGGGTAAATTGCAAGATGAGTTACTGAAATTATTAAAAATGTTCACGTTTGGTCACTGAAAATATTTAATCTCAATAATTGCCACTAAGTTAATTTAACATTCATGTTAGGTCACTCTTCGTCCGGCTTCGTTAATGGATCCCATTAAGTGCTGACATGGCAAACGAAATCCCCTAGTCAGCCGGATTTAACTTAACAAAAATAAAATCCGACCCGCCACATCGTCAAAACCAACACAACACATGACCCAACTCGAACCTTCTTCCCACCTCCTCCCGCAAACCTCCCCCAACTCCATCGCCAAAACCCCTGTCTCATCTTCGCACCGGTCACCAATGGGGAACCATCTCGACTTCTCCCAACTAGTCTCCTCGCCCGGATTTCCATCAACGTCTCCCTAGCCAGGGTCCTAAATTTAGTTTTACATTTTTCTTTATATTAATTGTTACTCATCACTCGCCAAAATTTAATTTATCGGACTGCGAAGAGTAGTTAGACAAAACTTGTGAAATTTTGTCATACTACATAATAAAATTGAGAGAAAGTTTTAGTGTTTTCCAAACTGTCATTAGAGTTAGTGTGAAAGAACGAGACATGATAGTTGTAACGTTTGATTAAAGAAGAGGGGCAAAATAAGACTTTCGCATGAAGTCGTTGAGGCTCGAACACCTCGGCATTGAATTGCAATGTTTCTATTGTTACATCTTGAATACAAGTTCAAGTGATAGAAGGTAGAGTTGGAAGAAAGCAAAGAGATGGAGAATCGGCCAAGTAATAGAAGGTAGAGAGAGCAGAGAAGGGAATCTCACACATTGAGAGGGAGAGCCTGTTGGAGCCAGTATAGTACTTGTCATGGCATGGCCTAGTCGCATGGATCGCAACTATCGAGGACTCGAGGTCCAGTCCCTGCCATTCCCCAACCCGACCCACAAAGTCGGCTTCATTAGTACTACTTCTACTTCACACAAAAAAGATATTTAAAAAATATGACCTATGTCACATAAGCTCCACTAAAATTGTATGCATCTAAGCTCAGATTGGCGTTTATATGCTTCCCTTCCTTCCTTTCTTTCTTTCTTTTTCCATTTTTCGTCCAAGAAAAATGTTAGTTTTTCTTATTTTTAATATAATTAGTTTTTTATTTCCAATAAAATGTCATCCAATTTTTATTAAAATATTCTATAACTTTTTTTCTCAATATATCAATCAATTATCAAGCCCTATGTTTTATTTTAACTTTGAAAATATGATTTTATGGCTAATATTTTATGTCAATTTTGTGAAGCAAATAGTTAAGAAAAAATTATTTTCTTACATTGTTTGAGAATGAAGACATATAAAAAACAACCTTTTATTATTTTCATTGACATAAAAACATTATAGATAATCAACATAAAAAAACAAGTTAAAAAATCTAAACAATGATTAAAGACGAGATAAAAAGACTCTAAACAATCATTATCTATATACTTCTCCCATCCTTCTATTGAATTATCTTCTCTTCCCTGTTCTTTTTGGCTCTCTGCCTTCTCTTCATACTTGTGTGTCACCTAATAGGCTAATACTCTAGAACATCTAGGGTTTGCTCTCTCCCCTTTTCCCCTCCATTATAAAACCAACATTTTCGTTACAAAATTGACGACCAACCTCCGTTAATCGAAGTTCTTCCCTTCCTGCATGACAAGTAAGTCGCTCAATTTACACATTTGATGAAGTGGATTCGCCTGTCGAGCGCTGACAAAACCAACGACCTCCCTCCCAACGTGATCGAGCGTATCCTCATCTTCCTGCCCGTCAAAGACGCAGCCAAAACCGCAACATTGTCGACACATTGGAGGCACGAGAGGAAAGACATTCCTCAACTCAATTTCAATTCTGATTTCGATCGAATCCATGAAGTGAGAAAATACGCGCCCAATGTAAACGAAGTAGTTTGAGGATTTACAAAGCCCTGATGACCTATGACGGGCCGTTCGCCAAAGTCGTCCTCGCGATCCCAGGATTGAATCTTATTCACGAAATATTTGATTATCTACCTCTCCAACAAAGGGGTCAAGGAATTCGTCCTCCGCTTCAGTGACGAATTGGACGGCTACCTACTTTGGAAGATGAACTAAATGATGAAGATATTGTTAAGTGATTAACTAAATGAAGAGTTGAGAATTCCTTCTCAACAAAAAGAAAAGGACAAATAATTTGTCTGGACTACTGTTATTTCATTATACATTGAAACTTATAGTGGCGTTGGGCTAAATTACACGTTTGGTCACTCAATTTATACAAATCTTTCATGTTTGTCACCCAAATTATTTTTCTTTCTTATTCGCCACTAACTTTACGAATTGTTTCACCGTTAGTCACCAGACGTCCAATCTTGTTAAAACCATCCAACATGGCAGTCAACTAAACCCTTTGACCGTTAGTTTGATGGCGTTGTATTAAAAAAATAAATGTGACATTGCTTGAGGAATATGGATAAAAGAACTCCATCAATTTCAACTGAATTAACTTACCAATGTCATCCAAATTAGTGTTTTGACTCCAATTAAATCAAACACCAGTTTGTATCAACTGGCACGGGCAAAATAGTATCAGTAATATATATGTGGACATATGGGTCAATCAACATAAAAGATTTGGTTGGTTTGTACCAGTTTGAATTAAATTATCAATGTCATCCAAATTGATGTTTTGACTCCAATTAGATCAAACACTAGTTTGTATCAACTGGTGCGGGAAAAATAGTATCAACAATATATATGTGGACATATGGGTCAATTAACATAAAAGATTTGGTTGGTTTGATCTAGTTTAAATTAACTTATCAATGTCATCCAAATTGATGTTTTGACTCCAATTAGATCAAACACCACTTCTTTCTCTCTCTATTTCAAATTTCTCTGACATCTCTCTAACTTCTCTTTTACATTTTCCAGAGGGGGTGCCGTCCGCTTCACCTATGTAACCGACGGTAACCCTTTGCCATCTTTATTGCTTTTATTTTTTATCTTCTTTGTGCTGCTGTCTTTTCCAACCCCCCCCCCCCTCCCTAGTGGAGTTTCCATTTCTGTTTTGCCCTCTCTCTTTTGTGGATTTTGCTATGAATTTATCTTTGGAGATGTTTTTTCTCCCACGCTTCAGATCTGTTGTCAAATCTTGAGGTTGGGCCAGTGTGCAAAGGGATTGTTTATACAATTTACAACTTTTCTTTTGACATTTGCACGACAAAGCTATGCCATGATGAGATTCCCACCGCACCCCAACTTTTGCTCAATAAATCCCACATGAGTTGAATTTGCACGACAAAGCTATGCCATGATGGCGACTTCAATTAATTTATCAACAAGTGATTGTACTATATCAATATTTATGAATGAGTCGATTTAAGTGTATGTAAATTGACCATCAAGTTTGAGAATCAACTTCCAAGTAGCTTCATCCCCCCCCCCCCCCTTGGGCTAGTAGTTTGATTTTCATTACAAAAATTTGAAAATTGGTGCTGAGTTAGTCTAGATAATCAAAATTCGGGTAATTTATAAGTATTATTATCCGTGTAATGTTAAAATCAAATATAGCCTTTGGCTTCGAATAGAATAATGAAACATGCCATCCGAAAAACAAAATTCTCTCCACGATTTCCCCCACCAAATTAGCTTCGCCTTCCCTAAATCCTCGCTCCGTCGCATCACCCTCCACCGTCCATATTCCCCGGCGCTCTGCGAGCGGTTGCCTCTACCCATCGCTCTAATTAAAACATCCACGTTAAATGCACTTGCTGTCGGAGACGGTCCCCCAAAAACTAATACGGCAGCTGCCACCACCAAAACGACAGACGGCAGGAATGCGAAGCTGATCATCAGGAAGAAGTAAAAGGACGTGACAAGAACCATAACTTCATATGGTTCCTGTCATCTAAGAGATTATTGTCCGGTGGAATTGGTCAAGGGCGGCGGCGTTGGAGGGGATCGTTGGTCGTCATTCGGTGAAATATTCAAGCGATGGAAGATGATGATCAGAGAGACGGGGTGTTGTTGTCATCGTATCCTTCTAATTCTACGACGGCGTCTACCACCGCCACCACGACGGCGACGAGTACCACGATGCCGTCGCCGGACTGCGGCAGAGGAGGGAAGCCCAAGAAAGGATTGAAACGGTTCCCTCGTGTATTGAAAGCCATTCTCTTCGAGACATCGCTGGTATAATTACATTAATCTTTAATTTCTTTATTATTATCTCTATGAATCGATAAATCATTAATTGATTTAAATTTATCGATTGATCGATCATTCAAGCTAGGATAAGTAAGTAATTTACATTGTCTTCGAAACAAGGGTAATGTCTTGATAATGAGAAGCCCAAGAAAGGATTGAAACGATTCCCTCGTGTATTGAAAGCCATTCTCTTCGAGACATCGCTGGTATAATTACATTAATCTTTAATTTCTTTATTATTATCTCTATGAATCGATAAATCATTAATTGATTTAAATTTATCGATTGATCGATCATTCAAGCTAGGATAAGTAAGTAATTTACATTGTCTTCGAAACAAGGGTAATGTCTTGATAATGAGAAATTATCAAGTGCATGAGGAAGATCTTGGGAAAATGATGTTTTAGAAGAACTCGGTTATTAGTTAATTGCCTAGTTATTTGTTGTGTTCATTTGGTTGTGGATTTCTTGGTTGTAAGTTTGAAAGCAAATCAGATTGACATGAACTATGATAATTTCGATGTCAAATTGATTTTTCAACTTAAATAGTTTTTATTCTGGTTTAAATAGTAAAACAAATCAGGAATCAGAAAGCCAAAATCGTATTATAATCATTGTAAGCGGGGAACAATTTCGTTTTGTCGAGTTGTTCATGTCGCGAAATGAAATCGATATATAGTTTATCCGTTTGTGAGGCTTTTAACTGTTTAGGATTTTGTTTTTTTCCTTCTCCTAAATGGTTGGTTAACTGAACCGAACCGAACCGAACCAAATCAACATCCCTTTCATCAGCTCTTAATTATTTACTTTTGGCCTGCAGGCGAAGAAAATCCGGAAGAGAAAAAACGCACAGAAAGGAGGAGGTGGCAACATCTACGTCACGACACCTGGCAACGCGGACCCCACCAACCCACTCAGCGAACAAGACCCACCACTCCAAAACGGCGTCGTGGAACTCCCTCCAGGACTCCTCCTCAATTCGTCAACCCCGTCGCTGACCGCCGCCGTCAGCAGCGTCTCCTCCTCCTCCTCCGCCGCCCTCTCCAACTCCACCTTCGCCACCAGCAGCAGCAACAACTCCTCCACCAACTCCCGCTCCTCCACCGCCAACACCACCCTGCAGCCGCTCGACGGGGAGATCATCCTCCTGCAGGATCATCAGCCGAGCGACGGGAAGGGCGGCAGTCCTACCGCGGCGGCGGCGGCGGCGGGGAAGGGGAGGTACAGCTCCAACGTGGGGCTGTGCTTGGTTCTGGTGAGCCTGGTGGTGCTGGTTTTCTGGGGGAAGATCTGCGCGATTATTTTCACGTCCACGTGGCTGTTCTTCGTGCCGCATTGCATCCCGGGGACCGTGTCGAGGATCGGGGCGTTGTACTGTAGGAAGATCGAGCCGGAGGAGTACAGGAAGAGTAAGGTGGTGGTTGTGGAAGGATTCGTTGAACGGAATCGGAACCGTTGCCGGCGGTGGGTCGGCGGGCTCAAAGGAAGGCGAGGATCGAATGACGAGTGAGATATATAACTCGCGGACGTGCTTTATATGTTGGAGGGATTTTGAAATGTTGTAATTAATTAACCTTGTGTTTTCATCAAGTTAGGCGATGAAACTGTGTAAATTTATAAAACATAGTGACACGTTTTATTACACTATCAAATGTAAAAGAAATTAATTAATTAATTAAGGATTTATGCTAATTCAATTTTGTGATGATTAGTGATCATACGTACTGTATCATGTATGAGTCTCTACTAGCTAGTTTTTGCCTTTATCGAAAATATCACTCAATCATCCCAAGAAGATTCTCTAACAATTGTATTAACGTTTACCTAAAAATTCTCAACTATTAATTTGAATTGTGGCTATGCCATAGTTTCAAGCAAACACACCGATTATTTGGCTAATATTTATCGACTAGTGATGTAATAATTATAAGTACGTAGATGATTGAGGACGTAGTAAAACACTCCGCCGCATTTTAATAGAAAATGAGATATTACCCAGTTAGCACTGGAACGAAAAAAGACGAAGAGTGCTGGAAGCAAGCATATCTCATTTGCTATTCTTACCATGGTTTCAGAGTAGGACTTGACTGTGACCCGAAGAGGTCCACCCCTAGCTAACCCCGACGCCACTAATGATTAATATCCAAATTATTGGAATTAGATATTGTACTAACCATGTAGAAGGTTGCTAATAAGCAGTGGCGGACCCAGGATTGTTGAATAGGGGTGTCACCTAATGAACGAGTATCGATTATAATTATTAAAGTGGTGTCGGAAATCTCGTATTAAATTTTTTTTGTACCAAAAAAATATAGGTTCTTCACAAAATTTTCGGGCAAAAGGGCGCAACACCTAGGTCCGCCCCTGCTAATAAGTAATAACTATGAATTCTTGACCCTTAGTAATTCAGTTGTATTATTGTCCCACCAACATATGTGCTTGATTAGCACCCTTAAACAAACCAATAATTTATATTTTATTGGCAATAAGTCAGCAAAACCCAATTTCTAAAAGGAGTCCCGTTCCACCAACCGTATCAAAGATAGACCTAAGCCGGCTAAGCGTATCAAAGACATATATATGCATAGTAGATATTAAGTTAGAACACTTTATTGTATGCAAACAAAACTAATGGGTCCATAAAAAAAAAAAAGCATTACTAATGGGACAAGACATGGCCAGAAACCCTTCCATTAATTAATATGGGTTCCTATTCGTTCATAGGGTTATCTGATTTGTAGGGAATTGGGATTAAACAGAGATCATGTTTCCTCTTCAACGTCGCACCGAGACGTTCGGACATGTCCAGATTCTCCAGTGACTTTCCATCACCAGACTTCCAGTCAAAGTGGTAGAGCAGGTTAGCCAGGGGAAGTTCCACGCTGGCCATCCCATATGCTATACCGGGACACATTCTTCTCCCGGCGCCAAATGGAATGAACTCGAGATTTTTTCCGTAGTAATCCACTACGGAATCCAAGAACCTCTCCGGTACGAACCGGTCCGGATCGGTCCAGTACTCGGGATCTCTTCCCATGGCCCAAGCGTTGATGATGACCTTGGTATTGCACGGAATGTCGTACCCGTCAATCTTACAGTGTTCCAGGTTTTGCCTCGGCAACAACAACGGAACGGGCGGGCGCAGTCTCATGACTTCTTTTATCACCAGTTTCAAGTACTTCAACTCGCCCAGACATTCTTCTTTGACGGAACCTGTTTTTCCAAACACCCTCCTTACTTCGGTCTGTGCTTTTTTCAAAGCTCCTCGGTTTCTCAGCAGCTCCGACATCACCCATTCTACTATTCCGGAAGAAGTATCAGTTCCAGCGGTGAATATATCCTACAAAGAAATTAAAAATCAAATTGAATGTTTCAATATCACAGTCATATCTTCACGAAAATTTAGTTGAGAGAGTATAATATATTTTACCATAATAACGGCCTTGAGACTGTCATCAGCATACGGGAAGTCAATCAGCCCTTCCTCCTGAGCCGTCAACAAAACATCGACAAGATCTTGTTGTTGATGACGATGATCATCATGACGACCTCCTTCTTCTGCTTCACGGTTCCTTATGCTTCTCCTAGCGCGATGGTTGGCAATGATCTTATCAACAATCCGGTCAAGTTTCCGACGAATCCTGAGCAGTCTAGCCTCCAGCCCGCTGAGGAGGTGAGGCCACGTGGCGGAAGGGAACAGGTCCGGCAGGCTGAACCCTCCGGAGGCCTCCAGGCTCTGCCTGGCTACATCCAAGAACTCCTCCATCTCATCCCTCCGTAGCTTCTCTCCGAACGCGGCCCTCGCCGTGACGGTATTGGTCAATGACTTGATGGTCCGGCTGAGATTGATAACCGGGCTCGGCCCATGGGCCTGGGAGGTAATGGACCGGACCATCTCCGCGTTCTCCTGTTCTCTAATGGGCCGGTACGACCCGACCTGCTTGGAGCTGAGGAGCTCCAGGGTGCAGATCCGCCGCAGCTGCCGCCAGTACTCGCCGTAGGGGGCGAAGGCCACGTCGGTGGAGTTGTGGCACATGACTTTGAAGGCGAGGAGGGAAGGGCGGTTGGCGAAGTTGACGTCGTGGGTTTTCACCACGTGTCTCGCGGCCTCGGGGGACGAGACGACGAGCTTTCCGACCTCGCCGAGCTGGAGGTGCATGAGCGGGCCGTGGACGGCGGCGAGGTCGCGGAGGCGGCGGTGGGGGAGCGGGTGGAGGAGCTGGTGCATGCTGCTTATGATTGGCAGCTTCCACGGGCCCGGCGGGAGGTTTGGATGGGCTCCGGCGGCGGAGTTGTTGGTTCTTCTTCTTCGGAGTAGCCGCCACGTGGCGACGGCGAGGAGGAGGAGGGTAAGGAAGGAAGCTTGGATGGAATCAATAACCAGCTTCATTGGGAAAATAAATTAAAGGTTATTTAAGAATGTGGATATCCTGAAACTTGAGATTATATAATCGGTGGAGGAGTTAGGTTGTAGGTAGGGGTGGGCATTGGGTGGGTCGGGTGGATTTTGACCATAAAATGTACCCACCCGCGCTTAAACGGATTGATAATTTTTAACCCACCACCCACCCACATTTAGTCTCGGGTTGGGTCGGGCGGATGGTGGATGATGCGGGTGGGTTTGTGGGTTCACCCACATCACAATGTATATAATATAAAGGAGTCAACTTGACATGATAATAGGTGAAGAGAATCATCAAGGGAAACAAGAAGTTGAAATAGGGCGAAAAATGTCGAATTAGTTCTTAACTTGGATAGAAATTCTATTATGAAAGAGTTTTCTACAGATTGAGACGATTATTAGGTGCAAGGAACTAATGAAAATAATTCCACAAAGGAAAGAGCGGTGATCTAAGCACAAGAATTAGAGGAAAAAGTAAAGGGAAGGAGAGGGGATCTCTATTTGGAAGGTTGGCTTTGAGATTCAAACTCCAGGAGTAGTCCGAGTTTATATCTAACGTCTCCACTCTCCTCTCTCTAGCGCCAACGAATTTGATCTTTTTGCTGTTGGGTTGAGCGGGTCACCCGCACACTCACCCACAACCCACCCACTACCCGGCGGATGGCTCCCAGCGCAACCCGTCACCCACCCACAGACCCACCCACTTAACCAAATTCGGGTCAAATGCGGGTGGGTCGGCCCAAACCCGCGGATGATTCGCCCGCATGCCCAGTCCTAGTTGTAGGCACGGGGTATAGACCGGTAAAATTACGTGTAAAATTCGTAACAAGTTGAGGAAATAAAATAATCGGCAAGGTTAGCTCCTCTCAATAATCTGTTTACGTGGGTTTCCATCATTCAGATTTCGTGCCGGATTCCTGACTCAACCACCGTATATAATTATCATCGACGACGTCAGGCGGCGGAAATGTTAGGACAGGCTGGTTTGTCGGGAAGCAACTATGGAATAATCGGTTTTCTTGTACATATAATGATCGGTTTGTTAAGGAGAATCTTCAGGCGTCAACCTCATGGAGGGGGCAGTGAGCAGTTGGAGAGACCAAGAGAGTTTGGTGAAATATATAATAAGGGGTGAGGATAAGAGTAGAAGAAAAATAAGCTTAAATAATGAAAGTTGAGAAAGAAAATTTCTCTTTTTCATTGAGATTTTATAATGAGTGATTCTTGCTATTTGAGTTTTAGAATTTATTCTAGATGTATATCATTGAAAAAACGTTATGTCATCAATACCTATATTTATGTGAATAAGTGCTTGATCTAGTGATAATATATATAATTTAAAACCTGAAAGTTTTAGGTTCGAATATCTTCGATAGCACCTTAAAAAATTTAATTTATATCATCCTTATGTATAAAAAAAGAATACCCATATTTATAGAATTACTACTGAAATAGTTATCTAGTAGGGGTGTGGATAGGTGCACTAAATGTAAGTCAAACGGTCTTGGGATCAATCCATGTAGTTGAATCATTGATTCCCCTTTTTTCCTCGTTCTGACATTTTTTTTTTAAGTGTGAGTCTAAATTCAGATATTGCATTAAAGTTGCGTCATGCGGTGTGTTAGTCATTTGGAGTGAACGAAACAATATATATAATTTTTAGAGGTATTAAAATTTCTTCTATATGCTTGTGAAATGTTGTAATAAATAACTTTGGGGTTTCATCAATATGGTAATTACTGACGCAAAAATTCACGGTAGATATATTAATAAGAGCACTTTAATGATAGCAAACCTTACTAATGTACGAGACATTACCAAAAACCTTCCATTATGGTTTCCTACTAGTCGATAGGGTTATCAGGTTTGTAGGGAATTGGGATTAAACAGAGATCATGTTTCTTCTTCATCGTTGCACCAAAACGTTCGGACATGTCTAGATTTTCCAGAGGGTTTCCATCACCCGACTTCCAGTCAAAATGGTATAGCAGACTAGCCAGGGGAAGTTCCACGTTGGCAATCCCGAATGCGATACCGGGGCACATTCTTCTCCCCGCGCCAAACGGAATGAACTCTAGATTGCTTCCATGATAATCCACCGACGATGATGATGACTCTGGTACAACACGGAATGTCGTGAGGTGGTGCATGTTGCCGATGAACGGCAGCTTCCGCGGGCCCGGCGGGAGGTTCGGGTGGGCTGCGGCGGCGGAGTTGGTTCTTCTTCTGAGTAGCCGCCACGTGGCGACGGCGAGGAGGAGGAGGAGGAGGGTCGTGATCGTGAGGGAGGAACTAGGAAGCTTGGATGGGATCCATAACTAGCTCCTTTGCTAAAATACGGGTTTCCTATGGTATTCTTGAATCTGAGATGATATATATGATATATCATCGACGTGAGCTTGCGGAAATGTTAATTGTTAAGATGGCTGGTTTTGTCGGAAAGCAATTATGGAATCGGCTTCTTTGAGCAAAGAATGACCCGTTTGTTAAAAGAATCTCCATGCGTCAACTTCAGGAGGGTAAGCGAGCAGGTGGAGAAACCAAGAAATTAGGTTTGGGTATATAATAAGGGATGGGGATAAGAGTAGATGAAAATAAGCTAAAATAAGCCCTCGACTTGGGATAACGTTATGTCAGCAAAAGAATTATAAAGAATGCCCATAGAAAACAGTTATCTGATAGGGATCATTAATTCAGTTGAATTCTCCTCTTTTTCTCGTTCTGACATCTCTCATTTATATGAGTCTAAATTCAGTGGTTGCATTAAAATCTTGTTATGCATATGTAGTGTGTTGGTAATTTTGAAGCGAATGAAACTGTTTGTGTCTGGATAGTACCAGGCGATTTTGTGAGACTTCACGGGTCTTGTGCGGCTTTGATGGTCGAGGGCGGTCTCCGAAACCCTGCAAGAAAGGTCCTTACTCCTTAGGAGAATCCTGGGACCTCCTCCGATGCTAAAATTAGAGAGAGAAGTGAGTGAATGTAAATAAGAGAGACAGTGGAGTAAGTGAAGTTACCATCAATATGTGACCCTTTGAGGGCTATTTATACTAACGCTGGCTCAAGTGATGACATTTAATGCCCTGTCGGGCATCTAGGGACGCCTCCGGGTTCAATAAATACGATATCAGAGGTTTTTCGTTTGTCAGTCTCCGTACTGGGGAGTTGGGAGTCCGTTAGGCCCTTGTGTCGGGCGTCCTTCCGTGTTATATTTGGAAGCAATGTCGGACGGTCTCGTCGTTAGCTCACCGCCACCGACAGGCTCTCTTACGCGACCCGGGCTCGTCTATTCCTGGGCTTTGGTGCTCGTGGGCTTGAGGGCCCAAACGTCGTGATGATTTGCCCAACAGTAACAATATGATTTTTATTTTGTAGAGGTATTAAAATTTGTTTCATCTGCTCGCGTTACAATATCATCCAAACGATTTGAGGTGATTGGCGTCAGAGTATATAAATTCTTCCATACATACATTTACATTACAACAATTGGTGCGGATTTGGGGATGGTTGATGGTTTTGTTTCTTGGGTTTTCCCCCTTCGTGTATAGGTTTTATTTGGAGCAATCGTTAACCAATATAAAATCACACAAAAATTTTCTCATTGTCAAACATATTTACACAAGGTACATCAATGAGTACTATATACTCCAAGAAATTCAATGTTATCATTAGCTAGATAACGTTAATTAGTTAGTCTTAAATGTGTCTTACTGTTGTGACTCGGACTCTCCCTTTCAACATTTCAATCCCTCGACGTCGGACTTCTCGAACCCACCAAGTTGGCAAGATACGAAGGCTTGTTGTTGGTGACAACGTTGGGAAGCTTCTCCGACACCTTGGCGTCTTCTTTCTGTATCTCGTCCCCGCTACCGTTGCCGTCGTCCCCGTCGTTGTCGTTCCCGTCGTCCCACCCCATGAAGTCCAGCAACGTCATCGGCGACGATCCTTCCATCGACGACCTGTCCTTCTCGTCGTACGACGGCGTGCCGGCCTGCGAAAACGGGCCGCTCTTCGGCCCAACTTGGGACGGGTTCCTGGCGCAGTGATCTGCGTACAGCACGTCTTCGATACGGGACAGCACCGTGAACGCCAAGCTCTCCAGGATTCTCGAGTAGCTCTCCAAGATCGCCTGCCCTACATCCTGAATTCCCCAACAAAAACGCGTTAGTACGTGATATAAAATTTATTATCGAACATTTTCTAACAAATCGAGTGTAGTTCCTGACATAGTCTCAGAGCCCTATTGTGTTCGAATTTCGATAACTCTCATTTGTTAAACACATAATATTCAGATCAATGCAAACTTTAAGCTCTTACGACTGGACAGTTGTTTTTATTTGAGGGGCGCGTTTGTATGTGATATATATATATAAGATTAATTACTGAACTTTTTCCAATAACTCGAGTTATTAGAACCAATTGATTCTTAACACCAGGAATCAGTTGATCCTAATAACTGGAGTTGTTGGAAGATGTTCAATTATAGAACTTATATATACTATTTATTAACATGCCCCTCAAACGAAAACCAACATTTTACGAATTTTAAGTTTGCAGATACGATGAGAATATCCCATGCTTAAACAAATGGAGTTTAACGAAATTCTAGCAAAAGACCGTTCGGTCACATACGACTATGATATCATGTCATAAACCAACTGGTTCCAATAACTCGAGTTATTGAGACCAACTGGTTTATAACCCGCTTGAAAGATGGATGGTGGTTTCTGACCCGGTTCGATTCGATCTTGCTGATGTCGAGAGCGGACTGCGGGATGCCAGGGAACCTCTGCTTCATGATGAGCAGTATGGTCTCTGCTCTGTCCTCAAACTGTTCCCTCTTCTCCCAGCTAACCGCCGATCCCCAAGCCGATTTCCCGTCTTTCTGGTTCATCTTCCGCTTCCATATCACGATGGACGCTTCGATCCTGTCTTTCAGGTCCAGGATCTTGTGCTCGTTCGCCAAATCCATGGTCGACAAGAACTGGTCCGGGTCGAAGAACTCCACCGTAATGCTCTTGTAGATCACGTCCCCCAGGCTCGCTCTCCCATTCTGCCCACCCGACCAGAAAAAAAATTTTAAGAAGAGAAGAACAGTACGTGCATGGATTGGTACGTACGTCTGCATGCATGCATGCATGGGATTCCAGAATGAAAGTACGTACGTACCTTGGGAAGGGCTTCGATGTAGCTTTCGGGAATCTCCATTTCCGACAAAACCTGCGCGTTGATGGCCTGGGCGGCTTTCAGGACCTGGTTGACGGAATCCTTCTGTGCCTGCAGGAATTTTCTGGAAGCTTCCGAGAGGCCGTTGGTTGGGACTTTGGCTGTGGGAAGCCACCATTTCTCTTCTTTTCTCTTGGGTCCTTTCTCTGAATCGGGTGCGTCTCTTGATACGTACGTGAACTCGCTCTGTTCCTTGAAGTTATCTAGAGTACCCTGACAGTAAAAAACAAAAAAAGGGTTTTAGTTTTGATAAATAATTAAATAGCTACATGCATGCATGAAGTAAAAAAAAAAAAATTAAAGAAAAAACTTTGTTCTTTTTCTTGTATTTCAATCTTACGACGAGCATGCCATCGAGCTTTCGTAAGGCTGGGATGTTCATGTGAAGGTCGTTCCTCTGTCGCGTTATCATTACCTGCACGTGACAATTCAACATTTTTAAAACAATTTGGACGAATTGTTGGAAGAGAGAATCAATTTTTTTTTTCTTCTGTGAGTGCGGAATTAGACGCGAATTAACCTCCACGTTGCCCTGTTGGGCAGCGACGAATTCGACGATGTGATCCGTGACGGATAACAGCAGGTCGATTTCTCTCCTCCACCTCGTTTTCCTCTCGTTCGACATCGGCTCCAGACGCCACTGCTCTCCGAAAACCGAAGCTACATGATATTCGTAACAACACGATTAAACGAACGTATAGAACAACATTCTCATGCATCGGATCGCATCAAAATTCGAAGATATAGCCATTTGATTAGGGTTATAATCCACCTGCAAGATTCGTGATGGCATTGGACAATGCCAAAGCCGAAGAAACACCCTTTCCTCCTCCCGACATGTCCTCTCCCAGCAACAACTTCGCAAACCTTTCCTTCATTTGGTCCATTTCTGTACCCAAAAAAAAAAAAAAACACACACACACAACGTAATTAATGAGCCATGCATGCAGCGAGGATAGGAGCAAAATTAGAACAAAGAAGATTCTACGTAATCTTGCCATGAGTTTTCTCCTTGAGGAGTTGAGCGACGACGTCGAGATCTTTGCTCATCATCTTGGACTTGGAACCCTTGTCGTTGCGGCTGATGGCGCGGCCGATGGCGGCCGCGGCCACGGCGACGCGGGACGGCTGTTTCTCGATGCGATGGGTGGTGGCGGCGCCATCTTTGGCGTCGTCGGCGGGTGCTTTGTTTTTGGATGAAGTGATTATGATGGGAGCGTCGTCGTCGTCATCGTCGTCGTAGCTCGAGGTTTCGTCGAGGCTCATGCTCTTGGAGTGCTTGGCTCCGCCGCCGGAGTTGTCGTACAATCCCCTGAAATTGAACAGCCTTGACCTAAGGCTTTCCTTCTCCTGTTCCACAACCATGTCTCATGAAATTGTGGGGGTGTTCTTGTTTTTTTTTTTGGTTTGTTTTTTTGGATGGGAGATATGAACAAGAACACAATAGCTAAAACCCAATGAATGGAAGGGAGGGAAGGTATGGAAAAAGGATTGTTTTTTTCTTCTTCTTCTTCTTCTTTTGTCTAAAAACCTTTGTAATGGTGTTTTAGACAAAGAAAAAGAGATCTTTTTTTTCCCTTTCTTCTTCTTCCAAAAGTGGTGTGGTGTTAGAGAACAAGTTTGAGATGGTGATGAGTGATCATTATGGGTAAAATTTGCAAATGACATTGTACAGAATTTTGGCCACAAAATTCTTTGATGTTGTTTGCTAAACTATTTTAAGTACGGGCTCGTTTTTTCATATCTTTATTTTTCTCATTGATTGAATAATTTTGCTGAATTCGTAATGGTAAAAGAACAATGTGACATGCTTGACATTTTCTCGACATTTTGAATTATTGGGACGGTTGATTTTTTTTACAGTCAAACCTAAATAAAAAATTTAAACTGACGAAAGTACTCATAAAATGTATTCATTTCGACTATTTTAGACATGGAAGTGTTCTGTACAAAAAGGGAAGTCCGTCATGGAATGTGCTATTTGAAAACTAACGATGATATCGTTCCGAAAACCATTTTTAGGGGAATGGTTTTAGGTTTTTGTTTGAGTTGAGAGTTGTAATGAAACGGAAACAAGAAAAGGTGTACAAACAAAATATTGTCTTCTACATATAAACAGAAGCAAAATCGCTCCTTCATTGTCTGTGTCAACAAATGAGGCCAAATTGTATTTCCTGATAAAGTCAACCGGTCAATTAGCAATTAGATATTACATTGACTTGGCTTTCACGTAATGTGATTGACTTTGGTTGATTTCAACGACTTTGTCCGGCAGATAGAGGGCAAAGCGCGTTACTGGACTAAACTAAGCGACTCCACATCATCAACGGGATTGCGAGGGTGCTTCTCTACCTTCATCAGAATTCTGAGGCTGAGAATCATACACAGAGATCTGAGAGCTAGCAACGCTGTTGCTTGATCACGAGATGAACCCCAAAATATCAGACTTTGGCATGGCCAGGAGCTTTGCAGGGGACGAACGTAGGGCGAACGCCAACAGAATCGTCGGACCATAGTAAAATCTCAAGACAGAATGAGGAGGGGCTTCCTATCGAGCAGTCAATAATGTAATGGTGATCTCATTGGTAGAAGATTCTTGCTCAAACACTTTCCTTTCTGTGAAAAACCCAGGCTCTGTTGGTTCAGGCAGCAGAATATCGCTGCTCAACATCAAGACCACATTCGACATGTTAGGCCTGTCTTCAGGACCTTGCTGAACACACAGCAAAGCGACGTGGATACACCTCACTACTTCTGATAGCACCCACGATGAATCCTTTACAGTTTCATCCATCACTTCTTCAGGCTTCCCTTCTTTGTAAAGCCTCCACGCCTGCAGAGAAGAAAACCCAAAAAAGAGATTCAGAAAGTTGGCTCGTCATGGAGAAGGAGGAGATCTTTGGTTTATGGAGAAAGCTAACATGGCCTAGAAGGTTGTGGTTGTGATCCTCGTGATAAAACCCTCTGTTTCTCTTCCCACATATGATCTCCAGTACCAGGACTCCGTAGCTGAACACGTCTGATTTAATCGAGAACTGTCCATCGATGGCGTACTCCGGAGACATGTATCCACTGCAACATGGAATGAAGGATAAGGCAGAGTTAGAAGAGAACTCCCTGTCCAGAGATTGGTCTTTTTGGTACTTGGAAACTTTCTACTTACTATGTTCCAACCACCCTTCTCGTGTTTCCTTGGGTTTGATTACCACCGAAGATCCTGGCCATGCCGAAATCTGAGATTTTGGGGTTCATGTTATAATCCAACAGTACATTGCTCGCCTTAAGGTCTCTGTGAATGATTCTCAGCCTGGAATCTTGATGCAGATACAGCAAACCCCGAGCAATACCGTTTATGATTTGGAATCGCATCGGCCAATCCAGTAGCTTCCTCTGCTTTTGATCTGTAATGTAGATTATATTACGCAAGACCAGTTATAATTATGATGAAAGTTAATACTTGAGCCACAGGGAAACAACAGCAAAGCTGTGAAAAATGTAACTGTACCAAAAATGAAGGCATCCAAGCCTTTGTTGGGCATGTATTCATAGATCAAAACCTTCTCTTCTTTCTCAATGCAACAGCCCAAGAGCTTCACGAGGTTTCGGTGTTGGAGTTTTGCAATGGTTTTGACTTCGTTCTTGAACTCATCGAGTCCTTGTGTGGAATCCTTCGATAGCCTCTTCACCGCCATCTCTTGTCCATCTTTAAACACACCCTGGAAACATAATTCCCATAATTGATACCCTTTTTTACTTCAGAAATATTTTCCCCACAAAAATTGGAATACTGAAAAGCTGCATACCTTGTACACTGGTCCAAATCCACCTTCTCCAAGCTTTCTGCTTTCAGAGAAAAGGTCAGTGGCAGTGGCTATCGTCGAGAAATCAAACAAGGGCAGCTCGAGATCGTGCTCTCGAGATACATCCACCGTGAGGTCTCTTGCTTGTGTCGTCACGATGCTTGCTGCAAAGCAAGAACCATATAACTCAACAAAGAGCACCAACAGTGATCAAGAGGAGCAGAACTTTGAATTGACAAAGTACCTTGTCTCTTAAGCCTTTTCCTTCTGAAACGCAAGATCAAGAAGAGGCCAAGAACCCCAATCCCTGCCGCCAGTAGACACACAGCTATGATCCATAATCTGGTCTTTCTCTTTGAGCCGCCACTTGACACTGTCACCATCCCAAATTCCCAATCAGATATTCAGAAACAAGCCCAGAAATTGTTCCTATCATGCAAATTATTGCTGTGCATGTACTGCCAACGGAACTACACTAGATTTGGCCCTTTTCATCGTCAATTGAAGTTGTATGTAACAATCAAACGTTTCTGAAAGTGACAAATTTGGCGCGCAGTTAATTTTTCTGTATGTGACAACTTCAGCAAGACAGCATGCTCGTTCTCAATCCTTCAAAGTTGAAAACTTTTATGACTTCGATGCAAAACCAGCAGGAAAGTGTGCAGGGGAAGAAAAGGCATACCCAAATCAGAAGCTGCAAGCCGGATGAAGAAATCCTGACCATCCTCCGTATAGTGTCTAACATCAACAAGATCACCAAACCAAAGCAAGCACCCACTTCCATCACTGACATTCAGTGCAGAGTAAGCCGTACACGAGCAATCCCTCAAACAAGTCGCCTCGCATTCCCCCAAATCCATACTCGAATTGTACGACGACGTGTTCGTATCAGGCAGCTTCACACTCACAATCCTCTGAAACCCTTCGCCGACACCACAAACCGAATCATTCCGCCTCACGCACCCGCCGGCCCAGTCCCCTGAATCCCAATCCCGCCGCGACCTCGGCTCGAACCCGATCAGGCAACCGCATGGCGGCGAATTGTTGATGTTGCAGCTCCCGTACGGGCCGCAGAGCCCGTACCGGTCACAATTGTCCATCTGGGCCGTCAGATAGAGGTTCCATGTCCGGCTACTGGCGGTCCAAGTGAATCGCTGCAGAATCCCTTCGTTGTCCAGCACCATGCGGGAAATCACCGATTTGTCGGCGAGATCGAAGCGGTAGAAGATTTGATCGGAGTTGTAGACGAACTCGTAGGTGTAGATTGGGTTGGGCCTCAAGTTGGGCATCCCGCTGAATCGGAGCCCGTTCCATGGGCCGGACCGGAACACGATGGTCTGGGCTTTCCGGATGAAGATTTGCGGGTACCCGTCGGGTTCGAGCCGGGTCGTGCAGTCGCCGGGAGACGGGTCGCCGGGGGATTTCCATGAGGTGAGGTACCGGTCCCGGCCGGTTTCTCGGTTGTGCCCGAATTCGAGTCCTGGGAGGATCGTGTCGCTCAAGTAGTCGAAGCTCTGCCAGAGGTAATCGCCGGAGTTGGAGTTGGATTCTCTGACAACTAGGTTTCCGGAGTCGAGAAGCTGGGCGAGCGGATTTCGACCCGGGTTGGGTGGTTTTGTGCTATTGGTAGACCAAACGACTGTGGTTGAGGAGTTGAGGAGACGGAGGGTACCGTCGGCGGCGAGTTGGAGGACGCCGGAGGAATCGGTGAGAGGGGAATTTCGGTTGGCGACCCAGACGACGGATTGCTTGGAGAAATTGTACCAGATTCCGAGGTAGCGGAGATTCGTTGATGATGGTGAGCTAGGGGTGAAGAAACCGAGCTCGAAGCTGCCGCCAGCGGAGACGAGGGTCTGGCTCTGGTTGTCGGCGATGGATTGGTTGATGGCCAAAGTGTCGGCGGCGAGAGTGGAAGGTGAGAAGAACGGGAGGAGGAGAAGGGCAACAAGGAAAAGGAGAAAGTCGGAGCCTTTCATGGATGGGGAAGATGATCAAGTCGAAAGCTTCATACTTTCGTTGTTTGCCCGCATCATTGAAGGAGAAACAGGGGAGTGGATGGATTTGGTGGGAAGGATCGAGGGGAGGAGAAGAATGTCTAATAGTCGTTGCCATGAATAAATTACATTACTGATGGGACCCTGTTGATCTAGAAACTTTTGACTCTGGTTTCCGAAGATTGATTTATTGATTTCAGGGGAGAAGAAGAGGGAAGGAGACGGGTCAAGGACTTCAACGTAGTTCAATGTTGCGCCACTGCTACGTCACGCCGTCGTCTACTTCCCGGATGAAGATTACGGCGCGGCGGCGCTACCACGAAGAATCCATGGTTTGAAAACGATGCAACAGTGATCTTAGCAAAATGATTGTGTCTGCAGTGACATGCTCGCTAACTGTTCGAAGAATTGCCTGAACGAGAAGATTGGTAAATGGTTATGACTTATGACTGCTCGTTTCCCTGATGGGTTGATTGCTTAGAAAGACGCAGTAGTGGAGGTTAAGATATTTTATAGATCTATACATCAAATGCAAAGACATGAACGAGGAACTAAGCCTCTGGCATCAAAATGTCATAAAATCAGTAAGTTATCTTTGCATTATCTCCACTTGCCTTCTGCATCATCTTGCTTCTATTTCAGTTATACTAATATCTGCTGAATACTTGTTTGTTGAAGATTTGGCAACTTCTACAAAATCTCTTTCACCGTAGAACCCTGGTTCTTTAGGTTGAGGCAAGTCGCCTTCACAGCTCAACATAAGAACCACAGATGACATGTTAGGCCTGTCCTCTGGACTTCTTTGAATGCATAGAAGAGCAATGTTGACTGACCGGAACACTTGTTCGAGGTCGCATGAATTTCTTACTGCTTCATCTATCACTTCCTCGTACTTTCCTTCCTGATATAGCTTCCATGCCTGAACCAAATGAAATAGCATCGTCATCATGTGTCATAGGAATTATTTGAGCTGTGAAGATATATTTGAATTCTGAGTGAAACTTACATGGCCAAGAAGGTTGAGTTGGTGATCTGGATGAGAGAAACCTCTGTTCCTTTTACCACTCACAATCTCTAGCACCATCACCCCAAAACTGAAAACATCCGACTTCACTGAGTAGATGCCGTCGATTGCATACTCCGGTGACATGTAACCACTGTCATGAAATACCCCATGAGTTTTAAGTCTTAAAAGCCTCTGACTTTACATTCATGATTGAAAGAAAGCATCAACAGGTTGGTGGATGTATACACTTACTATGTGCCAACCACCTTCCTGGTGTTTGTTTTGCTATCACTCTCTGAAAAGCTTCTTGCCAATCCGAAATCTGAAATTTTGGGGTTCATCTCAAAATCCAGTAGGATGTTGCCGGCTTTTAGATCCCGATGGATTATTCTGAGTCTTGAATCTTGGTGGAGGTACAGGATTCCGCGAGCAATCCCATTGATGATCTGGTACCGGGTAGGCCAATCCAGTAACATGCTCTGATTTTCATCTGCAGGTCATTGCTTACCCAGTCAGTCCACTATATTTTCACATTCACACATTAAGTAAGCACAAAAGGGCAGAATCCATTACTGAAAATGAAGTAGTCCAAGCTTTTGTTAGGCATAAGCTCGTAGACCAAAATCATCTCTTCTTCCTGAATGCAGCATCCTAAGAGCTTCACAAGATTCCTGTGCTGAAGTTTGGCAATGTGCTTGGCCTCGTTCTTGAACTCACCGAGTCCTTGTTTCGACTCCTTTGATAGCCTCTTCACTGCTATTTCTTGTCCATCTTTCAGTACTCCCTGTAAAATGGTTTTGATAAGACTTAAGCCACTTCCCATCTCAGTTCTCGAAGTTCATCGATACATCCACTGACTGATCGGCTTGCTCATCAAGTTCTTATCTTACCTTATAGACAGGTCCAAAACCTCCTTCTCCAACTACATTGCTAAGTGAGAAGTTATTTGTGGCTACAGAAATTGCAGCTATATCAAACAGTGGCAGTTCCAAATCATCCTTTTCTGCACCGAACCTTGCATTGTCTTCTGGATCACCTCTCGTTTCTCCTGAGATATAGGAAAAACAACCATCTCTCTCATAAACTAGAATCTCCAAGCTATCATCTATCTAACAACACTTAGTGGATGCATTTCGGGATTGAGGACCACTATTGAAGTTATATGTATGAACTTCAAACAGTTAGAAGACTTACTCTGCCTTTTCTGCCTCAAATGCCGCAGAAAGAAGACTAAGGCTAGACATATTAGCAGCAGCCCTGTTGATAACACAACGCTCAGTACGATGACTTGCTTCCTCGTTCTGGATTTGGAATTCGTCTCTGAATTCCCAGTTGCTTCTACATGGAGCAGCCAGAAAAGAGGGATAAAACTTTGAATTAGTAAAGTGTATACACAGACAGTTTCTTTTGGATAATTAAGTTCAGGTTCCTTACCTATCTCAGAAGCAGCCATTCTTATGTAGATATCTTGTCCACTGTCCTCTAGCTCTCTTATATCAATCAACTCACTAAACCAAAGCAAACACCCACTTCCTCCATTCCTGATATCAATATTAGCATAGGCTGTACAATTGCAGCTCCTCAAGCAATTTCCCCTGCACTCTTCGAGACTCATACTCACGTTGAACCACGATCTACGCGTTTCAGGCAGCTTAACTCCAGAGTACTTCACAAACCCATCCCCAGAGCAGTTCAGTGCAGTCTGCCTAACACAGCCATTAGACCAGTTCACCAATTCCCACTCATTAGGAACCTTAGGCTCAAACCCTCTCAAGCAATTGCAAACAGGGGAGCTTCGAATGTTGCATCTACCGTACGCGCCACAGAGCGCATATCGATCGCAGAAATCCATTTGAGCCGTGACATAAACCACCCAGCCTTGTGTATCTCCAGACCATGTCAGCCTCTGAATCACCCCATTCTGATTCAACACCAGCCTCGACACGGTCGAAGTGTTGTCCAGTAGGTAGCTGTAATAGATCTCCTGATCGCTAACAACGAACTGAAACATGTAAATTGGGTTTGGCCTCAGGTATGGCGTCCCACTGAACCTCAACCCATTCCAAGGTCCTGTTCGATAACGCTCCGTCGAGCCTTCACGCTGGATGATCTCAGGGTACCCTCTGGGGTCAATCCTGTACGTGAAACCACCGCTGGAAGGATCATCAGCTGCCTTGGAAGATGTCAGGTAGCGATCAAATCCTGTTCTTCTGTCTAATCCAAGCTTCATACCTGGCAGCAGTGTATCACACGGATAATCGAAGCTCTGCCATAAGAAGTTGTCATCATCCCCTGCCTCCCTCACAACCAAGTTGCCCGAATCCAGAAGCTGCGCGACTGGGTTCCGAGCTGGTCTCGATGAGTTGGAAGACCAGATTGATGAACCCCCATTGTTGAGATTGTAAACCAGAGCGAGATTCCCCTGGCTGTTAACCGTGAGAAGCCCGGTTGACCCGTTGATCGGGTTGTCTCTGTTCGCAACCCAAACCACTGCTTGGCCAGGTATGTTGCGATACCAGATGCCCAAGTAACGATTCGTTGAACTGTTGCGTGGACTGAAAAATCCCAGCACAAATGTGTCGCCGGCGGAGACTATGGTGTCACCGTCTGCAATGGGCTGAGATGAATTGAATGTATCTACCGCCGTCGATTGCGTTATTGTCAGAAAAACAGAGGAACAGAAAAACAGAGCATGCGCCCAGCAGCAACCCATTGATGATGAATTGCTGATCGGAATTCTGCAATGGCCATACGGGATGAGAGAAAATGATCTAAGGGAGCTGCGAGTCCATGAAGTCAACAGCTTGATGCACCATTCAAAATAGTAATTATTGGAGAGGGTGATCCAATTCAACGGATTCAATCCCCTCCTTTTGCAAGTCATCGGTACCATTACTTTAATGTTCGTGTGAAAACAGGGGTTGTCCTTTTGGTATTCATGACCCTGCAGCCACTTCTTTTTCTGCTTTCAGGACGAAGCAGCCAATTTTGTTTACAATTTGTGCTTATTTGTTAAATGGGGATGTAGGAGAAATGGTCAAAATATGATCTGGAAGACAAGGATGTGTACAAGATGCGACAGAGCAGAAATTCCTCGCCGTGCTTGAAGAGATAACGACGTTCAAAGATGAAAAAGAAAGACTACCAGACGCAGGATTTTCTTCCCAAGAAACTTCCTTTTAGATTTGATGACCCGGTTTTAGCAAAGTGTTTGGTGAAGTGGTACGATTCTGGGCCACATCTTCTTCCTCTGCTATGGCCCATGGCCAGGAAGGGAAGCTCCCTTTTCTGAACGTGCCGAATTGTCAATACTTTAGTTCTTGTGTGGCTCCAATGCAGTCTAACTATTTTGTTCAATAAATTCGCAGATGAGTTGGTCGAAAATCTTGGACTCAACGATATAATACCGACTAAAATTTGCACAACTGGTAGTTATGGTCATCATTTCACTGAATCATTTTTTCCCCCAAGCAAACTAAATCGAAATATAATCACCGAAAATGAGCAGTTAGGATCTAAGAAGGTACATCGTTAACTTACAATCCGTGAGCATGTTCGCAGGACCCCTAAGAACGACCGTGTCTGGAAGCCGCATAACCATATGATACCACGACGGAAACAAGCACCCCAAGCACCAAGGAGAATAGCTGAAAGTTAGCCAGCAGCTCGCCACGAACCCTGCTGGCAGCTGATCCACAAGCAATTTGATCTCCTGTGAGCTGACAACCGTCAGGCATCATCGGGCCGTAGAGGCTGAAGGCTGTCTGATAGAACCACAAGCCTTGGAGAGTGATGGCAATGCCGTTGGTCAAGTCGACTGGAAAGCTCGTCGGGAGGAGTGCTCCAGCCACGGAGGAGACCACGCATAGTCCTATCAGGAGGACGAGGATCAGGTGATAGTAACCTTCGAGGCCCTTATGGCTTGTCGAGTGGAAGTAGAACAGCAGGTACTCTGCACAAAATGCAGTGGCGGCTATCAAGCAAAGGGCTCCTTCTGGTAATGGTAGAAACCTGAACATGCAATTCAATCACCAAAGGATAAGTTTGAAAACCAACAGTAATCAGGAGATGGCTAAAATTGAAATATTAGCCACAGCAAAAGTACAGGGTAAACCAAGACAAGTACTGCTCCTAGTTTATTTTGCACCCATCAAACCAAAATTGAGATCTCAAAACCTTACGGATCAGAATGTACATGAAACTACATACTAAACAACTTGAAAATGTTCCATTTGAATGTCAATTCTACTCTACTTTTACCTGCAATTTCATGTTTATGCCATTTGCTGCTAAATAAAAAAACTGATTGTTTTCGGACACCAAGAAGGCAAGAACGATGCTTTATTTAGTCGAAGTATGAGTGAGCCTGCCTGTCAAACAGAAACAATGACTGCGAAATTCTGCTCTTTCATTTTTTGTCCTCTCTCACCTTTCTTAAGGAGTGGGGTTAAATGACACACACAATCACTGGCACATTCCCAGCCAACAAAGTTCCATCCAGATTTGCAAAAAATGAAGGGGTTAAAGAAAAACCACTAACCTTGTTTTCTCTGATAGCAAGGCGACAACACCAAGGATGAAGAACATCAGCAACATCCCTGAATGCTCAAAATTGTTCAGGTGACTAGGATTCAGCACTCCATTGACGAAAAACCTGAGGTGTGTGGAGTACAATAGCTCAATACATAGGTCTATTAAGGATCCGATCACGATGACGTAGAGCTCCAAGTGCTTCAACTTCCCTTCAAAACCTGGGACAGGATTCCAAACTCGAACTCGGAAAGACTTTGGATTGGAGACGTAGCGAACCAGAGAACACCATGTGTGCCATACACCAATGATCAAGAATAGTGACCCAGGTACAACATGACCCTTGAAAGAACCCATTTGTCCAGTTTACAAATGCTGGTTTGTCTATGACTACAATATCGAACCCTTTGTCAACTCCACAAATTACACTATGCCAAGTTGATTCAACAAACCTGGAACCTCGTCTGAAAGTATAAACAAAAGTTCGTTAGCAGTTGAACTTCATGCTTTTCTTTTCTGGACAAACACTTCAGAATTTTAAGCTCCAATATTGCGATTTTCATCGTTGAAGAGCTCTTCAAAGAAGATGTCAGCATAGAAATCAAAGTAAATAACTCATTGACCCGGTGCCAGACATTGGTAAGTAAAACAGAAAGACCTACTCTGCATAACTCAAACCTCATGAATGCATTAGAATTTTAAAGGCATAGGCAAACAAACAGCCAACACCATCAGAACCTATTCCAGTTATCCATGGAGTGAAAACACTTCGAAAGATAAGAAGGCAGTATCACGAGCACAATATCTATCCATGATTTTCTCAAAGTCTACTTTTCATTGGAACTGTTTGCTGCCAAAAGGGGAGAATGGGAGGTCCATTTTTTCCCCAGCAGCTGAAGTTCTCATCTTTCATATATGCTCTTGAAGTTAGAGATGTCCACCCACAAACCCAAGCACAATAACCCAAATCTTGGTCCAATCTTGAAGATATAGAACTGCATACAAGATCCTATTTGAACTATTCTTCGCAGGACTCATCTTACCATAGATGAAACTGAACAATTCCAACCCTCTTGAATTCTAAAGGTGGCGAACTATACCGAGCAGGTTCCTAGTAGAAAATCCAGCTGCGTCCATTGAAAAATACAAGCTTGTTTATGTTTCCAAAGGAGCTGGCACTAGTTCGCACAATCAGAGAGTCAAGAAGAAGACTAGCAATTCAGCTGATCAGTTAAACTTAAACCCCATATTTCCAAATAAGTTCCATTCACAATCAGTTCAGACCGATGGCCAAACAAACAAACATACAAATCGAGCATCTGGAGAAAGAAGCAAAACAAATCGAACCATAAGGACATATAATCAGAAATTGGCCATGGCAGAACACGAACCCGGAAGCTGAAAGGTGGCCGGTGGAATGAACAGAGACGGAATTCCAGATCAAAAGAGACAGAAAGCCAAGCCTCAGCCGGCGACAATGCCGCCTAAACAAAACGACCGGGAGAGCAAACCGAGAAATTGTTTGTAGTCGGGAACAGATTGGCAAGACACCGACTTGCAGTGGGAACGGTTTAATTATTTGTTAATTCCCTGCTTTTATTTCATCCGCCGAGTCGGAGGGAGGCAGCCGCGGAAAACCGGCGGCGGAGGTTGCGTTTCAGCAAGCCGGCGGGAAGAGGAAAATCCGATCTAATAGTCCACCGAAGTATCGACTCGCTTCTGGAGAGCCAGCCAGCCATGACCATGACAGGTCAAGTTTGGATGGATGCAGCCAGTACTCGTTTCACGACCAAGAGTCCCTGACCGTTGACTTTGTCCTAATCGCAAACCGTTTGTGGACTGATTGTCTGAACTAGGGGTGTGCAACGGTTCGGTTCGGTCCGGACCAAACTCATGAGAACCGCGGTCCATTAGTGAAAGACATGTTAGGACCAAGGACCGGACCATTCTTGAATTTGGTCCATTTGGTCCGGTTCGGTCCGGTCCAAATATGAGCTCGGTCCACCATTTCTTCAGTAATTATAAAATTCATGAGGACCAAGGACCGGACCACATTTTACTCGGTCTGGTCCGGTCCGGTCTTAACAACGGTTTGGTCCGGTGTGGTCCGGTACGAACCGGACCATTGCACACCCCTAGTCTGAACTAAGAAATGCTAAGTTTTTTTTAGCCCAAGTGAAAGCCCAAGAGAGCATTGGTGGATATGGGCCTCTAGGCCCAAGGGCCAAGGCCAGTCACGCGGCTGGTCTTTTTCTGTCTCGTCTCTTCTCCCGCGAAACGGTTCCAAAACAAAGAATGGATCTCCTCTACAATGCATACTCCAAATCCGACGACGACGATGAGCCGCGGCGGCGACCGGAACCCAAGCGGCCTAAAATCTTCACTCCTCCGTCTCATCACCAACTCCAGCCCCAATTTTCAGGTTTAGGGCACCCTCCTCCGGTGAAGCGTCTCAGAACTGAAACAGTCGTCAACGTTCAAACAGATGCTCCGGCTCCGGGAAGATACATATCCAAGCGGGAGCGAGCTCTCTTGAGTAAGAGTGCCCCGGTTGCTGAACAGTCCCTTGTTGATGATAATCAGGATCAGAACCCTGATGCTCTCACTTCCCCTGGTACTGTGACTTTACACTTTGGACGGGTGGGTTTCCGGTTTCTGCTTGCTCAAGAATGTCTTAATTTTCCCTGTTTGATGTGTTGTTGATGAGGTAATGTTTACTTGATATCCTTTAGTTGTTGAATTATGAGATTAGCTGGCAAAAGAAGTTGATTGAAACACAGTCTCGTGTTGATATTTGGTGTTAGAGGCTTTTCAAGTTTGTTTGTTGTTTGCATGTTTACATTGTTGGAACATAGAAGTAATCGGGAAAAGTTTCTATCTTGCCGAAGTTTTGATGTCATTTTGTTCTGCTGTTGGTGCTTGTTGCATTATCTCTTATTGGTGGGGGGAGGAAAAGTTTTGTACGTGGCAGAACTGAATCCAGAGTTGAGTGATATTAGGGACTACCAAAACTGTTAGTCTTGCTTAGATCGCTTACGTTGTGTATCATGTCGAACTGCAAGGAGCTGACAGCTCAAGAAGCTAGTATGTTTTGCATCGCCTATTGAAGTTGATGTGGATCTGTTGTAAAATGACGCTGTAGCTTAACAATCCTTTAGAACTCAATATGTTTGTAGTTTTCAACTTATGGTGCTGTATGCTTTTTTTCTTAATTACCTACATTCTTGATTCTCCTTTCATACCCTTATCTTCTTCATATTTCACTTATGGTTTGCATCTTTTTCTAGCTCATGTATTTTCTTTCCTGTCTCGTCAGTTCGAGTAAGTATCAAGGATTCAGATTTACCCTATGATATCGTATCAACCTTGAGAAACCCGAGTGATCGTGCAAAGCTAAGCCAAATACCTGAAAGGATGTCCATAGCTCTTAACAGCCATAAAAATGCAGTCAATGCTCTCAATTGGTCGTCCAACCATGGTATGCTTTTTTTTCCACTTATGTTCTCCCCTCATTTATTCATCTTGTTTTTGTAACCCAATATTTTAACCGCAACTCGCATATCATAGTGAGCTTTATGTGATTTTGTAATTTCTGCAACTTTATTCATCTGTAATTGAGTTGGATGTAGGTTTGAGTTTGAAAATTAGGTAATGCAACAACTGTTGGTTTCACTACCCTAATTTGCTGGGATGTTGTTGGCCCTGTTGACGTCTTTGCTATAGTCAATCTACAGGTCATCTTCTTGCATCTGCTGGGATGGATCACACTCTCTGCATGTGGAATGTCTGGAGCAGAAGCCAGAAAACAGCTCATACATTTAGATTCCACAGTGCAGCAGTAAAAGATGCACGATGGTCCCCTCATGGATTCACTGTACTTTCCTGTGGGTACGACTGTTCTTCCAGGTTGATTGACGTGGAGAAGGGAATACAGACTCAGGTCTTTCAGGAAGATCAGGCAGTTCTGATTGTGAAGTTCCATCCACAGAATTCAAACCTCTTCCTTTCTGGAGGCTCAGCTGGAAAAATAAGATTATGGGATATTAGGACAGGGAATGTTGTCCATGAATACAAGCGAGGTCCCGGTCCGATTCTTGATGTTGATTTTACAAGAAATGGGAAGCAGTTTATCTCGTCTAGTGATGTCTCTGGATCCAACGTCACTGAAAATGCAATTATTGTTTGGGATGTTTCACGAGAGGTGCCATTGTCAAACCAGGTAAAATAGGCAGCATCAGCATCTTTGTTTTTTTTACAAGTGACGAGGAGGCAGCTTCTTTTCTTAACCGTAGACATCATGTTATTACCAAATTATGTTTGCTTAATTATTGATTTAATTAATCATGTGCAATTTCTCTATGATTACAGTGAAATCTATATAGATGCAGAATTAGATGAAAGGTTATCTGATAGAAGAACAGCAGTTATCGTAACTTAACTTAGATTCGACTCGACCTGTAGACGGTGATACCGCCCCTTTCGGAGACGTGATCTTCTCTTATTCACTTGTGCTGGTGGCGGAGAGGTCGGCGCCTGTGTTCTGGCTCTGGGGGGGGGTTCCCTTTCTCAATTATGACGTACTAGGTTAGGTTGCCATCTAGGTCTCGGTCAGGTTGCAGGAAGAGTAGCCCCAGTAGTATAGCCCACTATACCGGCAGGCCAAGCTGTAAACTTGCAGTAGCATAGGTAAATTGCACAGCCAACTGCATATGGTGTTTGGACAGCTTGACTATGAGAACCATGATGACCATGGTACTACTGTATTGGTATAGCACAAAACAGGATTCAATCAATTTTTATGTGTTTGTACTTTGTATATACATGTCCTTGTTACTCTGCCATTTTATCATTATTCATCTCTTTTTTACTTGTACAGGATTAATTTTGCATAAAACTGTTTCGTTGTGTATAAGTAACATAGTTTTACAGAACTTTGATTATATACAATATGATGCTCGGAGATTAGATTTCCTGCGTGCCAAGTTTCTAACTTGGAAGCTTATTATAAAATGGGATGGTTATCTTAAAAATGCGGTGGTCATTTAAGTAAAACTTGGCCCTGCCATCTTGAGGCACAAAGGTCAGGAAGAAGCAGTGAAGATATGTTTTTCACTGAGATGCTGAACTTTCCTGTGTCCTTGTGGCTGCCCTTACAAATTCTTTCCTTTCCTGCTATGTGACTCGCATATTCACTAAAGTTATTGAATTGATCGGAAGATGGTTTTTCCAAATCATGACATCCCTCAGTTCCACAGAGACGTTTTAGGGACATTGTTCGATAAACATTCTTCGTTGGTTTCTGAACTTTCTATGTTCATGTTTTCTTTTTCCTTTTTACCAGGTTTATGTCGAAGCCTTTACCTGCCCCTGCATCAGGACACATCCATATGATCCATCATTCATCGCCCAATCCAATGGGGATTACATTGCAATTTTCTCTTTGAAACCCCCTTTCAAGCTAGACAAATACCGAAGGTACAAAAGTCACGGGGTGTCTGGATTTCCCATCAAGTGCGATTACAGTTTGGACGGCGAGAAGATAGCCTCAGGCTCCTCAGATGGCTCGATATACTTCTACAGCTACAGGTCATCAGAGCTTATCAGGAAAATAAAAGCATACGACCAACCCTGTACGGGCGTTGCTTTCCATCCAGTCATGCCGAATGTGATTGCTTCATGCAGTTGGGATGGAAAGATCTCAATCTTTGAGTGATGTAGTTCGTTCCTATTACTCCTTCATTATTGTCACAGCAGCTGGAAAGGGTGGTGAGAAGCAATCTGGCCCAGGTGATGCATTCTTCATGTTATGAAACTCTCGTTTTCCAAATTCTCTGTGTTGTTGCTTTCATTCATGCAGGGAGCCTGGAAAGTTTCATGTGGGTTGTAGCCCCAGACAGTAAGATGTGGGTAATGCTGAATAATTTGGAGTGTGGTCGAGTGACCATCACTTTGGTGCAGGGTTGGGAGACAAAAGGTTGAATTGATGGTGGGGTGAGACAGTTACAGGTTTACACCTTCCATTATTCGCATGCGTGCAGTAGGGGCTCACTACTTAGAACCAATGGCTTTCTTGTATGTATGTGTGTGTGACTGTGTGGTTTGTTAGTTTACTCTCCTTTTTTTCATGTCAGCAGTGGAACCTGAGAAAGTGAAATGTGATTTTTGGCTTTGGGTTTGACAGTACTTTCAGGAAAGGGGAAGGAGGGTGGAAAGAATGGAAGGCGATAGGCATTGAAACTGTGAGTCCACATCATTAGCTTGCTGGCTGGCTTGGTTTCCACTCTGAATGGTCACTATCTCATTTTTGTGGAGAAACATAACCTGAAATATCTCTTCTTTTTTGCCGTATGGATAAGCCCTAGCATTAGCCCTAGCTTGTCATGGAACTGCATTCTGATTGAATATCATGGATGACTTTCTTTACTTGATAACTGATTGAAGTTGATGACTTCATGAGCTCTTGCTGTTGTGTCTTTGTTTTGGAACCATCAGGCGTTGTCTGTCACTACTCACCAGTAACATATAGAATTGTCCAGAAGCATTGTTTTGGATGTAAGAACTGGAATTTCTACTCTATGTTCATAGGCTTTAGTCTAGGCCTTGTTTGTGAGAATTGAACAGCAAGGAGAAAAAGCCTGCAATTATGGGCGATAATTGTACGTGGGAGTTGGGGGACAGAGTGTGTCCTGTGCCAGTACAGATGAATAAGACAGTGCCAAGCTTGGAAAACTCTTTATGGCCAGGCCCTGGCCGTTGAGGTCCAAACCAAAAACAGTGACTTTTTTCCCCTGTAACAATTTAACCCAGTTTTGGTGTTTGTGGTCACAGCATGAACGTGCTCACAGTGTGCATGGTCGTAGGATCGCGTGTTGGGCGCTCCACAGCCGTTTCCATTGAACGACCGTCGAGTCTCCAACACGTGATCTGACAGCTGGAGCCCTTGCGAGCACATTTTCGTAGGCACTCTGTGAGCACTATAGTCGGATTGAATTTATCTTACATGGCATGAATTACTACAATCATAGTCACTAAGTCACGCCTTTCGCAGATATTGCTATTGGAAAACAAATTTAATTGTCTGTCTGCAACCAAAATGAAAAAGATAATCATGGTCCAATCGTCGATGTGGTAAGAGCTTTTAAGTAATTCAGATCTATGCACTTTGATATTGTCATCTTATCGTCGGCAATACTAAATCGATGGTTTATCGATCAGTCTGAGAACTTATATTTGTATCTCAATTGATTGTGTTTGTTGTGCATGTCAAGGAAGTTCATTTGGCGAACGGATTAGGAATTTGATCTACCCGAACAAAAAGGTTAACCAGCTGGATCACCCTTATCACAATTCCACTCAACTTTTGCGAATTTTTAACACGTAGAAATATCATGAAAACTTTTTCTAGCACACCATCATCCTTTTAGTACTATGCACACAATCTTTCAAGCATTGCATCATAAGTTCATAACTATCTGTAAAAGGAAAGAAGAAAAAACAAAGAACTTCTAGTTTCAACCTTCAATCATAGTAATATAGAGACCAAATTTTTCCTTATTTTTTGTTCATCATCTACTTATCCGTCGACAATGTTCAAGAAATACGTCGAGAGCTCAGAGCCCTAGTTAGTGCCTAGCACATACAAGATCCATTCACCTTGGAGTAGTTAGTTTACATCATCATAAAGATGGCATGCATAATGGAATCAAATCAAAGCTTGCTTTTGTACAGATCGAGAGCACTTCAATCCAATGAGGAGGTTTCCATTACGGGTTGGGTTCACCAACTTGGGTTGCGAAGTGTACGAAATGCTTGTGCAAAATGCAGTAATGCAAATGCCAATCCAAGATGGCCACAGAAAAGAAGACGTCGAATCTGTCAAAAGCACACCACATTTGACAAAATGGCAACCCCATAATGGTGAAGGGCCCTAGCTAGCTAGCTAGTTAGCCATGATAATACGTCTACAATATTGCTTACTCGTTAACTAAACAAAACCCTAATATAGTATTCAACAGTTTTCCATCAATGAAGGGCAGAAAGGCAGGGTGGTGGAGGGGCTACCTCACTCACTTTCCATTGGAGGAGCAGAGAAAGAGATGAGACTAGAAAGCATAATAAGAGGAAGAGAAGATAGAGGGATGGTGGGTGGGTGGGTGGGGTGGGGTGAGGGTTATTGAGGGTTCTCAACTGATCTGACAGTTTCGAGCATCTGAGGGCGGTCTTTCAATTGGACTCGACTCACGCATGATGACGACGATACAGTCGATCTCGAGATCATCTGATCAGAAGCATTCATCAAACATCATTGTATTTGCCTTATCATTTAGTTCATGCGGCCTCATGCATCGAGTACTGGATTGTTAGGATTTTTCATAACTATAGAGAGGAAACTTCGTACCGGGTTATTTAGGGTCACAAATTTTTTGATTCCACAAAAGACATACTGACTCTAATCTTCATTATCGAGTGTGTACAACTTAATCAAATTATTTTTTTTGTACAATATTAATATTACGAATTTACGAAGTAACGGTGATTTGACTGAAGTAGAGGAAGAAGAGTAGAGGGTGTGAGGACAAAATGGTAGAGAAGAATAAAATATTAGGGCAACGACATAATTATGGAGGGTGTGTAGTTCTTTCTAAGCTTAAATAAAATATCGTACATTGTTTAATATTATAGTTGTACATTACATGAGCTATGGAGGTCAAGATTGGAGGAGGAGGGGGACAAGGCCACACCACTCTTTCCCTTTTTAGATGAGACTTTGGTGGTCTATATAATTGGAACCCCCAACCCACCCATGCATTTTGTTCCAATAAAGCCTCCCACCTTCCAACTCCACCTCCTATGGTCATCAATATACGCAAGTTTCTTAGGTCGTATTAATTCGTTGCAACATATTCGAGAGTCTCAAGCTCAAAGGTTTCATGTTGAAATGAGTGCCTAACTCAGAGGTCTCATGCTGAAATTATGAAAATGTCGACTTCGGAGAGCATATGTAAATTTCCAAATTCACGAGGTTGGTTTTCATTTGGAGGACATGTGAGAAAATAATATGACATATGTTCTTAAACCCTCTAATAACATGAGTTATTGAGATGTATTGATTCTTCACACATACTAAGCATCAGCCATATTGTAAGGCCATTCTGAAAATTCATGAATAGACTAAGCATTTGACCTAGCTATGGATGGATGGGATTAGAAGGAAAGTTTGCACCATGAATTGATTAGGCTTTGCCGTAGACCAAATCTAAAAGCACATAGGGTATTGATATCACATCCAACCACTACTAGATTCATCTTCATGGATTACATCCCTTGTATACTTAAATTTAGGTTTCTACTTTTAGCATAATACACTAACTAATTGGGTCTTAGGTTATGAACATCTTGTGTTCATCATTTTCCAATCTTAAGGGATGGATCATACATATCGTGTTTCGGGCATCCAATTGAGAATGTTGGAATGCTTTAAGTGATCTGATTGTCGAGCGTACAAGTGGTAATTACAAGAGTCTCGTTGTCTGTGGCAGTAACTAGCACATATGATGCTAGTGAACTACGTTATAACATGTATATTTAGTTTTCTTACTCTGTCGATTCATTGTCGACGGTAACAGATAAGGCAATGCAATGCATCATCAATAAAGAAAAACGTAGTTTAATTAATATATCAACATAGCTAGCTAGCTAGGGTAGCACAATCAAGAGGAAGCCAACAGAAGCAAATAGGCATTTAGAGAACATGAATGGTCCACAAATGTCTAATGGAAAAACTTATATAAATGTGCTATGCTATCTCTTTGACTCTTTCTCCTCCTATGGCCATTTTTAAGTGAGGAACTCACTTTTATATAATGCAACTCATAGCTAGCTACCTATATATAATTTGGATCCTCATATAATGGATTTTTTCAAAACATATCCTGTTTATTGATAAATAAATTAATTAATTATTCAAATGGATAGACTATATATATATATATATATATATATATATATATATTCATTCAAACTTCCATATGACTATGTTCCCCACTTTCCTTGGTCTTAAGACTATACACCACACCCTTTCCTCCATCTACAGAATCTAGCACACACTCCACACCACCTGTCTCTTTTTGTCTGGCCATTAACTTAATTTCTTCCCACAAATAACAGAGAAGAAGAGAACAAGTCAATTAAGTTAATTCAACGAGGAAATTAAATATATAATTTTGGTCAATGAAGTGCTTGCATAGTAGTCTTATCCTGATGCATAGTAGTCCATGATCGAATGTTGATCATGGAGAAGAGGGTTGATAATCTATATATCCTTAAGTCACTATATCCAATCCAATGTTTACTCAATATATTCCTATTATAATCTGCGGTTAGATGTCCAATGTGGCATGACCTCTTGAATTTCACATAGTTCGATTGATAAAATGTTAAGCGCATTTGAAAAAACGGATCGAACCATATCGTACAAGCTGTTCACCCTCCTCCCTGACGATATAATTCACCACCTTCTTCCATAATGTATAGCTAGGTAACTCACCAATTATATGCCTCAATAGCATTACCTAGTGAAGCAACAAGGCAAAGACCAATGATGCAAGGTGTAAAGGGCTTGGGGGATCATGAACAAACAAGAATGAAGCAACAAGGCAAAGATTGTGGCTGATTCATATGGCAAATTGGATGGAATCATCATTATGTATCAGAAAAAAAGTAAAAGTAGAGAGCAAAAGGATCATGTCTGAAATGTACACTGTGCCCTTATAACTGTGCCTGCAATTATATACTCTCTTTAAGTCTAGAGAGAGAGAGAGAGAGAATGTGCAGAATATGCAATGTACTTGTGGAGAAACCGAGTGTGTTGGTCTTGGCCAGGACCCACTGGCCGGCCCAACCGGCGACAAGAAACAATGGGCTCAAAGATTTACAGTCTTCAGCAAAACGGATGGGGTGCAAATTGGGCAATTATGTGACCAAAAGTAGACATGCTCAAAAAAATATTCTTTATGGTAATCACTAGCTTGATTGTTATGTACATCTTCCCCAAATTATTTGTTTTGTAGATAAGTTGATGGAACATTCTTTGACTTTTAACACATCTGCAGATACAATTATGCTTGGTAGAATCAAAAATTTGTTGTCCTAGAAAGGACCTTGGATTTAATAAGTTAGGGGTCGTCTGGACGATGGATTAAATAAATGAGGCAATTTCAGTTAATGCCGATTTATATTGGTTTTTCATCTGTGCTGGACACGTTCTACATGATACCTTTAATTCCTGCTATCTGGTCTCATAAAAAAGTTATAGGGAAGAACGACCTCGAGGCAAAAATATCCTTAATGTTAAGTTAAATCTTTCATCTAAGAAGCTAGCACTGGCACATGTGTTTCGAGCGGAAATAAGTCAGTCTTGTGTAGTTGTGTGGGATTTGAGCTAGTCTCATGCCTCACCCCTCCTCGAGAAGAGACGAAATTATCTTATAATCTATGTGACTCAATTTTCCTCTCTCAGGTGTTGTTACCTGAATGTCATGTACTCGATAATCCAATTCATTTTTAGATTTACTAAAAAATTATGTAATCTTTAGAACATGACTTTCCTCAAAATCTCTATTATTTTGTGATAATACTCATTATAGTATAATACCCTAACTAAGATCGTATGTTTGTACCATAATCAATGTATTTCTATTATCGACTAATATCTCCAAAACTCAAAAACTTTGATTTGAGTACCAAATCCAGCATCCTAATCCATCACCCAAACAACCTTTTAAGACAATAGAAATAAAATCATTACTTTAGGAGCTCATATTAGAAAAGAAAGGCTAAGTTGTCTCCACTTTTGGATCCATCTTGTCACCTTTGTCTTTTCACCTTTTCCCCCCCAACCCCAACTTTGATTTTGGATCATCAAATTAAACCCTCTCATTACCCTAATCCTAAATGGGTTTTCGATTGTAGTCCTACTAGACCAGACCAAAATCAGTACTACTATTAACCAATGAAATATTGGGCTTTTACTCGACGGTATCATTCTAATGCAAACTGAGGAGAGCAGACACACTCATTCTAATTTGAATCATAATCGTAATCACCATATGTTTTTGCTTCCTAGTTAACTTATATTAATTAATTAGAATCATAATCATCATATCATAGGTTATTTTATGTCCTCTGTGTGCATGAAATTATGCATTCAAGTTATAGGCTTTGCCCATCGAAATGATTCTGGTTTTTAGGGGTTGTTTTCTTACCCGTTTAGGAAATAATCCCTAATTACGAGCCTCACTGGCCGGCGGCCGAAACCATACCTTTCGTTCTTCTATTTTGGTTGTCGGTTGTTGGCTTTTTTCAGTTACGGGATTGTCACTAAAAGGTATTCGCCACCAAAGTCTGTCCTTTCGTGGCCAGTTACGTCCGTCGCAAAAGAGCGTTTGTGCGGGTACACGATCACCATGAAACCTATTTTTTTGTCTATGGCCAATATTATGAGAACTTGGAGGTCAAAAGCGCCCTTGTATATATAAAAAATGGGATGTCCAACATCACAAAATTCTAGATGCATGGCAAACACAAATGTGAGAAGGTTAAGCATCCGATTATCAAATGTCGTTACGCAAATTTTCTTTGAATGCTGGTAAATCTGATTGCATCTAGTTTTTACAAGTCGGATGGAGCGTGGTTCAGCCAAACCACACCCACTTTTCACCCGATCGGCACCCGAAACTCTACATACTACATAGTTATTGGGGACATGGGAGAAATGAAAGTAAAATAAAGTTAATAAATTACAAATTTTCCACACACGTGTTGTATATACTGTTTTTTTACGAATTGAAAACCTATTGAGTAGGATTTGGGGGGGGTTTGCTCTTCCAAAACTAAATGATTGTTTTACCTAATAGTTGTGATGGTCGATGCACCTCGAAAATTAGATTTGAGTTTAGAGAAACTTAACGCCTTTGAAGTGGTTAAAGCATATGGTGGTGGCACATAGATAAATGATATTAACGTTGGAAGATGGAGTTGAATCTCGGGATCCATTCCCCCAATTAATTTAGGTGTGAATCATTCATTATCCAGCCAGCTAATGAATGGGAACATACAACTAATTAACAAAGGGGAATTAGGGCAACAGGATCCTGGCTTAACGATCCAACGATGATCTCCCTTTTCGACAGATTTTATGAAAATGTCTCCCTCTAATCTCTCTTCTCTGCCAACATAAAACCATGGGACCACTGTTAATTGGTCTCTCCGCTGGGTTCTCGGCTCCCTCGAACGCTGGGGTTCAGCTTCCACACTGCACACCGCGCGCTACTCTGTTCGCTGGTCGGCACATTTCTTTTTTCGTTTTAAGGCGCTATAGTAAGTCTTGGATCGAATAGACTGCTAACACGTAATATATTAGTATTATATATACGATAAAGGGTAACCATTATGTGACGATTTGTTTTTCACTTACATATTCTTTTCTTAAGAAGTAAGTCCCTACATTTCGGAAGACATTTTTGTATACCTCACTCTCTCATTTCAGAACCATTATGTGTTTAGCTACTGTCTTTCTGCTATGTCTACATTAGGGATGACAATTTTGACTTGACTCGATTTACCTGACCTGTTTGACCTGTTTTGGGGCAGGTCAGGGCGGGCATGGGTATCTCTCATCGACCCGACCTGCCCTGACCCGCCCCATTCTCAACCCGTTCTTGCCTAAATTAAATATAATCTTAGTCAAATTACTTAAAATTTTCCTCTTATTAAATTATATTTTAACTATAATAAAGTTGTAAATAAGTGAAACCTCAATTTCTTCAATAATTTAACTACATTTTATCATATTATGGTTTCTTTCTTGGTCTTCAATGAAAAGAACGAACATTTCTAATGTTTTTCACATAAATTACATACCCATTGGGTCGACCTGCCCCGACCCGCGCCCCGTGATAAATTACCCGACCCGGACCTGACCTGCCATGGGGCGGGTATGGTTATCAAGATACCCGCCCCATACCTGCCCCATTGCCATTCCTAGTCTACATCTATTGTCTTATAGTTTTCCATTGCCATTATTGTCCACTGAGTTTTGCAACTATTGTTCGTTGGTTTCCCCGTGATAGTTATTATCCAACGAGTTTTCATCTATTCTCTGCTGATTCGCCGACCAATTCACGGCCTATCTAGAAACAATGTCGCCGGAATTCTAAGTTTTGTTCCCCCTCTACAGTTTGCCACGGTCGTTGATTATTTTTTTTTTTTGACATTGTTAATTCCGTCTTCTAGGTATCTGAATAATCTATTGTACTTTAAAAAATATCTTTAACATTCGGAACAATTTGAAATTCTCTTTTCATTAAACTAATCACAACCATCCCAAACAACGAACTACCCTTTCACTTTTTGGTCAACATTCAAATCGTTATTCTTTAAAATATGAGATTCTTGTTAACATGCGAAGCGGTAGCAAACTAGCATATACTAGATATATAGTGGAAGCAAGCAACATGACATACTATCATTAAATAGGGAAAAAAAATACAGGAAAATAAAGCCTTAAGGTCAAAGATATGCATTTTCTTCTTATTCTCTCCATACTCTGCAAGACTGCAACATTCCCCACAGAAGAAGCACAGACTAAATAAATAATGGTTTCTTCCGGCACATAATAATAAACTCCGGCCAGCCTCACCGAGGAGCATCCTTCCATCAATCCTCCCTCGTGTAGTGTGGGCCCCACATCCGCCACCCACGATTAATATGGTATTTCGTCCCCCGTTGACTCAATCACCGGCCGGCGTACGTGTCCAAAAGATTCGATCGATACATATGTCCGGCGGATCCGATGGTATGATTTGTCGGCCCCGTTGACCGTTCCACCTGGCAGCTGGGTGCCGCCGCTCGATCGATCAGTCGATATATGTTGGGGTGGTAGCCGTCAGACGGTGTGAACGGTTCGGGTCGGGTCCACGGTGGTCAAACCATCTACGTGGCGCGGTAGGGCTGGCTATTTGGTCCGAGCTTTTTGGTTTTACTCGAAACCGAACCGGATAACAAACAATCAAATCCAATCTTTGGGCCTAGATTTGAGGTAAAAACCGTTTGGGACCGGACCGAAATTCGGATAAAGACGGGATAAGAGAGCCAAATACCCCGAATTTAACCTCCTCACCCTTTCAGCAGGCCTTAGGCCACTCAAATCCCCTCTCAAACCACTCAAATCCCCACAAACTCAATCTAAAATCAAGATCGAATTGGGATCGGACCGGTTCAAAACCGGACTGAATCAAAACCGGACTGTATTCCATCTAATCTTTGGTCATTATATTCTCGAAAAGACCGGATCAATACCGGATCAATTCAAACCAATTTAACTGGACCAGACCGTATAGCCGTGGCGGAGTACAGCTGTGAGTGTTGGAGTAAGGATATTATAATTTTGCTGGTCAAATGTGGACCGGAGCCCGAGACGGGGGGCGCGGTGGAGATCAGGTCTGCCACTTTCGGTGATCGTAATCCTGAAAACCCCCCCGGATTTCTGCCGATCTCCTCCTCTATATATTATTTATTTCTTAGCAGATCGCATGGAATTATTGTTTTCTGCTGGCTAACGCAAACTTGTGAAAAAAAGGGGGTGGTTTTTGTAAATAAAATACATCTAATTGATTTAGAAACACCGGATCACATATCAAATCCCCACATAAATTACGTCTCGTCCCTTCCCAAAATTAGAGAATTTACGCACGGTTGATTGCATTGCAATTTGCATGCCGAAGAAGACAATCACTGATCATCATGTATATGCACCTTAAAATTAATTCATAATAATTAATACTTGTTCAAACTTGCTTCTTCCTCTTATTCATGGCCGTGGAGTGGAACCTTTTTTCAACTTATTTTACAACAACTTAGTAGCCCCGCCGCAATGTGATGAAAATAGTGAATGGGATCGACCAGAATGGTACGTGGGGAATGCACATTTGATTCACGGAATTTAATTCCCAATAATTAGGGACAATTATATTAGGCCTAGATTGACCTTTAATCAATTTCCTGACTAGAAAGGTCATATATTTAGTGGTGAAAAAAAGATCCGGTATTTATCAAATTCAATTTATTATAGGTCAAATCATATTTGAATAATTTTAATTTTGAGCACACCCATATTAATTTTTTTTAGTTAGGGTCTAGATTGGATTCATAGTATTGTATGTACCCTAAAGAAAATCATCAGTCAATTCTAATGTAGTTTTTGCCATTTATTTTTTTGTTATGAAACAAACAAAAATGTGAAAACACGAATATTAGAAACGTAGTTGAATTCAAAGCAGTCAATGAGATGATTGATATTGCTTTTGGATCTAACTCAAATAAATTTATTCAAATTAGACTCAATTCAAACCAAACCATTAAAAATACATACATATATATATCCATTTAAATCCAAACCAAATACTCGAATAAAAAAACGAATCAACCCATTATTTTCCCTCTAAATAAATTATCATTTACGGAAAATAAATATAGCGTGCGTGAATTTATATCCCCACTTGACAAATGTCGTCATTGACCACTCCATTCAAAATCGCAGCTTAGTTGAACTTTTTTTTCTTCCTTCTCTCACTAGGATTTGTTAGGTACCAAATGGAATGGATATATACATCCAAACTGTAATATTCATTATTACCAAGGCACGTAAAATACCTACAAGAGAGTCAATCCTCCAGCCAACTTTCCCGTCGTTTTCTTTGTTAGGAACAGACGTTTGACATACTTACATGCATGCATAAATACATACATCTCTCTCTCTCTCTCTCTCTCTCTCTCTCTCTAGTCTTTCATGTCAAAGCCGTGTAACTCGTAAATTAGGGTAACGAATCCACCCTCCTTTCACATTGTACATGGTCTAGGCCTAGGGTTATATATATGAACTACGATCTCAGAATCATATTAGTTTCTATGTTCTCTTCTTACTTCAATTGAATGTGATTGTCGTCCTACTTTAATTTGGTGCACTTTAATACATGTGTTTTTTTTCTTATATCATATCTACCACGTCAATTTATAACTTTAGAATATTCGAAAACCTTTCGAGTCTAACTTAGGAAACATGCATGTTACAGACAAACAAAACACATTGTCGCCAACTGTCGTGTTATTAGAAGGAGAGTGAACGACAGACTCACATGCATGTTTGTGTAATGCCTAGTTATGTCTTGGTGCTCTCTCTGGCACATGAGGCGCATATCATTCGTTAGTTCCACTTCCACCAACTCCAAAAAAAAAAAAAAAAGAAGCGAACTCTCCTTCTCAAAATTCACAGTTCAAGCTAGAAAAAAGTGGCTATGTCCGATTCTACACGACGAAGATCCATACCCCCAAGTCGCTCGAGCAACAAGCAGGCGCCGCGCAAGTTATGAAGAGTCTTCTTAGACCCACACCGCTCCTCAGATGTGATCAGGTGCCACGACGTGCTCGATCCTAGTTGGCCAAGCATTCCCATAGCTAGCTAGATAGTAAGCACATAAAATTACATGCATTTTTTGTGTGTAAATCATCGTTCTTATTTTCTTTTAACTCCATTTCATGTAGTGTTGAATTGAATCTATAGTACAACCTACATAGTCCCATGATATAATCGTTGATGGGCACAACACATATATGCAACTACTTTCGTGTAATCTCTTCTGTGTCTGCCCTTTAACAGATCCAACTGAAACAGGGTTCAGCAGTCGAGCTCCGACAGCTCACCTTGTTCTTGCATTGTTCCCAAGTTGTCTCATTTCAGTCGAGAGAGAAAAAAACACAGTATTTATGTTCTCTTACGTGACTTGTCTGGCCTGATTCTTGCTTTGCCAAACCCTAAGTACTACTTCTGCATATTTTGTTTTCTCTTTTTCCTTGTATATATATTTGCCTTAGATGGTCACAATAGACAACAATTCGTGCAACTTGTTCTGCTTGGCCGGTCTACTTCGATCATGGATCCTAACATATCTATATACGGCTTGGATTCTTATTGATTTCCACTTTTTTTTCTCACAAGTTTCTCGGGACGTACGTATGTAAAAAAATAAAATAAACCTTCATCTATATTGTTTTTAATATCTACATAAATATAGCGATGCGAAGGTTGTCATTGACAATGTGAGGCAGACATAAGACCAGGATGCTAGAGGAAGATTTTTGAAGAAATCGCCTAGCTCAATAAGACGTATTAACTAGTTTTCAATTCAGTTTGTTGGTAAGCAAAGCAATCAGACAGTGGTTGAGTCGGAAATCTAGACGAGGAAGTACTGAAAAATCTATGCTCAGAAAATCTGAATTGGTGAACGGAAGTTAAAGTCTTACAAACTACCATATTCTCATACTTATTACAAATTTGACATGATTTTGAGAGTTGAGGGAGAAGACTATAGCCTCTCATACTATCAATGTGGCTCCGCATTGCAATCGGGCGGTTTATTTGGTGGTTATATATGCCCTTTCGTTGTTTCCTGCGAGCACGTTGAGTTTTGAATTTTGTCTGCGGGCGTTGTCTATTCTGTAAATTTTTTAATATTAGTTTTCTTTATAATACAAGTGATCTATGAGAACAAAATACGTCGATACAAAATTTTGAACCAAATTTTATTGTTTAGATAATGATATTATATTGTTTTAACGAATAAAAAAACACTATAATTACAATGATGAGAACCGATATATAGAATAGATCCCTTAAAATCGGGCTTTATATATGTACTAGTACATTAGAAGAAGACATTTCGGTTGCATTTTCCAATCAAGCATGTGTTCATGTTTGCCTATAAATGGATATGTCTGAGTCATGCATGGTATTGTTATTTGTTAATTCGATTCGAAACTTCTTCATAATGTAAGTTTCGTTTGAGCACCTCGATCAAATCTTCAATAACCATGATTACTACTCATGTACGGAAATGTGTAACAACATTCTCCACTTCTTCCAAATCACTCAATAGAGAATAATAATAACATTGATTACTAAACTAAATGGGTCCTTAACTAGTGTTGGGGTTAAAACCACCTCGAAGATATTGTATTTGGATCACGGAGTAACGTGCTAGGAGATAGTATATGTATCAAAATCTAAGGAGACACTCAGACACATGTTAGTTAAGTCAGACACATCATTTATGGATGTTTGTTCGTTCATAATATCCTTGGACCTAGGTTGTCGTTAGCTATGGTGTTTCAGGTTGTTTCTGTGTATCATACGGGTGTATTTGTCTCCACTTTTCTTATTACCAAAATAAAAGTTTATGCCAAAAAACCTATTTTCTCGCATTTTTCTCAAAGTTAAGTCAAGATCCGTACTCAATTAACTAAAAGAATTTCATTTAAGACTTTTTTTCTTTTAAAAAAAGAATCTACCCTGAAAGTCACACCCTTCCGAATCATGCATGTTTTCAAAATACGTACACTACGACTTTGATTTATCATGCTTTTTTCCCATCATATTACATCCCATATACTTTACTCTTTTCTAACCTTACCAAACACACTTTGCTCTAAAAATCACAAATCCTTACTTAACTATGAGGAAAAGTTTTCAAATTTGAGAAAAAATTGAAACAAACCCACCATTAATATGTGTGAAGAAAAACATGGGAGGTAGCATTTGGAAATGTTGCATTTTCCCCCAATATTCCATAACCAAATATCTCATTTCGTTTAATAAGACATTAGTCCAAAATATTCAAATTTACAAATAATACATTCAAACAACCTGTTAAAAAATCATTTCCACGATGATCACAACTAAGATTATCATCTCATTTGTAACAGGAAAAGAAAAATGAGTGAAATCATGTACACTATAGTAATGTTTTTACAAATTCCACAAATCTCAATTGCCTTGCAAATACAACCATGTTGTAAATAAAGGTAATCCAAATCCACCTTTTCTTCTATTCAAAAACAAAATCTTATTAGAATGTGTGTTTAGGGACACTTGAGATCCCACAAACCAAAACCAACATCACCTTCCTCCTTCCTCCCTCTCTATATATACCCACTCTCCCCCACCTTTTCTCTTCACGCAAACAGAAATCCCTCAAACTAACACCCACACAAAGAGACTCACACACCTTCCCCCTCTCCTTCCTCCTCTCCTCTCCTCCCTCACACAAACATCACCCCCACCATTTTTCCAGAGCTCACAAAACAAACCCATCACCGCCGCCATGCCAGAAGCTCCCAAACCCACCCAAACTAGCAATGGCCTCACCACCATCGCCATTGCCGAGAAGAACAAACGAACCCTCCAGTTCATCGAGGACGTCACCTCCAACCCCGACGACGTCCAGACCCAAGTCCTCCACGAAATCCTCTCCCGCAACTCCGCCGTCGAGTACCTCCACCACCGCCACCGCCTCCACGGCGCCACCGACCGCCGCACCTTCAAGAAACTCCTCCCCGTCATCTCCTACGAGGACATCCACCCTGACATCACCCGCATCGCCAATGGCGACACCTCCCCAATCCTCTGCTCCTCACCCATCTCCGAATTCCTCACCAGGTAGAAAACCCAACAAGCCATTTTCCAAAAAGATTGTTTCTTTACAACAAACAATACTGAAAAGTGAAAACCCAACAAACTCTTCCATACTCTGTTTCCGGGAAAAAAATTGAGTCTTTGCAATAGCAATACTGAAAACCCAACAAGCTAATCCATCCCCTGTTTCCGAAAAATTGAATCTTTTCTTTACAGCAAGAATACTGATTCGTTGCAATTTGTTTGTAATTTTGTGTACAGCTCTGGCACTTCAGCAGGGGAGAGGAAATTAATGCCGACGATTGCAGAGGAAATGGAGAGGAGATCGCTCCTCTACTCTTTATTAATGCCGGTGATGTCCCAATTCGTCCCCGGACTCGAAAAGGGGAAAGGGATGTACTTCCTCTTCATCAAATCAGAATCCAAAACCCCCGGCGGGTTACCCGCCCGACCCGTTTTAACCAGCTACTACAAAAGCTCCCACTTCAAGAACCGACCTTTCGACCCGTACACCAACTACACGAGCCCGAACGAGACCATCCTCTGCCCCGATTCGTACCAATCCATGTACTCCCAGCTCCTCTGCGGCCTCTGCCAGCGGACCCAGGTCCTCCGGGTCGGGGCCGTTTTCGCATCGGGTTTCATCCGGGCGATACGGTTCCTCGAGAAGCACTGGCAGCTCCTCTGCCGCGACATCCGGTCGGGTACCCTCGACCCGACCGTCATCACCGACCCGGCCGTGAGAGAGGCCGTCCTCACCAAAGTCCTGCATCGACCCGATCCGGAGCTCGCAGATTTCGTTGAATCCGAATGCAGGAAGGATTCGTGGCAGGGGATTATAACCCGGCTCTGGCCCAATACCAAATACGTCGATGTGATTGTGACGGGGACAATGTCGCAGTACATTCCCACTCTGGATTTCTACAGCAATGGGTTGCCTCTGGTTTGCACCATGTATGCTTCTTCCGAATGCTACTTCGGTGTCAATCTGAACCCGCTCTGTAAACCCAGTGAGGTCGCTTACACGTTAATCCCAACCATGGCCTACTTCGAGTTCCTCCCCGTACACCGTAACAACAACAATGGGGTGTCCAATTCCATCTCCATGCCCAAATCCCTCAACGAGAAGGAGCGGCAGGAGCTCGTCGACCTCGCGGATGTCAAGCTCGGGCACGAGTACGAACTCGTAGTCACCACTTATGCTGGTAACTAAAAAAATGCTCCTAATTTCGAACTACGGCGCTGAATTATGTCGTTATTCGCGCTGCGGTGCTAATTTTCTCTGTATCGTTCCAATTTTTGACGACAGGACTGTACAGGTACAGAGTGGGGGATGTGTTGAGAGTGGCAGGGTTCAAGAACAGGGCTCCCCAGTTCAACTTCATATGCAGGAAGAACGTGGTGCTGAGCATCGATTCGGACAAGACCGACGAGGTGGAGCTGCAGGGCGCGGTGAAGAACGCGGTCGACGCGCACCTGGTGGCGTTCGGAGGGAGCGTGGCGGAGTACACGAGCTACGCGGACACGAAGACGACGATTCCGGGGCACTACGTGCTGTACTGGGAGCTGAGCGTGAAGGGGACGACGGCGATCCCGCCGTCGGTGTACGAGGATTGCTGCCTGACCGTGGAGGAGTCGCTGAACAGCGTGTACAGGCAGGGGAGGGTTTCGGACAAGTCAATCGGACCGCTGGAGATCAAGATTGTGGAGCAGGGGACGTTCGACAAGCTGATGGATTACGCGATCAGCTTGGGGGCGTCGATTAATCAGTACAAGACGCCGAGGTGCGTGAAGTTCGAGCCGATCGTCGAGCTGCTGAATTCGAGGGTGGAGGGTAGTTACTTCAGCCCCAAGTGTCCCAAATGGGTTCCTGGCCACAAGCAGTGGAGCAATAATGTGAAGAACTAGATTTGGTGCTCTGTTTTTTTTTTTGGGTTTTTTGTTTAGTGGAAGAAGGAAGGAAGAAAAGTAGGTTCTCTTTTGGAGAGAAAGGTCTGTCATCATTGTTGTTTATGACCGGAGGTGCATGGTGGTCTTACTCGTCGGCGGTGGTGGGGAAGGATGAAGGAATGTTGTTGGTTGCAGGATCTCTGTTTCTTGTTAGGTTAATAATGACTTAACCCTCTTTTTTTTTCTTTTCTGGCTTACTGTTAGTTTTTGTACTTTGTTTTTTTTTTTTGGGGTAATTGAATCTGTTGGGACAGAGAGAGATCTTTGAACTAGCAATGTACAAAAGGCAAAACCAGTTCCCTGTTTCAACAAGGGCCTTCTTGTTTTGGAATTATGGTAGCATATCGAAATGAGGATGATTCGACTAGGTTAATACCGTCAAATGTTTAGTTTCACTGTTTTCACGATAGGAAAAATTGAAAAAAATAATGATAGCACAAAGGGTTTTCAGAGTGAAAAGTATGCTCCAACACTTAATTCGAGTTTAGCCTTAAAAACCCTGAATAATATCAGAAATCACCTCCTATATCATCGTTTGGGAAAGGGTCCTCATCTATTAATATGAGACAGTTCCAAAGGTTTCCCATAATACGGGATAAATGTTAAATGATACTCCTCTCAAGTACATTTGTGTTTTGTAAATAATGTAATCAGTAAATGATGAATAAAATTCAATTGTATAAGATCGTGCAACTGAAAAATGTCGCGCTTAACATGTTAGTACAACTAATGAACTTTCTTTCTTTTTATCCGTTGCTTCTGTACCATTTCTTCACCATACACTATAGATAAGGATCAACGCTAGAAGCATGGTGAAAACCGAGACAAAATTCATGCTCGACACCTACAAAAGGTTCATATGTTTGGCCATAACTCAACTCAACTCGTTTTAGTGGATAAACTTGTGAAACTGTTGTAACCGACATTTAACGTTCTTCTTCGTATTATAATGTAGTACAGGTGCTGCAATTTCTGAGAAAAAAAAGAAAATTTTCCTGTTGTGGATATTGATGCACTGTGTAGTTTCATGGGGATTGGATTCAGAAATCCAGGCAGGAATCCTGGCCACTTTACAAGCCAGCCAAAACCCACTTTGTACTCCCACAAATTTGACTCTCTTTTTTTTCTTCTATACTGGTCAACCAGAACCTTTGGTGACTAAATCCGCAAAGGAAATGGCTGATCCGATCCGCCGAATCCCATTGAGGCAAGCAGCAAGATCTAAGCCAACGCCATGGCCGTATTTTCATCGGCAAATTATCTCTGGGAAGGAAAGGATAGAGGATCAAAGATTTACCTTCTTTTTAGAAGACAAGTAAAGTGGCCGGGCACCAATTGGGCCGGCCTTCGACCCAGCGTCTCCTTTTTGTGGGCTTGCATCTTCTCTTATGGTTGGGCTGACAATATGGAAGCCCGACCCACCACTCCCTTCTTCCTTTCCACCCAAAATATCTCTCTTTTTAATTCACTATTATTTATTTTTGCTTGCCTGGATTATCGCAAGAGGTTTCCCCTATTTTCGTTTTATTTTCCCCTGGCTATCTGATTCCAATTTCCCAAGAGTTTCTCGCCGTCTCTCCAATTCCAACCCCAACGCAATAAATCAGTCCTTCTCCCCTCACGATTCAATCACTCTCTCGATTTAGGGATTTCCCCCTTTCCTCTGCCGATCGATTACCTCCATGGGAGGAGGAGCAGCCATGCGAACTGTGGCCAAGGTCGCCGGTATCGGCGTCGTCAACAGTGGATTCCGCGGCGCCGTCTCCGGATTGCCTCCGGCTGAACATTCGGTTCGCAGCGCTTCTCACACCGTTTCGGCGGCGATCTCATCAACGTCTTCTACGTCGTCGTTATCTGGCGTGGCGGCGGTTCAGCGCCCTGTTTGGGAGCTCGATGAGTGGGAGTTCGCCGGCGGCGAGGAAGAGGTTATTTCGGAGCCTCTGGAGCCGAAGCCCAGGCTCGTGTTTGGCGGCCCGCCGACTTCTCAGGAGGCCCAAGAGGCCACCGCTGAGTTGAAGGACGCCCTGGAGAAGTAATCATCCTCAATTCTGTCTTCATTTACTTCGTGCTGATACTGGTTCAATTCAATTCAATTCAATTCGTTGGTGGTCTTAGTTATGCTCCGGAGGTTCATAAATTGTCTATAATTTGTTTTAGCTCTTAATTTGATTGTGAGAGTTCATGGTCTTCTGTGATAATCTGCCATTTGTGCCTTTTTGTGGGCATATAGGAAGCTTCCAACATTGTCAGTATCTGTGTTACATGTCCTCGCTCTGGCACACAAGATCAAGTTCGGGGCGTATCTATGGCTTTTGATCTTTGCTGGGCTATGGTAGATGGTGTCATAAAGCTTTTATCTTTAATGAAAATGCAGAATATCTAGTCCTGCACTTGGAGGATCAGCTGCCTCAATTGGATTCAGTGACCATCTTGGCCTCCCTTTGCTTACAACTTCCGAGCTGGAGTCTAAAACTTGCCTTACTTGCGAGAGAAAAGCTGCTCCGGAGTATGCTGTCAAGGCATTCAAGTTGCTGAATGAAAGTCCTGCTGCTCAGGTTCTGATGCTTGGACTATTTTAGTACTATTTCATATTTCTTACTGGTGATTCCAATTTCCGGTTGTCTATATATGTTCCCTGCCATCACTCAGTCTCATGCTGTCTTAAAAGTCGGTTTCTGATTCTGTTCGATTACTATTCTCTTAATCCATCAGTAGTTCTGGTGTTTAATTTCATTAGCATCTGAGTGCATTTACATAGTTCTCTTTCGACTGCTGAAGTCTTTAACAGTTTGAGAGCCTCTTAACATCGTCCATTTTGTGGACTGATTTTTATCATTAATGTTGAATGTATGAGCTGGTTTTGATTGAGCTGGGTTTTGATGCGAGTATAATCATTCCGCTACTGGCTGTGCATGGATAATGATCTGCTTTACTAACAGATACTCTGTTCCTTGTTCTTCACGCAGTCTGTTGTAGTTTCCATTGCCTCGGACCCAAACGTGTGGGATGCAGTCATGCGAAACGATGCGCTCACCGCGTTCCTCCAGTCCCACAAGACAATTACAAGCCCCACGAGCGAGGCTTCCACAGAATCCGTCACAGATTCCAGTTCCGAGGACGCAGAATCTGTTGTACACGAGGAGCCGCGCTCCAGGTTTATGGCGTACCTGGATGACATCAAAGTTACGGTGGTGGATATGTTCGGCACAGTCTCTTCTTTCCTGCAGAACATGTTCGCGGTGCCGCCTGCTGCAGCTGCAGGTGAATCCGATGAGGGCAATGCGAAATCGACGTTCATGGAGAACACGGTGGGAGCGTCTCTCTTGGGTTTGGCTGTGATGGCTATCATGATGGTGGTGCTGAGACGTGTCTAGAGTGGTTCTCTCAATTTGCCGACCCTGCACATTCTGTTGCTTTTGATGCACAAGTAGAAACGAAGAGAGGGGTGTTCTAGTTTATGTCAAGTCTTTTTGTACATACTATGTCTACGCTAGGGTTATGTTGATAATGTGTGGACTGTGGAGTCGATTGAGTTGTTATGTTCTTGGTTTGGACTTAATAATATGGCTATGGTTTTTGGCTAAGTATTCCCGGAGGGTAGATCAGGTTTTTCTAGCAGTATATTTGTTGCCTGTCCAAACTGAAGGTACTGACACGCCATCCTACTCTTCCAACAATCTGAATACGTACGAGAGGAATGTTCTTCCAAAACTCGTAATTTGTTGAATAATCGAGGTAATCAACTGAAGGTGATTTCCTTTTGGTGAATTCTTTGAATCAAAGACTTGTAATTAGGGAAAAAGTAAGTTATTAAAATTGAGTCGAACTAATCGATCGGACTAGTAGTCGTTGTCAATCAGTATTAATTTGGTTCAAGGAGTGAAGGAAGGGAACCAATCATAGTTGTCATGTCGGTGGAATGAGGCCGGTTGGACCTAGTTCAATTGGTGTCGGTCATGAAACTGGCGTGAATATTATCGGTATAATCGATTTACTACTTCTAAGCAAAATGGTGACGTTTTAGTGAATTTAATTCATAGAAAATTAATTTATTATTTATGTTATGAATTTAAATGTTAAATGCTGATGTTATTTGTTGAGTTCAAATATAAATATTTAGATATTGACGTTAAATGTTGTATTTAAATATGAGTATTTGTTATTTTATTTTAAATGTCGTATGTATGAATTGTAAGTAAATTGTCTTCTAATATGTTTTATATATGATTAATTTCATTCGATGTCAATGGTTTTTCACATTTCTATATATTATTTGAAACCGATACAAATCTACACAAACCGATTATACTACCGTCGAACCATTCCACTTGCTAAATTGTCTTTAACGGTATAAACCTGTTTTTTGCGGGGAAAGTTAATCTGCTAACTTGAAGATTCGTTAGCAGATACTAACTGATATCCAAAATACATGAACTAATATCCAAGTACTAAAGTATCTAGAGAGCACAGACTAGTATTCAAAGTTTGCTAACTGATATCCACCATGACTCAACTATTATCCCAAATTCACAAACTAATATCTAGACAACACATAATAGTATTCATACAACACATAATTAGTATCCAGATAACACATAAGAGTATCCAGATAACCCATAGGAGTATCCATATTGAATACTAGTTGGTTGATTGTGGATATTAGTTGGTATCTGCTATCTGGATACTAGTTCGTGATGTTTTGAATACTAGTCTGTGCTATCTAGCTATTTAGCTGACTTGGATATTAATTCATACATTTTGGATATTAGTTAGTATATACTAACGAGTCTTCAAGTTAGCAGAATAACTAGGCTGTTTTTTTGCAACCATGAAACCAAGAGAACGAGGATATTCTTGTAATTTCACAAGTGAAGGAGGCTCGCATGTCGCATCGCCAGTCTGCCCTACTTGGTCGATGCTCATTGCTATGAAAGGGGTTTAAGTTTTCACCGTCTAAGCTAAACCCTTAAACCCTTTTCCAGAGAGATCGAATCGAACTGTATCGCTCAATCAAGTCATGGCGTTGAGATCCTCGATGTCGGCTCTCACGGCCGGTGCCAGCAGCTTACGGAGGATGCTGTGCACCGCCTCTACCACTTCATCCATCTTCTCGACGCCCGCCGCCCCTTCAGCTCGTGAGCAAGCTGATCCCAACGTCAACCTTTTCGTCTCCGGTAACCCTGCTCACTTTCTCATGTTTCGATTCCCATCCCAGTTCTGGATTTTTGATTGTCTGAATCTGTTCATGATTTGTCCTCTTTGCTCTTGGGAAGAACTTGGGATAATCAAAAGAACAGAGAAAGGCAGATACTTTCGCGGGGTTTTAAAGTTGTGGAGATAGGGTCGAATTGTTGTTCTTTTGTTTTGTCCAATTGGTGATTGCATCCTTTGCCCAGGGTATGTACTCGTATGTGTATTATGGTTAATTGAAGCTTGTCGTGCTATCCATGTTTCAGTTCTTGCCATTGCATTATTTAGTTGATTCTGTCTGAACAAGAACAGGCGAATGGAAGTGGATCCATTTCTCCTGTGTTGGTCAGCTCTCTATAGACTGGTCAATCTTTTCAAATGTCAATGTACTTGTGACATCCGTGGTCATACTAGACACATTGGAGTTGCCCTGTAAAGCTTGTATGCAGATAATTTATCAACATATGCAAGCTCTGTGTTAACCTTTAAACATATCATTTTTATTTAGGTAAAAGGGATTGCTTGAACAGGTTGCCATATACTTGGTAGTAATATATTTCTGAGTCACTGCTAATTGAGTAACCACGGGCAATGCTTCGTAGCATTTTACACAATAAGAATTAGTGCAAGTAGAATTTGGTTTTGAAACTGTTTTTTGAAAATGGTTACGTACCTTAATGTAAGTTACATATTTTCTTTTGATGTCATAATTTGTTGCAAAGTTGTAGTAGGTCACAAGACATTCCCTGTTTAATCTTGTTCTTGCTCAATTTTTTTGTTCTTTTACTGACTTCTTTCTTCCGTCAAGGGAAGTCTCCAATAATGGCACCCTAGTAGTTTTGTTAGTTTAACCAAATGTTTGTATAATGATGAGGGAACCTTTGCGAAGGCTAAGGTAGGCTGCCATGATTGCCGGCTCGACAAATGTTATTAAGATGGGCATTAAGATGTTATATGTCGTGTCTATCTTCTCTTGGAAATGCGGTTGTTGAAAATTGTTGTACTGGAGTTTATGCAACTGATATGTTTATTCAATTTCTGCTAAGCTGTAAAATAGCAAGGACTCAGATTTTTTGTTTTGTTTTACTCTGATGTTAGACTATGAGGTGTTCGTTCCACTTGTGCATGTTACCCGACTGACTCTATGAAAATCGATTCAGGGCTTAGCAAACGAACCACAACAGAAGGCCTTAAGGAAGCCTTTTCCAAGTTTGGTGAAGTGGTTCATGGTATGTGCTCTCGCTCTCGATTTTCTTTCTTTTGATTGTTTGATGGAAGTTGATCCATTTGGTCTCTGAAATTTTGTTTTGCCTGCCTCTTGCAGCTAAAGTTGTCGGAGATCGGGTATCTGGGCATTCAAAAGGGTTTGGCTTTGTTAGGTATGCTACCTTGGAGGATGCTGCCAAAGCTATAGAGGGCATGGACGGGAAGGTGAGTTTTCCTTATCGTGTTTCTTCTTTCTCAGAAAGGACACTATTATTCAGCATGTAATTTTTACTATCTGTAAAGCTTACAGCAAAAACAAGAAATGATTTCTTTAAGTTGCACGGTAAAAATAAACTCTTAAATTGATGTTGAATATGAAAATCAATACATGAACAAAACATTAGTAGTAATGATCAGCCTGTATTTTGCAGTATCTTGATGGATGGGTTATATTTGCGGAATATGCAAGACCAAGAGCACCTCCTTCACCACCTAATAGTAGTAGCATGGGGCCTGGCTATGGTGGTTTTGGCTCCACAAATGCGAACAGCGCAAGCTATGGTCTTGGCAGTATTGTGAACCCTGGTTACGGGAATAACGCTGCAAGCGCTGGGTACGGCAGTAACGTGAACCCTACTGCTTATGGGAGCAATCCTAGTTCAGCATATGGGAACAACAGCGCAAATCCAGGCTCTCCATATGGAAGTCAGACTACTTATGGAAACAATCCAAATTCAGGCTCTTCATATGGGAGTCACACTACTTCTTTTGGGAACAATGCTACTGCAGGCTCTTCATACGGAAGTCAGACTACTAACTGGAACAATGCAAATCCAGGATCTTCGTATGGGAGTCAGACTACTTCGTACGGGAACAATGCATATCCAGGCTCTTCATATGCGAGTCAGACTACTTCTTACGGGAACAATGCAAATCCAGGCTCTTCATACCAGTCTGGAAGCTCTGCAGGCTCTTCATATGGGACTCAGACCACTCCGTACGGGAACAATGCTTATGCACATGGAAACACAAGCTCTGGGTTTGGTGGCCCTGGATACTCTAACACCACGAGTCCTGGGAACAATGCAAATCCAGGCTCTTCATACCAGTCTGGAAGCTCTGCAGGCTCTTCATACGGGAGTCAGACCACTCCGTACGGGAACAATGCTTATCCACATGGAAACACAAGCTCTGGGTTTGGCGGCCCTGGATACTCCAGCACCACGAGTCCTGGGTACGAAAACAACAAAGGCACTGCATATTCTGATGGCGCAAACCCTTCGTATGCTGATAATACCACAGGCTCTGGGTATGGCAGTGACAATGGACCTGCTGCACATGGTACTGCTAGCACAGGCTTCACTAATCTTCAGTGAAGCAAAAAGCTCATCAATGAACGGTATGAAGTTTGCAGTCGACAAATTACATTGTGGATTTCGTCGATGCTGCTGCTGCTGCTGCTGCTATTTATTCTCTAGTTTTGTTGTGTCTACATACTTATGAACTCAATTCTTTCAAGCATGAACCTGCCAATTTGTGAACATTTTTCTGAGGGTGGTTTTCTTATTATAGTTTGCAACTTAATCTGCCGTCCTTCTGAAACAACCTTTCGCTGAAACCAACAGGAAAATGGAAACAAAGAAAATCCAAGTCGAATGATTCCGTTTTGTCCACGTCACGATAATTACTCTCAAATAAATTTGGCGGGTCCGTCATTTGCCATATCTCGTTGTCCTTCCCCTTTCGCCACTTCGCCCTGCCCTGCTCCAAATGGCGCCTCCCCGATCTCTTCTCTGCAACCACATCTCAGCTTCTGCTAATATGAACCACATTCCCCACCTGAAATTCTCCTCCTCTTCTTCTCCCATGGCTGTTTGATTCTATCCCCCTTTAAAACTGCCTTCGTTTTTGTGTTCTGCTCTGCTCGGGGCTCGATGAGGTTTCTAATTGACTTCGTCTCTTGCTGTCGGAGCGCCGACTGTGAAAGTTCGAGCACGAGAGAGGTTTCTGGTTCGACGACAGGGAGGAGGAGAACCCAGTCGGAGGAGACTAGAGCGCTGGTTAAGGTATCTACCGCGGCGGTGTGTGGTGCCGTGGCGGTTGTTTCTTCCTCCAATTCGCCTCGTGGGGGCCGCCGCCGAGTGAGGAAAAGGAGCAGAACGGGGACAGGGGCAAGGCCGGGGTCCGAAGCAGAGTGGAAGCCGTCTCTGGCGGCAATTTCCGAGGACAAAGCGGCGGCGGCGGCAGAGGAGAAAGCGAGGAGGGAGAAGGAGAGGGCTGTGAAGAGGAAAGACAGGAACCGATCACGAGATTCATCTTCTTTTAACGGCGAGGATTACAGGTGAAACTATCCTTTCTTTCCGTGTTTCCTTCCCACCTTTCGCTCTCATCACCGGCGACTTTTGTATATTTCTCATTACGTGTGGCTTACTTAAGTGTCTATCTAGTCACCACTCAAATGAACAGATAACAAAAATTAATCAGAAAGCCGTTCCTTTTTCTTGCAGGCGAAGCGGTAATCAGTTCGCCGGCGCTTTCCCCGGATTCCCGGCAGCGCCGTTCATGATTTAGGGGCCAAAATTTATGATTTATGAAGGTGGGTTGTGATTGGTGGGCGGATGTTTAGCTGTAAATCCAATAAAATTTCAGTTTATTGCTTCAAGTTACTGTCTTGTGAATATTCTGCTCGTCCTTTTGTATCTCCAACTACCAACTGTGGGAAGTAGAAGTATGATATCAAACCTTGAAAGATGCTCTGTTTCTTGTCGTCGCACGGCAGAGGGCTACTCTGTTTTCGCCTTCTTGGCAATACGCCAATCAGCTACCTTCTGCGTTGGAACTAACCGGGCCTGACTTGCCATTTTTGTCTAGAATCCTTTCATTTCTTTGTCCCTCACCAGCGCCCAGTCAACCTTAGAGTAGACCAATCCAGTTTCGCCAGTTTCATTGCCGTTCTTTGGTCGATGTGGAGATAACGCAGTGGCCAAGTGTTTGGTAAAGGTGTTGTGACAGAGGTGAATGGGTGGCAAGGATTACCAGAACTGCAAGGTAACTAGAGTAGTGGAGATTGGGGACTCATAGGATAGAATAGGATTCGAATTTGTGTTGGATAATGGGAAAACTATACCCATCTATTACATGTATGTAATATTAGAAATCGGGTTTTTCTCGCACCCACTAATATCTTTTTACTTCGAATGTTTCCTCAATGACAAAGGAAGAAATCACAAGCAACAAGTTGAAAAAGGGGAAGCAGAAGATCTCGTAATGAGAATCTTCACTTTCAGTTATACATTTTGACTTCCATTTAGGTCAAGCCATCATACGAAACTGGAATCAAGCGAAGAGCATTCTTCCTTCTTAGTGACGTTCCAAAACTTTCAGTCATATCAATACCTTCTTGTTTCATTTCGGACGGAAGTTCCCACCGAAAGTGATAGAGCAGATTCGCCAGGGTCAGTTTGACAACCGCCATCCCAAAAGAAATCCCGGGACATATCCTTCTTCCAGCACCGAACGGAATGAACTGAAAATCATTCCCCTTGTAATCCGTCGAGCAGTCCAAGAATCTCTCGGGATGGAATTTCTCCGGCTCGGCCCAATGACGAGGATCTCGATTGATCGCCCATGCATTTACAATGACTTTGGTGTTGATTGGGACATTATATGCATCGAGCTCCACCTTCTCACCATTTTCTCTGGGAATAAGTAAAGGAATAGGAGGATGTAACCTTAAACCTTCCGAGATAACCATGTCCAAGTACTTCAATAGATGAAGGTGCGATTCGTCAACATCTTTTCCTCGCTCACCTAACACTTGCCTGACCTCTTCTTGTGCCCTTTGAAACACTCTCGAATTCTGTATCATCTCTGACATAGTCCATTCTATTACCGTCAACGATGTTTCGATTCCAGCTAGGAACAATTCCTAATTGTAAGAGCAAAATCAAAGTTACATAAGAAAAGTCTCAATTAGAAAGGCATTCCATTTATAGTCGTTTTGCATTTTCATGTATGAAGGATTGATATTGCAGACAAACTTATAGGACAAACGACAGCTTGTTGAATCAGCATATTTACTTACCAAAGTCACCGCTTTTATGACTTCCATTGTAATGGGTATTCCAAGATCCTGTTTTTCTTGAAGATTCAGAAGAACATCGACAAGATCCTCTTTTTCGCCATCATCTTTTCTTCCCGCCCTTCTTCTTGACTTGTGTTCGCCGATAATTTGCTCCAACACCGAATCTGATGCTTTACGCATCTTTTGCAGTTTTGTTCTGTACCCAGTGAGGGCAGGGAGGAATTTGATGGAAGGATAAAGATCAGAGACTCTGAAACCTGCAATGACATCCGAAATGTTGTCGAGAACGATCTGAAAAGCATCGTTTAGCTCCTGTACTTTCCCAAACGCGGCCCTGGAAGTAACGGTACTCGTTAGCTTAAACAGCATCCGAGTCAGATCCACAGGCTCCCCTGCATCTGCAGAACGAGTCAGAGAAGCCACGAGATTGGACACCTCTTCTTCCCTGATGTGGCGGAATGACTGAACTCGTTTGGCGCTGAAGAGCTCCAGAGTGCAGATCTTGCGCATCTGTCTCCAGTACTCTCCGTATGGCGCGAAAGCTATGTCCTTGCAGCCATCGTAGAGTATGTTTGGGGCGAGGAGAGAAGGCCTGGAAGCGAAAGCCAAGTCGTGGGTTTTCATCACCAGTTTGGCGGCTTCAGGGGTTGAGATCACGATGTGAGAGAGTTCGCCAAGCTGAAGCTGCATCACGTCGGGACCGTATTTGCGGGCCAGATCTCTGAGTCGGCGGTGGGGTTGGTCGCCGACCATCTGGTGGATGTTTCCTATGATGGGAAGCTTCCATGGGCCCGGCGGCAGGTTTAGAGCGGCGGTTTTGGACCTCTGTTTTCGGATGATGAATAAGGTGAGTACAAGGACGGTTGCAAGTGTGAAGAGGCAGGGGATACTGAATGCTTCAATGGAGAATGAGCAAGAGATCATCTTTTGGCGGAGATATTCCATGGAGATGAAACTCATTTGTGGATCGATGCTGCTAATACATTGCTTGGTTAGTTATATTCTGCAGACAGTCAACGGATTTCCCTTGTATACTACTCTGCCATATCACGTGGAGTGGTTCAATTAGATAAATGGCAGATTCGTGTCTAATTTTTTTAGTTTTGATCTAGATTATTCGATGAATCAATCCATTTCCATTCATACAGTAACCATTTTTGGCATGAGCTTAATTAATTTGGATCGAAAAAATTTATAGACAACTTAGTACAAACATAATTAGCTTTCCTTTTCAAATGTATATGGGATAGGTAGGGCTACTAATGAGGTTGAGTTGAGTTTTACTTTATTCAGGTTTGGATCGTTAATAAATCAGTTGAGATGGAGTTTGGCTCATTTATAAACGAGTTGAGTCGATTCGAGATCGAGCCCAATCATTTATTAAAACCTACTTGACTCATTATTAAGATAAGGAGTTTCGCTCGAGTTCAACTCTATGATAATTTATAAACTAAACCCTAATATATTTTTTTTATGTCATATATGATACATGTGATTAACTCATCTCATGTCATATATGAGACATATTCACTCACATACTCAAAATCTTAAACATGTGAGACATACAATTTAATAAACTTGTGAATTATCAAGAAGCCAACTCATAAGATATATCGATTTCCTCATAAGCCGGTAGTCGAGTTGGCCTACTAATCACAATGTTGAGACATCTAATGAAACAAGAGAGTTCACGAGTTGAGAGCTCAACAAGTCACTTAATCGAGCTAGCTCCCGAACTGAACAAGACTTAGCTCAAACTCGGCTCATTAATAGACAAATCAAGCATTTTCTTATCGAACGAATTTTTATCGAGTCGAACATCGAGCTGCTCAACCCTGGGGTGGCTGTTTGTTATTGACCATTAATGTGATTTAACCCTATGCAAGATGAATGAGACAAAGCCTGACAATGACTTGAGTAAAAAAAAAATAAAAAAAATAGAAGGAGATATAATCATATCTCCATCTATGCAATATAAAACTTAGTATACAGTTCCTTATTATTGACCATTTTGTTTTGTTTCAATTTTTTGGAAAAACATTATAAAATTCGGGAATGTGTATAATTAAAAATTTCCAATAGGTTTGTTGTTGTTCCATCTCTATCAAATTAGTTTGAGAGCATCCAATGCTTATGTATTGGGGTTATTGAAATGATCAAAGGTCAAGGAAATATTTGTTCATCATTGTTATGTATCTTATTATGGTCATAATAAAGATTTAAGTTAATTTTTTCAAGTTGTTCTCCATTTATAAGTTTGTAGTCTTCGCAGTAGCTTCATCAATATTACTACCAAATAAAAGGTCTACTCAAAAGACTATTTAATTCCCTGGAAAGGATCAATTAAACTCTCTTATAGTTTCTGCTAAACCGACATACTTTCCTGGAGAACCTCTAAATACTTCACCCGTCTCAAACTGTTCAATGAAATTAGTATGAGTTGTGAAATGAGAAGCTTAGGATTCAGGGTTTGTGATGTTCCAAGTATAGCACATTAATAGTATTGCCACCCTTGTGAAATAAATTATAGATATTGAAACAAAAGAAAAGCACAACTATACAATTAGCATCTTTGTTACAACTTCCTTAAATCAGAGCAAGGGACCATATGAAATTGTAATGAGATGGATAGCATATTGCTTAAGGGGTTTGAGAATATGATTAGTCTTGCATGTGTTGTTCAAGTGACTAGAGAATATGGCATTTATGAGTTGTTAGCATTTTTTTTGTCATTGGGTCTTTTACGTATAGGGGCCCAAATTTTACTGGACGTAACAAATTGTTGACAAAATAACCACACGAAATACAATATATATTTTATTGGTAGAAAATATGGTAGGATACTAGTCTAGGGTGAAAGAAATTATACATATTGAAACACAAGAAAATCACAAATACACAATTAGCATCTTTGTTACAACTTCCTTAATTCAAAGCATGCGACAATACACCGTTGGAATAAGATGGAGAGCGTATTGTCTTCTGAGTGTCATTCCAAAGCATTCTCTCATATCAATGCTTTTCTGCCCTGCAGGAAGTGTCCAATCAAAATGAAAAAGCAGATTTGCTAGAGTAAGTTTCACGACCGCCATTCCAAAAGAAATTCCGGGACATATCCTTCTTCCAGCACCAAACGGAATGAACTGAAAGTCGGGCCCCTTATAATCAGCCGAGCATTTCATAAATCTTTCCGGATAGAATCTCTCAGCCTCCGTCCAGTAACGAGGATCGCGATTGATCGCCCAGGCGTTAACAATTACGCTGGTGTTCACCGGGACCTCATATGAATCGAGTTCCACCTTCTGATCTCTATTTTCTCTTGGAACAAGGAAAGGGAGTGGTGGATGTAATCTTAAACTCTCAGCGATAACCATATCCAAGTACTTCAATTGGTCAAGGTATGCTTCGTCGAAATGATTTCCGCCATCATCACCATATACTCTCCTGACCTCTTGTTGTGCCTTTTGTAGCACTTTCGAATCTTTCATCATCTCCGACATGGCCCACCCTATTGTTGTTGTTGATGTCTCAATGCCAGCTAGAAATATTTCCTGATAGAGTCAATATAGAATCAGTATGGTAGCTCCAAAGAAAGAACAATTGTAAATGAACTGTAAAATCATCATATCAACATCTGCACTTACCAAAGTGACAGCTTTTATGACCTCCATTGTGATGGGTACTCCGAGATCCTGTTTCTCTTGAAGATTCAGAAGGACATCAATCAGATCCTCTTTTTCACCATCGCCTTTCCTTCCCGCCCTTCTTCTGGATTTATGTTCATCGATCACTTGATCCAGTACAGAATCCGATGCCTCGCGCATCTTCTCTAGCTTGGCTTTGAACCCGGTGAGGGCAGGCAGAAACTTGAGGGAAGGATAGAGATCGGAGATTTTGAAACCTGAAGCGGCATCTGAAATATTACTGATTACGGTCATAAAAGCATTGGTTAGTCCTTGTGCTTTACCGAATGCGGCCCTGGAAGTTATGGAACTCGTTGCAGTGGACAACATCTGAGTCAGATCCACAGGCTCCCCTGAAGCTGCCGCAGTACTAAGAGAGGCCACGAGTTTGGACACCTCTTCCTCCCTGATGTGGCGGAAAGATTGAACCCGTTTCGCGCTGAGAAGCTCGAGGGTGCAGATCTTGCGCATCTGGCGCCAGTACTCTCCGTAGGGTGCCAAACCTATGTCCTTGCAGCCATAGTAGACTATGTCTCCGGCCAGGAGATACGGTCTCGAAGCGAAAGCGACGTCGTGGGTTTTCATCACCAGTTTGGCGGCTTCAGGGGTTGAGATCACGATGTAAGAGAGCTCACCAAGCTGAAGGCTCATCACGTCGGGGCCATATTTGCGGGACAGGTCCCTGAGTCGGCGGTGGGGTTGGTCGCCGGCCATCTGGTGGATGTTTCCTATGATGGGAAGCTTCCATGGCCCCGGCGGCAGGTTTAAACCGGCGGTTTTGGACCTCTGCTTTCGGATGATGAATAAGGTGAGTACAAGGATGGTTGCAAGTGTGAAGAGGCAGGGGATATTGAATGCTTCGAAGGAGGAAGAGGAAGGGATCATCTTTTGGCTGAGATATTCCATGGAGATGAAACTCATTTTGTGAATGCTGCTTGATTAGTATACCACTGCCATATCATGTGGATGTGGTATATTTTCAATTAGATAAGTGGGCAGCTTATCTTGGCAGATCCAGATCTAATTTATTTTTTCATTTTTTTTTATCTAGATTAGATCAATATCCATAGTAAAAGAAAATGGAGATCTCATTCCAATTCAGATTTTGCCTTTTTCTTTGCACTGAAACATTTGCCAATGTAAAGACACCAACATTAAATGTGTAAATTGGGGTGGTTTTTGGGTGTACCGTCATTTGAACTCGATAGACTTATTTTGGTTATAATCTTAAATGAATTGAATCAAATTGGATTCAATCCAATCACAACGAAACAATACTTGTATTAGGTCAATAACATCGAGATCAAATTACCCAATAATTAATTCGTTTTGATTTCCATTCACACACGGGATGAGAGCTAGCAACCGTTTGTGGCCATGTGCTTAATTAATTTTGAAGGAAAACAGAAATTTATAAACAAGTTAGTACAAATATATGTGACCATTCATGTGATTGACCCTATGCAAGGTGAATGAGACACAAGCTGACAATGATTTGGGTAAAAGAAAAATACAAGGAGATCTAATCGTATCTCCATCTCTGCAATATAAAACTTTAGTTTACAGTTTCTTATTATGGACCATTTTGTTTTGTTTGGAAAAAACATTATTAAATCGTGAATGTGGATAATTTAAATTTCCAATAGGTTTGAGAACCGGGCTTATTTCCAATGCTGGATAGATTGGCATAACCGAAATAAGCTTGGAACCCTGAGAGTTAAGATGTAATCAATAAAGGTTTAATGTCATTTTTTCAAGTTGTTCTCCATTTTTAAATTCGTAGTCTTCGTAGTAGTTTCATCAATAATACCTACCAAATAAAAGGTAGGCTCAGGAAGACTCTCTAATTCTCTGGTTCGGGTTTTGTTCTACCTAGCTAGGTTAGATTCGGGAAGATAGCCACGGGTGTGAATGTTTTTACCAGGCTGTTGAGCCACAAGTCTTTCACCTCAATGAATATTGTTCTTATATAAAAAAGGAGAATTGCTAGTTTCTCCCAATAAATAGTTAGAAGATAGATAGTTTTAGTATGTGGTATAAGATTGATTATGAAATCTCTCTCAACAACTCGAGTTATTGGGATCAAATGATTCTTGACATAGTATCAAAGCCTTCTGTGACCGAGAGGTCTAGTGTTTGAATCCCCACGACCCCCATTTGTTAATCACGTGGTATTCGGACCAGGGCAAATTTCAAGCCCTTATGAGTGACTTTCGTTTGAGAGAACGTGTTAGTATTTGGTATAAGATTCATTATGGAACCTCTCTCTCTTATACACTATTGTGATGCCATACACGGTTGTCGACAAATAGTCGATATAAGAGTATTTTGTGCCGCTAAGTGAACGGTCGTGTTAAATTGACAAAAGGTGTAAATACAATTAAAACAAGAAAAATACTTTGATAGATGTAGAACCTCCTCTAAGGGGTGGTTCTGACAGAAGTGAAGAAATCACAAGCAACAAGCTAAAAAGGGGGGAAACAAAAGTTCTGGTAATGAGAATCTTCACTTTCAGTTGTACATTTTGCCTTTTATTTAGGCCCTGCCATCATACGAAATTGGAATTAGACGAAGAGCATTCTTTCTTTTCAGTGATGTTCCGAAACTTTCAGTCATATCAATGCCTTTTTGTTTCATTTCGAATGGAAGTTCCCATTGAAAGTGATAGAGCATATTTGCCAGCGTCAGTTTAACAACCGCCATTCCAAAAGAAATCCCAGGACATACCCTTCTTCCAGCACCGAATGTAACGAACTGGAAATCGTTTCCCTTGTAGTCAATTGAGCCATCCAAGAATCTCTCAGGATAAAATTTATCAGGCTCGACCCAATGACAGGGATCCCGATTGATCGCCCAAGCATTCACAATGACTTTGGTGTTGATTGGGACATCATATCCATCGAGCTCCACCTTCTCTCTACTTTGCCTGGGAATAAGTAAAGGAATTGGAGGGTGTAACCTTAAACCTTCCGAGATAACCATGTCCAAGTACTTCAATTGATGAAGGTGTGTTTCATCAACATCTTTTCCTCGCTCACCTAACACCTGTCTCGCCTCTTCTTGTGCCTTTTGAAACACTCTCGGATTCTTTATCATCTCCGACATTGTCCATTCTAGTGTCGTCAACGATGTGTCGATTCCAGCTAAGAACAATTCCTAACAGTAAGAGCAAAATCAAAGCTATATAAGAGAAGTGACAAAGACTAAGAAGGACAAAAACAACTAGTAGAATCAGTTCTTACCAAAGTCACCGCTTTTATGATTTCCATTGTAATGGGTATTCCAAGGTCCTGTTTTTCTTGCAGATTCAGAAGGACATCGACGAGATCCTCTTTTTCGCCATCATCTTTTCTTCCCGCCCTTCTTCTTGATTTGTGTTCACCAATAACTTGCTCAAATATCGAATCCGCTGCTTTATGCATCTTATGTAGTTTTGCTCTGTAGCCGGTGAGGGTAGGGAGAAATTTGAGGGAAGGATAAAAATCAGAGACTCTGAAACCCGCAATAACATCCGACATGTTGTCGAGAACAATTTGGAAAGCATCGTTTAGCTCCTGTACTTTCCCAAACGCAGCCCTGGAGATTATGGTTCTCGTTAGATTAAACAGCAGCTGAGTGAGATCCACAGGCTCCCCTGCATCTGCAGAACGAGTCAGAGAGGCCACGAGATTGGAGACCTCTTCTTCCCTGATGTGACGGAAAGATTGAACTCTTTTGGCGCTGAGGAGCTCCAGAGTGCAGACCTTGCGCATCTGTCTCCAGTACTCTCCATAGGGCGCGAAAGCTATGTCCTTGGAACCATCGTAGATTATGTCTGGGGCGAGGAGAGAAGGCCTGGAAGCAAAAGCCAAGTCGTGGGTTTTCATTACCAGTTTGGCGGCTTCAGGGGTTGAGATCACGATGTGCGAGAGCTCCCCGAGCTGAAGGCTCATCACGTCGGGGCCATATTTGCCGGCCAGGTCCCTCAGTCGCCGGTGGGGTTGGTCGCCGACCATCTGGTGGATGTTTCCTATGATGGGAAGCTTCCATGGGCCCGGCGGCAAGTTCAAAGCGGCGGTTTTGGTCCTCTGCTTTCGGATGATGAATAAGGTGAGTACGAGGATGGTTGCAAGTGTGAATAGGCAGGGGTTTTTGGATGCTTCGAAGGAGGATGATGAGCAAGAGATCATCTTTTGCGGGAGATATTCCATGGTAACTATGGAAGTGCTCTGTTTTTCCCCTGCCTACACATATCGCTTGGTTAGTTATATATTATGCAGATAGTTGAAGGGTTTCCCCTGTATACTACTGCCATATGATGTGAAGTGGTTCAATTATATAATTGAGACAATTCATATCTAATTTTTTTAGTTTTGTTCCGAATTAGGCTCGTGATATTGGATTTTCAAAAGAAAATAGATATCCGATTCTAATCAAGTTTTGGTCTTTTCTTTGCTTTAAAACAAACATAAATGTGGAGACGCCGACATAGAAGCATGAATTGGGTTGACTACCGTTAGTAAGTTAGGTTGATATTGATTTTTTGTGTGTGTACGATCCTCTGGACGTAAATAAACTAATTTGAGTCAAATCCAAATAAATTGATTCAGTCCAAACTCAAAACTATCAATAGTACCTATCGATTCATTTGGGTTTAATTCAATACTTATATGAATAAATAACAATAAGATCAAATTACCAATCCATTTTCATTCTTTCACAAGGTGAGAGCTAACCATTTGTGGCATGGTAATGTGCTTAATTAATTTGGATGAAATAATAGATGTATAGGTGAATGAGACAAAGCCTGACAGTGCCTTTTAAGCGTAGGATAGGTGACTACTTATTAGTACCTCAAATATAAGTGACCATTCATGTAATGTAATTGACCCTTCGGTATAAAGGGGTCGTTTGAAAGTTGTGATTGTTATTATAGTTCAAAATGCATTATTATTTATTTATTTTTATCTCAGAAACACTACGTGAATTGTTCTGTTTCTGTGATGTGACAGAAACTATCGCTCAAAATGAGTGACTGTTATCTCTCAACTTTTAGTTGCGATTGTTGGGATCGTTGAGTTGTGATTGTTTTGTCTCAGCTTTTAGCTTATGTGACATACACAATCACACGTACCAAACGTTGTATTTTACTATGCATCAAATTCAACAATACATATATAATATTATGCATGCAATCACAACAATACATCTATTTCACAATCTCAACTTCCAAACGACCCCAAAGTAACAAAATTGAAGGAGATCTACTCGTATCTCGATCTCAAGAATATAAAACTTAGTTAACAGTTTCTTATTATGAATCTTTTTTTTTTTTATAAATATAATTAAATAAACTCTTCAATATGTATAATTTACATTGTCAATATGTTTGTAGTTGTTGGATCTCTATCAAATTAGTTTGAGAGCAGGTAATGCTCTCGTGTAATGGGATTATTCAAAGGATCAATAGGTCAACGAGTAGTTAAGCAGGACAACATTCACGACTCAACTAGGTTTTATTATGTAACAAAATTCATCCATAACAAACTATTTGTTAAGGTGCTTCAATCTTCTACAAGTGGAAAATACTTAAATATAGATAAAAGAGTTTAATGACTGCTAAGTACGATTTTATGAGTTGGACGATATTGTCTACCCTAACGATCTTCAACATTTTTTTTTCTCTCCCTGTAGCTCTTCTCCATTCAACCACTCTTACCTCAATAAATAAAGGCGCTTATAAAAATAAGAAAATTTGCTAGGTACTAGAGTGCTTTTGACGGGAGTGAAGAAATTAGAAGCAACAAGAAGAAGAAGAAGAAAGAAAAAAGGGGAGAACATAAGATCTCATAACGAGAATCTTTCACTTATTTATACATCTTGTCATTTGTTCTCCTTCCCATCAAGCTGCATCAACTGGGATCACAATCAAACGAAGAGCATTCTTCCTTCTCAGCGATGTTCCAAAACTTTCAGTCATATTAATGCCTTCTTGTTTCGTTTCGGATGGAAGTTCCCAATGAAAGTGATAGAGCAGATTCGCCAGCGTCAGTTTAACAACCGCCATCCCAAAAGAAATCCCGGGACATATCCTTCTTCCAGCACCGAATGGAATGAACTGGAAATCATTCCCCTTGTAATCCGTTGAGCAGTCCAAGAATCTCTCAGGGTAGAATTTCTCCGGTTCGACCCAATGACGGGGATCCCGACTGATTGCCCAGGCATTCACAATGACTTTGGTGTTGATTGGGACATCATATCCATTGAGTTCCACCTTCTCTCTACTTTCTCTAGGAACAAGTAAAGGAATGGGAGGGTGTAACCTTAGAACTTCGGAAATAACCATGTCCGAGTACGCCAGTTGATGAAGGCTTGCTTCGTCTACAATTTTTCTGCCATCGCCTAACATCTTCCGGACCTCTTCTTGAGCCTTTTGAAGCACTCTCGGATTTTTTACAAGTTCAGACATGGTCCATTCCAGTACTGTCGATGATGATTCAATACCGGCCAAAAATATTTCCTGATATTGTAAGATCAACATCAAATGACGGTCACCCTTGGTGAAGGATTAGTATTGTAGACAAAAGACGAGAAAAAAAGCTAGTAAAATCAGCAGATTAACTTACCAAAGTCACTGCTTTTATGACTTCCATTGTAATGGGTATTCCAAGGTCCTCTTTTCCTTGAAGATTCAGAAGGACATCGACAAGATCCTCTTTCTCACCATCATCTTTTCTTCCCTCCCTTCTTCTCGATCTATGTTCACCGATAATTTCTTCTAATACCGAATCTGTTGCTTTCCGCAGCTTATATAACTTTGCTCTGTACCCAGTGAGGGTCGGGAGTAATTTGAAGGAAGGATAAAGATCAGAGATTTTGAAACCTGCGAAAGCATCCGAAATATTATTGACAACAATCTGAAAAGCATCGTTTAGCTCCTGTACTTCACCGAATGCGGCCCTGGAAGTTACGGTACTCGATAGCTTAAACAACATCTGAGTCAGATTCACAGGCTCCCCTGCATCTGCAGAACGAGTCAGAGAAGCCACGAGATTGGACACCTCTTCTTCCCTGATGTGGCGGAAAGATTGAACTCGTTTGGCGCTGAAGAGCTCCAAAGTGCAGATCTTGCGCAGCTGTCTCCAGTGCTCTCCGTAGGGCGCGAAACCGATTTCCTTGCAACCGTAGTAGAGTGTATCTGGGCCCAGGATATAAGGCCTCGAAGCGAAAGCTAAGTCGTGGGTCTTCATCACCAATTTCGCGGCTTCAGGGGTTGAGATTACGATGTAAGAGAGCTCCCCAAGCTGAAGGCTCATCACGTCGGGGCCATATTTGCCGGCGAGATTTCGTAGACGCCGGTGAGGCTGGTCGCCGACCATCTGGTGGATGTTTCCTATGATGGGAAGCTTCCATGGTCCCGGCGGCAAGTTTAGAGCGGCGGTTTTGGACCTCTGCTTTCGGATGATGAAGAAGGTGACTACAAGGATGGATGCAAGTGTGAAGAGGCAGGGGATTTTGAATGTTTCGAAGGAGGAAGAGCAAGAGATCATCTTTTGGCGGAGATAATCCATTGTAATGATGAAAGTACTCTGTTTTTCCCCTGCTAACACATATCGCTTGGTTTCTAATTATATTCTGCAGATTGTCAAATGGACTTTTCCCCTGTATACCATTATTGCCATATGATGTGATGTGGTTCAATTAAAGAAATGGTCACCTTACTTTTTGAGGCTTAACAGAATGATACTTAACGTTTACATTGATTAACATGATGGTACATTTAGTCGATCTTCCTTTATTACTCCGTTTTCCACAAATATTATATCATGTCGTACCATTTAAGTCGATTTCGAAAAAAGGTCACACAGGATGAGAGCTAACCGTTTTTGACGAAATAAACCACACGAAATACAATATGTTTTTTTGGTAGAAAAATATGGTAGGATACTAGGATGAAAGAAATTACACATGTTGAAACACAAGAAAAGCACAACACACAGTTAGCATCTTTGTTACAACTTCCTTAATTCAAAACACGCGACCATACAGATACAGAGTTGGAATAAGTTGGAGAGGATATTGTCTTCTGAGTGTCATTCCAAAGCATTCTCTCATATCAATGCTTTCCTGTCTGGTAGGAAGCGTCCAATCAAAATGGATGAGCAGATTCGCTAGAGTAAGTTTCACAATCGCCATTCCAAAAGAAATTCCGGGGCATATCCTTCTTCCCCCACCAAATGGAATGAACTGAAAATCAGCACCCTTATAATCCATTGACTCGTTCTCAAATCTTTCCGGGAAGAATCTCTCGGGGTCTGTCCAGTGGCGAGGATCGCGATTGATCGCCCAGGCGTTCACAATGACGTTGGTGTTCACCTGGACCTCGTATGAATTGAGTTCCACCTTCTGATCTCTGTTTTCTCTTGGAACAAGCAAAGGAAGTGGTGGATGTAATCTTAAACTCTCCGCAATAACCATATCCAAATACTTCAACTGGTCAAGGTTTGCTTCGTCGAAATAATTTCTGCCATCATGATCACCATATACTTGCCTGACTTCTTGTTGTGCTTTTTGTAACACTTTTGGATCTTTCATCATTTCCGATACGACCCACTCTATTGTTGTTGTCGATGTCTCAATGCCAGCTAGAAACACTTCCTGATATACCGTTGTCGTGATCAATATGGTAGCCCGAAAGAAAGAACAATTAATAGTAAGAGAACTGTAAAATGATCGATCATATCAACATATGTACTTACCAAAGTGACAGCTTTTATGACCTCCATTGTGATGGGTACTCCAAGATCCTGTTCCTCTTGAAGATTCAGAAGGACATCGACAAGATCCTCTTTTTCACCATCACCTTTTCTTCCCGCCGTTCTTCTTGATTTGTGTTCACCAATCACTTGATCCAATACAGAATCCGATTCCTTGCGCATCTTCTCTAGCTTGGCTCTGAACCCGGAGAGGACAGGCAGCAAGTTGAGCGAAGGATATAGATCAGAGATTTTGAAACCTGAACCAACATCTGAAATGTTATCGACAACGATCATAAAAGCGTCGGTTAGTTCTTGCGCTTTACCGAATGCTGCCCTGGAAGTTATGGAACTCGTTACAGTGGACAACATCAGAGTCAGATTCACAGGCTCCCCTGAAGCCTGCTGCAGTACTAAGAGAGTCCACGAGTTTGGAGACCTCTTCTTCCCTGATGTGGCGGAAAGATTGAACCCTTTTCGCGCTGAGAAGCTCGAGTGTGCAGATCTTGCGCATCTGCCTCCAGTACTCTCCATAGGGCGCGAAAGCTATGTCCTTGCAGCCATCGTAGAGTATATCCGCAGCCAGGAGATAAGGCCTCGAAGCGAAAGCTACGTCGTGGGTTTTCATCACGAGTTTGGCGGCTTCAGGAGTTGAGATCACGATGTAAGGGAGCTCCCCAAGCTGAAGGCTCATCACGTCGGGGCCATATTTGCCGGCTAGATCACGGAGTCGGCGGTGGGGTTGGTCGCCGACCATCTGGTGGATGTTCCCTATGATGGGAAGCTTCCATGGCCCCGGCGGCAGGTTTGAAACGACGGCGGTTTTGGATAGCTTCTGCTTTAGGATGATGAATAAGGTGGCGACAAGAATGGTTGCAAGTGTGAGGAGGAAGGGGAGGTCGAAGAAGGAAGAGCAAGAGATCATTTTTTGGCCTAAGTCTTCAATGGTTATGAAACTCATTGGTACGTACGAGGAACTTATCAATACACGCACTTCTTCTAGTACACTATATAAGCTCATTGGGGAGCATCTTTCCATGTGGTGCTCAATGTGTTGGGATTATATATTTTAATGACAGGATCAAGGGAGTGGATTAACTAAATATATAAATTAGGGGTGACAAAGACTGAAAGCAGCACACGAGACACACGAGAAATCGACCAAGAAAAGCAGACCCGACTGTTCCTTCTTTTTCTTTTTCTTTCTTTCTTTTCATCCTTTGTTATTTTTTGGTTGTGCCTCCGTGACATTAGGCCTTATGATCTCCTTTGTCTGTACAGTGCTTTGTTTACTTTCTGTTCTTTTAGAAATAAATTTCATCGCCATTATAAAAAAAAAAAAAAAAATTTCACATGACAACTTATGCCATATGAAATACTATTAAGGGTCATGCAACGGCCACCTCAATCGATCGATTAGTTTCTATTGGAAAAAAGAAAAATATGAATATTGTTTTTGTTCCCTGTTATGATCTTTTTTGATAATGTCTATTTAAATTTTTTGATAATGTTAACTTTTTTTTTATAATGCTTTGCACTTTGTTTTTCAACCACTCCAATTTTTTTGAAAAGTAACCGTCTCAAAGCCACTTGAGCATGATAATTATAAATTTTTAATGTTTATGCTTTTACAGTGGCGTTGATTGAAAATTGCACAGTTGAGATAATGAACTACTTAAAAATCAAAATTTTGGATAATTATGGTATAATGAGATTATAAAAAGATACCCATGATAACATTTTGATGATTTTTATTTATGATTATTTTCATGGATATAGTAATATAATTGAACCCATGTGGATAAGCCAAATCTGACTTGATCAGTAGATTTACTCCAACTTCATTTCAGATGGAGCTTTACTCCAAGTTCTTCAAAGATGGAAGGTCCTTTGACATCAAAGGTAGATTAAATATCCATTGTGAATATGTATATGGCACATAACTATTTCTTCCTTGTAAAATTGTAGTCTTAAATCAGTTTTCACCCGTAAGTTACTATTTGATTCTCGTGGGAACCGAATTCTCTTATAACTGAGATATGCTTGCTTGGCTGATATATTCACCTAGTTATATTAGTTGGTTCTACTGACCCAACTACTAATCCGATTCGGTTCTTATAACAATAATTTTTAGACAAATTAGTGCAAAAACAATTACCTTTTCCTTTTAAATATTATAGGATAGGTGACTGTTTGATAGTGATACCAAATATACGTGACCATTCATGTAATTGACCCTAGCTACTACATGAATGCGACAAGCCTTGACTTAGATAAGAAATACAATGAGATGCAATCGTATAAAACAAAGAATTATGAATTATTTTGTTATTTTTGTGACCCTATCTACTACGTGAATTGACCCTATCTCTTACAGTTTTCTATATTGAATTATTTTTTTTTTCTGAAAGGTTAATAAAACAAAGAAGAAGAAGTTAAAAGTCTCTATCAGATTAGTTTGAGAGCATCCAATTCTCTCATGCAATGGGATCTTTTAAACGATCAAAGCTCAAGGAGAGCATCTCAATGAGCAGGCAACGTCGATGCTTTTCAACTGTTTGTTAGTGAAAATGGAGCTGATAATTAAGAAAATTCATCAATTGCATAGGCTATCTGAAAAGGCGCTTCAATCTCTTATCTAAGTGGAGATTGTCATAAACCAGTTGATCTCAATAATTTGAGTTGTTGGGAGAAGGTTATGTTGGATTTTATACAGGTCCATGTATGGTATTTAATCACTTTCTTACACGCCCCCTCAAACGAAAGCCGACTATGGGCTTGAAGTTTGCACAGGCCCGCAATACCATGTGTTTGAAGACAACGGTTAATATTGGGGGTCGTGAGGACTTGAACATGTGACCTCACGAACAAATTAGCTCTGATACCATGTCATAAACCAGTTGGTCCCAATAACTCGAGTTGTTGGGAGAAGGTTATGCTGGATGTTATACAGGCCCATGTATGGTACTTAACCACTTCCTTACAAAGGTGGCATATATATTTAAAATAAATTATATTATATTTATTATTTTTAGTTGCCACATCACTAAGTTAACGGTCAACTTTGAGAGTTGACTGCCACATCAGCCAAAATTAACGGAGTTGGACGAAGAGTGACCAAACGTGAACGGTTTCAGTAAACTGAAGTACCGCCAATGGATTTAAATATTTCGAGTGACCAAACTTGAATGTTTTTTGTAATCTCAGTGACCAACCATGCAATTAACCATTAAAATCAATGTTGATTGTGGTGGTAAAAAAAGCAATATACTCTAAAAAGAAAGGGTTAATACCTTATTATGGCCTGAACTATGACCATGTAATCAACTTTGGCCAGTGGTTTGAGAAATTAACATCCTGGCCCGAACTATGCAGCATACAGACAGAATTGGCCTGGAGCGTGGTTTGACCGTTTGTTTGGACGGTCAACACCGTTGACCGTTAGTCAACTGTCCAGATCACTGCCATATCAGCACAAAAAATTATAATTTCATTTTTCTTTTAATTTTCTTTACAAAATGGCATTACAAAATGGAATAATAAAGAAAAAAATAAAACAATAACTTTTGACCACCCATCCCCACCTTATCCCCCATTTTCGATCAAACCCTAAAAAACCCTATCTTCCATCTTCTTCCCCAATAACCCGCCGCCGCACTTATGACACCGGTTGATGACGAGGCCGAGGACGCAGATCAGGCGCAGAGGAGGGCCGCCAGTATGATGACAAAGTCACTGTCCACCGGCAGGGCGGGCGGTTGGGAGTCCCCGGCCGGTGCTGTTGTTGCTGCTGCCGGCACGGAATCGAGCAGCCTGAATGGACGAGCCATGTGGAGGCAGTGGGTTATCGGGCCGCTATGATTGATGCTATGCTATAAATTTTCAAATTGTGGCCTGGATCGCCATCATCCCCTATCTTTTCTCCAACATTTGCTGCGTCATCAGGGGCCATCAACTCTGCTAGAAGTCTTTCTGCATTCAACGATAAGCAGAGTGTTACCACAAATCAACTTGAAGCCAACAACTGGAAGACTGATCTGTTAGCAAAGATCAAAGAGGAATCACAAACCTCTGAGTTTGCGCCTCCTACGGTACAAGAAAATGCAAATGACGACCGCACCAAGAGCCCCAACTGCAGCAAACGAAACCCCAATTCGTACTGCCACTGGAGATCAGAAAAGAAGAACCGCCACGCTCAACATTGTATACTGATCATTGAAGGTAAGTAAAGCAAGATTGGAGAAAGCAAATGCTACCGTTTGAAGGATGGGTGACTGGTTTTCCATAAGCTTCATCAACAATGACATGATACTTGTCCAGAATTCTACTGGTTTCGAATTCTGCAAATCCGCCAGACCCATAGAACAACTGACATCCAGTGTCATTCCCATTGATCCCAAAACCATCAAAGAGGTCGACGCGAAGCCCACCGCATTCACAGTCGTTCCAACACATTTCCCGGCAATCATCCCCTGGACGGTGGGTTATCTGGATATGGAGGCAGTGGGTTATCGGGGAAGAAGATGGAAGAAAGGATTTTTTTGGGTTTGATCGAAAAAGAAAGAAGGTGAGGGGATAAGGTGGGGATGGGTGGTCAAAAGTTATTGTTTTATTTTTTTCTTTATTATTCCATTTTGTAAAGCCATTTTGTAAAGAAAATTAAAAGAAAAATGAAATTATAATTTTTTGTGCTGACATGGCAGTGACCTGGACAGTTGACTAACGGTCAACGGTGTTGACCGTCCAAACAAACGGTCAAACCACGCTCCAGGCCAATTCTGTCTGTATGCTGCATAGTTCGGGCCAGGATGTTAATTTCTCAAACCACTGGCCAAAGTTGATTACATGGTCATAGTTCAGGCCATAATAAGGTATTAACCCAAAAAGAAAAGGGTATAGAAGTCACTCTACCAAAAAATTAGAGACTTGACAGATTACTTAACGATAATGTTTAAAGAGGGGCTTATTTGTTACTAAATCCTAGTATAGGGGCTTCCTTTGAGAGAAATGTAATATAAGGGCTTATTTGTTATCTATGCATAGTACAGGGGCTTGTGTATTTATTAATCCATTCTGTATATATATTTCTGAATTCTGATATCTGCTGTCTGCCTATGCCAGACTGATCTATTTGGAAACATAGGCAGGCCAAACACTACTTAAACAAATAATTAAGGAGATAGTGACTGAGAGTGATCGATCATCATCTTGAAAGCCGGCCAACCATGGACGGGTTTGGTATGGGAAATTCATTAATATATGATTTGGAAAAACTATTAACAATCAATTGATGATTAAACGCATAAGATAGGAGGATTTGAGAGGTGATTGACAGATTCAGGAAAAGTTAGAAGGTTTACAAAGATATGATGATTACAACAGTCAACAAAGGGATCATTTACTAGCTAGGAGTGACGAAATTAGAAGCAAGAAGAAGATGAGAAGAAAAAAAAAACCCCAGAAGATCTCATCACGAGAATCTTCACTTATTTAAACATCTTGGATCTTGCCATCTCTTCCTCCACTCCAATCATACAAAACTGGAATCAAATCCAAACGAGGAGCGGTTTCCCTTGTTCGTGATGTTTTAAAACTTTCATTCATATCAATGCCTTTCTGTTTCATTTCCGACGACGGAAGTTCCCATTGAAAGTGATAGAGCAAATTTACCAGCGTCAGTTTAACAATTGTCAATCCAAAAGAAATTCCGAGACATATTCTTCTTCCGACACAGACTGGGATGAATTGAAAATATTTCCCATTGTAGTCAGTTGAGCAGTCCAAGAATCTCCGAGGGGTAGAATTTCTCCGGCTCGACCCAATAACAGGGATCTCGATTGATCGCCCATGCATTAACAATGACTCCGGTGTTCATCGGGACATCATATCCATTGAGTTCCACCTTCTCTCTACTCTCTCTGGGAAGAAGTAAAGGAACGTGAGGGTGTAGCCTTAAAGCTTCCGATATAATCATATCTGACTAGGGGATTATTTATACGATCAAAGTTTGTTATAGTTAAAATAATGGTGCTCCTAAAGTTTCTAAACACAGCTAGGGGTGGCGTTGACAAACCAGCGGGGTCGGCACCGAATCCAATAGTAGAGTTTTGAGCAGTATTTTATTAGAAAATTTAGATATCGTAAAAAACAGTCATAGTTTTCTTTACAACATAAATTGTATACGACGTTTTTTTAATTTAGTAATAGCATACTCTATTTGAAATAAAATAGTTAACCAATTAACGAGAAATTCATCGCTCATTTTGTTGCACAAATAAGTTTTCACATGTCTTATTATTAAAAAAGGTTCTCTCCGTAGTAACTGTTGACACAGACAACATCAACACTAGACAAATCAACATACTGATCAATTTGTATTGTGTGGTCATCTCTATTTCAGCTTCTTTAGTAATTTTTCTAGGAAAAAAACCTCACACCTCTTTTAGTCTTTGCGGTTTAATTTAGAGTCTTAAGTTTCATTGTATATTGTTTTTTTCAACGAAAAATCATCGGGACTAGAATTTCTAGGCTAAATTAAGGGTAGTGATTTGAATATGTTCTTCTAAATCATTTTCCTAGTTACACACCATCTTATTATAAAATAACATTGGGGCGGTGGGTGCAATTTTAAACTCCTGGTGATAACCATACTATCAAGGCTTGCTTCGTCGAAATGCTTTTTAGTATTATCACCAAATACTTGTCTGACTTCTTGTTGTGCACTTTCGCAAAGAAATTCCATGGTACTGATGAAATTATGTAGTCTTCATTTTGGATCCAACAAAAATACCCAACGACTACTATAGTACTCTGGCTCTCTTCTATCGATACACAAAACTTGTTTGAGTGATGTTATGATTGTCAAAGAAAATTTTAACTATTAATTACGCTTGGCTGAGGAACAGCAACATGCAGAACAAGACCAACGCCAAGCGTTGTTTTTTTTATAATGGTGATAATTGCATTAAAGAGGAAATGAGAAAAGAAAGAGTACAAACCCAGTACACAAAGAAGCGACTGAAAAGCGGAAAAAACAAAAAAGATGTAGGAGCACAAGCAGTGCTACCCAAACAAAAACACAAGCGGAAACGAGCGAAAACAAGGGAAGACTACAAGAAAAAGGAAAAGAAAGTAGGCTAGGCAAACCAAGAAGCCCCTGAAACCAAAAACCCAGTAAAAGCAGCCCACGAAGACACAAGCTCGCAACTAAACTCGCCGAAAGGACAGGAGACTCCGGCAGAAAGACCGAAGCACGGAAAACGGCTGAAAGGAGAAACAACAACCAGCAGCAAAGATCCAAGCAAGCCTTGATAGTGTCAGATACTCTGAAACTGAATTCCGAGCCATTGTCTGCCACAAGATTTATCAACCTTGTTGTGAGCCTAAAGAAGCACGCGACCATACGGAATTGGAATTAGACGGAGAGGATATTTTCTTTTCAGTGTCCCTCCAAAACATTCCGCCATATTGATGCTTTTTTGTCCAGCGGGAAGTTTCCAGTCAAAATGAAAAATCAAACTCGCTAGAGTTAGTTTCACGGTCTTCATTGCAAAAGTAACTCCAGGACACATCCTTCTTCCGGCACCAATGTAATGAATTGGAGCTCGGTCCCCTTATAATCGATCGGAAAATCCATAAATCTTTCCGGGAAGAACCTCTCCGCTTCTGTCCAGTAACGAGGATCCCGATTTATCGCCCAGGCGTTCACGAGGACGCTGGTGTTCGCCGGGACCTCGTACGAATTGAGTTCCACCTTCCCATCTCTATTTTCTCTTGGAATAAGCAAAGGAAGTGGTGGATGCAGTCTTAAACTCTAGGCAATAATCATATCCAAATACTTCAACCGATCAAGGCCTGCTTCGTCGACGAAATAGTTTCTGCCATCATCATCGCCGTATACCTGCCTGACCTCTTGTTGTGCTTTCTGTAGCACTCTCGAATCTCTTATCATCGCTGACATGGCCCACTCCAGTACCGTTGTCGATGTCTCAATACCAGCCAGAAACATTTCCTAATAATAAAGTCAATACATTAATTGTGAGTATGCATGGCAACGTAACTCCAAAGAAATCACCATATATATCAAAATCTCTACTTACTAAAGTGACGGCTTTTATGACCTCTATTGTGATGGGTATTCCGAGAACATTATGTTTCTCTTGAAGATCCAGAAGGACATCAACAAGATCCTCTCTTTCATCATCGCCTTTTCTCCCCGCCCTTCTTCTGGCTCTATGTTCATCGATTACTTGATCCAGTACAGAATCCGACGCCTTGGACATCTTCTCTAGCTTAGCTTTGAACCCGGTGAGGACAGGCAGCAACTTGAAGGAAGGATAGAGATCGGAGATTCCGAAACCTGAAACAGATTCCGACATATTATCGACAACGACCATGAAAGAATCGGTCAGTTCTTGCGCTTTACCGAATGCTGCCCTGGAAGTTATGGAACTCGTTACGGTGGACAACATCCGAGACAGATTCACAGGCTGCCCTGAAGCTGCCGCAGTAGTAAGAGATGCCACGAGTTTGGAGACCTCTTCTTCCCTGATGTGGCGGAAAGATTGGACCCTTTTCGCGCTGAGAAGCTCCATTGTGGCGATCTTGCGCATCTGGCGCCAGTGATCTCCGTAGGGCGCCAAAGCTATGTCCTTGCAACCGTAGAAGAGTATGTCCGCGGCCAGGAGATGAGGCCGTGAGGAGAAAGCTAGGTCGTGGGTTTTCAACACGAGCTTGGCGGCTTCAGGAGTTGAGATTACGATGTAAGGGAGCTCCCCGAGCTGGAGGCTCATCACGTCGGGGCCGTGTTTGAGGGACAGGTCCCTGAGCCGGCGGTGAGGCTGGTCGCCGGACATCTGGTGGATGTTTCCTATGATGGGAAGCTTCCATGGCCCCGGTGGCAGGTTTGAAACGACGGCGGTTTTGGATAGCTTCTGCTTTAGGATGAACAAGGTGACTACAAGGATGGTTGCAAGTGTGAAGAGGAAGGGGATGTCGAAGAAGGAAGAGCAAGAGATCATGTTTTGGCGGAGATAGTACTCGATGGAAATTAAGCTCATGATTAGTAGTTTGGTACGAGGATGTGATGAAAACACCCACCACTACTATAGTATATAAGCTCATCATTAGTATGAGGTCATTGGTTGGGGAGCATGCATCTCCACTTCTGTTTAATTTGCTGATGTGTTGGGTAAATTAAATTATTCTAATGACAGGGTGAAGGCCAAAAAGGGAGTAGTTGAGCAGGCTACTGATTAAGATGCGCTTTAACTAAATATATATATATATAAACAACAACAAGTTGACAAGGGTCAACGAGACGAGTGATTTGTTTAAGGATTGGTAAAACGACAGCAGATTGGTTGGTGGCGGCCGGCAACGTAGAGAGAAATTAATATGGAAGAGGACTGGTTGGCTCTAATGCGCAGAACGGCAGAAGTTTGGCGGATTCTGTGGTACAGTCACGGCACTAGTGCCGGCTGTTTTTACTTTTTCCCTCCTTGGATTTATGGTATTTGATAACGACGAGATTGGATTAGGTGCTAATTTTTATAGGGGTTAGCACCCCTGAACTGCTATAATGGTCTTAGCAGACCTCTCAGAGAAAATCAACAGATCGTCTGCAAAATTTAAGTGGGTAAGCCCTACTTTTTTACATTGTGGGTGATATGGAAGACGACCAGAAGCAACAGCAGCATTCAGGAGTAAAGACAGGCCCTTCATTGCAATGGTGAATAGATAGGGGGACAGAGGATCCCCCTGTCTCACTCCCCTTTTAGCACCAAAATACCCACATAACCCTCCATTTACACAAATACCGAACCTAGCAGTTTTGACACAGAGAGAAATCCACTTGCAAAAAGGAACAGGGAAACCCATTATATCAAGCATTATAAACAAGTATTCCCAGTTGACCGAGTCAAAGGCCTTCATCAGATCTATTTTAATGGCACAACGAGAAGATAATTGCTTCTTATGATATCCACTGACCATTTCCTGAGCCATGAGAATGTTGTCCACTATCCTTCTACCTTCAATGAATGCAGACTGATTACCACTAATAACTGTAGCTAGGACTTTTTTCAATCTATTTGCTAGCAGCTTAGCAATAATCTTGTATAACAGATTGATGCACGATATCGGTCTAAAATCCTTCAAGGCACAAGCAGATGGAATTTTAGGAAGCAAGGTAATAACAGCAGAGTTTACACTACCTGGCAATCTTCCAGAGTGGAAAAAGTCCAAGACAGCAGCAGTGACTGTTGAAAGCTTCGAGCGCGAGAAGCTTGCTTCACTTTCTTCGTCGAAATCGATTCCTGAAAGAACCCTAAATCGTCTTTTGGGAAGAACAAGTGAGTGCGAAGAGTGAAAGAGGTTTTGATCGAAAATGGCTTGGGAAACCGACTGAATAAGTGTTGGTACTGAACTGGGTCTTTGATTAAAACAATTGGGCCCAAATTTTATCAAGCCCGTTTACCCCAGTGTTTATTAAAACGCTGCACTTTTACTTAACCGTATCACCTGTATTGTCTTCCTTTGCTAAGAGAGGAGTCTCTGTGGGAGTTTCTCGTTCAAGACCTGCAAAACAGAGTAGGTGCAACCAAACAGAGTATATCTACCAGAAAGGAAGATTACGAAGCAGAAATTAAAAGATGCACGCCCAGTTTTTACGTGGTATCCAGTATTGGGAAAAAGAACCCCAATACTGACTATTCCACGGTTGGAATATCACGATCTTGTGATTTCCAACGATCCACTAATTCTCTTGATATGTTTCGTTGATCGCACTATGCTATCCAGCTTAACCCGTCCTGTCCAGGAAGGTTAATCTACACTCTACAAATGGAACTTGTGACCTGAGCTCTCCAGCTCCTGCGTTGTCCAACGCTTCTACTCTCTAACACTGTTTCTCTCCATATTCAATGCTAAAGCTCTCTTTTCGCTATCAATTTACACTGTTATTTCCTTAGCCTCTCCTGTGTATCTTGATCTCCTCGAAAAGTGCCTCCTCATTGATCTTGATCAAGCTATATATCATGCCACCCTCTAGCCGTTGGGTTCTAAGAAGGTAGGTCTTCCCTTTTGAATTCCTTCCTCATGTGTCACGTCCTCTGATTTGCTCAATCCTTCTTTCCTTGCATATATGATTCTTTCCAAGTGCTATCACGATTTTATTCCCCTGTGAATTGAGGTAAGTGACTGGCTTTCTTGACAACAATCTCCCCCTAAGCCAGTCAATGATCCTCTTAGCTGCTTGCGAGTTCCTGCACACACTTTAACAAACTGTTACGTGTAGCCTGTTCTATGCTTGACTTATACCACTTCAAATAGGAGAATAAAACATCCATCATTTTATTAGATAGTTTGACATCAGACGCTAAGAATCATCCAAACATATTTTAAACTGAAAAGACACAGGCTCAGACAGAGCATTATTCAATAACAATACTGTAAAACCAAGACACTAGACTCGACCCACCTGATCCTTACATGGATCATCTTATTGACTCCCCCTATGCTAGACCACAACTCCCCCTAAGCTAGACATCCCATCCCTCTTAAAAAGAAAACCTAGGTGATGGCACATAATCTGATATTGCTTCCTCTTCATCTTCCATCATCAGGTTTCTGTTGCTGCTGCTAGCTTCATCCTGCCTGAACATGGCTCGAACCACTTCTAAGGGATCTATCATAGGACGCTTCCCATTATCCCTGACAGGGCTAACCATATCTGCCCTTTCTGGTCCTTCCTCCGCTTCATCCCTTTCCAATTCAGACAGATGGAGTCCATCCTGATCAGAGGGAACTCCAGCAGCTGCTTCTCCCCCTGGAACATTGACCACCGGAGCACGACGCCCTACAGAGGCATCCATTTTTCGCAGAACGAACTGAGCACGTAGAGATCCTAACATGTTTACGCGAGCCACCTTAAAGCGAAGATCAAGACCTAAAGCCAGCAGGATCTGAGTGATTTGCGGAGCAAAAGGAAGCTCGGCATGAAGGTTATCAGCATGATAGTTCAGCATGTGGTCAAACATCAGGTGGGGATAACTGATCACCCTATTTTCCTTTGCACTGGCAAGAATCCATAGATCAGATGGATAGATAGATAGTATTGAGACCGAAAGATCTAGGTAGAAAACACCTTGTGATGTAAAAATGCAGGACTTTGAGATCATCAGGAAGTCTACCAGTGTGAAATTCAGAAGGATAATACCGACCGGTATCACGAGTATATAACCTCAGGGCATCTCCCTCATTGAACTCAACAGAATGAAAGTCCAATTCATTCATGACTTCTGCTCCAGCAATGGGAATCCCAAGTAATAACGATAACAGTTCCACATTGATAGTGATCAGGTAAATTGTATACTATCGTTGTGAAGCATGGAGGAGTGATATGAAGACAAGGCTTCATGTTGGAGTAGAACATTCGAACAGCCTCAGGACGGAACCCAAAGTTACGATTTGGTAGGATATCACCCCATCCGATAGTATTGATCAAGCGAGGGACATCCATTCCATATTTGTTGAACCGAGAAGGATCAAGAGTGATGGAAGGATGGAGTGGACGATCCTGGAACTGCTGTAGATAGCGAGTATAACCTGCTGCATCCTCAAACCCTTTGCCATTGAAAATGGCAGCTTGAGCCAAACGCAGGGAGGCTACGTGATTGTTGGAAGTCGCCATGAGGAACTTCGTAATGAAGAGAGTTTTTAGTTTGTGAGATGAGATGAGATGTGATTCTGAGCTGAGACCTCCCTTTTAAAGGAGAGTTGTAGGATTGATTTGGAAAACAGAGTTAAGAATAAGGAAGGAGTTGAGAATTGCTCCGAAAGAAACAGAATTCTGGCAGAAGTTAAGGAAGTTAGAATCCGGAAGATTCATTTTAAGGACAAAATTATTTTGAATCAGAGTAGGAAAGGTAACTGGGATTAATTAGGAGATTTTGGGGACGAGATAGACAGATTCACAATATCATTGAGAGTGAATAACCCTAGCTCTCGACGATTGCGAATGAAAGATTCCGAGCCCAAAGGCTTAGTGAAAATGTCAGCCCACTGACATGAAGTTGGAACAAACTCCAGTTCAATTTGCCCTTCCTCAACTAATTCTCGAATAAAATGGTATCGAATGTCAATGTGCTTAGTTCGAGAGTGTTGCACTGGATTTTTTGTCATGTTTATAGAGCTTGTATTGTCACACAACACTGGCACTGAGTTTGTACAGAGTCCATAGTCTCGAAGCTGATGCTTCATCCAGAGAATCTGAGTACAGCAGCAGCCAGCTGCAATGTACTCAGCCTCAGCCGTGGACAAGGCTACTGAGTTCTGCTTCTTGCTAAACCAAGATACTAATGAAGTACCTAGGAACTGACACGTCCCTGAAGTACTTTTTCTATCTAAGACACATCCTGCATAATCAGCATCTGAGTATCCTAATAGTTCTAAGCTAGATTCACAGGAATACCACAAACCAAGATCAGGACACCCACTTAGATATCGAAAAATTCTTTTGACTGCACTAAAGTGACTTTGTTTTGGTGCACTCTGAAACCGAGCACACACACAGACACTATACATAATATCTGGACGACTAGCAGTTAGGTATAACAAAGATCCTATCATCCCTCTGAACATTCTTTCATTTACTGCTGTACCTGTGACATCCTTATCTATTTTAGAGTTTGCGGCCATGGGAGTGACGGCTGGCTTTAAATTTCCAAGGTCAAATCGTTTTAACATGTTTTGTAAGTATTTGGTTTGACAAATAAAGGTTCCATTAGGTGTTTGTTTGATCTGAAGCCCTAGAAAGTAATTTAATTCTCCCATTAAGCTCATTTCAAATGCCCCCTTCATTTTTGATTCAAAGTCTTTGCAAAGATTCTCACTTGTAGACCCAAAGATGATGTCGTCTACGTAGACTTGTACCAACAGAATATGTTCTTTCTCTTCTTTAATGAACAGTGTCTTGTCTACCTTCCCTCTTCTAAACTTATTTTCTATTAGAAAAGAACTGAGTTTGTCGTACCAAGCTCTGGGTGCCTGTTTTAATCCATAGAGAGCTTTCTTAAGTTTATATACATGATTGGGATATTTATGATTTTCAAAACCTGGAGGTTGGGACACATAAACTTCTTCTTTTAGGTCTCCATTTAAAAAGGCGCTTTTTACATCCATTTGAAAGAGTTTAAAACCTTTAGAACTAGCAAAAGCACAAAGCATGCGAATTGCTTCTAACCTTGCCACAGGGGCAAAGGTTTCCTCAAAGTCTATTCCCTCTTCCTGACAATATCCCTGAGCCACTAATCGTGATTTATTTCTAGTTATAGTTCCTATCTCGTCTGATTTGTTTTTATAGATCCATTTGGTACCTATTATTGCTCGGTTTTCAGGTTTAGGTACTAATTCCCACACATTTGCACGTTCAAACTGGTTCATTTCTTCAAACATAGAAGCTGTCCAGAATTCATCCTGAAGGGCTTCTTCAACATTTCTAGGTTCGATTAAAGACACAAAGGCTGCTAAGGATGGTAAGGTTTTAGAACGAGTTGTCATACCTTGGTCTAATGTTCCAATAATCAGACTGGGAGGGTGTCTCTTGACTATGTGTGGAGGTGGCTGCATTGAATTTTGTTCAGACTCCTCTTCCCTGATAACTTTTGTCTCCTTTGATTGGTCAGAACCTGACACTTTTTTTTCGTTGGATGCAGATCCTTCTGAGCTCTTCTCTTGAGATGCATTTGTCAGATCTGGCTTCTCTTGCATAATACTTGTTCCAAGTCCAAAGTCATCATCATCGAGTGAATCTGAACACTCAACAATACCCTCATCAAATATTACATTGGCGGACTCCTCAACCTTGAGGGTCCGCTTGTTAAAAACCCTGTATGCCTTACTTGAATTTGAGTATCCCAAGAATACTGATTCATCAGATCTGGCATCGAACTTCCCTAGGTTATCCTTAGTATTCAGGACATAACATTTACACCCAAAGGGGTGGAGATATCCTAAATTAGGCTTCCTTCCTTTCCATATTTCATAGGGAGTTTTATTCAAGATTGATCTGATAAGAGCTCGGTTAGTCAGATAACATGTCGTGTTAACTGCCTCTGCCCAAAAGTACTTAGGTAGATTATAGTCATGTAGTATTGTGCGAGCAATGTTAATCAAGGTTCTGTTTTTACGTTCCACTACTCCATTTTGTTGAGGGGTTCTAGGGGCAGAAAAGTTATGAGAAATTCCTGATTCATTGCAAAGATGTTCAAACAAATCAGAACAGAATTCTCCTCCATGGTCGCTTCTTATACTGGCAATTTTGCTTAACTTCTCATTTTCAACCTTTTTAACAAAAGTTTTGAAGTTTTCCAAAGCTTCATCCTTTTTAGCTAAGAAAAATACCCAGGTGAATCTAGAATAATCGTCCACAATGACAAAAGCATAGAATTTCCCACCATAACTGACCACATTTGCAGGACCAAATAAATCCAAATGCAATAACTCTAAAACTCTAGAGGTGGATATAACTGATTTACTTTTGAAACTTGTTCTGGTTTGTTTTCCTTTAGCACAAGCATCACAGAAGAAGTCCTTCTTCTCGTTGATTCTTGGCAAGCCCTTAACTAAGTTCAGTCTGGCCAGTTTGGATAGGACAGCAACATTGACATGTCCAAGCCTCCTATGCCAATCTTGCTGTTCATTAGATTCCATGCTTACTAAACACATTTCATTAAAGCTTCTCTTGTCATTAAGATCTATTGTGTAGATTTTTCCATTCCTCTTTCCAGTGAATAGGATTTGTTTGCTTTTGACATTTTCCACGTAGCAACAAGTAGACTCAAAGATCACTCGGTTGTCCTTTCCACACATTTGACTTATTGAGATTAGGTTATGTTTTAATCCTTCCACAAGCATCACATTCCTTATACAGGGACTAATTCCCACTTGACCCTTGCCAATAATTTCAGCCGAGTTGTTATCACCAAAATAGACTCTACCAAAGTTTCCTAGCTTAATTGATGAGAAAAGAAGTTTATTACCTGTCATATGATGTGAGCACCCGCTGTCCATGATCCATTTTGTCACCTCCGTGCTCACTTGAAGGCAACACTGTACATACAACATTCATTTTGTTTTGCAAACCCAGATTTTCTTGGGTTCCTCTGTGATTTTAGAATAATTTCTGTATTCATTAGTAGCACTGTTCTTTACATTATTGGTTTTGGCTATCCAGACTTGTTTAGTTGGACACTGACCCCAGGGTGCATTTCTATTTCTCATAGTTTCTGGTCTAAGTCTTCTTCTACAATTCTTAATCTTGTGCCCATATGAGTGGCAGTAATAACATTCTAACCTTCTTTGACCAAGATTAGTACTTTTTCCACGCATATTTCTACTTTCTTGTAATTCTCTTGTGAGACCTTCGTACTTTAATTGCAATTCTTCCTTTTCTTCTTTTGTATGCATCAAACTAGTATTCAGTGTGGTTTCTCTATGTTTGCTAAGTTCTAATTCCTTTTCTAATTCAGTCAACCGTTTGAGATTAATCTCATTTTCTCTTTTTAATGTGCTGTACTTGTTTTTAACATTTTCAAATTCTATTTGAATGTCATTAATGATTTCAACCAGTATTTCATCATCAGTGTTGTATGACTGTTCTAGTTTAGATGATCTTACCTGGGATAAGGATGCTGGTGATTCTGAAACTTCATCTTCTTCCTCTATTTGAGCAATCGCCATGTATGACCTGTGGATAGTTACTTCATCATCTTCTTCATCTTCATCCTCACTGCAACTCCAGGTTGCTGCCAGGGCTCTCTCCTTCTTCATCTGAGGACACTCAGCTTTAATGTGACCCATTCTGCCGCATTTAAAACATCCTGTAGAATTTATCCCCTTCGATGCTGGACTTATCTCACTTCGATTTCTTACAAAAATTTTCCCTTGTGAAGCTTTTCCTCCATCATTCTTTTCGAACTCCTTTGGCTTATTTCCAAAGTTTCCTTGTCTCTTTTCTTTCCTAATTCTAATCAATCTGCTTATCTGCTTGCTTAGAAGAGCAAGCTCCTCATCTTCCAATTCCTCAAGTTCTTCAGGTTCCTCAGCATAACCAGTTGCTTTGAAAGCCACTCCCCTCTTTCCCTTCTCGCTAGTTTCCTTCTCGCTTCCTGTCTTAGTTAGCTTCTCTTCATGTGTAGCTAGTGATCCAATCAATTCATCTATGGCTAACGTCTCCAAATTTTTTGCTTCTTCTATAGCTGTGACTTTTGGAATCCACTTCTCAGGCAAACACCACAAGATTTTTCTCACCAAATCCCCACTTTCGTATGACTTCCCTAAATTTTCCAGACTGTTTACGATATTTGTAAATCTTTCATACATTTGCCTGATCGATTCACCCTCTTCCATCTTGAATAACTCAAACTGATGTTTCAACGAATTTATGCGAGAGGTTTTAACCTGAGAAGTACCTTCATACGTGACTTGCAACTTGTCCCAAATTTCTTTGGCAGTCTTGCATCCAGCCACCTTGTGGTACTCTTCTGGTCCTAATGCACAGTACATCAGGTTTGTCGCTTTGCAGTTCTGTTGAAACTTCTCAAAGTCTTCGTCCGACCATTTTTCTTGGTCGTCCTTGAGTTCATGAGGATCCTTGATAACTCTGGCCCATAATTTCGGATCTGTTGATCCGACGAACAACTCCATGCGATTCTTCCAGTACCCGTAGTTTACTCCTTCGAATCTTGGGGGTCGATTTTGAGAGAACCCATCGGCGAGATACAGAGGAGCATTTCCCGTTGACCCCGACGCCATCCTTGGATCTACCAGAGGTTGTTAAGCCCTTTAAGACTGGTAACGGGGCTCTGATACCACCTGTTGAAAGCTTCGAGCGCGAGAAGCTTGCTTCACTTTCTTCGTCGAAATCGATTCCTGAAAGAACCCTAAATCGTCTTTTGGGAAGAACAAGTGAGTGCGAAGAGTGAAAGAGGTTTTGATCGAAAATGGCTTGGGAAACCGACTAAATAAGTGTTGGTACTGAACTGGGTCTTTGATTAAAACAATTGGGCCCAAATTTTATCAAGCCCGTTTACCCCAGTGTTTATTAAAACGCTGCACTTTTACTTAACCGTATACCTGTATTGTCTTCCTTTGCTAAGAGAGGAGTCTCTGTGGGAGTTTCTCGTTCAAGACCTGCAAAACAGAGTAGGTGCAACCAAACAGAGTATATCTACCAGAAAGGAAGATTACGAAGCAGAAATTAAAAGATGCACGCCCAGTTTTTACGTGGTATCCAGTATTGGGAAAAAGAACCCCAATACTGACTAATCCACGGTTGGAATATCACGATCTTGTGATTTCCAACGATCCACTAATTCTCTTGATATGTTTCGTTGATCGCACTATGCTATCCAGCTTAACCCGTCCTGTCCAGGAAGGTTAATCTACACTCTACAAATGGAACTTGTGACCTGAGCTCTCCAGCTCCTGCGTTGTCCAACGCTTCTACTCTCTAACACTGTTTCTCTCCAGATTCAATGCTAAAGCTCTCTTTTCGCTATCAATTTACACTGCTATTTCCTTAGCCTCTCCTGTGTATCTTGATCTCCTCGAAAAGTGCCTCCTCATTGATCTTGATCAAGCTATATATCATGCCACCCTCTAGCCGTTGGGTTCTAAGAAGGTAGGTCTTCCCTTTTGAATTCCTTCCTCATGTGTCACGTCCTCTGATTTGCTCAATCCTTCTTTCCTTGCATATATGATTCTTTCCAAGTGCTATCACGATTTTATTCCCCTGTGAATTGAGGTAAGTGACTGGCTTTCTTGACAACAGTGACATCAACCCCAATTATTGACCAAGCTTTCCTATAAAACCCAGCCGAGTACCCATCAGGACCTGGAGCTTTATTCGGGTCCATGTGCATTACCACATTTCTAACATCGTCTGCAGTGAATTCAACACTTAGAAACACCTTCTCCTCCTCACTCAGCCTTTTCTGAACCAGATTACTCAACTTCTCTCTGCTAGGATGTACATTTGGGTCCACCCTATCAAACAAGTATTTATAGAACCTTACTGCCTCCTCCGCAATCTGATCACTCTCAAACAATTCTTCACCATTCTCTGTAACCAATTTCCTGATTGCCTTTTTTGCATTGCGCACCTTGACAGCCTGATGAAAGAATCCAGTGCATCTCTCTCCCAAAGACAACCAGTTTATCCTGGACTTTTGCCTGTACATACTCTCCTCTGCTATCCTAAGCTCAAATAGACGAGCCTCCAGCACAGCAACTTCATGAAAAATCTGCTCCCCAGGTTCATCAAGAGCCACAAGCTGTGTATCAAGCAGCTTCTTTTCCATTTCCTTTACTTGACTACTTAAATCACCATAGACCTCTTTATTCAATTGTTTTAACAACTTCTTTGCTTCACTTAACTTTGCTCTCACAACCATAATAGGGACCCCCTGAGCCTCCAATTCCCAAGCCTTCTGAATCAGAGGAAGAAATTGCGGATCCTCAGCCCAGAAGTCAAAGAATTTGAAGGGCTTAGGGAGTGTTTTCTGCCCTGGCTTTGTAGCCACAAGGACCCCACAATGATCTGTGAAAACCACTGGAATAAGCTCTACCCTACAGTCAGGAAACTTGTCAAACCAGCTTTCATTAACCAAAGCTCTATCCAACTTCCTTGCGATTGGATTTTTCATTTGCCTGTTAGTCCTTGTGAATTGAGGCCCTGCCGCTCTATGATCAAACAGCTCCATATTAGCCACCCAATTGCCGAAATCAGCCATACAACCATTAGTATCTCTGAGGTTTGAAGTCTCCTCAGGTTTTAAAACAGCGTTGAAATCCCCACCCACCAGCCAGGGAAACCCACTCACCTTAATCTGAGACAATTCCAAGTAAGTTGCCCTTCTTTCCACTTCATCATTCGATGCATAAACCGCCGTGAAGAACAACGACTCCCCAGTCACCATTGTAGCAAGACAGTGCACTAAATTCCTCTTAGGTAGCAAGATGCCAACTGTAACCACGTCCGGATCCCAGAATAACCATACTCTCCCCAACTCAGAATCCACATAGTTCAAATACCTCTTCCAATTCTGACAAAAATCATTAGCTATCTCATCTGCTTTACCCTTTTTCACCCTCGTTTCCAGGATTGCTACTACATCTACTCTATACTTGCGAAGGACATTCATCATGTCCTTCCTTTTAGAGGGTTTATTAAACCCCCTTACATTCACAAACAGGATAATCATGGGGGAGAAGAGGGCTGAGGCCGCCCTGATTTCTTCCCACCTTTCTTTGGGGCACCCTGGAGCTGCACCACCCTTTCCTCTTGTAGACCCTCAAGAGCCATAAAAGCCTGAGAAGTGGACAAGACACTAGTAGGACTGCCCATAGGTGACCACCGAGGCCTTGCACCATTTACAACCTTTTGAAATTCCACATCAGATGGAAGTTTGGGCGAAGAGAGCTCGGACACCTACTGAAAAGATGCCTCCAAATTGACCCCTTGAGGGCTAGCTGCCACAACCACTCTATTCGACCCAATAAGCATATCAAAATTTGTCTACCCCCTCCCACCATCTACCATAACTGCCTTACCCTTATGTTGAACAGCCTCAGCAGGCGTCACAGGATCAAGAACTTCTACCCTAGCCTCAGGCTCTGTCGCTACAACCTGTTGGTGCCCCTCATCAACCTTCCGTACCCATACCTGTTGCCCCCCCAGTACAACCACAATCCAGCCCAAAGTTCTTGCATATCTGGCAGACCGGGGGGAGATGACTATAGGTCACCCCCACCCTGATTGAAACCTCATCCGTCGGCCAAATCAGTATGTGGTCTGGGAAATCTCCATCAGCGCGAAGCTCCACTAGGATCTTTGCAAAACCCAATCTCCCTCCTACCCTAGTAGTCTGATCCACGCCCAATGGAACCCCCAACCAACTTGCAGTTTTGCTGAGTCCTTTGAAGTTCACGTACTCGAGAGGGAGATTCGAGAAGCGTACCCAGATCGGGAGAGCCTTACGACCCAGGTCAGCAACATCAATCCCGGGCTTCCAAGGACGGAGATACAGCAGGTTATCCAGGTAGAACCATGGACCACTCTCCAAAATCCAATCACAAGTAGCTTGCGAAGGGAGCTGGATCAGGAGGAGCTGATCTCCCAGTAATGAAACACGCACAGGACCATCCCTGCCCCACATGCGATTCGCCCACCGCCTGAGCTCCGCCAGAGCAGGAAAGGGATGAAGGAACTGACCCACCAAGCTATGCTTCCAGCGAGCCGCCCCGTCCTCACTCACCTCCTTCGGCATACGAAGCCCACCCTTATAAACCTCCGGCTTCATATAACAGAGACGATTAGCTTCTGAAATCCCAAAGAGTTCTGCCCAAGGCTTCAAAGGGACCCCTTGAACAGAAGCGCTCCCGGACGCCATGAAACCCACCGCTCACAATAGAGAACTCGAGAAGACTGATCGAGGAAGAAACAGGCACCGGCGCAGATGCCGGCGCGGCCAGCCCAGCCCTAATCGGAAACCAGACTCGCCCAAATTTTGTTTCATTTATATCATTTAAAAATCAAATAAATTATAAAATCATATTATTTAATATAGAAAAAATCTAAGAAGATCAATTTTGACAACTTTTTATTGTTTAGAATTTTTATTCATATTTTATATTATAAGTCTTTTATAGTTATTTTACACAACATCTCATATTAAAAAACAATTCTAACAATGTATCAGCCAATCACGCAAATGTTACTTCTGTAAGAAGTTGCTTCTGAAAAAAACTACAGCAGAGTGAAATTAGCTCAAAATAAAAAAGAGGCGCCAAGGTTGTCAAACCGCGGGTCGACCCGGACCCGGATGAGCTAGTGGGTCATGGGTCAATGGGTCACCCGTTTTAGCCCGGAAATATGGAAAATGTAATTATATTATACTTATCCTGAATCCTACATAAAAAAATGCAACACTACTTCAACTCCAACACACTTAAATAACATCAACTTAAATTCAACATAGTAAAAATTCAACAACACTTAAATCATTCACAAAACATCACATATATCTTTCGTTCCATTTATTGGAACCAAGTCCCAAACCCTTACCAAATGACTATGACTCAGGGAACTAAAGGTAATGGAGAGGCTCGGTTCGCAAATAATGGAAAAGAAAAGACAATGAGAAGATGGTCTCCGCCGGCGAAGGAATTGGTGACCGACAATGAGAAGGGTGGAGGCACAGGCGGCCGAGGCGGAGGCCGAGCAGAGGCGGCGATCAGAGGCGGCCGAGCTGAAGGGAGGGGAGACGGAACGGTGGCAGCCGACCTGCGAAGATGATTCTCTCCGCCGGCGAACCGGAGCGTGCCGCCGAAGAACCCTGGTGTGGCGATATCGATTGGCTGCGAGAGAGGGAGATGGTTGCGCTGCTGGAAATGGAATGCTATGTATGTTTGTAGGGTTTTGGTTTCCAGATGACCAGCAGGCCAACACCAAGCAGAACGGCGCCGCTTCCCCTCCTCGTTTGCTCTCCGCGCAGTCCGCAGAAACTGCGACGCAGCGGCCAAAACGGGGCTTAGGAAGAGCAACCCGCTGACCCGCTCAAACGGGCTAGCCGGCCGGGCCAACCCGGGTTTGACCGGGTTTCTCCGGGTTTGACTATTTCCGGACTGACATGAAAATGGGTTGGTATGGCCCGTTTTTTTGGCCGGGTCCGGGTTAATCCGGGTCGACCCGCTGGTCGACCCGCGAGTTGACAACCTTGAGAGGCGCAGAAGCATATTGTGAAAAGTATGGTGAAAGAAAATAATTAATTCATTGAGGTAGGTTTTTAGATTCGAAAGAATAGATGATTGAGAAGAAAAAAAGTTACGTATCAAACAGTGGGAGAAGGATAAATGATAGATATATTTGTTAGTATATGAAAGTCGCAAGTGTTAATTAACGGTTCGAGACTTGTTTAATTAAGCATTGCATGTGCTGTTCAAGTGATTATAGAAGATCACATTTGTGTGTTATTAGCATTTTGTCTTGCAGTGTCTTTATGTATATATAGAGCTAGGCACAATTTTTATAGTACGCAGCAATTTTTTGGCAAAATAAACCACACAAAATACATATGTTTATTTGGTAGAAAAATATTGTAGTACATATAGTGAAATTTTACATATTGAAACTGAAGTAGAAAAGCTCAAATATTATATTAGCATCTTTATTACAGCCTCTATGGCACCCCACCATGTGAAACTGGAATAAGATGGAGAGCATGTTGCCTCCTGAGCGTCACTCCAAAGGATTCTGTCATATTAACACTTTTCTGTCCATCAGGAAGCGTCCAGTCAAAATGGAAAAGCAAATTCGCTAGAATAAGTTTGACGATTGCCAGTCCGAAAGAAACACCGGGACACATCCTTCTTCCAGCGCCAAATGGAATGAATTGAAAATAGTTTCCCTTATAATCGGTTGTGCACTCAATAAATCTTTCTGGAAAGAATCTCTCCGCATCTGTCCAGTAACGAGAATCCCGATTGATCGCCCAGGCATTCACGATAACGTTGGTGTTGATAGGGACCTCATATGAACCGAATCCCACCTCTTGATCTCTGTTTTCTCTTGGAGCAAGCAGAGGAACCGGTGGGTGTAATCTTAAACTCTCATCAATAACCATATCCAAATACTTCAATCGATGAAGGCCGGTTTCGTCAAAATGGTTTTTGCTATCACCACCAAATATTTGCCTCACCTCCTGTTGTGCTTTCTGTAGAACTCTTGAATCATTCATCATTTCTGACATGGTCCACTCTATTGTTGTGGTTGATGTTTCAATCCCAGCTAGAAATATTTCCTAATAAATTCAATAAATATAGCGAGTATAACAATAAGAAGAATATATACAGCAAAATAATAGTAATAAGAATTGCGTATATTTTTACTCACCAAAGTGATTGCTTTAACGACCTCCATTGTGATGGGCACTCCAAGATTCTGTTTCTCTTGAAGATTCAGAAGGACATCAACAAGATCCTCTTTCCCACCGTCGCCGCCTTTTCTTCTGGATTTGTGTTCATCGATTATTTGATCCAGCACAAAATCTGATGCCTTGTGCATCTTCTCTAGCTTAGCTTTAAACCCAGTAAGACTAGGGAGAAACTTGAGGGAAGGATAGAGATCAGAGATTGTGAAACCAGCAAGAACATCCGAAATATTTTCGACAACCATCATAAAAGCGTCGGTCAGTTCTTGCGCTTTACCGAATGCTGCCCTGGAAGTTATGGCGCTCGTTGCTGCGGACAGCATCCGAGTGAGATCCACGGGCTGCCCTGCAGCCGCAGAACGAGCGAGAGACGCCACGAGATTGGAGACCTCTTCTTCCCTGATGCGGTGGAAAGATTGAACCCTTTTGGCGCTGAAGAGCTCGAGTGTGCAGATCTTGCGCATCTGCCTCCAGTACTCTCCGTAGGGCGCGAAAGCTATGTCCTTGCAGCCATCGTAGAGTATGTCTGCGGCCAGGAGATAAGGCCTCGAAGCGAAAGCTATGTCGTGGGTTTTCATCACGAGCTTGGCGGCTTCAGGGGTTGAGATCACGATGTAAGAGAGCTCGCCGAGCTGAAGGCTCATCACGTCGGGACCATATTTGCCGGCCAGGTCCCTGAGTCGGCGGTGGGGTTGGTCGCCGGCCATCTGGTGGATGTTTCCTATGATGGGAAGCTTCCATGGCCCCGGCGGCAAGTTTGAAGCGGCGCTTTTGGATAGTTTCTGCTTTAGGATGAATAAGGTGGCTACAAGAATGGTTGCAAATGTGAGGAGGAAGGGGATAACGAAGAACGAGGGAGAGCAAGAAATCATCTTTTGGCGGAGATATTCCATGGTAATGAAGCTCATTGGTACGAGGATTTTGATCAAAGCACCAACCAGTACTGTATTATATAAGCTCATTGGTACGAGGTCTTTCCTTTACTGATTTGTTTTTGTTTGGACCATGTTAATTTCCCATTTGCTAGGTTAGTATGTTAACCCCTAACGGTTGGAAAAATGACACTCCCTAATGTATTAAACACAACTATAGAATTTAATACACACATTAAATACACATTAGGAATTAAATGCACCATATTAATTATTATCTTTTTTTTTTCAAATTAAAACCTACACTAAATATATTCTCTCTCCCTATATCTGATTTTTCCTTTTTCAGCAGCCTCTGACCACCAGACTTCCTCCGACCACCTGCAAAAAATATACCACTGCACTGATACGTTGTACCACTACACTGGTAGCTATACCACTGCACTGGTAGTGATATCAGTGCACTGGTACCAGTGTCATATATGGATATCAGTGCAGTGGTACAAATACCAGTACAGTGGTACAACATATCAGTGCAGTGATATATTTTCGCAGGTGACCGGAGAGAGTCTGTCGGCGGATTTTATCGGCCAAAAGTGGTGGTCGGAGGAAACTTGGTGGTCGGAGGCTGCTCGGAAAGGAAGAATAGAGATAGGAGAGAGAAAGATCAAAGATGAGAGAGAGAATTGTATTTTTGTATATGTTTAGATTTTATTTAAAAAAATGAGTAATTAATGTGGTGTATTTAATTCTTACTTTGTATTTAATAACAGAACATTTATTATGGTTACTTTCATTAATACTAGTCAATAATTAATGAAAAATTGACCAATTAACAAGGGGTGTCATTTTTCCAACCCCTTAAGGGGTTAGCATGCTAACCCATCCCCCGGGGAGCATCTCTCCATGTGGTGCTCAATGCATGTGTTGGGGGATGAATTGTTTTTAGGGCTATGAATGAGTTCGGTAGGGTCATAATTGTGATTAGTTATTCATTTATTGATTAATCGTAAAGCAATTATTATTTACGGTTAATCACATCATTTATGTGAGCCGGATAATCATAACCAACCATACGTATAGGTTATTATCGATTTTTACGTCCGTTAACCGCGACTAATCGTTGGAAATGATTCGGTAAGATTAAAGCAAGATAACCAAACCAACAAAAGAACTCAATCTTTTTTTCCCCCGAATTTGCATATATATGTGTGTTTTTTATATATGTTTATCATGGATGTATGGCTTTTTGTTCCTATTGGAACTTAGAGAAGAAAGTGAATAGAGGAAGGAGAAGTGTGATGAGCGCAAACTTCATGAGGAAGTCATTAATAAGAAAAAAAAAATTAAGATGTACCCTCTTTACCACTTTTCTTTCACTATAAGTCAAGTGATCTTTTCAATACAATCTTGACGCGTTTCATGGTAGGAGGATCTGATAAAAAAACAACCATCACTCCTATAATATATATAAGCTCATTAGCACGAGGTCTTTCTACAATGTTTTTTAATTTGTTCCAACGAATGCTTCCCATTGGTTGGGGGAGCATCTCTCCATGTGGCGTGTAAGGATTCATTCTTTTAAATTAATGCTCAAGATCAATGGAGTAGTTGAGCAGGATTTATAAACAACAGCTAGGGTTAGGTGGCGCCGATTAAAACGGGGAGGGAATCTCTTGGTTTAGAGACGAATCTCTTGTGGGTCGGATTAATTCGCCGATCAAATCAACGGGGAGGGAGTGAATCGAAGCGCCGATCAGAGATGAAACTTTGGCGGTTGGCTGATCAGTTTGCCTTGCTTGGTGAAGAAATTCATCATACTCTAAGGAATGAATAGATGATCACATGATAATTAATTTGCGCTATGAAATAATACTACTTAACAGAGTCATGCAGCCATCGTAATGGTGACCACAAGTCGTAAAACATAGGGTTATAGGTATAATGTGCCCTTTTACTATGCAGTTTTATCAAACATGCCCCTCTACTATTTTTTATATCAAACATGCCTCTATACTTTGTAAAAATGATCAAACATGCCATTCTGTTAAAATTTGCATCCAAAAACCATCAACCATGGTCAAACCTTGGTTTGGACGAAACCTATGTCTAAAATATTCCTAATAATTTCACTTTAGAATTGTTTTGTTTTTTTTTTTGTATAGCCAAATACCTCTGATAATTTCACTTTAACGAGACCTGGAGAAATAAATGAGGAGGAAAAACTGACATTTCATCCCCAATTTTTTCGATGTCGGGTCGTGTGAATCTCGATTCAACCGTGATTGACCATTTTTAATGGAAATTTTAACATAAGGGCATGTTTGATAATTTTTCCTAAGTATAAGGGCATGTTTGATGTAAAAAATAGTAGAGGGGCATGTTTGATAAAACTGCATAGTAAAGGGGCATATTATACCTATAACATACCATACCTCATAAAGCATACCATCAACCTTATATATTCGGATCTATTTGTAAACTTTAAAAATCTTAGGTGTATAATGAGAGATAAAAAATTTAAGTACTGAAATGTAATTTTTCATCAATATTTTTAAGACTTCGATGCATAACAATTAACTTTAGATATTAAATCATAAAATCTATCAAATTTAGGTAGCAAATTGTCAAAAAGAAAATTCTTTATTAATTACTCTTGGCTGATACCACGAGATAAACGGTTCTAGGGTTTCTTAATATAATGTTTCACTTTCAAACAAAATGATAACTTATATTTACATCGGTTAGTGAGATGTCCATTTCATCATTATTCACATATTTTTCCGCTTAAATTAAATATAGTGGTGTCAGGTGTGATGTGTCCTCCAAATCAATAAAAACTTATCTCATGAAACGAGAGTTAATGTGACCATGGTTGAACCTGAACCAGCTGTACTCCACAAAACTCCTCTAAAAAAATTCAAAATACACTAGTGTAAATTATGGAATCAGAAACACATGAATCAAAGGTTGTGTTTATGTTAAAGTGTCCATATTATTAAACCTAGATATAAAAACAATGTTATTTTACTTTAGAGTGCAAGTCATTATAGAAGATCATATTTGTGAGTTGTTAGCATTTTGTGTCATATAGAGTCTTAAGTATAGAGGCCCAAATTTACAGTATGTAGCAGTTTATTGAACAGATGAACCACACAAAATCCATATGTTTATTTGGTAGGAAAATATTGAAGAACATAATGAAATTTTACATATTGAAATAGAACAAAAGCACAAATATAATACAAGCATCTTTATTACACCTCATTCATTCAAAATCCACAAAACTATATGAAACCGGAATCAAATGGAGAGTATGTTGTCTCCTGAGTGTCACTCCAAAGCATTCTGTCATATCAATGTTTTTCTGTTTAGCAGGAAGCGTCCAGTCAAAATGTAGAAGCAAATTTGCTAGAATAAGTTTCACTATGACCATTCCAAAAGAAACTCCCGGACACATCCTTCTTCCAGCACCAAATGGAATGTAATGAAAATCAGTTCCCTTATGATCGATTGAGCAGTCCATGAATCTTTCCGGGATGAATCTATCTGCCTCTTTCCAGTAACGAGGATCTCGATTGATCGCCCAGACGTTCACGATGACACTGGTGTTAATAGGGACATCATATGATATGAGCTTCACCTTTTGATCCACATTTTCTCTTGGAACAAGCAAAGGAGCCGGTGGGTGTAATCTTAAACTCTCGGCGATTACCATATCCAGATAATTCAATTGATCAAGGCTTGCTTCGTCGAAATGCTTTTTGCCATCAGAACCAAACACTTGCCTGACCTCTCGTTGTACCATTTGTAGAATCCTCGGATCATTTATTATTTCCGACATGGTCCACCCTATTGTTGTAGTTGATGTTTCAATGCCCGCTAGAAACAGTTCCTAATAAAGTCAATGCATCTTGTGAGTATCCTATACAAAAATAATCAGAAAATTAATAAAAAGAAGGGTATTTTGAATATACGTCAGAGATTAGGGTGCATGCTAATACCAAACTTGTTAGCATAGTTACATCATCATCGTACCACCATATGTACTCACCAAAGTTATTGCTTTAACGACCTCCATTGTGATGGGAGGAGCTCCAAGATCCAGCTGGTTCTCTTGAAGATTCAGAAGTACATCAACAAGATCCTCTTTCTTTCCATCATGACCATCCTTAACAACTGCCGCCCTTCTTCTAGCTTTATGCTCACTGATGATTTGATCCAGCACCGAATCCGATGCCTCGCGCATCTTCTCTAGCTTTGCTTTGAATCCAGTGAGGACAGGCAGCAATTTGAACGAAGGATAGAGATCAGAGATTCTGAACCCTGCACAAACATCCGAAGCATTGTCGACCACGATCATAAAAGCATCGGTCAGTTCTTGCGCTTTACCGAACGCTGCCCTAGAAGTTATGGCACTCGTTACCGTAGAAACCATCCTAGTGAGATCCACAGGCTTCCCTGCAGCTGCAAAACGAGTAAGAGAAGCCACGAGATTGGAGACCTCTTCTTCCCTTATGTGACGAAAAGACTGAACTCGTTTCGCGCTGAAAAGCTCGAGTGTGCAGATCTTGCGCATCTGCCTCCAGTGATCTCCATAGGGCGCGAAAGCTATGTCCTTGCGACCATGGTAGAGTATGTCCGCGGCCAGGAGGTAAGGCCGTGAGGAGAAAGCTAGGTCGTGGGTTTTCATCACGAGTTTGGCGGCTTCAGGAGTTGAGATTACGATGTAAGGGAGCTCCCCGAGCTGTAGGCTCATCACGTCGGGGCCGTGTTTACGGGCCAGGTAGCTGAGTCGACGGTGAGGTAAGTCGCCGGCCATATGGTGGATGTTTCCTATTATGGGAAGCTTTCGTGGCCCCGGCGGCAGGTTTAAGACGGCGGTTTTGGAAAGCTTATGGTTTAGGATGAATAAGGTGACTACGAGTATGGTTGCAAGTGTGAGGAGGAAGGGGAGGTCGAAGAAGGAAGAGCAAGAGATCATGATGTTGTGGCGGAGATATTCCATGGTAATGAAGCTCATTGGTACGAGGATCTTATCAAAACACACACCATACAACTTTATTATATAAGCTCATGGGTAGGAGGTCTTTCTTTCCATAATTTTTTTTTGTTTTTGTTTTTGTTTTTGTTTGAACGATGTTTCCCATTGGTTTGGGAGCATTTCTCCATCTGGTGCTTATCATGTGTTCGGATTAATTATTATTTTTAGTGCTGGCGGTTAGTCGGTTCGGTTGTAACCATAACCCTTTTTCGGTTATTGGGTAAGCGACTAACTATTTAGTAAGTGATTCGACAATGTTAGACCAAGCTAATTGATTGGTAACTGAATCAACAGAAGGTCTCCCTTTTCTTCATATTTGGATTTTGTAGATTTTTTCTTACATATATATGTGTTTTTTCTATTATTTTTATATATTTTTATCATTGATTTGGTTTGACTTATTGTTCCTATAGGGGCCTAGAAGAGAGCGGATAGAGGAAGGTAGCAGAGTGATAAAAGCAAACTAGGAGAGGGAAGTCATTGATGGAAAAAAATGGGGATCGATCTTTGCTACCTTTGCTTTAGTATAAGTCATCCAAACTTTTCCAATCCAATTTTGATGTCTACATTTAACTCACGAAATCGATGAATACTCTTTACCTCTTTCAATTTTAGGGTTCACACTCGGAGCAAATTGGAAAAATAAAAGAGGGTCGGGCTGGGAGGAGATAGTTTATTCGAAGTTCGCTTGAAGGAAACATGACCATTTCGTGGAGAGATTAGAAATATATATATACGATTAGTTGTCGGTTAATCATTAACCGACTATTCGATTATCGGTTACACCGAAAACTATTTCAGCCTATCGATAAGTGTATGTCTAACTTATAATCGATTAATGAATTACCTCTAATCATCCATTATTGATTAGTTTATCAGTGTACCGCTAACCGAATATACTCCTAATTATTTTAATTCTCAGGATCAATAATGGAGTAGTTGATCAGCAGGCTACTAATTAAAATGCTTTAACTTAATATACAAACAACATATACGTGGCGCCATTACTTAGGTTGCTCATGTCATTTTTATATGTAACTTTCCATGGTGACGATGAAAAAGTTGGTAGTCATAGTGGATCCAAAGCAGAAAACACCCATTACACATGGGCATGGCTAGTTTGAATAATATTATGCAGATTGTTAAAGGACGTGTCCCTATTAATTACTCTTGGCTGAGATGTGATGTAGGGTAATTTTATAAATGGTTGTTAGAATTTCTTAATACAATGTTTCAGTTTCAAACAAAATAATAAGTTATTTTACATCGGATAATGAGATGTCCATGTCGTTATCGTTTATATATATTTTCTTGTAAATTAAATATATTGGTTCGATGTGTCCTCCAAACTGATAAAAAAAGTTGTCACGTGAAATGTGAGTTGATGTGACTCTATGGTTGTCAACTCAATATCGACCCGAAAGATCGAATCAGGTTCAACTGAACCAGACTCTTGACTAGACGTCAGTAACCCAATTTCTTAAGAAATTCGAATTTGGTCAAACTAGTTGAAAATTAAACCAGTCAAATCATATGTTTGACTATCTGGTTGAGCTTCGAATTAGATTCAAAGTGGCACATTGAACAAGCACATTGAGCGAAGACCAAAAGATAGAGAAGCAATCAAAGGAGTAAGAAGGGAGGAGATGATAGAGAGGGAGAGCGGGCGAAAAGAGAAGGAGATCAGAGAAGGCAGATTTCACGGGTGGACGATTACGGAAAACCAATAACAACATTTCAAAAATGACATTTCTGTAATTACTATGTCAAGGCTTTCTTGTTTCGTTACGGATGGAAGTTTCCATGAAATAAATGGATTAGAGGTCACACAATGTCGCTTTTTTTCTTTTGGTTTGTGAAATGCGTCTCTTTTTCAGGTTTTCCTTCGCCTAATCCTATCTTTGGAATTCAAATTGAACATTTGAATATTGATTTTATATGAGTGTGTTCGAATTTTCATTATATGAATTGATCTAAGTACCGAAGTACGAACTGTGATTATGATGTCATGTTATATGTTATAACCCATATGTTAGATGATGTTTTACATAATTTATAAATATGAACAATTTAATGAATTTTTAATATATTCGGACTAAAATGAGCTAAAACGTTCGGATTATTAACACTCAACTCACTTGCTCGACCGAATCAACGAGATAAACCAGGTTGACAACCTTGCATGCTTATGAATTTAGTCTTTATCTCTTTTTTTCTATGTTTTTTTATGAATGAGGGGAATTTGTCTTAATAAGGAATCAACATCTCTCTTGGTATGATTCAATTTTTTTTTGATGAACTTGACCATAATATTCACCCATTTTACTAGACATTTACCATAAACAATTTCGAATGAGCCTAAAAATAGAAGAAAATAGTTTGTAAAGCTAAGGAGAGATTAAAACATTGCATTTTACACATGTTAAGATTTAGGCTTCCCCACCATAAAATACATGCATGCATTCTTGACAAAAATTTATAAAGGAAAAATATATATGATACAGAATATAATGCACGTTCATTGAATCATTAATTAGGGAGCCTACGATCAACGCCCGAATATTAATTAGTATCCTGCTAAAAATAAAATTACCGTTAATGTTCTAAAATCTGTGTAATCATTTGTAATATATTTCCTAATTCTATTTCATGATACGTTTTTCAAATTAATCCCATCAAAATTTTCCATATATAACACTGCATTAAAATGGAAGATTACTCTTCCCATTTCTTCATTATCATTTGAAACCCTATAAATCCCCTTTGTTTGGTCTCTCCATGAGCAAAACAAATCAAATCCCAGATCGAAATTAGCTAGACAGAAAATTAGTTCCAGGAAATCAAGTAGTAATCGCCATGGCTATTGGAGGAGTCAAAGTTGGATGCCTGGTAGCAATGCTACTAGTGGCTATGCTAGCTAGCAGCGAAGCTGCTGCAGGTACTCGATTTGTTGGGACACGTCCTAACGATCACGTGATCGAGTCTAGATGTTGCAGGGAGTACTATGACTTGGGAGAGTGCATTCCTGGGAAGAACGACGCTCCTGGTGGGAACTGCTACGAGTTTTGCATTGAGGAGTGCGATGGTGCGCTGTGCAAGCAAACATCTAAAGGCCATCACTGCCATTGTTTGTGTTGATCACGATCATGTGGATTGTCCATCGATCCTTTGCACGCAAGAATTCATCACTTTTGATCTTCTTGTTGGCCATATAATTCGAACAATAATGAAAAGTTTTCATGATGTATTCCTCATTTTGATGTTGTTTGGAGGTTTAATGTAATATACAAGAATTGGTTTGGTACGAGGATCTGGAAACACCCATCACTACTAAAATACTATAATAGTACATAAACTCTACCCTCCAGAGTGTAGATTCCATTTCGGTTTTCGGTTCCAACCAAAATCAAACGAACCATAATTAAGGTTAGTAAATTACCAGTTACGGTTTTAATTTAAACTGTACAATGGATAATAAACCAAGAAACCGAAATCATATTGTGAACAATATTTTTATCAACCAAAACCGATGATAAGCCCATCATCGATTACTATTGGTTTTAAGAGACTTAATTATTTTGGATTTTGATTGTTCCAAATTAATGATTTGGTTAGCCGAACGATATGATAGCCCTACGGCTCCTACATATTGCTAGGTTAAGCTTATACTATGCAGATGTGATGCGGGTTAATTTTAGTAATGGTTGTTAGGGTTTCTTAATAAAATGTTCACTTAATTTTAACTTTCAAACAAAATGATAACTCATAGAGCCATATTATAATATCGATTATGAGATGCCGATTTCATCATTATTCATAAAAAAAAAGCATACAAATTACACCGACTATGGCAATTTTTGGAAGAAATAAATCATATAGAAAATAAATACAAAGTGATGCATGCAGGATTAAAGAAAGCATAATATAAACACGGAAATGAAAAGAAAGCACAAATTACATACGAACGTCTTTATCACAGTTTTGCTTGTGCTTTATTCAAAGCACGCGACCATAAGGGACTAGAATCAGATGGAGTGGATATTGTCTTCTGAGTGTTATTCCAAAGCACTCTGTCATGTTAATGCTCTTCTGCTCCGCAGGAAGCTTCCAATCAAAATGAAAAAGCAAATTTGCCAGAGTAAGTTTCACGATAGCCATTCCAAAAGAAACTCCGGGGCACATCCTTCTTCCAGCACCGAATGGTATAAATTGAAAATTGTTCCCGTTAAAATCGACCGAGCTGCCATTAAATCTTTCTGGGTAGAATTCATCTGGCTCTGTCCAGTGACGAGGATCTCGATTGATTGCCCAAGCATTCACGATGACGTTGGTGTTGATTGGAATCTCGTATGAATCGAGGTTCACCTTTTGATATTTGTTTTCTCTTGGAACAAGCAACGGAACCGGTGGGTGTAACCTTAGACTCTCGGCGATAACCATGTCCAAATATTTCAATTGATCAAGGCCTGCTTCGCCAAATTTATTGTTGTATTCATCACCAAATACTTGTCTGACCTCTTGTTGTGCCTTTTGTAGCACTCTTGGATTTTTCATAATTTCTGAGATGATCCACTCTAGCGTTGTTGTTGATGTCTCGATGCCAGCAATAAATAGCTCCTAATAAAGTCAATATTGTGAGTATGGTAATAAAATATATAAATTAAAAAACGTGAATGAATTTAGAACAATGATAACATCATCACATCATCACCATGTATACACTCACCAAAGTTATTGCTTTTATGACATCCGTTGTGATGGGAACTCCAAGATCCTCCTGATTCTCTTGAAGATTCAAAAGCACATCAACAAGATCCTCTTTTCTACCATGACCATCACCATCACCACCTTTGCTTCCTGCCATTGATCTCCTGGCTTTATGGTCATCGATGATTCGATCCAGCACAGAATCCGATGCCTTGCGCATCTTCTCTAGCTTAGATTTGAACCCGGTAAGACTAGGCAGAAACTTGAGGGAAGGATAGAGGTCAGAGATCCTGAAACCTGCAAGAACATCCGATATATTATCGACAACCATCAGGAAATCATCGTTCAGCTCCTGCGCTTTACCAAACGCCGCCCTCGAAGTTATGGTACTCGTCACAGTGGACAACATCCGTCCGAGATCCACAGGCTTCCCTGCAGCCGCGGTGAGAGAGGCCACGAGGTTGGACACCTCTTCTTCCCTGATGCGGCGAAAAGACTCAACTCTTCTGGCGCTGAGAAGCTCGAGCGTGCAGAGCTTGCGCATCTGCCTCCAGTGATCTCCGTAGGGCGCGAAAGCTATGTCCTTGCAGCCATAGTAGAGCACGTCCGCGGCCAGGAGGTAAGGCCTCGAAGCGAAAGCTACGTCGTGGGTTTTCATCACGAGCTTGGCGGCTTCAGGAGTTGAGATCACGATGTGAGAGAGCTCCCCAAGCTGAAGGCTCATCACGTCGGAACCGTGTTTGCGGGCCAGGTCGGTGAGTCGGCGGTGGGGTTGGTCGCCGGCCATCTGGTGGATGTTTCCTATGATGGGGAGCTTCCGTGGCCCCGGCGGTAGGTTTGAAACGGCGGTTTTGGATAGCTTCTGCTTTAGGATGAATAAGGTGATTACAAGAATGATTGTGAGTGCGAGGAGGAAGGAGATATCGAAGGAAGAGCATGAGATGATCATGTTTTGGAAGAGGTTTTTCATGGTAAAGAAGCTCATTTGCATTGGTGGATCGAAAAATACTACTATGCTTTATATAAGCTGTCTAGTGTAATGCATATTGTCACTAACTACTTTGATTATTACTTAATTGAAGTTTCGTTGGTGCCATTATTTGATATATATGTCAACTCATGTGGGTTAATTTTGTAAATGGTTGTTAGGGTTTGTTAATAAAATGTTCACTTACTTGATTACTACTTAGCTAAGTATGATATATAAAATCAACCAGTCTCAATAACTCGTGTTCTTGTGAGAGGTTCGTATATGAGTTTGAAATTTGCAGAGACTTTACGTACCATGTACTTTAAAACAAAGGTTAATAATGTGGGTCGTGAGAATTTGAACACGTGACATCAAGGACAAGTCAGTTATGATACCATATTACAAACCAACTGATCTCAGTAACTCGAATTATTGGGATGAAATATCCATCTTAACCAAACTCTTTATAGAAATTATATTAGTTAGTGATATGGCCATTTCGTCTTCCAAATTAATATAGAACTGAGATGAGAGTTTATGTGCCCAACCTAACCCGTAAGAATCTGCATAATCAACAAGGTTAATGCGGGAATTACGTGGGATTGTAGAGGTGATGCGGGAATTGACGATGTGCAAATATATATAATTAAGTTACCACTCTCGTAAGAATCTAAACATGGCTCGATAAAAGAATTGCAACAATATAATTTACAAGTGTGGTTGGGAGAATGAGCATCTCGTGCTTATTTATTGGGATTATTTCGATACTGTAGTAGTTGAGCCGGCTAATGCCTTAACTAGTTTGGAAGAAAGAAAAAATTCAGGGGTATGATAGTATAAAGAACCCCACAGAATATACTCTATGGACTATGAATCTCCTAATCGAAGATATAAAGTCAGCTGAAGAAAAATTTAGATAAAACTAAAAAAAAGACTTTACGTTTTATTTTAGGGGTGGGTATTTGGTGCATTGAGTATATTTCGTTTTTAAAATAAGTGATTAGTTTAGTAACAATTTGGTATAATTGTGATCCACCATTCAGTTACATTCTTTAATTGGGTTTGGGTTGGTGACAAAATGGTGTGATTGAATTGTGGGTTAACCCAAAAATAATTCTTCAACTAATCATTAGATTCTTTAATTGGGTTTGGGTTGGTGACAAAATGGTGTGATTGAATTGTGGGTTAACCCAAAAATAATTCTTCAACTAATCATTAGATCGACGAGTTGATTGATCTTTAGATAAATTCATAAAAAATTAGAAAGATTATTATATCTTCAAGCACACTCCTCTTTGTCTCTCGTGGATCTTACTAATACTTGTTATGTGTTCTGTTACTCATACAATCTTTTAAATTAGTTTTAATGAAATAATAGTTAGTGGAGAAATGAAAATCATTAACTACATATCCCAAACACCATGGATCCTCACACATGTGGGTTTCACTTCTTTGCAAGGTTGTCAAACCGGTTTATGCCAGTGTGCCGGTTTAGCAAGTGGAATGGTTCGACCGGTGGTACATACCGGTTTGTGCCGGTTCATGCCGGTTAATATTACAAATAATTTACAAATACTCATTTAAACACGACATTTAACGTCAATACCTAAATATTTGTACTTGGATCCAACAAATAACATCAACATTTAACTTTTTAACACATAAAATAAATAATAAATTATTTTTTATCAATTAAATTCACTAGGTCATTTTACTTGGAGATTCGTATATCGATCATGCCGGTCATACCGGTGGTGTCATGCTGGTTTTATGACCAGTACAGGTTGAACCAGGTTCAACCAATGGCACGCCGGCCGGCGTGACAACCATGCTTCTTTGTCATACTTTTCAATTATTTCACTAGTCCATCAACAAATTGTAGATAAAAATACCACTTATGTATTGTGGTTGTGCTACCCAACCCTCATTTTTTTTTAAAAATTACAAAAATATCACCCAACCCTCAAAATTTTCAAAACTACCACCATTAATTGAGAACCGCCACAGGGGGACACGATTTTCAATTAAACCGCATGTGGAGAAAGCGGTTTTAGAATTGCCAAGAAAACGCTCCTCTGCAGCGCGGTTTATCGGCTGCCCTAGATAAAAACGCTTACTGAAGGAGCGGTTTTTGGTTGCAAAAGGTAACTGCTCCTTCCACAAGCGGTTTGTTATGTCGACATCCAAAACCGCTTTGGGGGGGAGGGGGGGGGGAGGCTTGCTGCAATCCCCACTTTCCCGACAGGTTTACATGTCGGCATGCAGGGGATTGCAGGGTGGGGTTGCATGTCTTTTGCAAACCGCCTTGGGGGGGGGGGGGGCGATTTTCAAATGGGATTTTGCCTATAAAAGGCAGCCCCAGAGAACTCAGCACTTCACCTCCTCTTCCTATTCTTCTTTAAGCTTTTGTTTTAGCGAGTTGTATTTTAAATTATAGCGATTAACGTTACATTGTAAGTTTGTTTTATATTACTTGTTATGTTGAGTTTGCTTTGCCAAATTTGATGGTATTAATTAAGTTACTGTTTTATTGCATATGTCATTCCAAAAGTTCACGCTTGGGTTACGGTGGAATGGTTATACGGAAGAGACCGGAAAGGGAGTACGTTACGTCGATGGTAATTTTTATAAAGTGAAGGTTGCTAATAGACCGAACCTTGAAGATCTTCATTGAATTTGTACTGAGGTTACTTGCATGGGTGGCACGAGGAGAGTTGACCGTATGGTGTACCGATATCCAAACAGACAAGGCGGGGCGTTGTGGCATGAGGAATTCCTCATAACCACTCAGGCGGAAGTAGATTCCATGGTTGAATTTTTTATCATCAATAACATTCCCAAAGCATAGATGTTCATTTACACCGAGACGATTGAAGACGCCGGAGGTCATTCTGGAGAAGGCCAAACATCTGGTATCCATGGTGGATAGGGGTGGGCATACGGTTCGGTAAAACCGAACCGAACCGAACCGAATTCAAACCGAACCGAAACCGAATAACATTAATTCGGTTCGGAATTCGGAAGAGAAAAGGGTATATTTCGGAAACTAAGGTCCTTTCGACCGAACCGAATTTCCGAATTCCGAACCGATTTTCCGAATTACTATAATTGCAAGTTTCAAATGGTGGATTTTTATGTTTGTACTTATTATGAGACTTAAATATTTGAATTATGTTAGTGTTTTATGACTTATGTGTTGAAATATTTGATTTTATCATTGATGATGCATTTAATTGCATATTTATTGTTTACATTAGAGGTGAAAAATAATTTAAAAGAGAAAAAATACAAGCTAACCTCACAAGTTCGGTTTTTCATACAAAACCGAACCGAACCGAATTATAATTCGGTTTGAACCGACCGAACCGAATTATAATTCGGTTCGAATTCGGTTTGAGGTTTGATGGAACTCGGAAACCCGGTATACATTATTTCGGTTCGGTTTGAACCGAACCGACCGAATGCCCACCCCTAATGGTGGATGGAGATTATATGAAGATCATCCCTATCAAAGCTACCATATGATCTTCATCCCTACAATGAGTATCAAGAAGGAGGTGGAGGCCATCATCAATCTTTTCCATCATTCGAAGAAGCCCAAGGGTACCATGACAACCAACAAGAAGGCTACCAGTACCAACCCGAGTATGACTTTCATGCAGGCAGTGGCAGTTATCACAACTACCATTACGGAGATGATGAGGGTGCCTTTCATGATCTGGATCAGATGGAAAATACCCTGCCAGGACCAATCAGCGATTCTGAGGATGAAGAAGAAGAAGAAGAAGAAGAAGAAGAAGAAGAAGAAGAAGAAGAAGAAGAAGAAGAAGAAGAAGAAGAAGAAGAAGAAGAAGAAGGACCACTCAGTGCCGACAGCTTTGACCCTCTTGAAGGTGCTTATGATTCAGGCCATGACTCAGACTCAGATGATGATGAGGTGTATCGTGATCGAGTACATATCCCGTACTACAACCACATTCCAAATGAAAATTGGTATGTTGATGCCGACATGGAGTCGCTGGAGGTGCCAGTATGGGGTCCACTCACTGGGTTTACGAAGGGCCAACAATTTGGATCGAATAAGGAGGTCTGACACGCTGTTGAAGCTGAATCAATGACTCGGATTTTTGAATGGCGCACAACACATTCCGACACGAAGAGACTCATAGTTAGATGCCAAAATCAACACGAGTGATGCAAGGCTAGGGTCCGGGCCATCAAGAGCAAGAGGGTCGGGCATTGGGTCATAACCCGTGCGATGAACACTCTCACATTTATCATTCATAAGATCCCAAGGCCATCGACTGTTGAAATCCAGGGTGGTTGTTGCGGCTATCAAGTATCTAATTGAGCAACAGCTCGGCCTGAAGATTAAAGCCATCATCCTACTCATAGAGCGGACTATACGGTGTGCATCCTAGCGAATAAATTTACTTTCACCATAAGTTTATGATTTATAAATATATTGATAAACATACATGTATATTTATTTTAATAAACAATATAGCCTTAACGAAATAAAGACATTTTTAAAATGTATACATAATTTACTAAAACAATCATATTAAATTAAGTGAAATAAATGAATAGCATTTTGAAATATTTCATAAAATTATTTTTTAAATCGCATTGGTTGCTTCAATAATTTAAACAATACAATAACACTCGTTAGACTCTTAGAAGAGGTATACATCTCCTTACAAACACAGCTTTTTTGACAGAAAATGGGGGATCCGAGAATCTCTTAAAACCCGATTTTCCCAGGAAATGGGAGGATCATGATGATCGCTTAAGACCTCATTTCCTTAGGCATGTATCTCTTTATAAAGAGTCTAAGTAAGTGGCACATTGTATTGCTTTAAATTATTGCAAATAATCAATATGATTAACAATTTATTTTACAAACCACTAACTTACGTTAACAAAATAAAAATATATAATTATGATAAATTATAAGTACCTCGTGATCGTTCCAAACATCCCTTGAATGATGGTTAGGTTGGTCGTATAGCACGGATGGATCAATCGGTCCTTGCTCCACATAATATTTGATCGTATATATCCACATCCTCCCCAACCTACGAGAGCATAACAACATAAATTAATTAGTATATATTAAAATTATAAGAACAACATAAAATTGGTACCGCTTGATACTCATCCATAAAAGTACCCTCATGTTCAGACCAATCCGCCATTTTTTCAGTAATGCGGACAGAGTTTCGACGAGCTTTGAAGGAAAAACCAAAAAAATGTTTTCTGATGACAGTTTGGATTTAGCCGCAATCAACAGACCACTATTTCCTTGGTTTTGGCTTGCAGAGGGGGTGGATAGAGAGATATTTTTAGAGAGAGGGAGAAAAGTGAGTTTTGGTGTGAAGAGAAATGAAGGATTGGGGGTTTTATATAGCACACAAACCGCCTGGTTGGAGGGCGGTTTGGTAATTTTCCGCCGAACGAAAACCGCCTCCCAAGGGAATGGTTTGCGTCTTCTAAGGGGAAAACGCGCCTCGCAGGGGCGGTTCCAAGATCCACGACGCGGATCGCTGAGCTGGTAGGCGGTCCACCGTTAGATCGCTCCTTCAACGTGCGGTCACGATAAACGCCGCGTGCGCACGCGGTTGATTGGCCGCCCTAGCAGGAAACGCCCTCTCCCAAGGCGGTTTACGTTAAAACCGTCTCCCACTGCAGCAGTTCTCAATTAATGGTGGTAGTTTTGGAAATTTTGAGGGTTGGGTGGTATTTTTGTAAATTATTTTTAAATGATGGTATTAATGGAAAAATCCCAAGGACATGGTTGGTGTGGGGCGAGTTAGGGGAGCGGATAAAATGGGTCCATCTATTTTATTTTTTTATTTTGTCATAAAATAAATAAGAACAAAATAATTTAATTTGTATTTTTTACGCTGACATGACAATGACCTGATGCGTTAACGGTGTTGATCGTCTAACTTGACGATCAATCTACTGCTTTGACAAAATTAGTATATATGGTGCCTAATTTAGGTTAGAATGAGTATTTCACAAATTAATAACCGAAATAGTGTGTAATGTTATAACAAATTTAAGATATTAATCCATAAACAAAAAGGTAGCATGAGATGAGAGCTATCAATTTGTGGCATGCTAAATGTGCTCAACAAACATGGATGAAAAAAGATTAAGTTTTGGATGAGTTAGCGCAAACATAATTACCTTTCCTTTAAAAAAAAATATTGTATAGGTAGGGCTGTCATTTCTGTTGCCGGTTAGCGGTTAAACGACCGGTCTAATCGTTAACCGCCGGTTAGCGGCTAACCGGAAACCGAAAAAATCATGTGGTGGTCGGTTGTCGGAGGTGGTTAGTGGTTAGGCGGGTAGCCGAAAACCCGATGCTAGTTAACCGGCTAACCGACCGACCTAAACGACGCCGTTTTGCCTTATTAAAACACCCCATCCCCAAGTCCCCAACCCTAGCAGCCCTTCGTTCCTCCCTCAAACCCTCACGCACATCGACATCGCCCAGCCGCCTCAAGCCCTCTACACATAGCCGACGCCCAGCCTTCTTCTCAGCAGCGGCGGCGACTCCCCTCCCCCGCCTCGCCTCACCTTCTTCTCACCGTCGGCCTATCCATTCGGTAGCCACAGCCCACAGCCATCCCGACGATCCAATCGCAGCCTCCAATCGTCATCCCCGCCTCCCTCCAATCGCGCTGCCCCCTCCACCCGCCGCACCGCCCGCCCTCACCCGCCGCGCCGCTCGGTGACTCTCGTATCACGAGGACCGGTGGTTGCTGCTTTGGGAGCTCGGGAGAAGCTCGGCGCCAGGCTGCTGATTTGGTGGCCGATTTGTTCCTGAACGGGAACTTCTTCTTCGGCAGAAGCTCGGTTGATTGATGATGATTTTAGAACAATGACGGTTTAGAGTGAATGGTGATTAATTTAGAATGATGATTTTTGTGAATGATGATGATTTTGAATGAATGATGATGATTTAGAAATTTAGAATGATGATTTAGAGTGAATGATGATTGATTTATGAATGAAGAATGATGTTTTTGGTGAATGATGATGATTTTGAATGAATGATGAATGATTTAGAATTTATGAATTTTGTTTTTCAATTTTTAATTTGTGTAACTGTTTACGTAGGGCGAGACCTCCAGCTCCACGTGGTGGACGTGGCGGACGAGGTGCACCTTCCGCTGAGACTGCTTCTCGTGGTGGGAGACCTCCGGCTCCTCGAGGTTGTGGTGGTGCGGGTGCCTCAGCCTCTCCTGCTCAGAATCGGGGTCGTGCTGGACATACAGGGAGTCGGCATGTTCAGTCTGCCGAACCGTCGGCGTCGGCATCAATTGCATCGACTCCCGCTCATGACGGTAGTGGAAGTACACCTGGTGCTGAGACTCCTTCGGTAGAAACGGTTAATCCCTTCAATCTAGAGAAATGGTTGGATACAAAGGGTACAGCTGATTGCTGGAAGGATTTTATGAAGGTGGTGGTGGATGAGTATCCGATGGGAGAGTGCAGGCATTGTCATACTAAAATAAAAGCACATACATCCAAGAACGACACTTATGCAATGAATAACCATCGGAAATCATGTTTGTCTAAGCTTGCAGCATCCAGGAATCATATTGTTCTGAACTTGTGAGTGATTGCATGAGAACTAAATTAAAGGAGTGGGGGTGTGATTTGATGGATGGGAAGTATCTGCAGTTTTGCTATGTCGCACACATCATTAATCTGGTGGTGCAGGATGGATTGAAAGTAATTGGAGGAGTTGTGGATAGAGTTCGGGACTGTGTGAAGTGGGCGAGGTCATCACCCAGCTAGGTTTACAAGCCTCAGGCCAAATTGTGATCTGTAGCCTTCAATATCCAAAGAAAATGGCATTTCGTCGCCAAAAAATTACGAAAATGTCATCCGAAAATAAATTGGCCAAAATCGGTGCATAATGGACTTATAATCTTTGGAGAATAGGATCAATAGAATTCTTATCGGTGGAGAATAGCCTCGGCCTGCTTGCGTGATCTGTAGCCTCCAAAATCGAAAGAAAATGGCATTTAGGATAAATCGCCTAAAATCTGTGATGGTACCCCTTTGGAATCTGCCAAAAATTAACACGGAATAAATCCGCCCAAATAAGTGCTTAATGGACTCAATCATTGTTGGAGAATAGCCTCCGGCCGAATCTGTGATCTGAAGCCTACAATATCATAAGAAAATGGGAAAAAATCCCAAAGTACACTAGTTTTTAAAAAAAATTCCCAAAATACATAAGTTATAAAAAAAATTCCAAAAGTACACATGTTTGAGCATCACCGTTTTAGACAAAAACGGTGAAGGTCATCACCGCTTTTAACCAAGACGGTGAATACTTCACCGTTTCAAACTAAAACGGTGAAGGGTTCACCGCGTTTGTTAAGAACGGTGAATACTTCAAGCCTTCATTTGAATTCCAAGTATTTTGATAACTCTAAATGGTTCTCCTCGTCGATACGATCGCGCTGCCGAAAACGGCTCGTCATTTCGACCTCAAACGAATAAGATACGCGCGTTTTAGTTTTTAGTACGCAAAAGTTACTTTAACGACATGTGCAGCTTTGAACTCACTTATCTCACTCGTTTGGACTCGGAATTGAGATCTGTAAAATTCTATGTGATCGTGGTTGATTTTCCCAACCTTTTTGTGTTGAGGGAAGATAATGATTCTTGATAAAATGATCCAGAATATTCATTCGACAACTTAAGTGCGTAGGATAGTTTTTAGACAATGCAAACTCAAATAACAACACCTAAAAATCACAAAAACAACATTGATAGTTCACTACAATGATAAAATGATAAATTCACTCATTTGCTTCATTTTGGCCCCTATCTCCACCTCTTCCTCCTCGTCCTCCACGACGTCCTCGACCCCTTCTTCCCCCCTCCGCCACTGCTTCTTGACCCGAGCCCCAACTGGGGTTACATATGGTGGTGGTGGTGGCTGAGTTGGACCGGTAGCTTGACGAATGATCGGGGGGTTCGGAGTTTGTTGTTGCGGATGTTGGAATTGAGAGAACCCATGATGTTGTTACATATGGTTCTCTCAATTCCAACATCCGCAACAACAAACTCGTGGAGGACGAGGAGGAAGAGGTGGAGATGGGGGCCAAAATGAAGCAAATGAGTGAATTTATCGTTTTATCATTGTAGTGAACTATCAATGTTGTTTTTGTGATTTTTAGGTGTTGTTATTTGAGTTTGCATTGTCTAAAAACTATCCTACGCACTTAAGTTGTCGAATGAATATTCTGGATCATTTTATCAAGAATCATTATCTTCCCTCAACACAAAAAGGTAGGGAAAATCAACCACGATCACATAGAATTTTACAGATCTCAATTCCGAGTCCAAACGAGTGAGATAAGTGAGTTCAAAGCTGCACATGTCGTTAAAGTAACTTTTGCGTACTAAAAACTAAAACGCGCGTATCTTATTCGTTTGAGGTCGAAATGACGAGCCGTTTTCGGCAGCGCGATCGTATCGACGAGGAGAACCATTTAGAGTTATCAAAATACTTGGAATTCAAATGAAGGCTTCACCGTTTTTGTTTAAAACGGTGAAGTATTCACCGTTCTTAACAAACGCGGTGAACCCTTCACCGTTTTAGTTTGAAACGGTGAAGTATTCACCGTCTTGGTCAAAAGCGGTGATGACCTTCACCGTTTTTGTCTAAAACGGTGATGCTCAAACATGTGTACTTTTGGAATTTTTTTTATAACTTATGTATTTTGGGAAATTTTTTTAAAAACTAGTGTACTTTGGGATTTTTTCCCATTTTCTTATGATATCGTCGCCCAAAAAATTACGAAAATGCCATCCGAAAATAAATTGACCCGAATCGGTGCTTAATGGACTTATCATCCGTGGAGAATAGGGTCAATAGACTTCGTTATCGATGGAGAATAGCCTCAGCCTGATTCCGTGATCTGTAGACTCCAGAATCGAAAGAAAATGGCATTTCGGATAAATCGCCCGAAATCTGTGATGGTACCCCTTTGGAATCTGCCAAAAATTGACCCGGAATAAATCCGCCCAAATCGGTGCTTAATGGACTCAACCATCGTTGGAGAATAGCCTCAGGGCGAATCCGTGATCTGTAGCCTTCAATATCCAAGGAAAATGGCATTTCGACGCCCAAAAAATTACGAAAATGTCATCCGAAAATAAATTGGCCCAAATCGGTACTTAATGGACTTATCATCTATGGCGAATAGGATCAATAGACTTCATTATCGGTGGAGGATAGCCTCGGCCTCATTCAGTGATCTGTAGCCTCCAGAATCGAAAGAAAATGCCATTTCGGATAAATCGCCCGAAATCTGTGATGGTACCCCTTTGGAATTTGCCAAAAATTGACCTGGAATAAATCCTCCCAAATGGGTGCTTAATGGACTCAATCATCGTTGGAGAATAGCCTCAAGCCGAATCCGTGATCTGTAGCCTTCAATATCCAATGAAAATGGACTTTCGTCGCCCAAAAAATTACGAAAATGCCATTCGAAAATAAATTGGCTCAAATCGGTGCTTAATGGACTTATCATCCGTAGAGAATAGAAACAATAGACTTCATTATCGTTGGAGAATAGCTTCGGCCTGATTCCGTGATCTGTTGTCTCTAGAATCGAAAGAAAATGGCATTTCGGATAAATCTCCTGAAATCTGTGATGGTACAACTTTGGAATATGCCCAAAATTGATCCAGAATAAATCCACCCAAATCAGTGCTTAACGGACTCAATCATCGTTGGAGAATAGCCTCAGGCTGAATCCGTGATTTGTAGCCTTCAATATCAAAAGAAAATGGCCTTTCATCGCCCAAATAATTACGAAAATGCCATCCGAAAATAAAATTGCCCAAATCAGTGTTTAATGGATTTATCATCCGTGGATAATAGGATCAATAGACTTCATTATCGGTGGAGAATAGCCTCGGCCTGATTCCGTGATCTATAGCCTCCAGAATCGAAAGAAAATGGCATTTCGGATAAATCGCCCGAAATCTGTGATGGTACCCCTTTGGAATCTGCCAAAAATTGACTCGGAATAAATACGCCCAAATTGGTGCTTAATGGACTCAATCATCGTTGGGGAATAGCCTCAGGCCGAATCCGTGATCTTAAGCCTTCAATATCCAAAGAAAACGGCCTTTCGTCGCCCAAAAAATTACGAAATGCCATCCGAAAATAAATTGGACCAAATCGGTCCTAAATGGACTTATCATCCGTGGAGAATAGGTTCAATAGACTTCATTATCGGTGGAGATTATCTTTTTCCTGATTCCGTGATCTGTAGACTCCAGAATCGAAAGAAAATGACATTTCGTATAAATCGCCCGAAATCTGTGATGGTAACCCTTTGGAAAATGTCCAAAATTGACCCGGAATAAATCCGCCCAAATTGGTGCTTAATGGACTCAATCATCGTTGGAGAAAGCCTCAGGCCGAATCCGTGATCTGTAGCCTTCAATATCCAAAGAAAATGGCCTTTCGTCGCACAAAAAATTACGAAAATGTCATCCAAAAATAAATCGACCCAAATTTGTGCTTAATTGAATTATCATTCATGGAGAATAGGATCAATAGACTTCATTAGCGGTGGAGAATAGCCTCAGCCTATTTCCGTGATTTATAGCCTCCAGAATCGGAAGAAAATGGCATTTCGGATAAATCGCCCGAATCTATGATGGTACCCCTTTGGAATATGCCCAAAATTGACCCCTAATAAATCCGCCCAAATCGGTGCTTAATGGACTAAATCATCGTTGGAGAATAGCCTCAGGCCGAATCCGTAATCTGTAGCCTTCAATATCCAAAGAAAATGGCCTCTCGTTGCACAAAAAATTACGAAAATGCTATCCGAAAATAAATCGGCCCAAATTTTGCTTAATAGACTTGTCATCCATGGAGAATATGATCAATAGACTTCATTATCGGTGGAGAATAGCCTCGGCCTGATTCTGTGATCTGTAGCCTCCAAAATCGAAAGAAAAAGGCATTTCGGATAAATCGCCCAAAATCTGTGATGGTACCCCTTTGTAATATGCCCAAAATTGACCCAGAATTAATCCGCCCAAATTGGTGCTTAATGGACTAAACCATCTTTGGAGAACAGCCTCAGGCCGAATCCGTGATCTGTAGCCTTCAATATCCAAAGAAAATGGCCTTTTATCACCCAAAAAATTACGAAAATGCCATCCAAAAATAAATTGGGCCAAATCGGTGCTTAATCGACTTATCATCCGTGGAGAATAGGTTCAATAGACTTCATTATTGGTGGAGAATAGCTTTTGCATGATTCCGTGATCTGTAGACTCCAGAATCTAAAGAAAATGGCAATTCGGATAAATCGCCCGAAATCTGTGATGGTACTCCATTGGAATCTGCCAAAAATTAACCCGGAATAAATCCGCCCAAATTGGTGCTTAATGGACTCAATCATTGTTGGAGAATAGCCTCAAGATGAATCTGTGATCTGTAGCCTTCAATATCCAAAGAAAATGGTCTTTCATCACCCAAAAATTTCGAAAATGTCATCCCAAAATAAATTGGCCAAAATCTGTGTTTCATGAACTTATCATCCGTGGAGAATAGGATCAATGGACTTCATTATCGGTGGAGAATAGCCTTGGCCAGATTCCGTGATCTGTAGCCTCCAGAATCGAAAGAAAATGGCATTTCGGATAAATTGCCTGAAATCTGTAATGGTACCCCTTTGGAATCTGCTAAAAATTGACCTGGAATAAATCTGCCCAAATTGATGCTTAATGGACTCAATCATCGTTCGAAAATAGCCTCAGGCCAAATCTGTGATCTGTAGCCTTCAATATCTCAAAAAATAGCCTTTAGTCGCACAAAAAATTACGAAAATGACATACGAAAATAAATTGGGTCAAATCGGTGATTAATGGACTTATCATCCATGGAGAAAAGGATCAATACACTTCATTATCGGTGGAGAATAGCCTCGGCCTGATTCGGTGATCTATAGCCTCCAGAATCGAAAGAAAATGGGATTTCGGATAAATTGCCTGAAATCTGTAATGGTACCCCTTTGGAATCTGCCAAAAATTGACCCGAAATAAATCAACCCAAATCGGTGCTTAATGGACTCAATCATCGTTGGAGAATAGCCTCAGGCCGAATCTGTAATCTATAGCCTTCAATATCCAAACAAAATGGCCTTTCGTCGCACAAAAAATTACGAAAATGCCATCCGAAAATAAATCGCCCCAAATCGGTGCTTAATGGACTTATCATCCGTGGAGAATAGGATCAATAGACTTCTTTAGCGGTGGAGAATAGCCTCGGCCTAATTTTGTGATCTGTATCCTCCAGAATCGAAAGAAAATGGCATTTCGGAAAAATCACCTGAAATCTCTGATGGTACGCCTTTGGAATCTGCCAAAAATTGACCCGGAATAAATCCGCCCAAATTGGTGCTTAATGGACTCAATCATCGTTCGAAAATAGCCTCAGGCCGAATATGTGATATGTAGCCTTCAATATCCAAAGAAATGGCAATTCGTCGCGCAAAAAATTAAGAAAATGCCATCCGAAAATAAATTGGGTCAAATCGGTGATTAATGGACATATCATCCGTGGAGAATAGGATCAACAGACTTCATTATCGTTGGAGAATAGCCTCGGCTTGATTCCGTGATATGTAGGCTGCAGAATCGAAAGAAAATGGCATTTCGGATAAATCGCCCGAAATCTGTGATGGTACCCCTATGGAATCTGCCAAAAATTGACCTGGAATAAATCCGCCCAAATCGGTGCTTAATGGACTCAATCATCGTTGGAGAATAGCCTCAGGCCGAATCCGTGATCTGTAGCCTTTAATATCTAAAGAAAATGACCTTTCGTCGCCCAAAAAATTACGAAAATATCATCCTAAAATAAATTGGATCAAATCCGTGATTAATGGACTTATCATCCGTGGAGAACAGGATCAATAGACTTCATTATCGGTGGAGAATAGCCTCGTCCTGATTCCGTAATCTGTAGCCTGCAGAATCGAAAGAAAATGACATTTCGGATAAATCTCCCGAAATCTATGATGGTACCCCTTTGGAATCTGCCAAAAATTGACCCGGAATAAATACGCCCAAATTGTTGCTTAATGGACTCAATCATCGTTGGGGAATAGTCTCAGGCCGAATCCGTGATCTTAAGCCTTCAATATCAAAAGAAAACAGCCTTTCGTCGCCCAAAAAATTACGAAATGCCATCTGAAAATAAATTGGGCCAAATCGGTCCTTAGTGGACTTATCATCCGTGGAGAGTAGGTTCAATAGACTTCATTATCGGTGGAGAATATCTTTTTCCTGATTCCGTGATCTGTAGACTCCAGAATTGAAAGAAAATGACATTTCGGATAAATCGCCCGAAATTTGTGACGGTGCCCCTTTGGAATATGCCCAAAATTTGACCCGGAATAAATCCGCCCAAATTGGTGCTTAATGGACTCAATCATCGTTGGAGAAAAGCCTCAGGCCGAATCCGTGATCTGTAGCCTTCAATATCCAAAGAAAATGGCCTTTCGTCGCCCAAAAAATTACGAAAAAGCCATCCGAAAATAAATTAGGCCAAATCGGTGCTTAATGGACTTATCATCCGTGGAGAATAGGTTCAATAGACTTCATTATCGGTGGAGAATAGTTTTTGCCTGATTCCGTGATCTGTAGACTCCAGAATCGAAAGAAAATTGCAATTCGGATAAATCGCCCGAAATCTATGATGGTACCCCTTTGCAATCTGCCAAAAATTGACCCGGAATAAATCCACCCAAATTGGTGCTTAATGGACTTAATCTTCGTTGGAGAATAGCCTCAGGCCGAATCTGTGATCTGTAGCCTTCAATATCCAAAGAAAATGGCCTTTCATCGCCTAAAAAATTATGAAAATGCCATCCGAAAATAAATTGGCCCTAATCGGTGCTCAATGGACTTATCATCCGAGGACAATAGGATCAATAGACTTCATTATCGCTGGAGAATAGCCTCGGCCCGATTCCGTGATCTGTAGCCTCCAGAATCGAAAGAAAATGGCATTTTGGATAAATTGCCTGAAATCTGTAATGGTACCCCTTTGGAATCTGCTAAAAATTGATCTGGAATAAATCTGCCCAAATTGATGCTTAATGGACTCAATCATCGTTCGAAAATAGCCTCAGGCCGAATCTGTGATCTGTAGCCTTCAATATCCAAAGAAAATGGCATTTCGTCGCACTAAAAATTACGAAAATGCCATCCGAAAATAAATTGGGTCAAATCGGTGATTAATGGACTTATCATCCGTGGATAATAGGATCAATAGACTTCATTATCGGTGGAGAATAGCCTCGGCCTGATTCCTTGATCTATAGCCTGCAGAATCGAAAGAAAATGACATTTCGGATAAATCTCCCGAAATCTGTGATGGTACCCTTTTGGAATCTGCCAAAAATTGACTCGGAATAAATCCGCCCAAATTGGTGCTTAATGGACTCAATCATCGTTGGAGAATAGCCTCAGGCCGAATCTGTGATCTGTAGCCTTCAATATCCAAAGAAAATGGCCTTTCGTCGCACAAAAAAATATAAAAATGCCATCCGAAATTAAATCGGCCCAAATCGGTGCTTAATGGACTTATCATCCGTGGAAAATAGAATCAATAGACTTCTTTATCGGTGGAGAATAGCCTCGGCTTAATTCCGTGATATGTAGCCTCCAGAATCGAAAGAAAATAGCATTTCGGAAAAACCGCCTGAAATCTATGATGGTATCCCTTTGGAATCTGCCAAAAATTGACCCGGAATAAATCCGCCCAAATCGGTGCTTAATGGACTCAATCGTCGTTGGAAAATAGAATCAGGCCGAATCCGTGATCTGTAGCCTTTAATATCTAAAGAAAATGACCTTTCGTCGCCCAAAAAAATACGAAAATATCATCCGAAAATAAATTGGATCAAATCGGTGATTAATGGACTTATCATCCGTGGAGAATAGGATCAATAGACTTCATTATCGATGGAGAATAGCCTCGGCCTGATTCCGTAATCTGTAGCCTGCAGAATCGAAAGAAAATGACATTTCGAATAAATCTCCCGAAATCTGTGATGGTACCCCTTTGGAATCTGCCAAAAATTGACCCGGAATAAATCCGCCCATATCGGTGCTTAATGGACTCAATCATCGTTGGAGAATAGCCTCAGGCCGAATCCGTGATCTGTAGCCTTTAATATCTAAAGAAAATGACCTTTCGTCGTCTAAAAAAATACGAAAATATCATCCGAAAATAAATTGGATCAAATCGGTGATTAATGGACTTATCATCCGTAGAGAATAGGATCAATAGACTTCATTATCGATGGAGAATAGCCTCGGCCTGATTCCGTAATCTGTAGCCTGCAGAATCGAAAGAAAATGACATTTCGAATAAATCTCCCGAAATCTGTGTTGGTACCAATTTGGAATCTGCCAAAAATTGACCCGGAATAAATTCGCCCAAATCGGTGCTTAATGGACTCAATCATCGTTGGAGAATAGCCTAAGGCCGAATCCGTGATCTGTAGCCTTTAATATCTAAAGAAAATGACCTTTCGTCGCCCAAAAAATTACGAAAATATCATCCTAAAATAAATTGGATCAAATCCATGATTAATGGACTTATCATCCGTGGAGAACAGGATCAATAGACTTCATTATCGGTGGAGAATAGCCTCGGCCTGATTCCGTAATCTGTAGCCTGCAGAATCGAAAGAAAATGACATTTCGGATAAATCTCCCGAAATCTGTGATGGTACCCCTTTGGAATCTGCCAAAAATTGACCCGGAATAGATACGCCCAAATTGTTGCTTAATGGACTCAATCATCGTTGGGGAATAGTCTCAGGCCAAATCCGTGATCTTAAGCCTTCAATATCCAAAGAAAACGGCCTTTCGTCGCCCAAAAAATTACGAAATGCCATCTGAAAATAAATTGGGCCAAATCGGTCCTTAGTGGACTTATCATCCGTGGAGAATAGGTTCAATAGACTTCATTATTGGTGGAGAATATCTTTTTCCTGATTCCGTGATCTGTAGACTCCAGAATCGAAAGAAAATGACATTTCGGATAAATCGCCCGAAATTTGTGACGGTACCCGTTTGGAATATGCCCAAAATTTGACCCGGAATAAATCCGCCCAAATTGGTGCTTAATGGACTCAATCATCGTTGGAGAAAAGCCTCAGGCCGAATCCGTGATCTGTAGCCTTCAATATCCAAAGAAAATGGCCTTTCGTCGAACAAAAAATTACGAAAATGACATTCAAAAATAAATCGACCCAAATTGGTGCTTAATGGAATTATCATCCGTGGAGAATAGGATCAATAGACTTCATTAGCGGTGGAGAATAGCCTCGGCATATTTCCGTGATTTATAGCCTCCAGAATCGAAAGAAAATGGCATTTCGGATAAATCGCCCGAAATCTGTGATGGTACCCCTTTGGAATATGCCCAAAATTGACCCCTAATAAATCAACCCAAATCGGTTCTTAATGGACTAAATCATCGTTGGAGAATAGCTTCAGTCCGAATCCGTAATCTGTAGCCTTCAATATCCAAAGAAAATGGCCTCTCGTCGCACAAAAAATTACGAAAATGTTATCCGAAAATAAATCGGCCCAAATTGGTGCTTAATGGACTTATCATCCGTGGAGAATGGGATCAATAGACTTCATTATCGATGGAGAATAGCCTCGGCCTGATTCTGTGATCTGTAGCCTCAAGAATCGAAAGAAAAAGGCATTTCGGATAAATCGCCCAAAATCTGTGATGGTACCATTTGTATTATGCCCAAAATTGACCGAGAATTAATCCGCCCAAATCAGTGCTTAATGGACTAAACCATCTTTGGAGAATAGCCTCAGGCCGAATCCGTGATCTGTAGCCTTCAATATCCAAAGAAAATGGCCTTTCGTCGCCCAAAAAATTACAAAAATGCCATCCGAAAATAAATTGGGCCAAATCGGTGCTTAATGGACTTATCATCCGTGGAGAATAGGTTCAATAGACTTCATTATCGGTGGAGAATAGCTTTTGCCTGATTCCGTGATCTGTAGACTCCAGAATCGAAAGAAAATGGCAATTCGGATAAATCGCCAGAAATCTGTGATGGTACCCCTTTGCAATCTGCCAAAAATTGACCCGGAATAGATCCACCCAAATTGGTGCTTAATGGACTCAATCTTCGTTGGAGAATAGCCTCAGGCCGAATCCGTGATCTTAAGCCTTCAATATCCAAAGAAAACAACCTTTCGTCGCCCAAAAAATTACGAAATGCCATCTGAAAATAAATTGGGCCAAATCGGTCCTTAGTGGACTTATCATCCGTGGAGAATAGGTTCAATAGACTTCATTATCGGTGGAGAATATCTTTTTCCTGATTCCGTGATCTGTAGACTCCAGAATCGAAAGAAAATGACATTTCGGATAAATCGGCCGAAATTTGTGACAGTACCCCTTTGGAATATGCCCAAAATTTGACCCGGAATAAATCCGCCCAAATTGGTGCATAATGGACTCAATCATCGTTGGAGAAAAGCCTCAGGCCGAATTCGTGATCTGTAGCCTTCAATATCCAAAGAAAATGGCCTTTCGTCGAACAAAAAATTGCGAAAATGACATTCAAAAATAAATCGGCCCAAATTGGTGCTTAATGGATTTATCATCCGTGGAGAATAGGATCAATAGACTTCATTAGCGGTGGAGAATAGCCTCGGCCTATTTCCGTGATTTATAGCCTCCAGAATCGAAAGAAAATGGCATTTCGGATAAATTGCCCGAAATCTGTGATGGTACCCCTTTGGAATATGCCCAAAATTGACCCCTAATAAATCAACCCAAATCGGTGCTTAATGGACTAAATCATCGTTGGAGAATAGCTTCAGTCCGAATCTGTAATCTGTAGCCTTCAATATCCAAAGAAAATGGCCTCTCGTCGCACAAAAAATTACGAAAATGTTATCCGAAAATAAATCGGCCCAAATTGGTGCTTAATGGACTTATCATCCGTGGAGAATGGGATCAATAGACTTCATTATCGATGGAGAATAGCCTCGGCCTGATTCTGTGATCTGTAGCCTCCAGAATCGAAAGAAAAAGGCATTTCGGATAAATCGCCCAAAATCTGTGATGGTACCCTTTGTATTATGCCCAAAATTGACCGAGAATTAATCCGCCCAAATCAGTGCTTAATGGACTAAACCATCTTTGGAGAATAGCCTCAGGCCGAATCCGTGATCTGTAGCCTTCAATATCCAAAGAAAATGGCCTTTCGTCGCCCAAAAAATTACAAAAATGCCATCCGAAAATAAATTGGGCCAAATCGGTGCTTAATGGACTTATCATCCGTGGAGAATAGGTTCAATAGACTTCATTATCGGTGGAGAATAGCTTTTGCCTGATTCCGTGATCTGTAGACTCCAGAATCGAAAGAAAATGGCAATTCGGATAAATCGCACGAAATCTGTGATGGTACCCCTTTGCAATCTGCCAAAAATTGACCCGGAATAGATCCACCCAAATTGGTGCTTAATGGACTCAATCTTCGTTGGAGAATAGCCTCAGGCCGAATCCGTAATCTTAAGCCTTCAATATCCAAAGAAAACAGCCTTTCGTCGCCCAAAAAATTACGAAATGCCATCTGAAAATAAATTGGGCCAAATCGGTCCTTAGTGGACTTATCATCCGTGGAGAATAGGTTCAATAGACTTCATTATCGGTGGAGAATATCTTTTTCCTGATTCCGTGATCTGTAGACTCCAGAATCGAAAGAAAATGACATTTCGGATAAATCGCCCGAAATTTGTGACGGTACCCCTTTGGAATATGCCCAAAATTTGACCCGGAATAAATCCGCCCAAATTGGTGCTTAATGGACTCAATCATCGTTGGAGAAAAGCCTCAGGCCGAGTCCGTGATCTGTAGCCTTCAATATCCAAAGAAAATGGCCTTTCGTCGAACAAAAAATTACGAAAATGACATTCAAAAATAAATCGGCCCAAATTGGTGCTTAATGGAATTATCATCCGTGGAGAATAGGATCAATAGACTTCATTAGCGGTGGAGAATAGCCTCGGCCTATTTCCGTGATTTATAGCCTCCAGAATCGAAAGAAAATGGCATTTCGAATAAATCGCCCGAAATCTGTGATGGTACCCCTTTGGAATATGCCCAAAATTGACCCCTAATAAATCAACCCAAATCGGTGCTTAATGGACTAAATCATCGTTGGAGAATAGCTTCAGTCCGAATTCGTAATCTGTAGCCTTCAATATCCAAAGAAAATGGCCTCTCGTCGCACAAAAAATTACGAAAATGTTATCCGAAAATAAATCGGCCCAAATTGGTGCTTAATGGACTTATCATCTGTGGAGAATGGGATCAATAGACTTCATTATCGATGGAGAATAGCCACGGCCTGATTCTGTGATCTGTAGCCTCCAGAATCGAAAGAAAAAGGCATTTCGGATAAATCGCCCAAAATCTGTGATGGTACCCTTTGTATTATGCCCAAAATTGACCGAGAATTAATCCGCCCAAATCAGTGCTTAATGGACTAAACCATCTTTGGAGAATAGCGTCAGGCCGAATCCGTGATCTGTAGCCTTCAATATCCAAAGGAAATGGCCTTTCGTCGCCCAAAAAATTACAAAAATGCCATCCGAAAATAAATTGGGCCAAATCGGTGCTTAATGGACTTATCATCCGTGGAGAATAGGTTCAATAGACTTCATTATCGGTGGAGAATAGCTTTTGCCTGATTCCGTGATCTGTAGACTCCAGAATCGAAAGTAAATGGCAATTCGGATAAATCGCCCGAAATCTGTGATGGTACCCCTTTGCAATCTGCCAAAAATTGACCCGGAATAGATCCACCCAAATTGGTGCTTAATGGACTCAATCTTCGTTGGAGAATAGCCTCAGGCCGAATCTGTGATCTGTAGCCTTCAATATCCAAAGAAAATGGCCTTTCATCGCCTAAAAAATTACGAAAATGCCATCCGAAAATAAATTGGCCCTAATCGGTGCTCAATGGACTTATCATCCGAGGACAATAGGATCAATAGACTTCATTATCGCTGGAGAATAGCCTCGGCCCGATTCCGTGATCTGTAGCCTCCAGAATCGAAAGAAAATGGCATTCCAGATAAATTGCCTGAAATCTGTAATGGTACCCCTTTGGAATCTGCTAAAAATTGACCTGGAATAAATCTGCCCAAATTAATGCTTAATGGACTCAATCATCGTTCGAAAATAGCCTCAGGCCGAATCTGTGATCTGTAGCCTTCAATATCCAAAGAAAATGGCATTTCGTAGCACTAAAAATTACGAAAATGCCATCCGAAAATAAATTGGGTCAAATCGGTGATTAATGGACTTATCATCCGTGGAGAATAGGATCAATAGACTTCATTATCGGTGGAGAATAGCCTCGGCCTGATTCCTTGATCTATAGCCTGCAGAATCGAAAGAAAATGACATTTCGGATAAATCTCCCGAAATCTGTGATGGTACCCCTTTGGAATCTGCCAAAAATTGACTCGGAATAAATCCGCCCAAATTGGTGCTTAATGGACTCAATCATCGTTGGAGAATAGCCTCAGGCCGAATCTGTGATCTGTAGCCTTCAATATCCAAAGAAAATGGCCTTTCGTCGCACAAAAAAATATGAAAATGCCATCCGAAATTAAATCGGCCCAAATCGGTGCTTAATGGACTTATCATCCGTGGAGAATAGGATCAATAGACTTCTTTATCGGTGGAGAATAGCCTCGGCTTAATTCCGTTATATGTAGCCTCCAGAATCGAAAGAAAATAGCATTTCGGAAAAATCGCCTGAAATCTGTGATGGTATCCCTTTGGAATCTGCCAAAAATTGACCCGGAATAAATCCGCCCAAATCGGTGCTTAATGGACTCAATCATCGTTGGAGAATAGCATCAAGCCGAATCCGTGATCTGTAGCCTTTAATTTCCAAAGAAAATGACCTTTCGTCGCCCAAAAAAATACGAAAATATCATCCGAAAATAAATTGGATCAAATCGGTGATTAATGGACTTATCATCCGTGGAGAATAGGATCAATAGACTTCATTATCGATGGAGAATAGCCTCGGCCTGATTCCGTAATCTGTAGCCTGCAGAATCGAAAGAAAATGACATTTCGGATAAATCTCCCGAAATCTGTGATGGTACCCCTTTGGAATCTGCCAAAAATTGACCCGGAATAAATCCGCCCAAATCGGTGGTTAATGGACTCAATCATCGTTGGAGAATAGCCTCAGGCTGAATCCGTGATCTGTAGTCTTCAATATCCAAAGAAAATTGTCTTTCATCGGCCAAAAAATTACGAAAATGTCATCCGAAAATAAATTGGTCCTAATCGGTGCCTAATGGACTTATCATCCAGGACAATAGGATCAATAGACTTCATTATCGCTGGAGAATAGCTTCGGCCCGATTCCGTGATATGTAGCCTCCAAAATCGAAAGAAAATGGCATTTTGGATAAATTGCCTGAAATCTGTAATGGTACCGCTTTGGAATTTGCTAAAAATTGACCCGGAATAAATCTGCCCAAATTGATGATTAATGGACTCGTTCGAAAATAGGCTCAGGCCGAATCTGTGATCTGTAGCCTTCAATATCCAAAGAAAATGGCATTTCGTCGCAATACAAATTACGAAAATGTCATCCGAAAATAAATTGGGTCAAATCGGTGATTAATGGACTTATCATCCGTGGAGAATAGGATCAATAGACTTCATTATCGGTGGAGAATAGCCTCGGTCTGATTCCTTGATCTGTAGCCTGCAGAATCGAAAGAAAATGATATTTCAGATAAATCGCCTGAAATCTGTGATGGTACCCCTTTGGAATCTGCCAAAAATTGACCCGGAATAAATCCGCCCAAATTGGTGCTTAATGGACTCAATCATCATTGGAGAATAGCCTCAGGCCGAATTCGTGATCTGCAATCTTCAATATCCAAAGAAAATGGCCCTTCATCGCGCAAAAAATTACGAAAATGCCATCCAAAAATAAATTGGTCCTAATCGGTGCTTAATGGACTTATCTTCTGAGGACAATAGGATCAATAGACTTCATTATCATTGGAGGATGGGATTCCGAAGATTCGAACATTTTAATTAGGCCCTATTGGCCAATATTAGATGGAGAATCCTGAATGAACCTCAGTCTCTCCTGGTCCAGGTTACAAAGAAAAGTAATTCCCTTCGGGATCCTTCCTCAATGCTACAACCTCGCATTCTCCCTACTGATTAAGGAAGCTCTGATTGAGAAGAATGTTCAAGTACTACCTATATGCCCAGTTTGCTGGGAAAATTTGGAGACAATGAAACATCTTTTTCTGGAATGTTTTAGTCGCGAGAGCAATTTGGGATCATTATGGCTTAGAGAATCTTGACCACGGTCTTCCTCGACAAACTTTTCCTTTGTTCCTAAAGAATTGTTAACCCTCCTTCGTCAACCTCAGTGAAAAAGTAAAATTATTTTAGCATTTCCAACAACCAAACTTTCATTTTAACATATAAAGTTTGAGCGTCGCATCAATCCTCTGCAGGGAAAGACAAGGAGAAAATATATAACATAACACCCGCGTGATCGGCATTTTCCGAGTTGTTGAGAGAGCGGTTGCTGTTACTTGTTTTTCATTAGCTATCAATTAGTGAGTGCTGTGGGGCCCAGTGTAGTGAGTGCTGTCGGGCAACAACGACAACAACAACAACATCCTTTTTGTTTGGTTGGAGTGTTAATGGACATTGGATACACACTAATCCATTTTTAGTACCAGGAGATGGTCTAAAACGACACCCATAATTAAGGTAATTGCAGCGAATAATTAAGTACCACGTGACATATATGCACATGGCCAGACTCGGTAATGGGATCCACAGGCATATGTTAATTATATACACATACAAAAAACATGGGGTTTCAGTACGTGAATTATCGCCTCTATATAAAATACCTACACATATATCAGTATAGTTCACCCACACCCACATCATCATTTCCAAAGTAACGCCGGAACTCATGTCGTCGTCGGTCGCCTTTGCGAGTCAGCTTCCGATCAGAGCTGAAGGAGGAACAGCGCCGGCGTTTGGGTCTGCTGCTAACTATCATCCCACTTTGTGGGCTGATGATTTCCTCGCCCTCAAGGTTCGTGTATGATCGTGAGACCTAGCTATTTCCATTGCCAATAACAGTTATACGTCGCTTTAATCGTTGTTATATTCCTTTTAAACGGATACCTAATGTTTGTTAGCATAATAAATCATATCAATATCAGAGTCTTATGTAATCGAGAGGTTGGTGATCCCATTTTTAGACTGTGTAAATTTTAAACTTACGTAAGTTATTTGAGTTTGAGTTTGAGGGAGGTGTTAGTAGGTAATATAAAATCTATTATTAGATCCCTCTAAACAATTTAATTTATCGATATCAACGGATTATGAAGTTGTTAATTTGTTAATAAAGTAAGTAAAACACATCACACACGAGAGTTTGTTAGTAGGCAATTAAAATCAGCAAACATGAGGTACTTGATTCAAGTATTATGTATTGTGTACAAATACTTTTTTTTTTTTTTTTTTGTGTCCTGATCCAGAGCCAAGATCGGTCCAAGATCCACACTAATGGAAGCTGGCTCTGCCACGAAAACATGTGCAGTTTTCCCCCTTCCATCTTATCTCTTACGTAAAAATTTAAAAATTTAATTTTATCAAAATATAAAAAAGTTTAGATACTCTACTATAATTTATCTCTGATCTCAATCTATAAATCTCAAAAACCAATTAATTTTTGAATTAAAATGATTTGAGTAATTGAATTTTCCGATTTATGAATTTGATTGGATTCTTGAATTGGATTGAGCGGTAAAAATAATTAATGAACAAGTAAAACAAGTAGTAATGAAAGAAAAGACAAGACAAGGTGGCTAATTTGACAGCTGCATGTACTTTTGTTGCTTGGCCGTTATTCTTGATACATATAGTTTTATATTGGATCAATTTGGTACATGAAATCTGATTTCTAATCGTTCTTAGAAGTTAATATATATACTTTGCTTGCTAGTTGTCCAAATTAGAATTGGTTGACGATTGCAATGACTAGCAAGATTCAATCTCGCAATCGTGCCTTGTCATACTCAATACACTTTGAATATTTTATCTATGTGTATGCCAAAAACACTAATACCTTTTTGTATGATTATGAAAAAGAAATAGTACGTAACACCGTTGAATTTGATCCAATTCGATTTGTATAACGTATATATTAACGCTTCTTCCAGTTGGAGGATGCCGATTCATCGACAATCAAACTTGAACATGAAGAGTTGAAAAAAGCAGTAAGAAAGATGTTGAATACTACATCAACAATGGATCATAAACTTCGATTAATCGACGCTGTCCAGCGATTAGGCCTGAGTTATCACTTCGAGAGTGAGATTGAAGCCGAGTTATCGAACATGACGATCTCGTCTCCCGTTCCCGACCCCATCGCTAATGATCTCAGCTCAGCTGCGCTCTGGTTCCGTCTCCTCAGACAACAAGGCTTCTATGTCTCCACAGGTCGACATCGGTGGTTCCAAATTCGTATGTCGAAAACAAACCCTACTTGTACATAACTAACTGATGACGGTGTGAATTGTGGCAGATATTTTGGAGAATTTCAAGGACGGCAACGGGAACTTCGAGACATCGTTGGTCTCCGACGTGCCAGCAATGCTGAGCTTGTACGAATCGTCGTTTCTGGCCGTACCGGGAGAAGATGTCTTGGATCAAGCAAGGGCCTTCACTACCCAAAACCTAATCGGCTCGTCGGCATCGTCGGCGGCGACGGAGATTGTAAGCTTTGCCCTAAACAGGCCCATCCGAAAGCGCCTGCCGAGGCTAGAGGCGAGGCGTTTCATCGACACCTACCAGGGTAACGATTCGCTACTGAGGCTTGCGCAGCTGGACTTCAATATCATCCAGCAGCAGCATCAGGAAGAGCTGCGTGGGATCCAGGAGTAAGTCCACAGAAGAAGAAAGAAAAAAATCAGTTGATTTCAATATCTCAAGTTATTGGAAGATATTCCAAAAATGGATAGCTGAGATTTGAGAATCAAATTATGTTATTTGGATAAGGTGGTGGGGGAGTTTGGACGTGCCGACCAACTTCTGGTATGCGCGAGACAGAATTGTGGAGTGCTACTTTTGGATCATGGGAGTGTATTTCGAGCCCAAGTACTGCGTAGCCAGGAGACTGCTCACCAAGTTCATAGCCATCATGTCTCTGACGGACGATACTTACGATAACTACGCTACGGCCGAACAGCTAGAGGTTCTCACACAGGCCATTGAGAGGTAATATATGGTCTCAAGCAATGCAGTTAAAAGTGAGATTTTACGTTTTGATCAACTTGTAATTAATTGGTTGGTTGCAGTTGGGACAACAATCTCATAAGTGGACTTCCAGGGCCCATGAAGATGCTTTACGGCTTATATGTGTACATTTTCGACGAATTTGAACAGGCGGTCTCAGGAGAAGGAAGGTCTTTCGGTGTACGTTACGCGAAGAGAGAAGTAGGTTTATATCATATATACACATATATGCCTGATTAGCGTTTGGCCATGCATGCACGTAAAATAATAGTACGTACCGGCTAGCTACCTAACTAACTAACTAACTAACTAACGGTATTTTCATGATCACTCGATCGCCAGCTAGACAGAGCGCTCAAGGCGTTCTTAATGGAAGCTAAGTGGAGGGATGCAAACTACTTCCCGACGCTAGAAGAGTACATGCAAGTTTCGCTCGTCACCACCGCCTATCCCTTGCTCGTAACCGTTTCGTTCCTCGGCATGGCCGGCTCCGACGCCGCCGCGGAGGAGGACTTTCAGTGGATCGCCGGGGAACCTCAAATGCTCGTCGCCTCCTCAACCGTCTGCAGGCTGATGGATGACATCGTCTCCAGCAAGGTTGGTGCATGGTTTCGACTAATTATTGTTTGTGCATTATTATATATCAATTGTTTTGCAGGTGACATAGCATGCAAACTAAAGGAAGTGAATGTTTTGCTATATGTATTGCAGTTGGAGCAAGAGAGGAAGCACATCCCGTCGGCCGTGGAATGTTACATGGAGAAACACAAGGTGGCGGAGGAGGTGGTGGTGGAGCTGTTCAGGGAGCGGGTTGACAATGCGTGGAAGGACATAAACAAGGAGTTCTTAAGGCCGACGGCGGTGGCTAGGCCGCTGCTGGATCGGGTTCTGAATTTGACGAGGGCAATTGATGAGATCTATAAGGACGCTGACACCTACACCGACTCGTATTTGCTCAAGGACCACGTCGTCTCCACTCTCAAGGAACCTGTCTTCATTGCTATCTGAGGAGCATGCATGTACTAAATTTGTGTGTTTGTTCTAGCATATATCATGATTGTGTTTCTTTACAAGAATATTTCATAATGATGATGATGATGATTCGGACATTGATTATGATGTTGATGGTTCCTGACATTGAGGGTGTACTCGACAATGATGATTATGATGACATTGACGAAGATGATCCCAACAACGAGAAATATAGACGTTGTTGAGGTGAAGAAATGAAGCAAAAGGAAGAAACGATCATCGCAACTAACCGTTTAGTATCATTTTGTTGCTGTTGTGGTTGCAGTGGTGTTGTGTAAACAGATGTGCAACCACAACAGGAAAAAAACAGAAAACACAAACCTGTTTAGTTGATAAATCTGAAAAATCATGAAAGCTGACAACAAGAAACAAAAACGCGTTTAGTTACTACTATAAGAACTAAAAACCAGAAAAAGAGATATGCGGCTGCGGCAGGCGGAGACAAGGCGGCACGGGCTGCAGCGGGCGGAGGCGAGGCAGCGCGGGCTGAGGCGAGGCGGCGTGGGCTGCGGCGGCCGGAGGCGGAGCGGCGCTGGGCGGAGGCAGAGGGGTCGCGCCGCGCAGAGGCTGGGAGAAGAAGATGGGTGTCGGCTGTGTTCTGTCGAGAAGAAGAAGATGATGAAAAAGGGGAAGTAGGGTTGGGGGGGGGGGGCTGTGTTAAAAAAAAAAAAATTTGCTTCTGTGGGGATTCGAAAACTGGTATGTTTTAATGAAATCAAGCGCCCAACCAGTAGGAATCCCGTGTGCAGCATGTTTAAGAATCAGATCCAAAGCTATAAATTGTTGTTTCTCATATTTGGGCCTTGTTGTGCAACTGTGATTCACAACAAAAAATAAAAACCCAACTAAACACATTTTTTTTCTTGGTTTTCCAAATTTCTTAAAACACAACAGGAAACAAAAACAAGCAACAATACTAAACGGGCCATAAGATTTTCGTTTCTTAATTATCGCAAATAACTGAGGCGAATAGGGACCGATGAATCTTTGTGAGCATGGTATTTTTCACACTTTTTACCGTATTTGGGTGGTTTCAACTTTCAATTCCTTGGTTGGCAAGTTTCAGATTCAGGGGAAGAAGGTGCATAACGACTGCAATCTCTGAATCCAATCTGTTTTCCAGTTGCTTAGACTACAGTTCTGATACAAGATTACTGACGATTTAACTCAGACGGTGATCAAAACCAAAATGTGTAAAGAGTAGAATATGAGCATAAGAGCTTCGAACAGCATCAACCTAGTTCTGATACAGGATTAGAACTGAAGCAGGTAGGGTTGTCTCAATTCATCCTATTATCCATCCCGGTATAAGATGAAGCTCTACATCCGCTTAACTAGTTCTAAAACTCCAGCCCCCATCCCCTGTGGCAAAAACGGAATGCTAAATACCTTAAATGGGATCTGGCTCCAGCTTCCGCTGAATTGCTGCAGCAGCCTGTACGAGAACATGTGATGACGATATGCTTTAGCGTTTGATCAGCATGATAGGGCAACTGGAGGAACACCGAATTTTGCCGAAAATGAATGTTTTTGTGGGCTCACCTCGTTGTTGCCAATCTTGTACAGATATGCCATCTCTTCCCGGAGCAGTGCTTGCTCTTTCATTGCTTGTGCCTGCCCACCAATGATTTTGGATCAAAGATCAAAATAAATCTTAATTGGTACACAGAAATGACACGGTTTTTGGGATGTTAAGAGAATCAAAATCAAGAATTTGATAATGAAAGGCTGCTAACCATTCCGCTTTGCATGGATCGCTTTAATGCTTCCACCTCTTTCTCCTTCTGTTTTTCTCGCTCGCGCATCTGCTCTTGCCTGATACAAAATATGCACCCAAAATGTAGAAAGAAATTAAGAGAGAAATAGAGCAGAAAAAGGAAGGGGCAGTGTTTCCTGACGGGGCATAGACACAGGACAGTTGTTGGACAGAACGCAGTCACCATACTTTATCAGTTCAAACCGACTCATCTATCAAGCATGTCGGAGCATGCAGAAAGATTGAAATAATTGAACTCTGAATACATTTGCAGCTACAGAACATCATTATTCTAAATTTATAATTAAACATGTGGCTCGCAAAAATAGATACATGATGGGGTGCAACGGAAACTTTTGTACTTCCCAGCATCAATGCCAGCAAAAGAAGGCATAGTAGTTCAGAACTAACCAGTTAGGTAACGAAACCATCTGCTAAACCAAACCAATTATGCAATTGCAAGTAGTAGATAATTCATACCGTTTTAGTTCTTCATCATTGAATATGGTACGTTCAGTTTCCTGGACCTTTTTACCACTCTTCAATTCCTTCAACATTTGACGCTTGTAATAGGCATCGAGATTATAATACCTACGAATCAGAACATTTATCACTATGGTATGGCAGGATCAATTATGGATTTCAATCTATTTGTGCATAATTTGTACTGCTATGTGCAGTAAGCCAACAAATATGCATGAACAATTTCCAGACAAGATGGAGAACTGTGAAAACATTGAACTGTTCTCCGTCTTTTGGCTAAGATCAAGTGAAAACCTTGAACTGAAAGTAAATTCCTTCCATTTGCAGGGAGTTACAGATATTAAGCAAAAGAAATAGTTGTGTCTTGTCCAAATGTGCACTGGCCATTTGAAGAAAAAACAAAGTGTATCCCACAGGCATGCTATCAATTTGATGGACTCAGGAGTCAAATTCACATGTAGCAGAGAGGAATCAGAGTGCCATGAACACAAAGAGTTGCAAGGTAATAAGGTTATGCACCAAGAAACTTGATGATGCACTCCAAAGAGTTAACTACTTGTTGCTGTAAATGGATAAAATAAGCAAGCATTAATCATGGTAAGAGTCTTACTTCTTGGAAGGAAAGGTAGCAGTATTATGGTCCTCCATAAATCTGCAAACATGTTTTGTCATATATCAGCTGGTTTGATGATAAATGAACCGAAAGCTGTCCGATGCATATTTGCTCTTTAGGAAATACTAATCCAATAAACACCCTCTGTGATCTTACTGCTTGAACATCTGCTTTTCTTCCCAGTTCGGCAGAGTTTCAAGGTTCACCTACAAGAACCGTAGACGAAAAGGTAAACCACATTATCCAATTAATATTTATCATAGTCATTGGATCATTATAACGTGAATGCTACTTTCAGATTGAATTTCCGATCAGCTCGTGAATATACCAACCATCAAGCCAAACCTAACTAACATCTACCACTCATCCTTGATACATATAAACTCAAGCACAAATATCAACTATCCTTATTGAAGAAAGTTCCAACAGAAACAAATAGATGGAAAGGTACCAGAAACTGACTAATCATGACTAGTGCATCAAAAACGAGATTCTAGTCTCTAAACCAACATGAAACATTGATAATTGATAATTGCAGAGCCTATCATACTGTAGGTACCATGTAGATCAAGTGTCAAAAAACAACATTTCTTTCTCCTCCAACTATGAGATGAGAAAAGGAGATAAAGCTATAGCCCATAAGCCAAAGATGGAAAGCTAAAAATGTGCAATACATACCTGCTTCACTTCAGATAACCAAGCACTGAATTCAGGACGTTTGTTCCTGCAAATTGGAGATTGGATTAGTAAGTACAACAGTGAAGATAAAACCTGCAATTCGATATGTCAGCATAGCAACAATTCATAGCTAAAATAACAAGGTAGCACCACCACGAGTCCATGGAAACAAATGGTAAGGCACAATCAGCAAGACTGTGGAAGATCTAATCAAGTTTTCCAATCAGCAAGTACTTAAAATTAGCCACAAACCCTAATGAAACCACTCCAATCCACCCAAAAAAAAATATCAGCAACCAAACAGAAACAAGAAAAATTCCAAAGTTCGAAATCATGGAACAGGAACAAAGAGCTGGAAATTTGGAAGAGAGGGTAAACCCAATGAGTTACCACATATCGGTTTCTCTGATGATCCCATACTTCCCCCACAAATCAGTAACAGCACCTCTCTTCCCAATCTCTGATTTCTCCTTCTTCCTCTCTTTCTTCCGCTTCTCCTTCTCTTTCCTTTTCTTCTTCTCTTTCTCCTTCCTTCTCCGCTTCCTTTCCTTCTCTTCTTCCCTCTCCTTCCTCTTCCTCTTCTCCCTCCGCTTCCTCCTCTTCCTTTCCTCCTCGCTTTCACTCGCTTCCGTGCCCGACTCGGATGACTCGGACTCTTCGCTATCGGAATACTCCGAATCCGAATCGTCGCTGCGTGGCTTTCGCGACTCTCGCTTCCGCTTGTGTTTCCGGCTGCGCTTCCGGTCCTCCTCTCCGGAATCCGAATCAGAAGAGTCCTCTGCTAACCTTTTCCTTCTGTGTTTGCCATCGCTCTTCCGGTCACCGGCATCCGGAGAATCTGCGTCGTCATTTCCCCGAGCTCTGCTTCTGGATTTACGGTCTTCTTCCAGCTCGTCTCTCTCGGAGACAGAACCGTCCCGGTGTCGGCCCATTTCCGCTGCACTCCGGCCAGCAGTGAAGAGATTTACGCTTTGCAGGGAAGGGACCTAAGTCTTCGCTGCTGGATTGGCATTTGAATGAAATACCCAATGGGCTGTTGGCAAAAAGCCCACCCATCAATGATACAGCCCAGCTTCCCTACGATTGGCCCGTCGTCAATTGCAGAAATGGCCATTTGGAGTCATTAACAAATTGGTCACTGAAGTTAAAATTTTAACAAACTAATCAGTTGTGCTTTCTTTAACATATATTTCTGGTAATTTCATTAGTATCCGTCTATGTTTTTCATCCACATTAGCTACATAATCATGTCGTTTCATCCAATTTAATATAATATAAGATGTCAAGTATCTTCTAACCGATCGTAACCAAAGTCCAAACCTAGAAAGAACCACATGAACAGTAGAAAGCAGTGGCGGAGTCAGTGCATACTAAGGTGGGTCCCGGGACCCACCTTGGTTCGGGAGAAAATATGTACGCTTAAATAATAAGGATTAAAAATCGTACCAAAAGTTATATCGGACAAGTCAATGGTATGATATTCTATGTTGAAAACGTGGTTTAATCGTGGTTCAATCATTTCAGGTTTATTCATTATATATCGTCAAAACTTTCTTTTGTCTCGCTAGATTCTTTTTATCCTAATAATAAATTCTTTTTTTTTTTTACGAAACGATCACTTGCATTAACAAGAAAACCAAGTTACATATGACCTAGCTCCAAGCGGAGCCAAGCATGAAAATCAAACACCTTACAACCCGTAGGAAACAAAGACAGGGCTTTCTGAGCCACCAGATGGGCTACCCAATTGTTCTCCCTACCCACAAACATGATCCGGAACCCTGGCACAGCCGATAGGAGATGACGAATTTCCTCAAATAGGGCCCCCCCAGAAGCATCAGCAATACCCCCAGCGTTGACCTTATCAATAACCCCTTTCGCATCTCCCTCCAGCAGGACCGTCTCCAATCCCCAGCGTCGGCACCACCTGATGGCATCCCGAAGCGTAGATAGCTCCGCCAACATTGGACTCTGGAGACCGCTATATGTCACCCCCCGCACTGCCAACACCATACGTGCCGCATCCCGCAGAACCATTCCACCAGCTGCATGGGACCCCGCACTGACTGCACCATCAAAGGAACAGATAACACCGAACGAAGCCCTCTGGCCCGCCGGTACACCCACATTCTGCGCCAGAACCTGTGAGGCACCACCCCTTCCATCTCCTTTCGGAACCTGTAACCACTCATTCACCTGAAAAAGGAACTCCTCAACTAGATTATTATATTTATACTTTGACGTGAATATAGGCTAGCTATTGTCTAAAACTATATAGAATTAGGAGTTATTTTTCGAATCATGGTAGTTGAAAGAAGTAACTTATTGTTGTTGCTAACTAAGGCTCCACTGCAAGTATTGAAATGACATTTTCAATGAGCTACGTGAAAACACTCTTTGGTATCTAATGAGTGACAAAATCATGAATTATTATTTTATTAGGTATATTTACATCCATATCATATGAATACAAGTTCGTCCATATACGAACACACATTATGTGGCATTGCAATGACTCAAAATTTTCTTGCAATATAAAAAAAAATTCGGACCCACCTTACATAAAATCCTGGCTACGCCACTGGTAGAAAGTTTATAGAAATCTTATTACAACAAAGGGGACTATTACAAGACACTCTCCACTCTTTTTCTCTGTAAGACTCCCTTCCAAAACTTACAAAATGAACACAAAAAGAAGGTGGATTAATATAGAGTCGGTAGCTCTAGTACGGTTTGTCGACTCATTAAGACCGGTATCTTTGATACTGTTTTCTAGCTCATAACACAATACACTCATATTATTTATATTGGGTAAATGACACATTTGGTCACTGAGATTACTAAATCGTGTCATATTTGGTCACTAGAAAAATTTAATATCAATTTTGGTCACTCGAATTACTGACAAAGGTCACATTTGGTCACTCTTCTGTAGCCTCTGTCCAACTCCGGTCACTCGAATTATTGAAAAATGTCACATTTAGTCACTCGGATTACTGAAACATGTCACATTTAGTCACTCTCCCAAAAGTTTCCGTCCAACTACATTAATGGAGTTGGACGGAAACTGACGGGAGAGTGACTAAATTTGACCAGTTTGGGTAATTCGAGTGATCAAAATTGATATTAATTTTTTCTAGTGACTATACATGACACAATTTAGTAATCTCAGTGACCAAATGTGTCATTTACCCTATTTATATTTCATTTGAACAAAGACGTATAACTTTAATAAGTGGTAGGTATTACTCTTGAGGCTGAATTTCATCTGATGTCATTCATTAGTGTCTACCCTCTTTTTCCACACACTCTTTAGCGTTTTCTCTCACTCTTCTCCATTCAACCACCCTTACCTCAAATCCTCAATGAATAAAGGATCTTGAATTAAAAATTGCTACTTGCTAAGTGATTTTGATAGAAGTGAAAGAATCGGAAGCAACAAGGGGAAAAAAGGAAGATAGAATATTTCATAACGAGAATCTTCACTTATTTATACATCTTGTCATTTGTTCCCCTTCTATTCAAGTCGCGCCATCATACAAAACTGGAATCAAATTCAAACGAGGAGCAGTTTCCCTTCTGCGTGACGTTCTAAGACTTTCAGTCAAATCAATACCTTTTTGTTTCATTTCGAATGGAAGTTCCCATTGGAAGTGATAGAGCAAATTCGCTATAGCCAGTTTAACCATCGTCATTCCAAATAAAGTTCCAGGACATATCCTTCTTCCGGCACCAAATGGAATGAACTGGAAATAGTTCCCACTATAGTCAGTTGAGCAGTCCAAGAATCTTTCGGGGTAGAATTTCTCCTGCTTGACCCAATAACGGGGATCCCGATTGATCGCCCAGGCCTTTACAATGACTCTGGTGTTGATTGCGACATCATACCCATTGAGTTCCACCTTCTCTCCATTTTCTCTAGGAACAAGTAAAGGAAGAGGAGGATGTAACCTCAGAACTTCATAAATAACCATGTCTGTGTATGTCAGCTGGTGAAGGCTTGCTTCGTCTACATTTTTTCCGAGTGAGATCCACAGGCTCCCCTGCAGCTGCAGAACGAGTGAGAGAGGCCACGAGATTGGAGACCTCATCTTCCCTGATGTGGCGGAAAGATTGAACTCGTGTGGCGCTGAAGAGCTCCAGTGTGCAGAGCTTGCGCATCTGCCTCCAGTGATCTCCATAGGGCGCGAAAGCTATGTCCTTGCCACCATAGAAGATTATATCAGGGGCCAGGAAATTAGGCCTCGAAGCGAAAGCTATGTCGTGGGTCTTCATCACCAGTTTGGCGGCTTCAGGAGTTGAGATTACGATGTAATTGAGCTCCCCAAGCTGAAGCTGCATCACATCGGGACCATATTTGGCGGCCAGATCCCTGAGTCGCCGGTGAGGTTGGTCGCCGATCATCTGGTGGATGTTTCCTATGATGGGAAGCTTCCATGGGCCCGGCGGCAGGTTTGAAGCGGCGGTTTTGGACCTCTGCTTTCGGATGATCGATAAGGTGACTACGAGGATGGTTGCAAGTGTGAAGAGGCAGGGGATTTTGCATGCTCCGAAGGAGGAAGAGCAAGAGATCATCTTTTGGCGGAGATACTCCATGGTAATGATGAAAATGCTCTGTTTCTCCCCTGCTCTAACACACATCGCTTGGTTTACTTATATTATGAAAGTACTCTGTTTAGTGTTTTCCCCCTACTCTGTTTTTCCCTATGCATTTACACTACTGTACCCATGTGACTTGATGTGGTTCAATTGGATAAATGGCCACCTTACTCTTGCCTTTCTTACTCGAAATGGTTACTGTCGAGTCGGGTTTTGTTAAATTTGAACTCGACTTGTTTTTTAACGAGTCAAGTTGGATAAAGTTTTGCCTAAGTTTGAGCTTGACTCGTTACAAAATAAGTCGAACTCGAACTTTGCTCATTAAGAAGCCCATGAGCTTTACTCGAGATTGACTTATCAATAAGCTCATGAGATTAGCTCATTTATAAGTCTATATGGATGAACATTTGAATTAAGCTCTAAATAAGTAAACAAGGCTTGGCTGAGTGGTACTTCAACTAGTATTGAACTTGGAGGTCCTAATCCCAAGTTTCGAATCCCTTATTTTTTATGTCATATATGATACATGTGATTAATCGGGAGAAAAGAATAATACTTAATTTTCATCACTAATTGATCTCTGGTTTATATACTATATTGGTGTAATATAATTCAACTCATATTTTTAATCAATTAATATAATGTTATTTATTAATAATTAGTAATCAGGCATTCTATAATAGATAATTTCTCATTCAAATTATAAATGTGACATATTTGGTCACGTACTAAAAAATCTTAAACTATTATATATTATGATATGTATAATCTAACAAACATATAAATTATTAAGAAACAAAATTTTATTAAACAAAGAAGTTAATGTCTATCTTAATTCATAAAGTACGCACAATTTACATTTTCAAAAAATTTATTATGCTGAATATCGGAACTATGGTCTCAAACAATTCGAATTATTGATACCAGTTGGTTAATGACGTGTATGACGGATCCGAAAACACCCACCCTCACTACTATGCATATTATTATAAGCTCTACCCTCGCTTGGATTAGTTATATTAATATTAAGCAGATTGCCAAACGATTTTGTTTATTACTTAATTGTTCTTCGTTGATTGCCATTATTTGATGTGATCCATATCGTCATCCTTCATTTAGTTTTTAGTCCAACTAAAAACAAATCAGTCCTCCAGATTAATATAAAACTGTTAGCTGAGAATTGAGATGAGGGTTGATGTGCACATCCTAACCTTACTATGTTGGGTAATCTGGCAGGCTAATGTGCATAATTTGAGTGAAAAATGAATTTGGATAGTGATTGATTGTGCCAGAAACCATGTTAAAATGCAGAAACCTGCCCTGTTCTTGAGTGTGCAGTTTGCCAGAGGATTGCAGGCACTGGCTGCATAGTCAATATATCATATCTTAAGGAATGAATCAGCACCTTAGTTGACGATAGTAAATCCTGTCAGGGCTACCACATCATTCAAATCACTGCTTTACTGAGCTAAGGATTTCACCAGTCGCCTCATCTCCATCAATTCCATCAGCCTTCATCCCCTCTAGAATCCACCCCACTTCTTTCCCATTCCTCACATAAACATGGAGCAGTGTGTTATAAAACTCCCTGTCCTTCGGAACCTTGGTCTGCAACACGCTTCCCACAAACGATTCCACTTCTTCCGCGCCTATATTCTCGCCAGCCCACCTCAACATCCTCGACATCAGTACAGGTTTCGGTCTCCACCAAATGTTATTCGTTCGAATAGCTAGAGCTTCTCTCATGGCCTCAAAACCTTTCTCCATGTTGCCTTCCTTCTCCACATACCCAGCAGCAATGATGGCCCAACTGTTGGGGATTGCAGCCTTACCCCGACCTATCCTGTCCCTCAGCAACAGCTCAGCCTTCTCGACCAACCCCTTCTGGCAACATCCGATCAAGAGTGCATTCGGCACCCGAGCATCATAGAATTCACAAGCCGAATCCCATTCCTCCAGCAAAATTTCAGCTTCTTCAAGCTCCCCTAATTTAACCAAAGAGCCCATCATGTTCAAGTAGTCCCTATTATGCCGTTTGCTGAACTTGGCTTTAGCAACGCCCCACAGCCTCAACACCTCATCCTTGTTCCCTAGATTGGCATGGTGCGAAATCAAATGGTTGAACCCATCTGCATTCTTCATCACTCGCTCTTCACATTTCCTCAAGCACTCGAGCGATGCCTCTCGTAAACCGGCTTTTATGTAGATACCAGCCACAGTTGAATAGGTCAGCCAGTCAATTGAAATAAGAGGCTGCTGTTGTTCCTCCTCCATCTCTTGCAACATCTGTTGGACCTTATCAAGCTGAGACATTGCAGCATAAGCAGTCATGCAAATTCGGTAACTTACACAGTCGGGGGAGATTCCCTTATCCTTCATCTCGGATAGTAAACCGCTGACCTTCTCCGGAAGGCCAGTTTTCAGGTAGAGGGTCATGATTTCATTGTAGTTAAGCGTCGAATTATCAAAACCCAGTTCCTGCATCTTGTCCCAAAGAGAGAGGGACTTTGTGACCTGGACTTGTCTAATGTAACAGTTTAGAAGAGCTCCATACATTTTCTGGGTTTTTTCAGTCTCGTCCAAGCTTGTGAAGTAACCCTCTGCAAATTCAAGTCCCCTAACCTTACCAATGAGGTCCAACTGAACCGCATGATCAGACTGCGACAATGGGGCAACCCCTCTTCCTACCATCCACTCCAACACCTTCAAAATTTGCAGAAACATGAACAAAAACAATCAACAGACACTCTCGGAATGAAGGGAAAAAATTGAAGCTTTTTGGCAGCCACCATTCAACATCCCCAACTTCTGACCTAAAAAACAAAAACTAATTAACTGGGATAGTGTGAATGAATGAATGAACCAGTCCACTAACCTCAAGGGCCTGGCCGTGTCGTCTCCAGGAACGGAGCTTCCTGGCGATTCTCTGAAGCTCGGAATCTCTGAATTTCCTGCCTTCTTCGACCCATTGATCAAGAACCGGAGCTAAACTGGTTTCTGGGTCTCCGATTGGGCTGATTCTCGTGAAAAGATCGCTGCTTGCTGCTCTCGCCGCTCCGGCGGAGTACTTCCTCTTCGAAACGGGATTCGCAGCGAGGGTCTGGATTGCGTTGAGAATCGTCTTGAAGAAATGCGTTGGTGCCGCCATGCTGATATATTGAAGCGGCTAGATGTTTTGGGAATCTGGGATCCTGAGGAAGGAGATATGGGGCGAAAGGGTTTAGCAAGGGTTTTGGCGGACAAACGGCGAGACTCGCCACTTGCAAATCAATGCTACCGTACGGTTTTAGTTTATCTTATTCAATTAGTTTCAATTAATTGTTCAATTACCTAATGAATTGATGGTGGCTACTTCGGTGCACTCACTTTTTTGGGTGCATTCAGTGCACCCACCTCTAAAAGTGGTCATAATACATCAAATTTTGAAATTTAATGGGTAGCATTAGTCTCATATGATGATATAACACAGAATCACAACTAATCAACTCATTACCCTAACCTATTAACATTCAATTTTGAATCTAAACCCAAAATCCCAAATTGTAAACCCTAACCCTAACCCTAAATTCCTAAACCCCGAATCATTCAAATTAAAGTGAATCTTGAATGATTTTTGTACAAATTCATGTGGTTCTTGTTCATCATACTACAAGGGATGATTGACATCGTTTTCACATGAATCGCCTGCTCAGAATGACGAGTATGAGGCGGGTGCATTGAATGCACCCAAAAAAGTGGGTGCACCGAAGACATAACCATGAATTGATATATTCGTGTAACTTTATGTGAAATAACACACTTAATTCGAACAATAAAATATTTATCCAACTTTACATTGATACAATTACCGTAATTTGCAATCGATTTCTGAAATGAAATAATTTCGCATCAATTTCATAAACTACAATCTAAATCAGTAACAACAAGGCTGCTTGCCTGTGTATTGTAATTTGTAAATCGCTATACATCTCTGGCATGTCTGTAACTCTTGACTATACCTTTTGTCTAGTGTATCTAAACTCTAACAATCCTGCAATCAATCATTTGCCGAAATGTGCCTACTCATCCTTCATGTGCATCTATCAAACTCAGAAACCAAACAGAAAAGAGAACCAAGCAAAACCAAAGTTGTAAAACCCGAACTACGAGCACCAAGAGGCATCTTTCTGCAGCAACTCGGAACAGGGCAATGGAAACACGTCCTGAGCAAAGCCAGAGACAAATTCACAATGCCACGAACCAGCAGATGACGATGACTGCTTCAGCCCTAGCAAGGTGACATTCCTAAGGCATATCTCAGAAAACGGAGCGTTTTCGATGCCCAGCAACTGTGGGGCTTTGGTGGAATTCAGACTGACCACGTCGATGATTCTGACTCCCTTGACGATTGGAATTGCAGTCCGGTCCCATCCTTCATCAGGATGGTCGTTTGATCCCTTGCTGAACTTTATCGGTACCTTCACCCTCTCCATGATCACGTTTCTTATGGTTATATTGGTGATGTAGCCTCCCCTGCCAACGTCTGTTTTCATCCTCACGCCCGCTGCCGAGTTCCAGATATGCAAGTCCTCGATCGTGACGTTGGAAATGCCCCCGGACATTTCGCTCCCTATTCCGATGCCCGAGCAAGTGGGAGTTGTGCCGGAGACTCTTCTTACTATAATGTTGGAGCTCGGGCGGGCCATCTTGATACCATATTGGTCCCACCCGCTCTTCACTGCAACGAGATCATCCCCACTCTCGATGTAGCAATCCTCGATGCAGACATTCGTGCTGGAGTCTTCAAAAGGAAAAATCAAAGGCCAAAGCATTTTGATCAATTTTAAGTTTTGTTAATCTTTTGGCTTTAAAATGAAAAACCAAAGGTTACTGAATTTCAATAACAAAAGAAGTGTCATTACCTGCATCTATTCCGTCAGTATTTGGAGCATTAAGTGGTGCCAAGATTGTCATGTTTCTGATCACAACATTACTAAACCAGATATAGGGCTAGTATCAGTAATCAACTTCAAAGTTCAAATTACTAATAAAACTTGTATGGTGAAAGAGCTGTAGTAACCAACTGATAATACGAAGATTTATCAATTATATAGAACAAGTAGAACATACATAGAAGATAAAAGGATGGGGTGGAAAACACACCTGCAGTAAATTGGATGTACAGTCCAAAATGGAGAGTTGCGGAAGGTGAGGTTGGAAATGAGAATGTTGCGCGAGTTCATTAGTTCCACAAGGTGTCCCCTCGTGTGCTCCAGCGTTCTGTTCCACCATAAGTCCCACCACATCTTCCCCTGGCCATCAACTGTTCCATTTTCCCCTGAAGCAGATAACACATATTGTTTACTCAATACTGAATGAAGAAGAATGAATAATCCATTCCTCCCCCAACCCCATTTGTCTTCTGTGCCAGAAATATGTATTTTGAATTTGATTTCGTGACTCAAATCCACAATAACATTCCCGGTTATATCTTGGCAATGTACAGCAGTTTAGTTCACGCAGCACTAAAGGACATCAAATTACCCGCTTAGAATTTATCGCATTCAGAAGTTATCAGATACCGTGGTGGATATATCACATACATATGATAGACAAGTTCTGCAGACCACACACTGTTTAATACAGAGATAACAAAGTGCAGTCTTAGGACCTAATTTGGTACAGAAGTCATAGACCTCTTATATAGTGTTGAAATATTTTCAGAAAATTAAACAGAGGAGATTAGCCGAATCTCACTACAAGATAGAATAGACAGTTTCATAGACAAAATGTCATATGCCCTTCAATCCGATGGCGACTAGAACAGAAAATAAGCAAATAATCTAATAAGGGAACTTCGTCAAGTACCTGTAATAACGACATCAGAGAGACCATCTCCATGAATAAGGCTAATATGTCTCCCTCCCAATCTCTCTCTCCCTCTTCCATAAGAAGGCAATGGCTCTATGATAGGCCATTCCTTAGGGTCCTGAAATACACGCAACAAATGTCAAACGGCTACTGCTATAAAAAAATAAACATTCTGCTACCAGTCCCAAGCTTTGGGTACAAGTCATCTCATTTTTGCAGATTCTTTGGGTACAAGTCATCTCATTTTTGCAGATTCTTTGGGACAAAGTTCTTCAAAACTGATTTGCAAAGCAAGAAAGAAAGGCAATCCAATCGTTGGCATTGACCACCACACCACTGAAGCTACAGACGAAAACCTCAACACAACAAACACCCTTTTGCCACGTCTAGAGCACTAAACTGCAGAGCCATGTGAACAGAGTTATTCTACAGTAGTAGCCTCCATAGCCGGCTCGTGAATCTGGTCGTGTTGACAAAACCCCCACTTCCAAACCTCACATGGCCTTTAGTCTATCACGAGCCGCATTAGTAGGAAGGAACCATCCGCCACAAGCTCGAATCTTCGTCTCCCAGCCAGAGCTTTCCATTCGGTGGCCAACAAAAAGCTCCCAAACTCCACTCCCCTTTTTGTAATCATTCATAATCTAATCGCTCTGCTTTTCCCCGAGAAGGAAAAGGAAGAAACGTACAACACTTTGATCCATAAGAGCCCAAGATCTTACCGGAAAGAAGTTTTTATAATAAAAGGACAATAGAAGACAAAAAGCTGACCGTCCAAATTCGGTAGCATACAAACCCAAAAATATAAACAAAGAGAAAAAGGAATTGGGGTTTACCTGAGAACCCAGAATCACAGCGCCTTGTTCAAGAAACAATGTGAAATTGCTGGTCAGATTGAAGCTGCCGGTGAGCCACTTCCCTTCAGGCACATTCAGCTGCGATCCGCCGTCGTACTCAAACTGCTTCATGTGCCGAACAGCTTTCCGAAACACTTCCGTATTGGACGTTTCCCCATCGCCGACCCCGCCGAAATCCGTAATCGACATCACCGTCTTCCTCGCCGTGATTCTCCCGTAGAACCCAGAACAGCTTCCGGCGTCCGGCGGGAAATCCGATTCGAAGGATTCCCGGGCCCGGTCCGCCCAAATCGGGTAGACGGTTCTCGTCGTGATTTGGAAGCAGAGAAGCGCAGCCAGGGCGGCGGTCAAAACGAGGGCCGGCGACCGCGAAGACAGCCTCATCGCCCTCACCGCCGATACGCCGATCCCCTGCTGCTTCTCCTCATCCATCGTTCTTCCAGAATTTGAAAATCATGCATGTGAGAGCCCAAACGCCGCCGCGGAAAAATTGAATGAATTGAAAGGGGCGCGCCGCGTGGGCGGAGAAACAAGAAGAATCACGTGAGACGGGCTTTTTTGTTGGGATTGGAGCTGGGGGAATTTAAGGTTTGATGAATTAGATACGACGCGAGCTGTACGCGGTGGTTAGACGCAGCGGCACGGCGGAGATGGCGGCGGTGGTGGAAGTGGGGAAGGAGGAGAAGAGAGAAGGAAGGAAGAGGGGAAACGCCATTTGTGCCGTGCTCGACGGCCTGAGGCACCTGGCATGAATAAGACGCGCGTGTTCATGTGGGTCCCGTTTTGGTTCGAAACTTCGAGGATTTAGAATTTCGATTCTTTGAAAATGGGGAAAGCCGAATATCGAAAAAATATAAGTTATATGGACCTCCAATACAGGCCCAGAGCTGCAAGGAAACAACGGGCCAGGGCCCTAGAGGCAACAGTTTCTCTTTCTCTTTGTCCCATCTAAAAGAAGCCCATCATCAAGTAATCCAAAGTTAATAAGGATAAAGTTGAAATTTCGAACGAAAGAAAATGATATTATTGTTCGACATGCACCCTCATTTGAGTCTATGTAACGAGAAAGGAAGTGGTTAAAAGAACGGCACCAATCCAAATGCTAAAAAAGATGAACAACTCATGGAACCTTCCGTTGTTTAGTTTGAAGCAATTGGTTTGTATTACTCGCTTTCGACTTGGCCAATTGGCTTTGATCTCCTTTGCTTCCCATCTTAAGCATGATTGCTATGTTATTGCTAAACGAACTTTGCATTGGAGTATCAACTGACCAATTGGCTTTGATCTCCTTTGCTTCCCATCTTAAGCATGATTGCTAGGTTACTGCTAAATGATCTTTGCATTGGAGTATCAATCATCAATCAGTATTCCCATCCTCGCCTAAATCACTCGACTATCTCCATCCATGTCAGTAACACCAACACCTGAAATGTGGAATCCTTTGGTCACTAATCAATCTCTGAATCATCTCCTGTCGAGCCAGCATTCGAACCGAAAGATCCAGTGGCATTTGCATGATCTTATAATGCACTTGCCATTGTATTATTGGCAACTAAGGGCATCACTCTCTACTTGCACTGCTTGGATCCTCTCCCAGGATCAAGAAGAGCCTGTGAAAGGATGTTGGTTCTCCAGGAAGAGAGGGTCTTTTGGCTGTGCGTAGAGGCAATTAGGCGCCAAGATATTGCTGGGAGAGGAGAGGCCAAACCCTACAATCTTAAGGATCAAGAAAGGGATATAACACCACTACTCTTACCCAATAGACTATGCTAGTAGGAAACTGACCTAACCAACCAACAAGATATTATATAACATGAGCAATGGAGAAGCTTCATTCACATTCATAACACTCAACAACAATCTACAGAAGAACAGAGTGTGATTCTAGTAGGTAATAACAGTAATGGTGGGAAGTCAACATATTATCTAATAAGGGCAACAGGCTCATACAGAGAGGCATGCTATACAAGGGCAAGCAAGGACCTTTATTGCAGGCTGATTCATAAACACGTTCTTGTAAACTTATACCCACAAAATAGCTAACTACTAGTAGCAGATTTACTGTCATTTTCACTCCCCAACACTTACCGAGGAACCTCTCTTTTACAAGAACTTCTCTATGGAGCTGGTCAGGGTGGACTTGGGAACAGCCCCAATCACAGCATCTTTCTTATCCCCGTCCTTGAAGATCATCACGGTCGGGATGCTCCGGATTCCGTACTGCGTCGCGACCGACGGGCTCTCGTCGGTGTTGAGCTTGTAGCATTTCAGCTTCCCTGCGTACTGCTTGGCCAGTTCGTCGATGACCGGGTGGATCATTCGGCACGGGCCGCACCATGGCGCCCAGAATTCCACCAGGACCGGGGTTTCCGATTCGAGGACCACAGACTGCCAGTCGCCGTCTGTAACCGCCGGAACTGCACCCGAATTCGCAAACCCTAATTAGATCAATATAATCGAGGCAACGAGCGAGAGAGAGAGAAAGAAATAAAATTGAAATTTGGAATCGGGAACTGGCAGACCTTCGGTGGCGGTGTCCTGCTGGGCCTCGCAGACGATGGAGGAGCGACGAAGAGGGACAGGGGTGAGGGATCGGAAGGAACGAGTCGGCGAGGCGAGCTTGAGACCTCTGGCGGCAGGGAGAGGGAGGGATCGGGGGCACGGAGATAGAAAGGAAGAAGCCGCGGCGGGTTGGAGGCAGGAGGAGGAGTGTCTGGGGCGAGGGACGACGACGGATTCAAGAACGGCGGCGGCCATGGGGAGAAATCTCCGGACGGGAGGAAGCGGGGAAATGTGGGTGAAGAACTGGAAGATGATCCGGTGGATGGGAAAATGGGAGTTGGATAGCGAGTGGCGAGTGGGCCGGGCAAAGGAAATAACGAAAACTACTACTATTTGTTTGTCGTTTCGTTTGCTCTTTCTCTTCTTTCCTCCGCGTTTTTGGTGTTGCTTTCTCCCGTTTTGTCGATAGGACATCCTAATCAAAATCCGACGGTAGCTGACATCAAACCAACAATTTGGGCCGCGGTTTTGGACTTATGGGCTTGGTTTGGGATAGTTGTCAACGGGCTTGGAAATTATGTAACTATGGACCACAGGAGTACGACTAGTCTTGTTTTTTTTTTTAGAGTTATTATTGCTGTTTTCATTGACTTATGAATATCATAATTATGTGGAAAAAAATATATAATTTTTTTTCTTCCAGATCCAAGAAAATATTTTGTAAAAAGAATGAGGAAGGCATGTGAAATGTTTTCTCTCCATTCATTCTCTGAAATAAAGAAATATTGTTTGAAAATCAGAATTGCAAGGCCGGGACCGGGACGGGGAAGGAAGAGAAAGAGGAGACAGGAGAGGGGGAGGTTTTGATGAGGGTTGCATCTTGAATTTCTTAAAATTTGATCGATTGACATTAGCAGCCTCCCCAGAAGCTGTCATCAGTCAGTCGATCTCGCGTACAGGAAGAATCTCCTCACTTCTCCCACTTCCCTCGCCGCCCGGCAAATTGTTGCATTACCTTGTCGATGCAAGAAATGGGTCCTCGACATTTTGCTCTGCCGTGAAGGTTTTCAAGGCATTCATCATTCGGGAGAGGAGGAATTGTTGATGGGTCGCCGTCGAAATGAGGTAGCGGAGAGGTGTTCAATCAAGACCATGAACTGTTCAGGCGGGCCGGCACCGGCAAGGGTCAAGAAGTCGACGTATGAGACTATACATGAAGTTGCCATCTATATTCACAGATTTCACAATCTCGACCTATTTAGACAAGGGTAACTTGATGTTTTTTTTTTCTGGTTTTCATTTTCTTTCTCTTTTGGCCATATTTATGTAGTTTATGTGTGTTGATGGTTTGCCACTGATAAGCTTTGCAGATGGTATCAAATTAGGATATCCATGACCCCGGATGGAAATGGGTGCACTTTGCTTACAACTCCTTCTCGAGTGATCCAATATGAAGGTGTCTTACTGTTACATGTGTATTTCAAATTGTTTGTGTTCCACTCAAATTCGTGTTCTCCCTAGCTTACATCTTAATGTACTAGACAGCTTTCTATCAATTGAAACAAGTTCATTTGTTGTTTTTATCTGTAGCAGCTGAAAATGGTAGCAGATCTGCATATGGAGTGTGGCAGATTGATGACACGGAGAACAGCTTCGCAACACAGCCTTTTTGTATCAAATATGCGAGACAAGATGTATATTTATCTATCATGGTCTCCTTCATTCTATCCCTCAGTTCGTTTGAGGTATTGCCTTTCATCCTTGAAGCTCTTTCAGAAATGACAAGTCAAATCAAAAGAGAAGGTTAGGCAGGGCAAGAGAGAAAACTTGATGAAAGATAAATTAGTTAAAAGTGCAGCTAGTATTAAACCTGTGTTGTTTTAGTAATTCATTTGACAGGTTGAAAATGTAGAGTCATGGACTGTAATAGTATAAATATCTTTTGAACTAGAAAAATGAAGATCTTGGTGTTCGAACTTAATCTGGGTCTATATTATTGACATTATATAGCACCATTGTTTTTCTAGGCTCCTCCTTCATCTGGTGTGATTCTGAGGTTTGAGCTTTTGTCTACCTTCGATGCAGAGAATGGGTTAGTTTCATGATACTAATCCTTCTGCACTTCTAGTTTTCATTTTTATATATAAAATTAAGCATTCGTAGTGATTACTTGTGTTATATATGTTGTCTTTCGTACTTGATATAATGCTCTTTTTGCAGGTCTTCTCTGCAATTTCCAACGGACCTTGATCCAGTTGCAGTTCATGAATTTCGAATTCCTTCAAAAGCTCTGTTAGGATTGCATACTTATTGCCCTGTACAGTTTGATTCCTTTTATCCTGTTCTCGTCGATACTAGCATACATATTACCATGTTGGAAGCTTCATCTAAACGTTCATCCAAGGTAACTTCCAAGTTCAATGCCTTTAGTTTCACAAAATGAGGAAATACTTTACTGCAAATGATCGTTTCCCTTCAGACGTGCTGTAATTGATGATATCATTTTATTTAAATGCATTGTGTTCCATTAGATTCTAGAAAATATCTTCCTTATAGTTTTTTTTTTTTTTTGTCAATTAGATTCTAGAAAGATGTTATTCATATTGTCCATTTTGATTTTGAGAACCCTTTTGAAATGTTAAACTTATATCATCTATCCATTCTAACAACTCTTATTTGCCTACCAGGCACTAGATCTAGTGATCTCCGAGGGTCACAAGCATGCCATGCTCATTAAAGCATTAATGGTTACGCGTGATATACTTCTCGGAGATCTTCGGAAAATCAGCAAAGAAATTGATCAAGCACTTGACTTGACTGAGTTTTTTCCTGATCTAGATGACAAACAACTGTCCTCCCTCGTGCAATTTAATCCAGTCCATGGCAACAAGGTTTCTCAGGTCTTGCCCGAACCAGAAGATACTTTTGAGGTACTCCTTCACCTGTTACTTCTTATAAATATATGTCATTGAGATTATTGTAGTCAAGATTTAGTTGAGTTTTCCTATGCATTTTAATAAGATGGTATTCTGGCACGTTCATTTATGTTTTGTTCTTTATTTGAGAGTGATTGCTGTTTTTTTCGTTTAGGTTGATCTATCAAGTTCCTTGCAATTACTGAGAGACCAAATTTTTTTTCTATGGAATACATTCTTTGCATTTCACAGGTATGGTTAGTGTTGAATTACTTTATCCAGCTATTTCTACGTTATGCAATGGTTATTGACATTAGGAATCTCAAGAGGTTGGCCTAGTGGTATATGAAGATAATAACATCCACCACACTTAGGTTTAAAACTTAGGACCAACAGTCACCATTATATAAAAGAACAGGTTATTGACATTTGGACAGTCCGGCATAATGTTTTCCTTTTATGTTCTTTCTCATTTAACATGTGTAGTTTAGCATCTTAAACTTTAGGGATCATTCCTTCTTTTGTTATGTTGCAGGGCTAATGGGAAAAAAATACTAGATTCTCTTCATCATACTTGGGGTGATAATAGAAGAGCTGAATGGTCAATATGGATAGTATACTCAAAAGTAGACAGGTCGTTTGCTAATGGCCTCCTTGAAAAGGCTTCTTCAACTCTAAGGAAGTTCCTAAATGATGTAATTATAGTTTAATCCGCATTTATTGCATGAAATTTACATTTCTTACTAACATATGCATCTTCCAAGCATTTCGTTCTTACATTTAAAATTTCTTTCATGCACTACACAGCCTGTGCGGACTTCAAGTGCACGGGCTGGCCTTCACCGTCAAAGCATTGCACAAATGAAGGTTTGAAATGATATATATTTGGACAATAGACTATTTCATCATGGTTGACATTGTCATATTTATAGTTGGAACTAACCGCTACCATTTTCTTGTAGATAAACAACCGATCACTCCAAGATATGCATATATACAGAGACCCATCACACATTCCTATTATCACGATAGACCATTTTGTGAATTCCCCTTCACATAAAACTGGAGGACATTCATATTTGAAGAATAAACCAAACACATCAACGCAAATGGATAGTTCATCTACCGAACCTTCAAAAATTTTGAAGGTGGTTGTGTTTGTGCACGGGTTTCAGGTATGCCCCTTTGTTCCCTGGTTGCAAATGGAACAAAACATGTTTCGTATTTCTTCATTTTATTCACATCGAAATGAATCTTCTTCTGAAGTATCACGCAATACTCCTTTTTTGTGTATAGTATTTCACTGGTTTCAGGATTAGGAAACCTGAACTAACTGCATATACTCGGATTATATAGGGACAAAGCCTAGATTTGAGACTTGTTCGCAATCAATGGCTTTTGATAGATCCCAAAGTGGAGGTTCTTATGTCAGAGGCAAACGAAGATAAAACAGAAGGGGACTTTAGGGATATGGGTTTAAGGTTAGCTGAGGAAGTAACATCTTTCATGGAAAAGAAAATCGAGAGATCCTCAAGGAGTGGGAATGTAACAGAAGTAAAGCTTAGTTTTGTTGGGCATTCCATGGGAAATATCATCATAAGAGCAGCATTATCAGGTACCTTTATGTGATTAGTTTCTTCAATTCTCTCTTTACTTGTCTTGAAATAGCGTTAGAATTCTTACTGGGTCTATTCTTTTGGTAGAGAGCATTATGGAGCCGTATTTGAGATACTTGCACACATACCTTTCTGTATCTGGTCCACACTTGGGGTACATGTACAGTTCGAACATGCTATTCAACTCTGGTCTCTGGTTCTTGAAAAAGTTTAAGGGCACTCAGTGCATTCGCCAGCTTACCTTCTCAGATGATCCGAATCTTAGGAAGACTTTCTTATACAAACTTTCTAAGGTACGAAACTAGCAGTACTCTCTGTTTCCTGCAAAGCTCTTGATCAGCAAGACCATGACATGATAAAGAGTTACGCTATTGTTACATATTTGCAGCACAAGACCCTTGAGAACTTCAAGAACGTGATCCTCGTTTCCTCGCCACAGGACGGTTACATACCATACCACTCGGCCAGAATCGAGGCATGCCCAGCTGCACTTTTAGACTACTCGAAGAAGGGCAGAGTCTTCTGGGAAATGCTCAACCATTGCTTGTGCCAGCTACAAGCTCCTTGTTCTTCTAATCAACGAATCTTCATGCGCTGCGATGTCAACTTCTACATCCCATCCTCCAACAGAAACAACTTCAACTCCATCATCGGGCGAACTGCTCACGTGGAGTTCCTGGAATCGGACAACTTTGCCATGTTGGTTATGGGGTCTTTCCCTGAACTGTTCGTCTAGTAGATTGCAGGGTTCCAACTGCCATAGGGATAGAACAATAGAGCATACTGGAGACAACAGAAGTTTATCGCCCGATGAACAAGGAAAAGAAACAAGGTTATGAGCAACGTGACGAGTGTGTAAAGCGAAAGAATCCCATTCTAATGGATCCCATTTCTTTCTTTCATTATCTATTTATCTTGGCTTTGTTGGAGCTTAATGTATATATGTATGCAAGTGATGCATTGTTATTGCTATTTCTATCTTTACTACTTGAGGGAATGGGAGGATTTCCATTTCAGGGGAATCAGATTTTGTGTTCAAATTGTAAAATCGTACTGGCGGTCCGACGGATAAAATCTTTTATTGGATGCTAAATTAGTAGTTGAATCATGATCTATTAGTTGAAGAATTGAGTTTGTGGGTTAACTCTAAAGCCAACCCTGCCCTTCTACCACTCACTTAACGCAACCCGAAGTAATGTGTGAGTGGATTAGTAATGTGTGAGTGGATTAGATTTCACCATTATACCAACTCGTTCAGTTTAATTCCACAAGTCACTCAAGTAGGGGTAGTCATGGGTAGGGTCGGGTGCGGGTTTACCCTATACCAACTCCTAACCCGTCGGGTAGAGCCTACTAAAATACCCTATCAAATAACCACCGGGTATGAAAATGATATAACCATAGCCTACCCACCGGGTAACCACGGGTATTCGGGAAGCTGCTTGACGGCAACTGCGGGTCGCGAACGAGGGGAACAGGGGAGAGCAGGTCGTGCGTGGAGATGCTAGCTGGAACCGGGGGAGATCCTGGCGAGTGGCGAGTCGCGCGCGACCGAGAGGGAAGAAGGGGAACGGGGCGCGAAAGAGGGGGAAGCAGGGGAGAGGCGGTCGGCGGCGTTGGGACTGGCGGCCGGCGGGGCTCCTCACAAACGGCGCACGAACGAAGGGAAGCAGGGGGAGGCAGTCGGAGCCTGGAGTGCGGATGTTGGCTACTGGCGGGCGGCGGCTATATTAGGGATTCAGGGGAACGACGCGCGAATGAGAGGGAAGCAGATTAGGGATTGAGATTTTAGGGTTAATAGTTGGGGAAACGGGAGAAAGTTGTTGGGCCTAGTATTGGCATACGTGGGCTTGAGACCCATGGTTACAAAAGCCCACAAAGGCAAGCCAAGATAAGGTCAGGCTAACCATGCCCGCCAGGGAGACCGCCCGACATTTACGACAGGCATACGTTAGGAAACCGCCCGACAGAAGGGCTGAAGCCCTGCTGTCAGAAGGAGCCAGACATTCGTACTGACACAACATTTAATGAAGTCAGAGGCGTCCAAGACCGCCCGACACAGCATTAAATGCCCTGATTTCAAGACTGGACTAGTATAAATAGCCCCAATGGGGCAGCATTTATGGTAACTCCGATCAACCCAATTCTCTCTCTATATACATTTCTCACTACTTTCTCTCTCTAACTTAAGTTTCGGAGGAGGTCCCAGGCAACCCCTGAGGACCTTTCGTGCAGATCTCGAAGACCGCCTCCCACCTGTCAAGCCGCCAGAGGTCATCGGAGTCTCACGCAACCGCCTGGGACATTCCAGGCATAAACAAAAGTGAAGACGATTGTCTTCTGGGTAGTGGGTGTTGGGTTGCTTGGTAGGGTTAGGGATAGGGAAATTGACCCTTTGATTAGCGGGTATTATCGATTACCATACCCGAACCTACCCTTTATTTTGAAATCAGGTATTACCCGTACCTGCCCCTTAACCCGTCAAAGCGGATAATTAGCCACGTTGACCGGTTACGATTGGGTAGGGTAACCATGATTACGGGTTGGATTGACATCCCTACACCCAAGCCACCCATTGCCCACCCTAATTTGTATTGGATTCCGGGTGAGAGTTCGGCTATTAGGTTTTGGCCCGTTTGGGTACCCAGACGAGGTTGAACCACATTGCAGCGACGTCGTTTTTTTATTGAGTGTTATTTAAGTGTTTATTCTTGGGCTTTTTAACAGTCGTCCGTCCAGCAAAAGAATTTTTAAAGACTCCCACAGTGTCGTACTCGACGGACCAAAGCTGCACGAAGATTTTCACGCAGGAAGCGAAGCTTCAGCCGGAGAACGCAGCCATGGATTTCACTCCTCTCAGCAACGCCATTGCCGCCAAATCGTTCGAAAAGGTTGCTGATATCTGCGATGAACTCATGCTCAGGGTAAACCTTTCGTCATCTTCTACTCTAATCCTTAGCTCTTAAATTGATTGTTTCTCGCCAAATCCCTAAGTCTGTCCTTCTCGTTTGGTATTTTCTGTGCCTGGTCTCGATCAACAGGCTGCAGCTGAGGGGGTTCCCTTTCAAGACGAGTGGCCCTACGCGGTTCATCTTCTAGGTCATATTTACGTTAATGATGTGTAAGAATCCCTTCGCCTTCGCTGTTTTTACTTCCTAGACAGATTTTGTGACGGAGGGTTGATGCCAGAAACCCTTGTTTTTGTCCCTTTGATGTTATCCTCACCTTGGAATTGTGCGAGATGCATTGGTATTTACTAGGTTCGTATTGGGTTTTGCAGTAACAGTGCTCGTTTTCTGTGGAAATCAATCCCTCCGAAGATCAAGGAGGGCCAGCAAGAAGTTGTTGCTGCTTGGAACATTGGTCAGAAATTGTGGACGCGTGATTATTCTGGTGTGCACGAGGCTGTTCGTGGTTTTGATTGGGGCGAACAGACTCGCCCTCTCGTTGCTGCATTTGCAGGTAGACATCATTGTCCATTCGATCGCATTTTAGTTCATTTTAGATTTCCTTTTCCTTGTTATAAACTTTCATGGTCTCCTGTCTGCATGACCTTTCCTTCCCCCCTGTTAAAACGGGGTACAGGCCTGACCATCTGACTAGTATAGAGACATGGATACATAAATCCTGGAGAACATCTAGAATGCTCTCAGCACTGAGCCATTTCTTGTTTTTGTTGTATGTCCCTTTTCTGTTCCTTTATGAAATCAAACTAATTTGATCACAAGTATAGAGACATTGTTACCCTGTTCCAGCGTTTTGTCGCTGTGCCTTTCGAAATTGTATGAAGAAAGTGCATAAACATTTGGAATTTGAGTTCTTGATCGGGGGGATGCATGTTGATGCTTATGATTACCAAAATCGTCCTGTTTTCCTCCTTTTTAATGCTGTATGCTAATGCTGGTATTTACTATCATTGGCAGAGGTCTATAGCAAAAGGATGTTTCAGTTGCTGTTGTCTGCGTATTCAACTATAAGCATCCAAGACACGGCTCTCTTTTTGGGGATGAATGAGGATGATGCTACTAAGTGTAAGATCCTTATCTGAATCTTATTCAGGCTTACTTATCGAACTTGATTCTTCTTAAAAGTCGCTTTCCAAGAATTGGTATCATCCCTCAAGAAAACATTGATATTTGACCTGCTAGTATTAAGCTTTTAGCTATATGTATGGGAAATCCATTATGTTATGTGAAAAGTTCACAATTGTTATCAATTAACATCTGTTGTATTCCTATATCTTTTGGATTCCATTAAGTGCCTAATGATACCAGGATGCAGTGATAAGTTCTAGGATTAGGCATAGTAAAAAATTTCTGGATAAAATCAAGGAGTATGATATAGGAAACTTCAGACATCACGAAAGAATATTGGCCTGTGATGGTTCCGGCATCACTCAGTTCTGTAGTACATATTGTGCAAGCCATTGTTACTCCTGTGTTAGGTTTTGGTACCACTCTGCTCTCTCTATGCGTAGCTTCTGCAGTCCGATATTGTTCTTAGAGGGCCAAAGTTCTGCAACAATCGGTTTACATTTTTCTGGTTTGTAACCAATGAATGAACATTTTGTTGGCAATTTCCAGATGTGGTGGGCCAAGGGTGGATTCTTGATTCTGCCTCTCAGATGCTAACCGTGAAGAAGCAGGCTGTTGTCGTGGAGCAGAAACTGGACTCAGGCAAGCTGCAGCGCTTGACAGAATATGTGTTCTACCTGGAGCACTGAAGTGACGTTCAGATAACCCGTGAAATCTGTCTTTCGAGCAGCTGAGCGAGATGAGTACATACAATCGAATTCCATCGGGAACTAGGATGTGCAGCATAGAGAATTTTGTCAAAATTTGTGGCTACGTATGTGATTCTGAATGGATTTGATGTTTTTCGCCGAACATTCAGAAACCAGTTACATTTGATCATCCAAAGTTATCATCAAATCAGCTGGGTTGTACTTTGCACGTCTTTGCTTGCTTATGAACTTCCCATATCCATGGACGTTGCGACCTTAACTGGATTCCCAGTATTAATTATGTCGCAATATGACTATTTTGAATCGAAGGGCAATCCGCCTAAGAGCTTAGCGCTCATTGGAGCTGGGCTTTACTGTTGAGTGTTGAAAATCTACACCACGTTAATAAGGAAGTTGCAAAATAATTAGTGGTTGGCGGGAACAGTTTCCACCCTAATTGATTGCCCTAATTCGCTAATTCCCAAACCTCAACGGGAGAGAAATTACGGGACTGGAAAGCGAACCCAATGGAAGTTCGGGTACAAAAATGTAAGTTTCCTCCTTTCCTATAAGAAAATGTTCTGCAAAACCCGCCCTGAACCCAAAGCAAACCGAAACCCAATTCCGCCGGCGACATAACTGAGAGCAGAGGCGGACCTAAGAAGGGGCAGGGTGTGTCGTCCGACACACCCTCGCTCGAGAATTTTACGAAGGACTTACATATTTTTGGTACAAATTTTTTTAGTTCGGGATAGCCGACACACCTTCAATAATTATAGCCGACACACCTTCATTATACTCGAAGAAATTAATATCCAAATGAATCAATCTTAATCATAATCCTTTTTAATTTTGTTTAAAATAACTCCTAAAGCATAATCCTATCCTTCATATAAAAAAAACACTCTCAACCCATACAATATAGTGTTGGTGTTGACCTTACCTGTGGCAACTGCAAGCTGCGAAAGAGCATTTTCAGCTATGAAGATAATCAAGAACGATCTTCGAAATCGGTTGAGTGACCAATTTATGAATGATTGTTTAGTTGTGTATATTGAAAAAGATTTGCTTTGCAGCATAAGTGATGAATGTATTTTAGAGACATTTCAGCAGATGAAAAGTCGTCGCGGTTCGTTGTAAACATGACATTGTGAACTTTATGAATGAATTTCTTTTAATTTTTACTTAATTTTTAATTTAATTTAATTTAATTATTATTGTATTTTATCGGCGACACACCTCTCCGACAATCCTGGGTCCGCCACTGACTGAGAGAGACACTCGAACTGAATATAACAATCCCCGTTCCCGGCCGCCGTTCCTTCTCTCTTCCCTGTTTTCATCTGAGCAAAGCAAGGGAAGGCGCGCGGAATGGCGGTTGCGGACAAAGAGAAGCTTCAGGAGGAAGTCTCCTTCAACCGCTTCTGTAAAATCGTCCTCGGTTGGGACCATTATCGCCTTCTCTCCGGCGCCGAGGTACCTCCGCTCTTGTCGTCTCCCTCCTGCAATGCCCTTGCAGTTACTATCGTTGTTTTTTTTTTTTTTTTTTGGTCAACGTCAATCTTCCTGTTTTGCTTACTCAACAGAAGAAAAAGAAAGACAATGGAAAGAACGACGCGGCCGGTTTGAAAAAAGTGAAGAATTCCTACAAAGACGTTGATGATTACCTTTCCACCTTCGAGCCGCTCTTGTTCGAGGAAGTCAAAGCCAATATTACTCAGAATAAAGATGACGAAGAAGGTTACTTACTTATTATTCTGCTCAAGCTTGTAATCTTACTTGAGCTCCGTGTAGCTATCTGTAATCACTTGAGAGTTTGACTTGCTTTTGTGTTTTTGGGGTACATTGTAGTGACGGATTGGGAGATGAGGCTGGTGACGGAGTGTAATGAAGTGGAAGGGTTTTTCCAGGTAGCAGTTACTCATGGGGATAAAGAGGAAAACAGGATCTCCCAAAATGATCTGCTGCTTCTTTCCAAAGAGAAGGTAATGATACTCCATGGTGAAATTTGCTCTGAACATATATGCTTTTGATGAAGTTGCTCTAGCTTGACACCAGGCCACTACAGCTCTTTTATGCTTTGTCCTTCTTTGCTTCCTCTCTGGCGTTTGTGTTGTGTTCTTTTCTGTGAGCTTCAATTTTAGTCTGTTCTTTTGTATTCTATTAGCGTTGATTATTGTGAATGCAATGACTTAGGCGACTATTGAGCAAATGGTGTGAGAAGAATGTGGTTCATGAGATGGGTTATCTACGTGAAGGATATGTCTAACTTGTTGTACTAATTCTGCTATCCTGAACTTGGTTTTCTATCTACTGGATCTTCCTTGATTTATAGTATCGACTGGGGTTTTCTTTGTATATTTCAGACCAAAGCAACAGCATATGCTTATGCTCTGGTGGAACATACCCATCATACTGGTCTTAGGCTTAGAATGTGTTTGGCTGGAGAAATCAAGAGCACGCATTTAGATGTTGTTGAATCCCAGCAGAGGCTGTTAAACATGCAGGCTCTTATAACTGCTCCTGTAAACCCAGAAGAGAAGTCCTTGTGGAGCTTAAAGGTAACTAACTACCTTTTCCAACTCTTAACATGTGATCTTTGCCTTTTATTACTCACTTCAACTGCGAAACTGGACCATCTAGTTTTGTTTCACTGTTCATGGCAGAATGAATATGGTTTTCTGTAAAACTCTGGCTTGTAGCACTCCTGGTTTTGGTGATGTTATTTTTGAAGCGTAGGTCTTGGTCTTCTTAGATGTATGTGTGCTGAAAGAAAAGTGCTTAACCTTCTCATTATTCAAAATTGTGCCATCAAAGGATGAAAATGAATTGTATTTAGCATCTGTTCTTCTTGGGACACTGTTCTAAAGAGGAGTTAAGGTTATACTCTTAACACAGATAAACCTAGGCAAGTTAAAGAACCTTGTGTAAACCCTTGGTCGTTTATGTTCTGGGCAAGAGTGGACCTGTTTGGGTTTTCAGATATATGGTAACGAGCAAGCACACTTGCCATGTCTTGAGAAGTAGTGTGCATGCTTGAGTAGTGCTCTGTCAATACTTCACTTTCGTTACATATATAGATATAGTATCAAGGGAATAATTCTTCTTTGCATTCCACTTGATTGTGGCCCACCTCATAGTATGCAAGTTCTGTTTGCAGATATGCAGTTTGTCAACCATTTCACGTGAATATATAGCTTTGCGGTCAATTGGATCTCTTCCTTTCAAAGATTTAATCATAAAAGCCACAGACAGAACTGGTTCAGAAGACCAGTCGTGGAAAGTTTCTGAAGCTCTTCGTGGACATTTTGAAGAAACTCTTAACACGTCGCAGATAGAAGCTGTAAATGTGAGTTTTTACTTACAAAAACCTAATAGATGCACTTAAATTACAACTTAGTATCTAATAGGGCTTCCCAAGGTAGCAGTGCTAATTTATACAGTTTGTTATTTGCAGGCTGGTCTATCACGTAAACCGTTTGTGTTGATACAGGTACATAATCTGTTTCTCTTTTCTCTTTATTTGGATCCTGTAGTATCTTTTCTTTTTCCATGTCATAATCTTGTTTTGTTGAAGCAATAGTGGAAAATGTGGAGATGAAGTATTTCCAGGTCTAAGTTCTTTAATAAAATAATAGAGACATGTAACAAGGTCACTTTTTCTTTTTTACAGTTTCTGTTAAGGCATGCAAACAATAGAGATGCTGCTGCTTAATGATGAGAACACACTTTTTGAAACTATTGGGGCCATAAGAAATCGGGCTTTGTGTGTGCTAATAGAATCAAGACTTGTAATCTGTAGGGGCCTCCAGGAACTGGAAAAACACAGACTATTCTTGCACTTCTTAGTGCTATTCTTCATGCCACTCCAGCTCGAGTGCACACCAAGTGAGAAACATTATGCCCTTGTTTATATTTTATGATCGTGCTATCCTTTCCTCTTCCCATGTGGCATGCCATCTGATGGATGTGTTTATCTTTACATATATGAGGTCGATTTTTATGTCTCTTCTCTGCTATTGAACAGGGCCGGGTCAGTTAAAACTAAAAGTGGACCACAACTTTCAATTCAAGACAAGTATGTACTAGTTGTCTCCCTTTTCCTTAATGATTGTGCAGATTGAGTATACTACTACGGTTTGCGCATAATTGCACATGTTCATGCCCTTAGGGTGTCGCTGGTGCTTCTGATATTAGTAGAAGCAGTCACTCAATCCATTTGTATTTCTGAGATGGGGAAGAAGTGTCATGTCTATACCAGTTAGTGTTTAGAGTTCTTTCAGTAACGTACCTGGTGACTGACTGGACCCTAATTACTTAGCTCTAGTTTGTACTGTTGCTCTTACAAATCCACAAGTATGTAACTTAAACAATACACTTGCATCTCTTTAAGAGAATATTAACTTACAGGATACATTCTTCGGTCTGAGAGACTATTTAACTAGAGATTCAAAGGTTCACGTGTTTCTCAGCAAATATTCACAAATCACATCTAGTGCTTTCATGATTTACTGGTCCAATGAAAACCAGAGCCTTCCTTTCGATGAATGGTTGAATGCATTTAATTGTTGCAGGTACACAAATTGGGCACGAGCATCTCCATGGTTGGCTGGTGTCAATCCTAGAGATGCCATTATGCCTAAAGGCGGTGATGATGGCTTCTTTCCTACCACAGGAAGTGAGCTGGTACGATTCATTTTCCCTTTGTTATGTAATCGGATTGAGTAGTTTCTTATAAGTTCTGAACTCCTGCAGAAACCAGAAATAATTGCATCGAGCCGCAGGTATCGGCTACGAGTACTTGTATGCGCCCCTTCAAATTCTGCCCTTGATGAGATAGTGTTGCGCCTTCTCAGAAATGGTACAAGCTTCTCTTCATGTATTGGTTGTCTCATTTTATGTCATGCACAAAGCCATTGAGTTTAGAAGGATTTTCCCGTTGCTTTTAAGAGAGAATGACTTTGTTACGGCATTCTATTGACCTGTTGGAACTCTCCAAATCCATTTAAACTTTTTATACTGGCACTTGGAACATACTGAGTGGCGAGAGTTATACCTTTGTAATCAATAGTTAGGGTTCCTACATCTCGGACTGAGATAGAAACCAGTGGAGTATTCAAAATAATATTGTTCCTTGCGCATCTAACTTAGATGGCCATTGGTGAGTTCTTGTTTCGAATTGTGTGATTTTCTTTCTGGCATCTGAGCTGTAACTTCTCTGCTTTTCTGCAGGTGTTCTTGATGAAACTGTTCACACTTATAACCCTAAAATTGTGCGCATTGGTCTGAAAGCACATCACTCAGTTCAGTCAGTCAGCATGGATTACCTTGTACGTACCTGGAACTAATGAAAAGCCGATTCCCTCCCATTCCCCCACACCCACCCACCCTCCCTCACTCACTCTTATGCATTGGTGTCAGTTTGCGAACTCATTTTTGGTTGATTCATGAATCATTACAGCCAAATTAAGTCCCATATAACTAAAGCCAGATCCCAGTTGGGGGTAAGAAAGCTGTTATGCTGCCATCCAAGTCGCACAGCAGTGACAACAGCTTGATTCCCAAATTCTTCTCCATAACGTTTCCTGCTTATTATGTAATTTGCATATGCTGATGAAGAGTCAGTTGCTGACACAACAGAAATCTGTCTGCAGGTGAGACAAAAGCAATCTGAGTCAGCTGCTGAAAAACAAAAACATGGAGCTGCTGGAGGAGATATAGATAATATCCGCTCTTCAATTCTTGACGAGGCTGTTATTGTATGTAACCTTGTGCCATTCTGAATTGGGAATTTGATGGGCTGTTCTGACTGAATCATTCATACCCATTATCGCTCAGTGTCAAGGAAATTATCATCCTTTTATTCTCATGACATATGCTCAATGTTCTGCAGGTCTTTTCAACTCTCAGCTTCAGCGGTTCAGCACTTTTTAGTAAATTGAATCACGACTTTGATGTAGTAATAATCGACGAAGCCGCCCAAGCTGTTAGTCCCTAATCCCACATCTAAACTTTCACTCTTTCTAAGAAACAGTTTGATTGATTGTGGAGTCATCAATTAGCATGTAGAATTCACTTAAGAAATCAATGATGGGGGTATTAGGATATTATTTTGCATGCTTGTAAAGTTGTGGTAGTGCCCTAGCATTCAATAGGGAAACATTCAAGATAAAATTTGAAAATCTCATTGGTGGTTTAGAGGGAAAACTCTAGCGAGCCATCTTTATTCAATTAAACTTCAACATGAAACCTAATTGAGATTGATAAGCAATTTTATGTTCGTTAACAAATAATTAGAAAGATATCAAATTATGTTAGGGCCCAAAATCCGTGCTTTGTACCGTTGTTTTGGTTAATCTTGTTTGTCAACTGCTGGTAATGTCACAAAACTAACGGATATGTACCTCCTATTACAGTTCAATACATTACTGATTTTTTTTTTTTTTTTTTTCTTCCTTCTGATGAAACAGGTGGAACCAGCAACTCTTGTTCCTTTGTCCAATGGGTGCAAACAAGTTTTCCTGGTATTTCCCTTTCCCTGTCAGCTCTTATTAAAGTTTCTGAGCACATTTATTTATGTATAACATAGATGGTTCCTTGTTAGTATTCCTGTTTTTTGTTGATTCTGCAATTTTTTGTACTTGTACTTAGGTGGGCGATCCAGTGCAATTACCAGCCACTGTAATTTCTTCTACTGCCAGCAAATTTGGGTACCCCAGTGTGCTTTTTCCTGCACACATATTGACCTTGTTGTTTCGCCATATAAATTATTCTGATTGAATCTTTCCACTTCTTTTCTTTCCCCATTGTTTTGACTTTTGAAGTTATTGCACAAGTTTGTTTGAGAGGTTTCAAAGAGCTGGCTATCCAGTAAATATGCTGAAGGTGCAGTACCGGATGCATCCAGAGGTGAGTTTTTCTAGCCCGATTTATTAAAAACTTTAGTTTTCCTGAGTTTAGATTTATATATATCTGGTGGTTGGTTGTCAACAGATTAGACACTTCCCTTCCAGTGAATTCTACGACGAGGCTCTGCAGGATGCAACAGATATGGAGGAGAAGACCAAACGTGACTGGCACAAGTACCGGTGCTTTAGCCCATTTTGCTTCTTTGATTTACACGAAGGACAAGAGTCCCAGCCCTCGGGAAGTGGGTCCTATGTAAACACGGACGAAGTTGAGTTTGTGCTCCTTCTGTACCGTAAGCTGGTATCCATGCATCCAGAACTCGGGTCAAGTTCACAATTCGCCCTCATTTCCCCATATAGATACCAAGTGAAGCTTCTGCAAGATAAATTCAAGGAGAATTTCGGTCAAGACTCAAGGGAGTTTGTGGATATTCAAACAGTTGATGGTTTCCAGGTAAGCCCAAGTTTTCTTCTTTGCTTTGCTTTGCATTGTACTTGTGTGTCAAGTAATCTCCTTTACAGCTCAGAATTGTTAAAGTTGACAAGATTTTTATTGATGCGGTGTTTGAAATGAAATGTCAGGGTCGAGAGAAGGATGTTGCAATATTCTCTTGTGTGAGGGCAAGTGAGAGTAAAGGGATTGGGTTTGTGTCAGATGCACGGAGAATGAACGTTGGGATCACACGAGCAAAGTCCACTGTTCTGGTACGATATCTTAGTGTAGTTATATCGAATGTCGTTCTTAGTTGCCACCACATTTTCTGCTCGCTCACTAATTAGTCCACTGTTGGGCTGGGTGTGTTCAGGTTGTGGGATCAGCATCAACATTGAGGCGGGATGAGCATTGGAGCAACCTCATTGAAAGTGCAGAGAAGAGGAATGTCCTTTTCAAGGTAAAGACGGACAACCACCGAACACCAGCACTTGCTTGCACGTCTCGAAGCCAGCTTGTTAATACTGTTATCATGCTCTGTGCCGTTTCTCGTGTGCAGGTGTCGAAGCCTTATGCCTCCTTTTTCAGCGATTCAAATCTGGAGTCGTTCTCAGTGAAGAAGACCATCCATAGTGAATTGCTGGAAGGAGGGTTGCCGGCAGAAATGGAGAATGACATAATGAATTATGCTCTTAATACTGGAGATGTTGGCGGTGAAGACGATGAAGGCCAAGGAGATGACGATGGTTACGACAACGTGGAGGATGGCGGCCATGGTATGGACGAAGACTGAACACACAGTACACTTTTTGTTCCTCCTGCTATCAAAAGTTTTCCTCTGCTCATTTGCCTGGCCTCTCTACTTCTGTCTTCTGCCATTCCATTAGTCTCTTTTATGCGTCAGAGCTCCATTGTTGAAATGAAACTGATGTAAATTTTTTATCAGTTATTATTTAGAAAAGCATTTGATTGTCTTTCAAAGTAACATGTAAACATGAATGGAAGGATGAATTGCAGGGTCAAAAGTGGAGCAGCACTGCATGTTAACATGAACGGTGCAGTTTCATTCAGAAAAGGAAGAGCTCAGATTCTTTACAGTTCACGTCCAGTGGTTTAAGATCCAGTAAAAAGAAAAAGGCCACTAGCTCTCTTGTTCTGGCCCAACAAAAACTCGAAGCCCAATACAAACCCAGCTTGACGAATCACAACGAGATAGCCCACATCAAGGATAATCCACTCCGTCGAGGCCCAGCATTGCGTAATCATCCCGAGTGCTGACGTGGTCCCCCGCCGGTCCAAGTGCGACCTCCGCCAATTCCCCGGCTGACATTTCCCAGTCGTCGTCGTCTCTCTTCGGAAACGGATAGTCGTTGCCGGAGCTGGTGGCGTCGCCGACGTTGCGAACCGGCCAACCATCATCTCCGATGCCTGGAGACGGCGATGTTCTTGGAGCCGATTCCAGCGGAGATTGACCCGCCGGGACCATAACTGCCACTTCAGTCAGGTTAACTGGAGGACAAACAGCCGGCGGCAGAGTTTCCATCAAGGGCACCGGACTGGGAGCGAGATCAATCGAAGCACCGTCAACTGAAGATGGTGGCAAAATCGGAGGGACACCGAAAGCGGTCTGATTATCAACTTCTTGCTCTGGAGGAAGAAAATTGTCGCCGATAGTCGGAGGCAAACTGATCTGAGCCGCCGGACTGCTCCCGTCAATTGGAGGAAAAGCAGGAGCGCCGCCACGATTATCACGAACAGGAGAAACGGCGGAGTTGTTGCCAGGAGTCGAAATTGGAGGAAGAGCAGGTGCCCCGTAATCAGCCGAAGGAAGACTCGTCTGATTCGTTTGAACAGTTACATTTCGCCCAAACGGATGAACACCAAGAACCGAATCTCCCGGCGCTGATTCTGGTGAATCCGTTAGATTCACTGGAGGAGGAGGAGAAAGGACCACCGGTCTGTTATCCGGCAATGGAGAATTCGTTCCGCTTGATCTCGGAACTCGGCGCGGGGAAATCGGGCGTGTAAACGGAGCCGGCCTGGCAGCTGGAACCAGAGGAGGAATCACCGTCGCATTCCGATTCCAATTCCGATTCCGAGTAGTGACTGGCGGAGGACGGAACCACTGAAACGGAGGTGAGTCTGTGACGGAGACGAAGCGAGCAGGAAGCACACCTTGCAATCCGTAGACGGCAACAATGCTGGAGTCGAACAGAGCGGGGAAGAGGACCTCCACGCCGTCAAGATGAAGAGAGGCGACGGCGGCTGGCGGATCTGCTCTGGTGGCGTGGAGGCGGCGGGAGGGAACCAGAGTGTGGAGCGAAGCATTGTTCTGGAGGTAGCGGAGGTCGATGCGATACGGAAGGACGTGGAGGCGGAGAACGGCGAGGTATAGCTCCGGCGATTCGGTCATGTCGATGGCGAAGAGCGCCGGATCGACAGGAGGCAAGAGAGTGAGGGAAGGGAGGGAGAGGACGTCGAAGAGGAGATCGGAGGTGGAGATCGCATTGGCGAACAGAGAGTGGCCGCGGCTGCGGAGGAAGTACAGGACGTAGTCGAGTGAGTCAGTTGGGATCGCTTTCGCCGGAGTAGGGAGAAAGGCGGCGGCGGCGATTAGGAGGAAGATGATCGGAAGATCAAGAAACGGTTGCTTCCTCTTGATCGACTTCATTGGGGAAAAAGGGGGGAAATCCAAAAATGGAGGCTGCGATTGAGAGGGAAAGTGGGAAACAGAGATGGGCTTCGAGATGATTATATCTACCTGACAACGGCATCGTTTTGAGGCTAACCGCTTTGACTGCTTGCGTTGAAATAATTAATTTTAATTCCAGAAAAACCCCTCTCCTCGCCAGGGTTGGTTCTCTTTCATCTTTGCCTCTACTCAAGCCGAACCGTACCCAATCGGAGAGCAATCAGAACTGCTGAGCTTGGAGTCAGAATGAGCGTAGCAGCGGCGCCGGAGAAGACTGAGGAAGAGCTTCGTAAAGAGATCGATGAGCTCCACCGCCAGCAGCGCCAGGTTCGTTTCGCTTCGTTGCCATCTTCTTCAAAAATTGTAATTTGGTACTTGGAGCTGATGATTTGATTGGTTTATCGGTTCTCATGTTGTTTTACGGAAATTTTCAGATAACGGAGCGGTTACGTGATCCTAGGGGGCTCCGACGTGGAGGTTTGCCCGGTGGCGGTCCGAGGAACTTCGCCTCTAACGGCGGTCCTCAGCGAGGGTTTGTTCGGCCGGTACGTTTGTTGGTCCTTTTCTATATGAATGTAATTTCTAGCAAGTAGTTTGAATTTTTTCATAATGATTGAGCTTAAGCTCTCTCTCAGGCTGATAGGAATTACTCAGGGGATCAACCTCCTGCAAAGAAACGGCTTCTGTCTGCTGTTGTGAAGGTAATGCCATCTTATATCTGTTTAATGTGTACGCATTTTTTGCAGCATTGTCGATTTGGATGGATGATTTTCAACTTTAGGATGACAAAGTAGGAGATTGCTTGAGTAGAAGATATGTCTATTACAGTTCCTCGGGTTTATTTGTTGCAATGTGTTACTGAAGTCTTCTTCCTCTACTCGTGAATGAGTGCATGACATTTCGCCCATCTGCTGTTGCGGGATTTTTGAATATAGGCTGAGGATGGAGAGATAGTTGAGGACGGTGCTAAGGATGGGAAGGAGGAAGGATCTAATGTTGCAGCCATCAACAATCATCAAGATGAAGTAAAGCCGCTAAATTTACGTCCAGGTGGTTTGCCTTGGAACCAACGACCACCGAAAAGAGTAATTCTCTGCATTTTATTTTCTGCCTGGTGTCACATACTGTCTAGACAACGGATAGGTCGTCGTCATTGTTTGCTGGTTAAGTGTAGAATGAGGACCCTAGTTTGGTTAGCAGAATGAGTCATTCATTTACTGTCTTTTGCTGTCAGGATTCAGACATTCCACCTGATGTGCATGTGCCAAGGGTGTTGCCGAAGAATGAGGACCCTAGTTTGGTTAGCAGAAACAAGAGGATGTTGGGGCAGCTTCTAGGTACCTTGGAGGTATTGTGCAAATGCATCTATTAGCTGCTCTCTTTTCTGTTCATCCTGATTGCACTTCAAAAGAGATTTTGTTAGATGTTGGATTGTCTGTGAATTAATTCCTTGGAGTCTGTCTCCCCATAACATACTCACTTATCCTGCAAATCAAAAGTGATATACAATGGGTGACCTACGAAAATATGCAGTAGCTTCACTGTAGCTGGTTATGTTCTTTAGTTAAGGACACTGCGTATGGGCACTACAAAGCATTTTCCCCATATTCTTGAACATACTTGTATAGCATGTATATGAGGAATTGAGGGTTGATTTTAATGCATATGCTTGTTTCAATTCCTGTGATATCTGACCCAAGTTCTTCCTTGAGAATGTTCTCAGAAGTGCACTTTAGTCCAGGCCAGGGTATTCTATTGTGTTTTGATTTATTTGCACGAGGACACTCTAAATGCGTGAAAAATATTTCAGGGAACGTTTTTTCAAGTTATAACATTGTCACATCTTTTGTTTGAACTGTTCCAGAAATTCAGAAAAGAGGATATGAAGCTCTCAGGGACTGAGGCATACACAAAGAGGTCAAATGCTTTGCAAAAGGTGAGATTGGATTCCATGCTATTCCCACTCCATTATTGCTGTGGTATTGGTTTACTCAGTAAATGTGATAAAAGAGGAGCTTAAACACAATGACTTTTACCAATTATCTTATTTATTGCTATCCTATACGGATGATTTGTGTATAGTTACTGTCATTTGTTAAATTGGAACTACATGTAGGTTATAAGAGGTAATAAGAATCCCCTAGTCCATATGTTTTTAGGGGATGGTGATACATTCTTAATATCTTGTGTAGTCACAGTTTCGGATATGTCATGGAATCTCACTTTTTTTGCTATGACTTGTTTACTATGGTTGCTTGGTATTATTGATCTTCACCGAGAACAAGTTTTCACAACATTTACCTTTCCCTTGTTGTCGCTGTGGTCTATAATTTAACAACATCTGAAACTCCCTTAGGCTGAGCAAAGAGCCCGTGAAGAAAGTGAAAGGCTGAGACAGGAAGAGCGTGAAAAGATAGCAGAAAAGAGGAGGAGAGATCTGGTTTGTTCTTAGTTCCCTGTGTTGCTTTTTGCAGAGTGACAAAATTCGTTACTCTATTGACTTTCTCCCGATTTCTGATCTCCAGGTTCTTAGGGCAAGAGTTGCTGCAAAGGCAGAAGAAAAGAAGTTGGAATTGTTGTTTCTTCGTTGGACCGAGCATCATAAAAAGCTTTCCCATTTTACAAGGCACATCTCTTCCTGTCAAGTGAATCTGTTTGTGTTCCTAGCTACTTTCACAATCTGGCCATGTTTGTTAATATTAGTTTTTTCCCGTGCAGGTTATTTTTAACTTAGGTCCAAAAGTGTCCATATTCACATTTTATTGGGACGAAGATAAGTTTCTTTTCACGTGCATTTAGCAGTGTTGAAGAGCTGAAGCATTAATTTTCTTGATCCTTTCCGGGATATTATAGGTTGGATTCTGTTTCTGCAAATGATCTATGTTTGATTCATAGTGATTGTTGTTCAATTGGTTTTCAGGACCAAGGCAGAACCTCCTATTTATTATATGTCAAAGAAACCATTGGATGAAGATGCAACTTTGCAACAGCAGCATCAAGAACAGGTAAGCAGGGCTCTACTTCTGAAATGAGGACTCAATTCTTCCATGTCCTGATCATCCTGCTTGGAATGCAACTGATATTTTTCTTCCTGTGCTCAACTGTGATGTCGTTTCAGTTATTATCGGAATGGAAGGCCGCAAGAAGAGAGGAGCTATCCGAGTACCAGAAGCAGATAGAGGCACAGTACCTCGAAAACGTCGAGAAAGAGCTAGAGAGGTGGCAAAATGCAAGAAAAGCTAGGAGAGGTAACAACAACGACGCAAACTTGCAAGAAACAATGGACCAAGAGCTGGAGACCCATAGGCTCGAGCACGGTCCGAAGACCACAAGAAAGATCCCAGGTGACAATGAAGACGGAGAAGATGATGATGTGGAAGATATCATTGTCGGGGAGGATGACAATGACATGATGGAAGATGTGCTTGCAGCTGCGGAGGACAATAACGACACAAAAGTTGATGATATGTTGAAGACGGACGAAGGTGGTCACCACAGCTCGTCTCTGCCTGAGAACCCCGATCAGTGATCGCGTTGGAGGGTAAGCTCTGCCTCTTTATCTTAATTCAAACTAGATTATGTAGCCATATTGTCTCCTTGAGTTAGCCCTTATGGTGTGGATGGGTCTTCTTCTGTTTGTTGTTGTTTTGGATTGATTTTTTCTAGTATTTAATCTTTCCCGAGTTGTAGTAATCTCATGCTGTGGTTTAGGAAAAACAGAGAAACTAGCCATGATCATAAAATGAATTTGGTGACCATGTGGTTGATTTGGAGTCGTTTCTTCTGATAAATGAATTTCATTCTTTTTGTTTATAAAGGGAATAGCAACAGTCTGATATGATATTTGCAGGAAGAATTCCACCATCCAATTCTTCTTCTTCCTCTTCTTGGCTCCCCAACCCCGAACTAATCACACTCATTATCCCAACTCTATATACTAATCCTCACCACAGAAATAAACAACCAACAAATGTACAGCCATAGTCTATAACCCTCCTGATATACATATATAAGACCTTCCCTCTCGGATCAGTGTCCTTCACCTTTCCTGCTTGGCCCCGATGCCAAGTTACTCTTCACAACCGCCGCCGGACCAGGATCTTCCCCTCCTCCGCCGCCAGGATCCTTCACCTTCTCCGAAGCTCTGTCGACATAGTTAGTAGCAGCAGCACCACCAGATGCAGATGAACTAGCTGTGGCAGCAACTTCGCCATTCGCATGGTCGCGAAATTTTAACAGAGTTCGGGAATGCACAAGGCGAGGCTGGGCGACGAAAAGGAAGAAGATTATGAGGGCAGCAAGAAGAGATGCAGAGGAGGGTCTCATTGATATTTGCTCTGCTCTGTTTTCCCCTGTTTTTTTTCAGGTGGGTGGAAGCCAAGGCTTTGGAGCTCTGTTGATGGGAGCTAGTGATCAATATATATATGATCAGTTTATTAACTGAGTATAAATGAGTACTTTTGGTGGGAGAGATTCTTAGACCAAGAACAAAAAGAATGGAGGACCTTGTAGTCCCTCAAAGAATGGAGCAGAGGGAAAAGGGCAGCCTTAGATTCTCAAGACCAAGAAGAACAAAAAAGAATGGAGGTCCTTTGCAGTCTCTCAATGGACGGAGCAGGGAAAAGGGCCACCTTATATTATAATTTGACAAAGAAGCTAACTCCTCCAGAAGTAGTTTTATAACTTCAAATTGGGAAATGGAATCTCCCAAAGGGAAATGGAACTTTCCCTGTAAAGGCGACGGAAACAGAGTATGGGAGGGGGAAAAGGTGGCGTTCAACTGAGTTTGCGTTACTGAGAGAGCGCAGGTGGCGGCAGAGTCGAGTCGAGATCGGGGGTCCAAACAGAGGAACGGACGGAGAAGGGCTTTTTGGAATCTCGGTTTTCTTGTTCTTGGTAGAGGGTAATGATAGAGGGAGAGAGCATTTTGACCATGAATGGGACTAATATGTTGCTGTTTTCACTGGGAGGCTGAATCGCAAAAATTAGTGGTTTAGGGTTCAGTGATTAACGGTTATAAAATCGTTCTGAACCGTAAAAGTTAGTGGTTTAGAGTTCAGTGATTAACTGTTATAAAATCGTTGGTGAACTGTTGATAGAATCGTTCATAACATAAAACATATAAAACTTGTATAATTCACTGATCTAAAAATTAAGTTGTTATTAAACAATTTCGAATTCATATCATCACCAAAATATCTAATAAATCACTCAAACCGTCTCACAAAAGAAGTCATAATTTTCTTAATTCAAATTATTACGGTGCCCGTCAATAGTGGACATCATAAAGTTGACACCAAGGTTGGAAAATGAGAAGAAGAAGAACATATAAAATTAATAATTATGGTTTGATAGTCTTAGTTTATATTAAAGTGTTTTTAAATTTTTTTTTGCTTAAAATAGTGAACCAGTGGACAAGTTAAACCGCGGTGGTTCATCTGATTTTATGTTGAACTGTGAAAACCCGTTTGGTTCATCAATAAACGTCCAAGCAATGAACTGGGCGTTATCGTTATCATAAAGTTGACACCAAGGTTGAACAGTTCTACTGGCCCGACAATTAATCTGATTCGGTTCTTATAACAATGTTTATGAGTGATGAGGCGAGGGGATGGGCTTAACTGTAAAGTTGAATGTTCATATGATTTTTTTGAAACGTCATTTTCATTAGATTTTGAAGGTTACGTATTACGATTCGGCTTGAGGTTATTTTTTACTGATGATTAAGTCTATTAACCACCGATTTGACGAATTTTTTTAGAGGGCGTTTTCATAATTTTTTGGCAAATTTTTTGAAAGGTAATTTTCCTTGGATTTTGAGGACAACATATCACAGATTTGGCCTGATATAATTCTTCACCAATCATTAAGTCTATTAAGTATTAAGCACCGATTTGTACAAAAAAAATCGTGTTCATTTTTGGCATACTCCAAAGGGATGCCATCACCGATTTCAAACAAATTTTTTGAAATGTCATTTTCCTTTTATTTGAAGGTTACATATCATGGTTTCGGCCTAAGGCTATTCTTCACCGATGATTTAGTCTATTAAACACCGATTTGGACAGGTTTTTTCTGGAGGCATTTTAGTAATATTTTTGGCGGATTTTCGAAAGGGCCATTTTCATTTGATTTTTGAAAGCTACAGATCACGGCATCGGTCTGAGGCTATTCTTCACCGATGATTAAGTCTATTAAGCACCGATGCTGGCATATTTTTTCAAGTCCATTTGAGGCAAATTCCAAAGGGGTACCATCACAGATTTCGAGCAATTTTTTCGAAATGTCATTTCCGTGGATTTTGAAGGCTACAGATCACGGATTCATCCTGAGTCTATTCTTCACTGATGATTGAGTCCTATTAAGAACGATTTTGGGAGGATTTTTTTCGGGTCCATTTTTCCAAAAGGGACACCATCACGGATTTTGAGTGTTTTTTCAATATGTCATTTTCTTTAGATTTTGAAGGCTACATATCATGGTTTCGGACTAAGGCTATTATTCACTGATGATTAAGTCTATTAAGCACCGATGTGGGCGGATTTTTTCCTGGTCCATTTGTGACAGACTCCAAAGGGGTGTCTCATCACAAATTTCGGGCAATATTTTTGAAAGGGCGTTTTACTTGGATTTTGAAGGCTAGAAATCATGGATTCGATCTAAGACTATTATTCACTGATGATTAAGTTTATTAAGCACTGATTTGGACAGATATTTTTCGGTCCATTTTTGGTTCCAAAGGGATAAGACCACAGATTTTGAGTGATTTTTTCGAAGTGACATTTTTCTTTGATTTTGAAGGCTACATATAACGTATAATACTTGATGCTATTCTTCACCGATAATTAAGTCTATTTAGCACCGATTTTGGGGGGGAAAATCCAGATCCGTTTTTGGCAGATTCCAAAGGGGTGATGTTTTCCGACGAGAAAAACTTGTGTTGAATCGAATTGATTGCACCTTGACTTCTTTGAACAATGATCAACTTGACACAGTTCACACCTCTTTAAAAAAAGTTCGAACGAGGGTGTTTGATGTTTACACGACTCACTAGACCAAATCAAGATTAAATTAGCCCTACTCCTATGGAGGTTCAGAGAGAGCTCCGGATCTACGACTATGGTATTTGTAGAGAAAACGGTAAAGTTTGATGTATGCATCAATTGTTTGGTTGTGGAACCCACTATCTCGGTCGACCCTTCCTCCTATTTATAGCCATGGGTGGATAAATGTCGCAGTAACCGCCTCGGATAACTCCCAAAAAAGAACTGCTCATCGTTTCCTCGGAATGTGGCCGACGTGTCTCTTAAATGTGAGATGAGTAGCAGTTCATCACATAACTGCCTTCTCTTCTTGAAAACCGTCGGAGTCTTGGAGTATAGCTTGCCTCGTCTAGCTGTTTTGCAGCAATGGTCTTCTCGTGAAGCGGCATGGAACTCACAGACTTAGACTATTTTGTCTTTCTTCGCGTCCATGGCCACCCTCGTGACACGATCATGGACCTCCCAATCATGCACATGGCCCTTCTCTTGAGGCGACATGGCCTTCTCAAACTTAGTTTTTTCACTCACGCCTAGCCTTCTTGTCTCGCGTCCATGCCCCTTCTCGTGAAGCGGCATGGCCTCTCATACTTATAATATGTTTGTTTTCTTTGAAGTATGATTCGCGGGTGGGAGACCTCCGAATCACGTACATGTACCTCTTCCGTGAAGCGACATGGCCTTCTCATACTTAGTATTTTTTTTTTACCATACCGGGGTCTCTTGTCTCTCATCCATGGCCCTTCTCGTTGAAGCGGCACCTGCCTCTGCGGACTTAGAATATTTTTGTACACTGAAGAGGGTCATGGTCACGTGACTTAGGGAAGACTCCTCACGTCCATGATGTCTCATTGAGATGGCATGTGCCTCTATATTCTAGATGGACATGACCCTCTTTGTTGAAACAACACGTCCTTCTCGATTTCTAGAGGGACATGGCGCTACTCGTTGAAGCGACATGTCCTTCTCTAGACTTAGAATATTTTATACTATCTCGTGACATGACATGGCCTCCTACAAGGGGCTCATGTCCTTCATTGAATCATGTCCATGTTCACTATTACTTAGTGACTTGGGCTTAAAATCAATATCTATAAGACCCAACTTTAGTAACAATAATTGTTATTATTGGTGTAGCCTTATAAAATCATTAATCACCTTGTAGCTCACCAATATGGTACAAGATAATTTTTTTAGGTGTAAACAGGTGTCATCACAGATTTTGAGTGATTTTTTAGAAATGTCATTTTTTGGATTTTGAAGACTACAGATCAGAGTCGTCGTGAGGCTATTCTTCTCCAATGATTAAGTCTATTAAGCACCATTTTGATGATGTGGCGGGTTTAGTGTTTTTCCGGTTGATTAGAATATTTCGTTTGCCACGTTAGTACTTAACGGACTCTATTGACGGAGACTGTGACCAAATTTGAAATATTAAACTAATCTTAGTGACCACGAATGAAATTAAATATTTTTACTAACTAAACTGAACACTTCTGTAATTCCAGGACCAAACTTGCAATTTTTCCGATTAACTATATTTCTTTACCATTTCGTATCTTTCGGTGGACACTTTTTTCCTTTTCCCGATTCCTTCTCTGCATTTTCAGTTTTCGTCGTCACTCTCACTCGCAAAGACACTCTCTCTCTCTAGTCTCTCCCTCCTTCTCCGTTTTCTACTCTCCCCTTCTCCTCCACCTCCGCGCCCCCCAAGCAGCGCAACCGCAGCAGCCGGAGAAGGGAACGAAAGGTAGGCCGCCGTACCGATAAAATGCCGCCGAATTCCGCCGACAACAACGCTCTCAACGGCGGCCACCACCATCACCACCACCAAAGAAAACCACCTCCGCCGCCAGCAGCAGCGGTGCCGCCGCCAACGCCTCCACTCCCTCCTCCTCCTTCCGCCGCCGTCACCGCTTTCGCCCCGCACAACCACCACCACCGCGGCGACCACGGCGGCGGGCACCACCACCACCATCCTCGCCACCACCACTACCACCCCTACTACCCGTCCTACTCCACCTCCTCAAAAGCCTCCGTAAAGGGATGCTGCTGCTGCCTCCTCCTCCTCCTCTCCCTCCTCTTCCTAATCGCCATCGCCGTCGCCCTCGTCGTCGTCCTCGCCGTGAAGCCCAAGAAGCCCCAATTCGACCTCCAGCAGGTTGGCGTCCAGTACATGGGGATCAACACCCCGAACCCTTCCGCATTCGACCCGGCCACCACCGCTGCTGCCTCGATCTCCCTCGCGATTCACATGCTCTTCACCGCCGTGAACCCGAACAAGGTCGGGATCAAGTACGGCGAGTCCCGGTTTACCGTCATGTACCGCGGAATCCCGCTCGGGAAGGCCTCTGTCCCTGGGTTCTTCCAGGAAGCACACAGCGAGAGGAAAGTTGAGGCCACTGTGGCTGTCGATCGGTACAGCTTGATGCAAGCCGATGCGGCGGATTTGATCAGAGATGCTTCGTTGAATGACCGGGTGGAGCTTCGGGTTCTGGGTGAAGTCGGAGCTAAGATCCGGGTCATGGAGTTCGATTCCCCTGGTGTTCAGGTCAGTCTTCCCCCATTAATTCTCTTCCTGCATTCCTTCTTTTACTAGTTCCATTCCCATCTCTTAATTAGCTCCTATTCTGGAGGAAACCCAGTTCAGAATGATGAATGATTTAGCTGAAATTGACATTTTTGGCGTGCTATCACAAGGAGTCTTCTGGTACCCAGTAGCCATTTTAGCACCAGTTTAGTTCAATGCTCTGTTCAGCAGCCATTTTTGGCTCAGTAGAACTCCAAGTTTTGGATGCGACCCATTTCATTTTCGGAACAGATTAGCTGGGTGAGGATTGTGGGATTGAAGAGAGAGAGAAAGGGGGGATTTTTGGGGAGGAGTGGGGGGCTGGTGCCTTGTCTGGGTTTCGTAGTCTGATCTTTACGACATCCCCCACTGTCTCGTGTCCCGCCCACGACTCTGCCTCTCTCTGCATTCTTTACTCCTCCGCTAACCTGAGCTGCCGCCTTAATTATTTGCGGGTGCTAACATGTGCTACCAAGCTTTGGGGCTAGTGGGAGGAAGAAGAAGTTACAACTACCGTGATCATCATGCTGTTGTATGGTGATCAATTCGTGCTAACGTCGTTGGATTCGGCTGAGAACATGTAGACCGATTCAACAGCATCACTGTGCGGCGTGGCGTGTGTGAGGTGTGAGGTTCGCCCGGACGTTAGCATGTGAGCTGCAAGTTCACATGTTTTCCCAATGTCCGAGTGGTTTTGGCTCGTGAGCTGAGAGATGCTGCCTGCTGTTGTTGACATTTTGTTCATTTCTTGGCGCCGATTCCGGTTTAATGTTTTGATATGGCGGGGCAATGCGATTGACTAATTTGGTCCTAAGGCAAAAGTTTCCTGGGGAATCGCGAGAGGAGGAAAAAAGGATGAAGGGTGTTTGGTAGTTTTGGTCTATGGAATTGCTCTGTTGTATGAGCATGTGATGTGTGAACTGGAAGAAATGGATAGATTTGGTGGACGCCATTATTGATGGTGGATTGGTCTCTGTCTTCTCAACTCTGTACACAGAAAGAATCCTATGGTGTAGGACAGGGTGTCCCCTGGCCCCGGCAGTTGGTTCTGCTTTCATTGCTTGTTTATCTAACCTTAAATGATTGTGTTTACATGTTATCCCATTTTACTATCGTCCCTACGGATTGAACCTTAGTCGTGCGACGACGAATGTTATCGTCCCCACATTGTCACCAGACCCCGTTCCTTGGTGTAGTATTTTCACTTCAACGTTTGTACTTGAACAATAGATTACCAGAAAAAGGAATTGACTTTTGACAACCCTCTTGTGAATTTTCTTGATCTGTTCTTCTTCTCTTGGTCATGGTGATGCAGGTATCGGTGGATTGCGCAATCGTGATCAGCCCGAGGAAGCAATCTGTTACGTACAAACAATGTGGATTCGATGGATTGAGCGTCTAGTTAGTTTCATCCATCCTTGATTACTATATATTGCTAACACAACTTAAGGTTCTTCTCTCCTCTATCCCTGGCCCTGAACCCTGAACAAGAAGAAGAAGAAGAGATCAAAAGAAGGTGCAGAAAAGGGGGAAGAAGAAAGATGGTAAGCTGGAAAAGGAGAGAAGGGTGGGGAAAAAAAGTGGAGCCATGATCTTCTCTCCCAGTTGCTGCACATGGTTTGGTGGACAAAGGGCAAAAGGAAAGCTTCTTACTCTGTTGGTAGTGGTGGAGTAGTGGATGGTGCTGAAGAGATGATTATTACTGTATTATTATTAGCTTTGGGGAAAAGAAAGAAGAAAAAAGGCAAAGCTGGTTTTGGGAAGGTGAGGAAGAAAATGGCGAAGGCCAAGTCTTCTTCCCTATGATTCTTTTGAGGGGGTTTTTTTTTTTTAATTATTGTTTTGTTGTGTTGTTCACCATATGGGTTTACTTCGTTCTGAAGGAAGGAAGTGATGGAGTGGAGTAGGATATGTGAAATGTTTTTTTTTTTTTTTTTTTTGTCAAGTAATCCTTGCGGATAACATAGGTAACAAGTGAAGGGGCCACAACAATTACGGCAACACCTCACAAGGACTCAAAGACACAAGAGATAAGAAAAATCATGTAAAGTAGGGGATACGCCAGGATAACGTAGGGCATTTCGTGCCACCAAATGGGCTGCCCGATTCGCTTCTCGAGGCGTAAAAATAAATTTAACAGCAGTGAATAGACGGAGAAGGTGGAAGATCTCCCTCAAAATAGCACCCCCAATGACGTCGCCAGGGCATCTGTCATTCAAGCGAGTCACCACTAATTGTGAATCACCAGAGATGATAACCGGAACCGAGAACCATTGCCAACGGTGCAGTAAATACAAAGCCTCTCGAAACGCAAGTAATTCCACCAAGAAAGGATCGGATATCCCTGGCAAATAACACCCATAAGCAAAACAAGGCCTTGAGTCACAGTAGCCAACGACACCCAACGATCCACCATGAGGAGAATTGGTTGCACCATCCACCGCAAATCGAACTCCTTGGGCCGGAATAGGCGTAGGGCACTGACGAGGAAGGGGAAGTTGAGTAGGGCGAGCATTGTGGTGAAATGATCCCAACCTGTAACTACAAAAGCTCGATATTTTTTTGTCCACTCCACTACCTTTCCACATCTTTTCTTTGCTTCAATGATCCCAACCTAAGGTAGTAAGGTTGATGTTGCCTTAACTACTTGTTTATTATCGAAACTTTAGCGAAGTATATTAATAAGTGACTCGCACGAAACTACACCACAATAAAACTTCAATTAGAGTCCAAGTTTTTAAACTCTAATCGGATGCAGTATAGGGCAAGTATTTAGATATCGACCCGGGTCGGTCTGTCTGCCCCTGCTTCAGTTGTTGAAATCATTATCTAGCAACAAAACTTTGGTTTAAAGATTTGTTAATTGAAATAAAAGAAAGCAAAGGTCATTGGGTTTGAAAACTCTTTTGTGGGAAAGTCACTCGGGTGTCGCTTCCCCCTAACCGCTACCATGCTATGTGAATTGGAATGATGCCTTTGGGCACGATAATCGCGAATCACAGAGGGATGCGTATGTGGTCGAAGAACGCATCTCAATTGCTAAACCGAGGTAAGGATGAAAGGTCGTGTCACTCGACCCTCTCAGTCTAGACAATCGGTAATTGACTTACTCCCTCACTCAACTCTACGGTCGAACGGTTTAATCACGATTAATCGACTTGCATAACTCAATGTCGAGGGTCACCCTAACTTAACCTAGTTTAGGTGGCTTAGAAAGCGGAAGGAAAACCAACTCGATAGAGTTTCCATTGAAAGGGGGATTTTCCTCTCTAAACTAGGCTAAGGTGGCAAATTAGATTACTAGCACCTAAATGCACAAACCTAGGGGTGCTAAGCACAATTATGCACAATCCTTAGGTTGCTAAGCACCTAAATGCACAAACCTAAGGATGCTAAGCATAAAACATGCACAACCCCTAGATTGCTAAGCACAAGCATGCACAATCATGGTGAATAATGCCTCAATAATTGACTTGAACAATACCCAATGACAATCATCCAAAACACATACAAGAAAACTACATGATAGAGTTAGGGTTTCACTACACCTAAGTGAAAGGAGGTCTACTCCATGCTAGAAGTGGGAAAAACAAAAGAGGGAAAGGTGGAAACCATCTTTGAGGATGCTCCCAGTCTTCTTGACCCTTGAGTTGAGCTTTCCTTGGGGGAAATCTTCCCAAAATCTGCCTTGAAGCCAAACTCTAACCTTCTTCTTCCCTTTGGTTTTGTTTCTCTCACTAGAATGTTGAAGGTGTTCCACACAAAAGTGGGCTCTCCCCTCTCTCTTCCTTTCAGCTCATCTTTTACCCGAGATGAGCTGAGTTCACGGCCGTGAACCATGAAACGCGTCCGTGAACTCCAGGCGTGCGCCAAAACGCGCAGCATCGCTCACGTCCATTTACGGTCAACTGCCTATATTCATGGTCTTAGTGACTGTGAACTCACCTTGCGTCAGTAACCTTCACATTGGCTCTGGACGCATCGCGATTCACGGTCTTGCATGACCGTGAACTCCCTCTGTTAGCCGTGAACTAGCTCCTTTTCACCTCTTCTCCCAATTTTCGATCCTTTTCGCCAATCTTTCGACTCTGAGGCTGGTTTCACCTGTTAAATCCTGAAACACACTCAAACACGAAAAACCTAGCGTAAAACCAACCTTTCAGGAGCGAATTTGGCACAAACATCTAAGTAAAACGGGGCAAAACATGTGCAATTAGGCCCGAATCAATAAGAATGAGTGGTTACATTGTCCAGCACTGACTGATCAACTAGAAAAATCATTGGTCTGTCATTCCAAACAACTTCTTAATTACAATGTGTTTCTGCATGGGTCATAACGTGGGGTGGTAATGCTACGTGCTATTATCGCCCAAACCACCTAGCAAATACCTTATACTCCAACACCCAGTACCTATTATGTGTGTGCCACCTTGCACATTTTATGAGATAAAGTTTGAAAGTCAGTCACCATGGCAGCATTTGTATTCATTATCAGTCCGCTAGTGACTAATAGGAGCGGTAGTCTTCTATGAAAAACTTTGTCGGGAGGTACAATCTCATGCTCGTCCAACTTCTGCCCATTGAATAACTGAGCATTGCACTCCTTCCAAAAGAACCAGAATCTAGGGTATCAATATGCGGGTCAAAGGACTGGAGATTGAAATAAGGATTAGGGATATGTAAAGAATTGGGGAGTAAAAATAGGGATTTAGAGGAGAAAGAATGAAGTGTGAAGTTTAGACTGATGGCAGACGACAAGAGAGAGAGAGATGGGGGAGAGAGATATGGGAGATTAAGAAAATACTCCTAATTAAGCTTACCGAATTCAGTTCTCAGTTACAGAATATACAATCCAAAAACTTTGCTTATTCGCTTAAACGACTTATAATTATCGCTTTATAATACATAAATCAAATGTCAAATATAAAAAGTGATGGAGACTCAATTTTGAACAAAAACTCATATCACGCCTTGTCTTTTTCAATTTTCACATTAAGCGACAAATTCCGATGTATACGAGAATTTGGACCTAAATCACACATTTGTCGACTCACTTACACAAACAAATTGCTCAAAGCTGAAACAAAAAAGAAGAGAGCGAGGAGTAACAATAGTGAGTGTATATTAGGATAATCAAAACTCAAAAGTTTTGTCATGCTACTAAGAATTAGGATGGATAACATGACCATAAGTCATATAGATTTCGTAAAGTTTATTAGCCTCCCTAAGATGCTTATCAACCCATAATTGTGAATGAAGGCAGACGAAATGATCGTTGTATTTAAATTGAAAGTTTTGTAACCGTTTTGTACAAAGTAAAAAAATGTATGACTATAGATGATAATTACCCTCAAACTTACAAAAGAAGCCACTCGAGAATAAAATTGAAATGAAATGGCTGGGGAGTGGGGACTGGAAATTTCCCGCCTTACAGCCAAACAAAACTCGATTCGCTACATTCTCTCCTATCCCTTCCCTTCCCCTATCGCCCTCACCGCGCCTCTCCCATGGCTTCAGAATCGACTCTCATCTCCATCCTCGAAACCTCAACTTCCCCGCCCATCTACTCCACAGTCTCCGACTACCTCCAGCCCTTCGCCGAGCTCCGGAATTTGAAGAGCAGTTCCGGAGCCCGAAAACCCCAAGCCAAACCCGATTCCGAGTTCAAGTCGCTCGTCAGATCTATAGCCAAGCGGTTCGCTCCATTTCTCAATCAATGCCTGAGGGTTTTGCCCAGGCGCCTCTCCAAGCCGTCGAAAGCAAGCGGCGGCGGCGCGTCGGAGGAGGAAGGAAAACCTCCGGATTTCGTCCTGGAACTGTTCGATACTTACAAGCTGTGTTTGGACTGCTACGAACTGTTGTCTTCGGAGTTGGTGGGTAAACCGTACGATATTTACTTGCAGACTGCGAGGCTTTTGCACTGCCTAGTGGGTTGGGGGCAGTATGTGGAGGCGAGAGATTTGGGGTTTGGGGTTTTGGAGAGGCTCAGGGCTTTGGATTTGGGGCCGAGGAAAAAGGGAATTAAAGCGGGGAAGTTTTTGCCGGTGATTGGGCAGGGCGGGGATGATGAAATGTTCGCGAAGCTGGTAGTGGAAGTGGTCACACTCATTGTGAAGTGCTTGGCATTGGGCCGAAGTGCCGTTGATGAGGACTATAGGAAGGTCATGACCTTGGTGGAAGAGGTTAAACCCTGGTTCAGGTATGCGATTGATTTCCGTTTTGAATATTTGAATGAGGAAGTGGCATGACCTAAACTTCTTCTTTTTTTTATTTTGCTGAATTTTCCGAGTTTAGGATGAGCGAGGAGATTGAGAAATGTAGATTTGACGTCTCTTTATGGTTTTTCGGTATAGGCCTACATTGTCGGAGTAGAACGAAGTCCTTGCCAGAACAACTGCAGTTTTAAATTTTATCATCATGATACTGCTCTTGTCATATGGGTCAAATTGGTAGTTGGTAGGTTGCATGTATTGTTCTTATCTGTTGCTTCTACATTTATAATCCTTTTGAGAAGATCAGTGAGAATGAAATGAAAATAACTAGGAAGAATGAGGGTTTTGACTTATGGCAAAGCTTAACCCAACAGGGACAAGCTTGCAGCATACTTGTCTCCATCGTTTTTGTTTCTGAAAGCTTAGATTTGTTCTTGTTATTTTTTCATGGATCATTTGGTACTTTGCTAGATGTCAGAAACCCTCTACCGTGTGACTGTTTGGTGGTTAATCCTGGAACTGCATTTCAAATTTTCCTTTTATCCGCATCTGTAGTAGATACCAGAATTGCTTGTTAACTTGTTTGAATGTGAAAACTCTAGGGTTCTAGACGAAAATACAAAGCAGAACAAGGATATGGTTATCATAACTTGCATTGCAAGATGTGCTGAATATCTTGTTGGGAAGTTAACGAATTTTGATGGAGGTTTAGTATGTGCATTCTGTCTGATGGCATTGGACAGCTACGCCAAATCATCAGTGAAGGATCAGATGTTTAAGGTATATACTTTGTCCGTTACTTCCAGAAGATATACTACAATATATTCTTTAGTTCCTCTAATAGTTGACTTTGCTTTTAGTTTTGTCGCAGAGCAAGTTCTTCACTGTTTTTATTTCATGAAGACAAGCCTTCGGTCACCCTTGAAATTATAATGGGGTTTTTGGATTCTCTTGCCTTCGAGTGCAAGGTTGAAAAGGGGAATTGGCAATTGGAATTTATTGACTTCGTCTCTTACATTGCAAGCAAATGTCACCGTGCAAGTACAGTTTTTTGTAGTACTGTTGCTGGGCATCTAAATGACTTAGCTGATGACTTGTCTCAGGTATCTTGTGTTAATGGTTTATATGTCAACCTCTTATGTGGTTTCTGATGGAAATAACCTTTTGATTGTCATTTGAATTACCTTGTTTCACAGGTCATGACACCCCTGGATTTGTTCGTCAAGCTTTACTCTACCTCCATCTGCTTTAACAATCGTATTTATAAGCCTAGGATAGCTGATACAGTGTCATCTGAGGATGATCCTCAACCTGGCAGTTTATTTGATGATGGGATTGGACTTAGCAACATAGGACCTTTTCTGGGCTCCTTGCGGAGCTACATTTATGATGGTTCCCTGCTGAGTAGGGAAAAACACAGTTTTGAGGACCATTCTCCGATTAAATCATCCTTACTATCTTCTTATTCTGGAAATTCATTAAGGACCCCACACAAGAGTGCAGATGCTTATCATAAAGCCTACTTGAATCTATTGACGTTCTTATGTCTACCTCTTGCCGAACTAGTAAATTCGCAAAAGACGTGGATTGTTGCTGGAAACGATGTTACAGCTATTTCTCCTGTGCTCTGCAATATCCTGGAAGGCTTTCATCAATTCTGCTTTACTTTGTTATCTGTTCACAGGTACATCCACCAAGTATATCTATTCCTTTAACATGCTTTTGTTGCATCTGATCACCATGTCATAATGTTGTGCTTTACTCTTCTTTTTGTTTCTTGAGGTCTGCTTTCAACCATAACCTTTAAAGCTGGAACTTTTACTTGTTGGGAAAGACAACTTGTTTATGTGCTTTTGTTTCTTAGGATAAGATGTTTGGTAGTTTGTTGATATGTATGGCATCACCTATTTATGTTTACCCAGTGTGAATTTTCCTAATAATTTGGCAGCACTGCAAACAAAAAGGGACAAGGATTGGATGATGGATTTGATTTCAATGAAAGTGATAACCTTCTTGCTGTTCCTGTGGCTGCCTTTATAGTTTCACTCAGGACAAAGCATGAAGAACAGGTTAGTATCATCTTCAATTGTGTGATCTCTAAAGTTCATTTCGATTTGTCTCCTTATATCTTTTCTGTCAGAACATGGCTGTGAAGTTTAAATTTATGTTACTCCCTGATTGTTGTCCTTTATATAGTGAGCATGCTGTATTGGTTGATTATTCAATTTCCTGATTGATTGGTGCTTCTTGTATCAGAACACTGTGAATCTCATTAAGCAGGTCATTGCTAGTGATTGGATTCAGCCCAAGGTGCTCAAGCACATGAGCAGGAAACTCTATTACATTGGTGTACTTTTCTACAAGCAAAATCAAGTGAATGAGGTATGATTCTACAGATAGGCTTCATCTCAAAGTTCTAAAACAGAAACCACAAAACTTGATGCTTAGTCATACTTAAATATATATCATATATAACCCAATATGACAACCTAAATTTTGCGTGACTGGTGAAATATTTTTCCATTGGCCCCTCTTTATCTTAATATCTATTTGCTAAATGGAAGGGTTTTCTCCTCTTAGAGGGCCGACTCATAAGTGCTTCTATCACTGCTTTTCTATGCATTAGTAACTTAGGCCATGATTTTAGATGAAATGGATCATTAGGATGCCCGTCAGTTCATTGCTGTGGTGGATAAGGGTACTACAAATGTGCCACCAATCTACTTTCCAGTTTCTCTGCTGGTGGCTGTTGCAAATGTTTCTCTTATTTCTTTCGGATGTAGAGAATGGGTTTGACTTGTAGCTCTCCGACATGTGAGTCTGTCATGATTGGAAGGAATGAAACAATGTTTATCATGATTGGAAGCCAGTTTATTTAAGTAAAAATGAGTGAACATGAGAGTGTTAAATTGAGTAATTGGTGATCAAATATACTGAACATAAGTTTGTTTGTCCGGCGATTGCCTCCAAAGTTTTAAATTCTCTGTATGACTTCTTTTCTTCTGAGACTTGCATTTCACTGCGCAGGCTTCAAAAGCTCTCAAATTGTGCTGCAGGGCAGAGTGGGGTTGCCTTAAAATTCTTTGCCAGAATGGGGTTCTCGGTGACGCCATTGTGGATTCTGTTAGTGATGCTTGTACAAGAACTGTTTTTCTTTTGGACATACTCAGTCAGTGTGGAAGCATGAAACTGCAGAAACTAATTGTAAAAAGTCTTGAAAATTGGTCTGCTGCTGAGGATTTGCCTATAAAGCTCCAACCTCCCACGGCTCTAGTGCAACAATGGGTGAAGGTAGCATCTCCAGACCTTCAACTCTTCTCATCTTAAATCACTGGCTCTTGTAATTGTTTTATTGTTGCTTCTTTCTGTTTACATTCCAGATTCACTGTAAACTTAGCAAGAGCATGAGTTCAGACTATAGCGCTCCAACTTTGCATTGCTCGCTAGGTTCTTCTACAAGAGTCTCAGTAAGGTCAATGGGCAAACTCTTACAGCAGGTTTGAAACTATAGGATGTTCAAATCTCTAGTCCTTATGAATCTGTAGTTGTATCCTGTCTTACCTGTTCTCCTGATGGTTAATTTCTGTAAGTTTTTAGGAGCTTCTTGTTTATGAGAGAATGCAAAGTACGTACCCGGAATTTTCGCACAGAATGCTACTGAAAATCATAGATATCCTCCTGCAACATGTTTTTATCAAAGGACAAGATTATTTAGGGAGATCAAGAATCTTGCTAAGAAAGGGATGGGCATTAAGAGCTAATTCTGATCAAGGTCTATCCGACAGCATCCAATGTATATCGGAAGCAATTTCGATTATTGTGAGTTTATATCGTATCTCTTGTTATCTCGTGTTATTTTGGGGATTTAGTGGATTATTATGTGCACTACAGAGTTATCAATTTGATTTGTATGAAAAATGCTTGTTGAACAGAGTTCTAAAACAATGGGCCAAGGAAGTGCAATATCTCATCAGTTAGCTATGTCACATAGTTTGCGAGCACTCTGCATTCAGGAAGCAAAGCCCAACTCAAAGGTCCTACCACAAATTCTCTTTCGTTTCTGCTCTGGTTATTTTCCTTGCATCTCTGTTGTAAAAATAATTTTCTTTGCATCAGGAAATTATTCGAGATTTTGAAGCTGCCCTAAATCTATGGTTGAGCATTCCGCATCCGGATGGTTTTGGATGTGTTGAAGAGAGTGCATTCACTGGTGATCTGCTGTTAATGTTGTGTAATATAGCCGATGTATTAACACTAAAGGTAATTTTGTTGTCACCATCAAATTTGTATTTTACCGGCTTTAAGGGTTATTCCATAACAATATTTGGTCTCTTCTTGTACCAGGGTTTCACAGGACTCACCCATGACATCTACAAGCTCATGATTAGATTCTGCGAATGGCGAAACGTGTCAGTTGAAAAGTGTGTGCACTTCTTGTGGGGAAGTAGAAGGCTTAGTCACGCTCTTTGCTTCTCGCCAATAGACAAAGCCTTCCTTACTGGATTGTCATGCAGTTCCGATGATAAATTCAAAACCATGGGATTTTGGATAGGCTGTCTAAAAGCGTCCATGCCTCTATTAGTTGGATTCCAGCTGAAGCTATCAAGTTCATCTTCTTGTTGCTCTTCCAATCTTGGTACTGATCCTCAATTAGACGTTGCAGTTGATGATGTAAAGAAGGCTGCTTCTAAGCTTATATCTGATGTAAGGTGCTCTAAAAGAACCATAGTAGTTTTTTTCAAAATTCTCCAACTAACATTTTGTCCTGGTCATGCTTTTAGGGTCCTATGAACAGTTGGTCAGCTTTCTTTGCTGCGTATCTTTACCATGATTTGTCTGAAAGGCTCGTTGCAAGTGGGCAATGTATTGAGGTAACCCATTTGTGCTGCTTTTTTCTTCAAACTAAATTCAACGTGTTTAACAATGCACATATTCTCTCTCACCATGCTGTTAGTGAACTGTATTTCTCCCTTACCAATCTAATTCTATGCTATTTCAGTTTTTTCGTATACTAGTGAAGCTGCAAGATAATATGTTGGATATCCTGTTCATTTAAGATCACATGGGGAAAAGGTTGTATTTGATTCTTTTTGAGCCAGGAGCACATTCCCAGTGCAGAGAGCTTTCATGACTTCAGTTAAAAAACATAATTGGTGGGGAACATTGCTTGGTTTCAATCCTTATCCTAGTGTTCTGTGAAGTAGAAACCTACATGTATGTCAATCTGGAAATTGAACAGAAGTATTTTACTTGTGTTAATGGTGTTCAGCTGCGAGCTTGTGTTCATGGTGATACATCCTGATCTGACAGTTTTATATTCCTCCAGGCTCTCTATTTTGCAAAACAGGCATATAAATTGCGGTCTAAATTGTTTCAATATAATTTCACATATCAAGGCGGACTTTATACTGAACGGACAGATTGCAATCAGAAGCCTACATATAGCATCCAGAACCTGCGAGTGAACAAATCAATTGCTATTCAAATATGGTCGTCTGACAATATTTTAGAGGACTTGGAAACATGTTATATTAGTCCATGGAAAGTGCTGCAGTGTTATCTTGATAGCACTCTTCAGGTAAGTTTGTCTTTATTTCTAGATATGGTTTAGGTCTCCATTGGCTTGTATAATATTCATGGCTGCTTCGTCTTTCCGTGATTCCATGTGCAGGTCGCTTTCCTCGATGAAATGATCGGGAACGGAGTAGAGGCCGAGGCTTTTCTACTGTGGGGAAAAGAAATCTCTTGCTGCTTGAACTTGCCACTTTACAATGTTGCATTTTCTACTGTTCTAGGTTAGTTCTTCTTACATTTGACCCCCCCACCCACTCAAATTTCCTGCGCCCGTTTTCATTAGAACTGTGCTTACTAACTTTACCTGTACGCTTAGGAAAACTATATCGCGAGAAACGGTCTTATGATCTGTCAGAAGAGGAACTTGAAAGTGCTAAAGAAATTTTGGCACAGAATGGCACTGCTATTTCTTGTTCAAGGTGTAGATTGATACTAGAAGCCTCTGTGAATCAGCAGCTTGGTGATTTGAATCGTAGCCGCTTGGTCAATGCCACCTTGGACATCTCACATGAATTATTATCGTTAGTGGAAGGTTTGTACTCATCAGCTCTGGAAAAGCTGAACCTGCCGAAGTGGAAAGTTCCTGTTAGTTGTCCTGAGGAAGTTGAAAATATTGCTGGGAATGTGGATGCTAGTTCTGTCGCAAGATGTCCAGAGGGAATAGGATTTGCTCCATCCAGGGCTGCGCCAAAAGTGAAGGCAGGAGTCCGAAAGAGTAGACGAACTGAAAATGCACCACTATCTTTATTGGAGGAGAACAGATCAGGGGTAGGCCATAATACAAGGCTAACCCGATCTAGATACCGTTCTTCTCAGAAGCAAAATGTCAATAGTTGTGCTGAGGCTCAACCTGGAATTGCAAAGGGTTGCGAGAGCAAAAGTGGTTGTGGTTTTCCTCATTCAAGTGGTGAAGGCCGGTTGCTGCCAGAGGTGAAATTCTGCAGTGTTGAGGGTAAAGGTAAATGCATCTGCAACACAGGGGAGTGCTCTATCTGTCCGTCTTTGGATGCAAAGGAATCTGAATTGTTGAGTCATTACATTCAAATGAGATGGGAATTTGCTTGCAGACGGATTTCTATTGGATTACTTGATGGCATAGGTACAATTCTGTCTTTATGCTTAAATATAGAAGTGTCATTAGTCTGAGCTTTTTTCCTTTTCCATTAATGCATATATGTCAACCTCATTTGGTGTTGTGTACTCCTCCATCGTCCCAATAGCCTTGTCAAGAACTTGTTTTCCAAGGCTTAATGCTATACTGTCACCTGGCCGACCTATAATTATGGTTTGGCATAGGAGGTTCAGGGATGTAATTGGAGGTTTAATGTGGAGTTGTTCTGAACGGGTTGGAAATTGTGAGTGAATAAGGTTTAATTGGGGAAGCTGATATGAAATCCGGAGAGAATAATAGTGCATATTGCGTATATATGTGCATCATCTTGGGTTCCCTGATGCAACATATTAATCAATGAATGAAATGTTGGCAAGTCCTAGACCAAGACCACTATGTGTTTCGTCTCTTTTTATATAACTATGCAGAAATTCAAAACTTTGCTTGCAGTTGATTTTGTTTTTAGTCATGGTTGCATGTAAGATGGTAAAAATTTGTGATGTCGGCAAGTCTGTTGGAATCATGAAGCCACTTAATTTTTTGCCTTTGTTGTATACAGTGATCTATTCTCTTATTTTCGTAGTTTTTTCCACTGCTGTTTAGGAATGTGCCATGAGATTCGGGGTCGACATCATGAACAACACAAGGTTTCTGTACAAAGTATATATGTCTTATTGGGTCAAAACCCGTTCGGGTTGAATCAAATTTCTACTCCACCAACCTTCCTACTTAATCTATTAGTCAAGGAGTGTTTCCGGAATGTTTTTGCTGTTGAGCTTGCGCAAGTGTTTTACAATGTATGCTGGATATCTCTGAAGAGTTACTGCATCAAGGACGACAGGTACTTTTCTTCTGGTGCTTTTATTTTGTGATTTCTTGTTTAAATTTTTTAATGATGAATAATTTGTCGGAAAGATCAGTCTGACTGTGGTTGTGGGTTTCATGCAAACTACTGGCTGAATGTTTCCTATGTATTGAGATAATTTTAACCGGCTTTAGTCTTTTATTAGTTTCCAGGGATCTTATTTAGGCAAGAACTTGTCACAGATTGAATGCTAAAACATGTTGCATTCACATTTTATTCCACTGTATTTTCTGTGTTGCTCCATATTACTGATAAATTCTTGTTAGTAGAGATAATGTTACTAGCTCATTGATCGTTTCTGGTAATAGGGACATCTGCTGCAGTTTCACTCAAATCAAGTCATCTGAAGCAGTGTCTTGGCTGTTACAAGCCTTTGTACTCTGTCGAGAGGTTCCTAACCTGTTGAAAAAGGTGAAAAATCATTGTTTCTCTTCATTTCTTTGACATGATCTGTCGTTATGTTCCATGTTCAATATATATATATATATATATATATTTTTTTTGGATTTGAAATGATTTACAACCCTTGGTGTCTTTTGATGCTTATAGTGAGTAGGTCACTCTGTACTGCCATCCTTCTTGCTCATACGAAGGCTTCTATTGGCTAGGTGACATTTGGTTCCTGTATTCTGATATTGATAAATAACCAGATATTTGCCACTATACTTTCAATAGAATCTTAGATTACATCCTTCTAGACTTTCTTTTTGATAGATCATTGGAAGTTTTGTTGCTTCTGTTTGCTTCATATGCTTCTTGAAGCATGCCAAGTTTCTTGTTCAATTTGAATTAATATCCTCCCCAATTGATCTCAAGATGTGTTCTAGTGTAAAATGCCAGGGTTACTGCTCGCTCATCAACAATGTTGACAAAAGATCCTATAAATGGGTTCCATTCTGATTTAGATGACTTTTTAATAAACCTTTAATAATGTGGATTTGTCAGTTCGTGATGCAATACCTGACGATAAGCCTGCGTCGTTTGTTCCTTAATAATTGAAATGACTTACATTTCTTTATTGAAAATGGAACAGGTCTCCAGGCTGCTCTGTGCCATATATATACTTTCCCCATCGAAGGGACTGTTCTCTTTTCCTTCCTCCAGCAAAGTGCTCTCGGAAAGCCATTGGGCTTCCTATTTTCATCAGGCCTCACTTGGCACCCATCTGAACTACCAATTCCTGTTGAACAAAACCCAGCAAAACAAACACCACCATACTATGGATGAACAGGTAACCTATTAGACTTTCAAGTTTCAGTTCCCAGCAACCTATTAGTTTTCTGTTCACCTACTCTTACAAATTAGGATCGGACTACAATGCTGGAGTATGGGACTCCCAAGTTTAGTAATTGGATTGTCAGATTTCCTCCCATTATTATTTGAATGTTCTATGTATACATGCTTATGTGCATCACCACCAAATTGTTATAAACAAAAAGAACTTGATTTTATCCTTCTGTAGCTTCGATAAGTCCTTACCTGGGTTATCTTTTATTTAGCATTCTGATTATCAGGATTCGTCAACAAGTGACTTGCTGGAAGCAAAATCACATGATTTACCAAGGTCTTGCTCTCCCACTTCTGCTGGTTTACTCTCCCCATCCCTTCCTGTGGTCCATGGTTCCAACTTCCTATACTTCCTGTTGCAGAGTTGCACCGCCATTTGTTGAAGAGTTGGAGAATTTTGTGATAGAGTTTTTTGCAGAGCTTCCTTGCACCACTGTGATCTGCATAAGCTTGATAGGCGACCAGTTAGCCACTTTATTG